>CAJQUW010004613.1:740799-1481598 GCA_907163375.1 Prostheceraeus crozeri | reverse complement strand
TTATATCTAGTAATTATAATTTTTTTTCTTAAATAATTCTATAATTTTAAATTATATTATTACAATTTATATAAATAAACAATTTTTATTAATATAATTATATTTATTTCTAATTAGTATATTTATTATAAATTTAATTATTTTTTATTATATTTTCTTATATAAATTTATAAAAATAAAACTATTCTCCTAAACAAACTAATACAATTATCTATTATATTTATAAATTCATTATTTTTTATTATAATATTATCTAAAAAATAATTTTTTCTTCTTTTTACTTATTTTTATTCTTATATTATTTAAAAAACTATATATTTAATAATAAAAAAAACAAAAAAAAAAAAAAAAAAAATAAAAAAATATAAAAAAAAAAAAACAAAACAACAAAAAAAAAAAACAAAAATATAAAAAAAACAAAAAAAAAAAAAAAAAAAAAAAAAAAAAAAAAAAAAAAAAAAAAAAAAAAAAAAAAAAAAAAAAAAAAAAAAAAAAAAAAAAAAAAAAAAAAAAAAAAAAAAAAAAAAAAAAAAAAAAAAAAAAAAAAAAAAAAAAAAAAAAAAAAAAAAAAAAAAAAAAAAAAAAAAAAAAAAAAAAAAAAAAAAAAAAAAAAAAAAAAAAAAAAAAAAAAAAAACAAAAAAAAAAAAAAAAAAAAAAAAAAAAAAAAAAAAAAAAAAAAAAAAAAAAAAAAAAAAAAAAAAAAAAAAAAAAAAAAAAAAAAAAAAAAAAAAAAAAAAAAAAAAAAAAAAAAAAAAAAAAAAAAAAAAAAAAAAAAAAAAAAAAAAAAAAAAAAAAAAAAAACAAAAAAAAAAAAAAAAAAAAAAAAAAAAAAAAAAAAAAAAAAAAAAAAAAAAAAAAAAAAAAAAAAAAAAAAAAAAAAAAAAAAAAAAAAACAAAAATAAAAAACAAAAACAAAAAATAAAAACCAAAACAAACAAACAAACAAAAAAAAAAACAAACAAAAAAACAAAAAAATACAACAATAACAAAAAAAAACAAAAAAAAAAAAAAACAAAAAAAAAAACAAAAAAAAAAAAAATAAAAAAAAAAAAAAAACAAAAAAAAAAACACAAATACACAAAATAAAAAAAAAAAATAACAAAAAAAAAACAAAAAAACACAAACCAAAAACAAAAAAAAAAAAACCAAAACAAAACAAATAAAAACACAAAAAAAAAAAAAACACAAAAATAAAAACAAAAAACAAAAAAAAAACCACAAAATCAAAAAAAAAAAAAAAAAAAAAAAAACAACAAAAAAAAAAAAAAATACTATAAAAATAAAAAAATATATATTAATAAAAATAAAAAAACAATAAAAAAAAAAATAAAAATACAAATACAATTTAATTAATAAATTAAAAAAAAAACAAAAATAAAAAAAATCATATTCTAAATATTTACAAACACAAACCACCACAAACACAAATTTTTATTATTCAATACTTAATAAACAATACACAATTAAATCTTTCAATATATATATAATACAAATTAAAACTATTAATACTCAAATACTATACTCAATAACTCACTTAACAATCAAACACCCAAAATATCAACCACCAAACATTAATAAATTAATCAACATTAAACTTAAATATATTCACAATTTATAAAATTATAAATTTCTTTATAAATAAATCTTTAAACTAATATCCATAAAAAATAACATATCTTATTCTACAACAACCTAACTAACAAAATAAAATACAAATACCACAACCCAATCACTACATAAAACTAATACCTTAACTAATCAAAATTTCAATATTAATCTTAATTCAACTAAAAAATACAACTCCCATCTAATTTATCATTAATATTTATTAATATATTAAAAAATATTTTATATAAAATCTATTTTAAATAACACAAATTCATTAATAATTCCTTAATAATTATTTATCAATATTAAACAATTCTTTTTATATCCCCATTTACTTTATTTTATGTCCTATTATCTTTTTTATTAATATTTAATCTAGTAATTATTCTTTTTTTTTTTTAATTCATTATATCTTGATTTTAACCTAATATATTTATAGTGAGTGTGGTTTGTTGGTGTGTGGTGGGTGTGGTATGTTGGTATTCCTGCTTTGTACTGTGTGGTGCGCGGATGATGGTTTGTGTTAGGTCTGAAAGTTGTGGTTTTATTCTGTGGAGTGGGTGGGGTAGGGGTTTGTCATGCTTGGGTGCAGTGAGTAGTGAAGCAGTGTCTGGTTGGGTTTGAGGTGAGGGCAGGGTGCGGTGGTGATCGTATGAGGCTTGTAGTTGGTTGCCAATGGAGGTGATGCATTTGGTGGGTAGGTTAGTTGGTATGGGATGTAGGAATTGTGTTGGGCGAGTAGCGGTGTTGTTAGTGCGGGGTGGTGTGGAGGCGTTGATGTTGAAGGTCTCCTCGCAAGTTCTGGTTGAGGTTGGGTGTAGGGTACGACATGAGGTGGTGTGTGTGGGTTTGGGTGGTTTTTTGTGGTTGCGAGATGTGGGGGGTGGGTGGGGTAATTGTAGTAGTGCTGTGGGAGATGGGGGGTGGTAGAGTGTGGGCGGGTAGGGTGTGCAGTAACGTGTATGGCGGTGGAAGTGTGTTCATGGTTTTACGTGGTTAGGAGTATTAGTGTATGGCTGGTGCTGGAGGGTGTAGTGACGTTGGGTGTTGAGTATCAGGGTTGGAGTGGAGGAATCGACGTGTTGTGAAGTTGAGTTGGTGGGGGTTTGTTTTGTATAGGAACAGTGAGTTCGCGTTCGGATGGTGGGGTGGGTTGTAGTGAGATGGTGGGTTTTGATGAGTAAGAGGTTTAGGTGGTGGAGTTGTGTTGGATGGAGTTTGGTGGGAAATTGGTGATGTAGTGGTATTAGGCAATGTGGTGGTTGGGTGTGATGTGGTTTAGGGTGCTATTGTTGGTGTGTAGGTATGAGTAGGTGCGCTGGTCGTGCTGGGGTTAGAGTGCACTGTGGGAGTGGAAGTGGAGTGGTGGTTGCTTGAGTGAGTTGGTTTAGTGTTGTTTCTGTGGGGGGTGGATGGGAGAGTGTAGAGCATAGTTTAGGTTGTCGTGGAGAGTGTAGGTTGCAGAGTTTGGATAGGGGATGACAGTGAAGTGGAAGTAGGGTTGAGGAAGGTGGATGGAGAGAGGAGTGGAGCGTTGTGCGCTTATTTTGGTGTGTGATGTGTAGGTGTGTTTGTGGCAGTGTGTTTCGGTTGTGTGGTGTTCAGTGGTATGGAGATTGTTGCGTGGGGGTGATAGATAAGTTTAATGTGCGTGACTTGTAGCGCTTGGCGTGGGGCTGTCTGTAGCTGGATGGGTGTGGTTAGTTGTGTGGATGTGCATAGAATAGCTGTAGTTTTGGTGTTAAAGGATTTTCTCGTGTGTGTTGATGGGGGGCAAGAGACTAGCAGAGAGGGCGTTTAGTGGTGAATGATCCGTGATGTGGGTTTTGTGGCTGTGTCGCAAGTTGGGTTTTTGTGTGTCGTAGTGGTCGGCGGCCCCTGGTTGTAGGGTTTGTGTGTTGTGCTGTTTGGGAGCATGGTGTGCGGCCTGTGATTTCGCCTGCTGAGTGACTGGGGGTGCTGAAAGGGGTGCCTGCCGAAGAGTAAGTGAGTAAGGCCTGAGGGGCTGGGAGTGGTTGGAGCCTGTTGAGGGGTTTGCTATTCGGTTATGTGAGTGTAGGGGTAAGTGGGGGTGGGGAGCTAGTGTGGAGTTGGCTGCTTGTGTGCAGGTGGGTATGTGGAGGTGGATGTTAAAGTGGATTGTGCATTGGTGGTGGGGATGATGGGCTCTAGTTTGCGCTGGGTGAAGCCAAGTTGTAGTATAGGGCTTGTTGTGTTATGAACCGGGTTGAGTTGTGGTTGTCGTATAGTTTGAGTAGGTTGCGTGTGGTGGTGTGCTGTTTGGTGTGTGTGAATGGTTTTCAGCTAGGGTGCGGGTACTGGGTGATGGCTGGAGGTGGTTTTCAGGATATAGGATTGGCTGCGTTTTTAGGTAGCGGGTGGCAAGTGGTTGGTTGATGGCAGTTTTTTAGAGGCTTGTTTGATTTGTCGAGGCATGTGTGTGTGTGGCGTTGGAATGGCTGTAGTGGTTAAGTGTAGTGGAGGGTGGAATCTTCATGTTGGTTGGGTGCAAGCTGTAGTGTTGCTGGGATATGCAATCGTGTAGTGGTGATGGGTTATGGGCTGCGGTAGGTTTGGCGTGGTAGGTTTTGTTAGTAGGATTATGCCTTAGTGCGAGCGGTGATGTTGGTGGTAGTGGTGTCGTGAAGTGGTGGTAGGATGGGATTGAGTGACTAAATGAGAGTTTGGGTTTATAGCCGTTTACGAGCGTGTGAGACGCTTTGCTGTAGCGTTGTTATGATTGTCGGGGTGGTTAGTGAGTTGGTGAGGTCTGTACCTGGTGTGTGGTTTTGTGGGTGGCAATGTGTTATTCTGTGTGGTTTAGAGATCGTTTGATTTGCGTGGGTTTGATTTGGACTGGTCGCTTGAGTGATTGTGTGGTTTAAGCGTGCGTGTGTCGGCTCAAAGTATAAGTAATGTTGATGAGATGCTGAAGCTGGATGGGTGTGGGTGAAGGAGGCGTGTTGTACCTGTGTGGTTTATATACCCCTCTAACGCGACGCAACGTTCAAGTTGACTGATAGCAGATTCAACTTAATGATAGTATTCGCCAGTCCGAAGACTGCCCAGGGCAAACCGCGTGGAGGTTCTATCATGTCTTGCCCCTAGGTGGCCCTTAAGAGAGCCGATGGTTCGTTCTCGGGAGTGTCGTGATGGGGTGGTGAAGGCGAGCAAAGATCTGCAATGAAAATGATATGTATTACAATAGGATATACTATCTTATTTACTTTTCACTTACCAAGTTAGCCATCCTTTGGCAGTCTCGCGCGCTTCCGAATCGAGAATTTATGTAAGTGACCGCGCATTCTTAGGCTGGCATGCAGACATTTCTTGGTCGGATGGCCGTTATAACATATTATAGATTCGTCGAGCCTTTGATTTACAAGTACTTCGCCGTCCAAATGATTATCCCGAATAGGGATGTGAAATTCAAACAAACGATCCTCATTCACACGTTCCCACTCATCCCTCATGCGCTCCAACTTCTCATACGCCTGCCTCTCATCACCCCGCCGAGCCACAGTCCTCTCCAACTCAACATTCCTCGCTCTCAACACACTCATCTCCTTCATCATCTCCTCAAACTTCGCTTCTGCATCTCTCATTCTTCTCTCCGCAGCACTCGCCCTCTTCTCACACTCATCATTCTTCTCTTCCAACTCACGCGTCTTATTCTTCAAATCAGTCACACTACGCCTCATTCTAATAATTTCATCCGCTACCTCCTTCGACTTCAGTTCCTTCTTTTTCAACTCATCCAACTCCTTCACAACTTCATCCTTCACCTTCAAGCTGTCATACTTATTTATCAACAAATCATGCGCCATCTGCTGCGAAACATGCCTCTTCTCTTCATCCTTCAACCACCTCGCCGACTGCACACGAATCCCACCACTCTTCACTTTTGGGGAAGATGAGCTCTTCGGGGGGTCGGTGATGACAATGTTTGACACCTCCGACGACGAAGAGCTCAACTTCCTCACACGCTTCCTCACACGCTCCCTATCTAAATCCACATCATCCTCATCATCACTCTCAAGCACTCTCTTTCGCTCAATCTCACCCTCCAACGACGCAACCGCTCTCGCCAACTCATCATTCTCAACAACATTCTCAACAACATTCTCAGCCTTACCCTCTCGCTTGATCGCCAACATTCGCTCCCTCTCTTCCACAATCAACTGCGTAAATCTCAAATCAGTCACTAAACCACCACTACAGTCAGCATGCACTCTGTAAAAACGCGCCTCATCCTCATCACCCTTCAGCACTCTACACTTCACGCACGCAACCCTATTCAAGATAATCATGTGGTCGGTGCCCGCCTTCTTGACATGAGCCTTGGCGTCCGCACTGCGATTAACTCGCCCACATGAGCACATTTTAATATGGTATTTGCGGTTCCTGTCATTAGCCATGTTAGATTTATCGTTAGCTGTAAGATAATGAAATTTGTATAAGTTTGGAATCATGTAGTACAGTCATATTCCTAAAGAGTGTAGTGAGTGGCACTCGATCCCGTCGACAGCCCGAAGGCCTTGTACTGATCACTAGGGAAGTGAGAGATCTTCCCCGATACCCGCTCTTTACAGCTGAAGACATCATTGTCACTGCCCCGAAGTGGTAACAGGAACGCCGAGTCAAAGGTAGTGATCAGTAGCTGGGATCTAACCCCTCAAAGCTGCCTTAGACATAGTTAAATTTCAAATCTGATAGCATATTTGAACTCAGGATACTTGAAAACCTTAGTCTATATGTTAAAACTTTCAAAAAAGTGAAAATTAAGAATTTTTAAAAAATTCCGCATTTTACTACTCATACTACTTTTAAAAAATTTTATCAGTAGTAAAGACACTATCAAACTCTATCATACAAACTTTGAAGTAAGAAGATAGCTTGCCTACTTCAAAAGATAGAGTCCTTTGAAACACCCGATATCGGGAGCTCAGAGCGACGACCGTCGCTTACCTCGTCTTTCGATGAAGTGATCAGACTTACGTTGTCGGGGGTTTATATATGCTCGGAAGAAAACTTAAAATGGCTCTATCTCCGAAAGTATTCATCGTAGCGACATGCGGTTTGTTGCAAGCGATTCGTCTCATCATTCTATATCATATGACACCTGAACCATTCTCATATGATCACGGGAAGTTGGTCCGTCAGCACATGTCCATGTAACATGCCACAAGTGAAAAAATTCCTAAGTGTGAGAGCTCCAGTGTGGTGAAAATTTTGAAAAATTTAAAACTTCCGAATTTCGACCTGGGACCTTTACCAAAACATTTTTCATCAAATTTCACTGACTCCCCCCCTCCCCCCCTCGTTCAGAGAAATTTGATGAAAAATGTTTTGGTGAAGGTCCCAGGTCGAAATTCCACACTTTGGAAAATTTTCAAAATTTTACCCATACAAAGCCACTCTGACACTTAGGATTTTTTCAGGTGAGCGAGCTCCGACCTAAAATCTTGTAACCGCTCTAACTTTTGAATGAAGACAGATATGAACAAGCCGTTTCTTTCACTGAATTTGTCTCACTCTTAGCTTTCAAACGAGCTATTGCACGACAAAATCCGTCCACTAGAAGCCAAGATCGAAGCTAGCTGTCCAGAGGGGGGGGAGGTCAGTGAAATTTGATGAAAAATGTTTTGGTGGCGGTCCCAGGTCGAAATTCCACACTTTGGAAAATTTTCAAAATTTTACCCATACAAAGCCACTCTGACACTTAGGATTTTTTCAGGTGAGCGAGCTCCGACCTAAAATCTTGTAACCGCTCTAACTTTTGAATGAAGACAGATATGAACAAGCCGTTTCTTTCACTGAATTTGTCTCACTCTTAGCTTTCAAACGAGCTATCGCACGACAAAATCCGTCCACTGGAAGCCAAAATCGAAGCAAGCTGTCCAGGGGGGGGAGGTCAGTGAAATTTGATGAAAAATGTTTTGGTGGCGGTCCCAGGTCGAAATTCCACACTTTGGAAAATTTTCAAAATTTTACCCATACAAAGTCACTCTGACACTTAGGATTTTTTCAGGTGAGCGAGCTCCGACCTAAAATCTTGTAACCGCTCAAACTTTTGAACGAAGACAGATATGAACAAGCCGATTCTTTCACTGAATTTGTCTCACTCTTAGCTTTCAAACGAGCTATGGCACGACAAAATCCGTTCACTGGAAGCCAAAAATCGAAGCAAGCTGTCCAGAGGGGGGGAGGTCAGTGAAATTTGATGAAAAATGTTTTGGTGAAGGTCCCAGGTCGAAATTCCACACTTTGGAAAATTTTCAAAATTTTACCCATACAAAGCCACTCTGACACTTAGGATTTTTTCAGGTGAGCGAGCTCCGACCTAAAATCTTGTAACCGCTCTAACTTTTGAACGAAGACAGATATGAACAAGCCGTTTCTTTCACTGAATTTGTCTCACTCTTAGCTTTCAAACGAGCTATTGCACGACAAAATCCGTCCACTGGAAGCCAAAATCGAAGCAAGCTGTCCAGGGGGGGGGACGTCAGCCGAAAATTTTTTCTCTCCGATTGACTTGAAACTCACCATAGCGATGCAGAATTTCACGCTGAATCCGAATCTGACCTCCGTTTTCTCATCCGATGCTTTGTTTTGACGCTACACACCAAAACGTCCCAAATTCTAACTCTGTCGTTTTTCGAAAAATGTTGAAAATTTTTTCTCACCGATTGCCTTGAAACTCACCATACCGATGCAGAATTTCACGCTGAATACGAATCCGACCTCCGTTTTCTCATCCGACCACTCCTTCCACTCGAAACAACCCATTTTACAACCCAACATTCAGCAGATTGCACGAAAAACATCACACACTATAGCCTCAAGACTAATCCTGGCGGTCGCCCAAGTCCACCACGACCGACACTCTATCGTTCCAGAGGGGGGGACGTCAGCGAACAGTTTGTGAACGTGGACCCACCTGGCCGGCACACCACGACAGACTACATCCTCTGTCGTTCCAGAGGGGGGGGGACTCAGACCCGAAGCACCACGGCGGCCGACCACGACACTCTGCCGTTCCAGAGGGGGGGACGTCAGCGATGGCGGCCATCTTGCGCTATCTGGTGTTTGTCACTTCCTTACTACTTCTGCTATCATCAAAACGCAAAGCTTTCTTGAGTTGAAGAAATCGCTCACAACTCATGGTTGCCCTGAAGCAAAGATGTCCGTCTCGATGTGTCCACAATTCATGTAAGTCACGGTGATGAGCCTTGAAAACTCCTGCTAGCAACTTCGAAGCTAGGACTTCGAAGTCCTATGAATGCCAGAGAGTCTCGGCTTTATCTGTGCGTCTCCACTTCCGTTTCGTGCAAATCTACGCAAGCTTGTGTTCGTGTAAATTACTGCTGTATCTATAAAATCATGCATCATTACAAGAAAAGCTTCCGTTCTAGATGCAGGATGCAAGCCAGTTGAGAAACCAGGCCGAGAAATATTACACATATTCCGTCTGGGACGACGACCTTGAGAAGCAACTGACTATTGACTATTGAATTATTCTCAGAGATCTGAATGTATAATAGCATAGGCCTTCATTCGACAAAACTTTGTCAAGGACAAACTGGCCTAAAATAATTAGAAGCTCAAATCTAGTCTAGGAGGCTATTCAATCAGGATTCAATCAGATGCGGAGTGGATTCAATACTGTAAAAATCACGTAATTGATATAAGTAAAGAGGTTTGGCACGCTTACAATGATATCATGATCGCCTAGTTAACTAGGCATAATTATGTGGAAGTTGATCGTAAACCCTGTATATAAAGCCTGTGATGTGTAGGCCTATAGGCCTATACTTACCATTGTATTAGGTATTTCCTGTGAAAAGGTTGAAAGATGAAAGAAATTCAGATAAATCAAATGATTTCGAATCAAATTTCGAAATCAAATCGAATGTTTTCGATGATCGATATAGAAAAACAGAAGTACGATGAAACAAAAAGTTTTTTATCAACAGATCAATGATATTTTTGACAAATAATTGTTGGGTAGAATTCTACCCCAGAACATAAGTAACTATGATTCTTGAAATATCCGTTGAAGTACAATATATTTCTAATCAAGAATGTAGCGTCTAAAATTGACCCTATCTAACAAAAAAAGTCATAGAGTATCAATGATCAAATGTGCGTAATAAAAAAATTACGCTTGTCTGAAAACGGCTGGGGTAGAATTCTACCCCACAACGTAAACGAACGGTTAATCGTCACAATAGCCCCAGATGCCTGTATTTAGGATATTTCCTACATTCAAAAATTGCGGTATACAAATCTGACAAGCATAATTGAATTGGCGACGATAGCGTGAAGCACAGCGATATCAGTAGCTTGATCTGACATCATCTGTTCGACACATTCTAAGCAGATAGTACTTGAGGTAAACAAATTTAATTCGTAACAACGCGGGAAGTGATTATGAACAGGCCAATATCCCTTTGTAATATACACAACTTCAAAAAGTGTGGTGTGGTCAACCCTGGGGTTGCCTTCTTCGACCTTCATGACTTGAAGTTTGGCCCAAAATCCATGCTAAAATTTGGAGCTTTTTTGCAATTGCCATATTAGGCTCGGTTTCCATTCCTCAAATTTTTCAAAGAAAATCCTCAATTTTTCTCATAGGCTAATCACAGGCCTGAGAGTCAGAAATCATTTGATCTGATGCTGTTAAAACATGGGGAATGTTTATGAATACGCGCGGGCGAGCGTTTATAGTTTGCACGTCGTCTGCGCTGCCGCTTGAACCACGGATGAACCGCTAAGCCGCTCGACCTCGAAAGAATTTTTATAGAGAAACAGCGCATCATGTTTCGAGAAAAATACGATTGATCCAAAGGAAATAAAATATATGTGACAGCCTGATGACTTCACGGGGAGTATTCAGTTGATGAAAACATTCGTAAGTAACTATTACAAGGTAATTTTCAAAAAGATTCCGTTTGTTAGGAACAGTTTCGTGTTACTGAAAAATCATAAAAGCTCGATTTGTATCAGACAAGTTCTAATGAAATGCATAAAACAGTTCCACTTGATATATTTACTGTCATGATTTGTTTGAATATCGATTGATTCTCGATGTCAAGTAAATTGCGTAAAAGTTTTTGGCCTGCGTATTTATTTTGTATTTCAGCCGTTGGCAACACTGATGAAGGTCATCCTATCTTTTCTCTGATGTCAAGGCCCTATTCAATTTCTTCGCTAATCTCTCAGAAGAGATTTGACTCAGGTGCAATGAACACCTTTAATTCCACATTTGTTTTAAAGCTGAATACATGCCTGGATAGTTATCGAATTACATCAAGAGCAGGGGTCGGCAAGTGTTCTAGACTACTAGTCCATGTTGGGTAGTCAAGAGAATAGTAGGCCGAGAGAAAGGTAGGCCGGAGAATAAAAAGTTTCCAAAGAAAGATCTGGGTCATTCCATGCCACTTCAACAAATCGGTGTGGCTGACTTTTTCAAATTCCACTGAAACTCACATATTATCTTTACCTGGGTATAACTAGAGGATCCCTAAAGTATTTCCGTCCAATTTTGTCTAAAAGTGCATTTAAATGACCTTTAAAGATGAGGTACCGCGCTAATTTTGACAAATTTTGAAAAAACTGTGAATTTCAAATTGCTCTAATTATGGTCTCTTTGTGAAACGGGTGCTGAAATTTTCACTGTCCATCCTTCAAGACACATATATTATGGAGAAACAATCACAAGTTTCAAAATGATATAGAGAAAAATTCTAAGTGACCTTGAAAATTCGATTTTTTTGAATTTTTTTTTGAAAAAGTGCATTTTTTGAAATTCTCTAGAAAAATATATGAACAATATAAAATTTAATCAGTATTGCAGGTCAACTATACTGGTCTTGGAGATACTGAGAAAAATTGTCAAAAAAATCCCACCATTCTGGATTTTGCATCCCATTTAAGTTGCTCAAATTTTCAAATTTGTACATCTTTGACCATGTCCTGCCAATTTCTCTATGGTCGAAATTTTAATTTTTTTGATGGATCAGTAGCAGCTGGGAATGAAGAACAAGTATCCAAAGTTTCATAACCCGTTTTTGATCAGAAGAGTGAGAAATATGAATTTGAAATTTACTAAAATAGTATGTTGCTACTTATAAGTAGGTAATAAAAGTAGTAGTACACTACTACCCAACTTCTGTCATTCTTTTGCATATACTCACACACAAAACTTCAAGTAAGTGATGCCGATTACTTTAACATCAAAAACACGATGATCCTGTACAAAAATCTGTTTAATCGGGATGAATAGGCTACAATATGAAAAACTTGACCAGAACACACAGAGTGGTTACAAAAAAATCAAACATTCAGCTGCGTTTAACTATGTACAGTGAAAACAGTGAAAAATGATCTGAACTTCAATTGCTAGGCCTACATGATTACTTGAGAATTACATCTATCTAATTATTACAGTTATTGAATACAGGCTATGAATCATTACAGTTTACAAATTAGTATTGACTATTCAGCTCTCATCAGTACCGTACCTGTACATGTACATATCTTATGTACAGTCTCTCTACAATGTATACCTTCGTCTATATACAAATACAATCGCTCTGTTGATCTAAGTAATCTTGTACATTCCTCTTGAATTTATCAATGTTGGTTCCTGGATTTTCCGAAGTATGTCAACAAGGGGGTATGTCAGGGGAATCGGGATAGCGGAAGTACTGGGGTCCAGCTTTGGATAAAGTCTGAATGGTGGCAATATTGTCTCCGATTTGTAGAATTTGACCAGGGAATTCCGCTCCAAAGTAAGAGACGATCACCCAGTCGTTTGGTTGCCAGTTGACATCGTCGAATTCACGTTGTTCATTATCACTAAAAGAGAAGCATACGGGCGATTTGTATAACTCATTGATGCAACAAGAACTTTGTGCTTAAAAATTTTCTTTCCATTCAAACTACATACTGACTCACCTTTCAGCATCAGCTTTGGCTACATTGAACAAGGTTCCTCTGTCGTCCGAACTCAATCGAAATGCATTGACTGTCTTATCATTCATAGGAGCGAAACAATGATATTGCCTGATTCCTTTGATGGGCTGTGCGTCATTTTTGGTCTGAATGATGTCAGCTCCTCGAACGTAGATAAATCTGCATGAAAAAAAGCGAAATTTAAATTTGAACAGACATTTCTGCATAGAATAATAAATAAGAGCAATGTCTGCTAACACTGAATTAGCTCGTCTAGATTTGAAGCGTAAAAACGTGAAAAACATAACTCACTCGATGCCTTTTATGTGGTCTCTTGCAAATTAGAAGAATGTTTCTGGGTTGTCAATGATCTTGCCTTGGAGTGATAGTCTGTAGATGATCCGCTTGACAGTGCCGCCGATGCCATCGCATGCACTTTTGCCGTGGCTGGTCGCGAAGAAGTGCCAGAGCACCTTGATCTTGTGAACTCTCTCAATCTGACATATGTTGTTGATGTTGTATCTGAAATGAAAATAACTGGTCTATAAAGTGCTTAGATTAGGTATGAGTATTTTTTGTTTAATGTTTTTATAAATGTACATTTCCTTACCTGTTCTTATACTGCGCCACTGCACCATCCGAAAAGAAGTTTATCTCGGCTATCCAGGGATACTTGCTTATCACAAGCAACAGCAGCTTCTTGTTGAAAGTATCAACTGTAGCCGAATCGTGAACCATATGATCGCTCACTATACAAAAGCTCTGTGTCTTCAGTTGATTATCACTTTTGAAATAAAGAACGTATGGGTGAAGTGTAACCTGCTGTTTGGTGAAATAAGATGCTTGGGCGGATTCTTGCTGTATACATGTGTAATTTTCGGCGAAATCCAGTTGAAGTATAGATTGATTGGGCTGCAGGCGTGCCTTCAGTTCATTCAAGTACATGGATTGGGATTTGGAGACGAAATGGTGAACTGTTAAGTTGTGTATGTCATCCACAAGATTTTCCGTAAAATCTCCAATCGTTTCTTCTATCGTTTTTAGACAGCACCGGTCTGTCGAAATCCATTGATGATATTGTATGTTTTCTTGTTCGTCAGTATTCTCACTAACTAAATCAGCAACCGTTTTCATGAGTTCCTCCTTTCCTGGACATTCCATGCATTCATGCATCATGCATGCTCTGTTGTCCTCATGACACACAGCCGTTTTCATCAGATCAGTGATCAAAATTCTGGTCCCCAACGCCTTCGGTTTCAACTTAGGGTTTTGGTGCAAGGTGCACACACAAACGGTGTGCGTTCCAGCTGCCCCGGCCAGAACACACCAAGGTGGGCGCAATGATGCGAAGAACGAGAAGCCTAGCTGGTAAGTTGTGTTCTGTTTCCATTGCAAGTACAGTTCCTTAAGATTGCACAGGATTAGTCGTTTTTGTACTTTTCGTTTTTCTCCGTCGATTCTCACGCTGACACAATCTTTCTTCCCGGGAAGAACTCGACTATTTTCATCATTTTCATAGAATCTCCTGACATCGGCTTTCACCTCCTCTGGTATCTTCATAGCCTCGTTCTTTTGAACCCTGTCCGGCGTACCGAGTATACCCTTTTCTTGGAGCAGTTCTTTTGATTTTCTTGCGATGTACTGACTAACGCCGAATATGTTCATCATATCTTCCAGCGTGTAGTAATGCGGAACGAGGGTCAGCAATTGGATCTTCTTCTGCGTGCTATCAGTGGAGTTAATTTTCTATTGAAGACTGCTTATTAGGTTTTCAATATACTCTTCTTCTTTTCTGAAATCACTTGATGACTGATCGGGGTATGCAAATTCTAGAATTTTGTCCTTGACTTCACCAGCTTTCCTTGCTATTTTCAACTTCAGTTGATCTCCTGACAATCTTCTCTTTCTAACAGGAGAAACATCGCACGAATCAAGCACTTGGTTTATTTTGCCTAGATCTTCATCTACGACATTGTTTGATGTAAATGGCTCATTTCCTTCGCTCCCATTGTTGCTACTTTCTGAATCAGTTTCCAAAGCTTTCAAGCAATTGTAACATTTTTTTTCCTGGTATCAGTTGCGGAAATTGTTCGTGATGTCTCATTGTTATCGTCGTCAAGTTCGTTTTTACGGATTTACTATGCTTCTTTAGAATGTTGCAACAAGAGATAATACGAGATGAGTAATACTTGTCAAATTGCATCTTATGATGGGCACATATGGTCACTAGATGATGAGACTCGATTCCTGTTCGTAAAGAAATCACTTTCTTTAAATCATCTTGCAATAATTCAACTGAAGACACAGAGGTTAATGTCTTGTCATTACATTCGAGCGATAGGCGTTCGCCGATTGAACACATCTGCAATAGGATGATATAATATTGTAGGCTACATGGCAAACTCTTTCAAAATTACCATGTTGTGCTTCTGCACGTGCATTATAGTAGTAGCTCTTGATCTTACAAACGGCATGCCGCCTGAGAAAGTAGATCGAGCCAGTACATGTTATACATGTATGCTGCAACTCGGTAGATACTCAGTAGATAATGAATAATTAGCAGATTTACTAATTGCGGCATACATGCGTAACATGTACTGGCTCGATCTACATTCTAAGGCGGAATGCCGTTTGTAAGATCAAGAGCTACTACTATGATGCACGTGCAGAAGCACAACATGGTAATTTCGAATGAAAATATCAGCGTGCGGCTGCTACATGTAGATAGGGAGTTGCGTTAATGTCGGAAAGTGTAGCGTAGACTTATAGGTCCTTATGAGTCCTTTCATTCTTAACTAGCATTTGTCCATCTAGGCACGTGCCAAATTGTCATAAACCTGTGATCAATTATTCAATGTGTGGTTATTAATTAGTAGGAAAATAGGAGACAGCTGTTTAATGAGGCTATAGGAGGACTCTTTGAATATCAGACGCATGGGTGAGAAAAGATAATCTGCCTTTTAACTTTTGCCTTGTAACTTTTATGTCATTTGCCGCGTTGCACCTGAAGAGAGCGGAGGAAAGGCCTCGTGCAATAAACATTTACTTAACATGAATGCATGCCTATTTTTTGTGTACAATTGAGAAAAAATAGTGTATTCAAAGGATGTCTGGTCAAAATGGTCGTAAAAATCAGTTCTGAACTGTCACCAACAATACAAATCTGTGGTAACCTGTTGTGCTCAAATTATTCGGAGCATCAAATAATGTCTGCCCCTGTCTAATCAGTATTTGTCTGCCTACGATCGTCCGCCAAACCAAGCTTCAGGAAATTGATGAAGAGTGACCATGTTTACAACATTGGCAAATTGACAGCAGTGTCTGCACAAGGTAAATAGTCAAATCTATCATTCCTGACTAAGTGTAATACTTTAGGAATATGACTGTACTACATGATTCCAAACTTATACAAATTTCATTATCTTACAGTTAACGATAAAATCAGGCATGGCAAATGACAAGAATAGAAAATATCATATCAAGATGTTTACATGTGGGCGAATTAATCGCAGTGCGGACGCCAAGGCTCATGTCAAGAAGGCGGGCACCGACCACATGATTATCCTGAATAGGGTTGCGTGTGTGAAGTGTAGAGTGCTGAAGGGTGATGAGGATGAGGCGCGTTTCTACAGAGTGCATGCTGACTGTAGTGGAGGTTTGGTGAGTGACTTGAGATTCACGCAGTTGATTGTGGAAGAGAGGGAGCGAATGTTGGCGATAGAGCGAGAGGGTAAGGTTGAGAATGTTGTTGAGAATGTTGTTGAGAATGTTGTTGAGAATGATGAGTTGGCGAGAGCAGTTGCGTCGTCGGCGGCTGAGATTGGGCGAAAGAGAGTGCTTGAGAGTGATGATGAGGATGATGTGGATTTAGATAGGGAGCGTGTGAGGAAGCGTGTGAGGAAGTTGAGCTCTTCGTCGTCGGAGGTGTCAAACATTGTCATCACCGACCCCCCGAAGAGCTCATCTTCCCCAAAAGTGAAGAGTGGTGGGATTCGTGTGCAGTCGGCGAGGTGGTTGAAGGATGAAGAGAAGATGCATGTGTCGCAGCAGATGGCGCATGATTTGTTGATAAATAAGTATGACAGCTTGAAGGTGAAGGATGAAGTTGTGAAGGAGTTGGATGAGTTGAAAAAGAAGGAACTGAAGTCGAAAGAGGTAGCGGATGAGAATATTAGAATGAGGCGTAGTGTGACTGATTTGAAGAATAAGACGCGAGAGTTGGAAGAGAAGAATGATGAGTGTGAGAAGAGGGCGAGTGCTGCGGAGAGAAGAATGAGAGATGAAGAAGCGAAGTTTGAGGAGATGATGAAGGAGATGAGTGTGTTGAGAGCGAGGAATGCTGAGTTGGAGAGGACTGTGGCTCGGCGGGGTGATGAGAGGCAGGCGTATGAGAAGTTGGAGCGCATGAGGGATGAGTGGAATCGTGTGAATGAGGATCGTTTGTTTGAATTTCACATCCCTATTCGGGATAATCATTTGGACGGCGAAGTACTTGTAAATCAAAGGCTCGACGAATCTATAATATGTTATAACGGCCATCCGACCAAGAAATGTCTGCATGCCAGCCTAAGAATGCGCGGCCATCTGTATAAATTCTCGATTCGGAAGCGCGCGAGACTGCCAAAGGATGGCTAACTTGGTAAGTGAAAAGTAAATAAGATAGTATATCCTATTGTAATACATATCATTTTCATTGCAGATCTTTGCCCGCCTTCACCACCCCATCAATTCACTCCCGAGAACGAACCATCGGCTCTCTTAAGGGCCACCATGGGGCAAGACATGATAGAACCTCCACGCGGTTTGCCCTGGGCAGTCTTTGGACTGGCGAATACTATCATTAAGTTGAATCTGCTATCAGTCAACTTGAACGTTGCGTCGCGTTAGAGGGGTATATAAACCACTGCCTCTCATTTCATTTCATTTCAATCATGCAGACGCCGAACAGTCAAGTCAGCTCTCCTTGCGGACCGCAGTTAAGGCCGCGAAATTTATTTGAGGAGTTTGTCAGGCTAGAGGAGCAAGACAGAGTTCATAATAATCTTGCTCGGATTGGCAATCGGATGACAGCAACTGTTGTCAATCCAACGGAATGGCGCTACATTCCACTTTTTAGCCATGTACCAGTTAGTGTGGAAGTCGACAGTGCTACCAAAGAGAGAGTCAAAGACTCTCTCAGCAGAATTGGTAGGGTGTAAGATGACGTTACTCCCGAGAACGAACCATCGGCTCTCTTAAGGGCCACCATGGGGCAAGACATGATAGAACCTCCTCGCGGTTTGCCCTGGGCAGTCTTCGGACTGGCGAATACTATCATTAAGTTGAATCTGCTATCAGTCAACTTGAACGTTATGCAGTCGATTGCTATCCCTGAAGCATTCTGATTCGCTGTTGAGCAATTCATTGTTGAAAACCCTATATAAGCCAGAAGATTGTAGCACTTCTCATTCAATTTCAAGTCACGATGGAAGCGACATCTGCCAACAGCATTCCCGTCTTCATCGATGAAGACAACGCCATTCCCGAGTTCATCATCCTCGACGAGTGGGATGAAGAGGATGATAAGAAGGGGAAGATGGAGAAGATCGTTTGGACGGATGGGGTGTGGACTCCAAATACCACTCGCATCCGAAAGGTGCCAGATGCACCAGCACGACCTCGGCGGTATAGGGTCTATGACAACCTAACCGTCATACCCATTGACTATTCCAGCCAATAGTCAACTTAAATTCACACCCCTTGAACGAACCATCGGCTCTCTTAAGGGCCACCATGGGGCAAGACATGATAGAACCTCCACGCGGTTTGCCCTGGGCAGTCTTCGGACTGGCGAATACTATCATTAAGTTGAATCTGCTATCAGTCAACTTGAACGTTGCAAATGAAGTTCGGTGTAATACTTCCTTTCGACGGGCGTTCCTGTAAAGGGCGGCGGTGAAACCCGTAGCTATGTATACCGCAAGGGACATTCGGCAATGGTCAATCTTGTTTAACCTCTCTGCGTCATGTTTGCAAGTGATTGCCTCTGTCTCAACGTAGTATGCATTCGCGTCAGGGCGACATTTAGCCAACTGTCGAAGGTTGCCTAAAACTTTCCATTGCATACGTTATGAGAACCATGAGTTCTACCTGTCTCTATCAATGAGACGAATTGATGAATGGAATGAAATGGGAGGACACTCACGCGCCACACGCAACATAACACACTTCTCTCTTCCGTAGTCTAACAAGCTCTTTACACATGGATCGCAGTCGATTACTATCCCTGTATCAGAAGTGTAAGCTATCTTAATTTTATTTGATACTATTTCATCTATCATCATCGACCATATGAAATGTTTTAAGATTTACAAGTTAGACTAAGCGTGCTACTATTTCCAAATGAAAAAGTATACATGGTTAAATCATCCACTTAAGCCCCGTTCAAGTAAGTCAGTATGAAAGCAAAGATAATACGAAATAAAAATTTATTATGGCATGTATTTCAAAAGGTCTTCATCGTCAATATCGTCCCAGAGTCTAGCTTCACATAGATAACAAAAACAGTTCAGTTGCTTTAATCGTTCTTCCACTGCGAGCCTCACTTTGTCAATATACTCCCACTCCGCCATAGTTCGTGGCTGGGAGTTAGGGGTGTACCACTCCCATAATTGGTGAAGGAATTTCGTGCTGGTGATCTCCATCACATCGTCAGTATCGTACTGGAGATACTTCCACCTCACGCCTGTTAAGTCGGGACACTCCTTCTCACATACACTCTCTTCATTGTCCGCTGGTAATGACAACTTTCTGATATTGTCCAGTCGGTACACCTTCTCTACCTTCCCCTTCGTTGGAGCGTTTGGTGCAACGAGCGCCTTTGGTGTTGAGGATGGAGAAGAGAATTTTGTGTTTGGTGTTGTCGGAGGGCTTGTCATGTTGACTGTGAATAATAACTTTGAAATGTTTTCTAATTCTTAAGTATC
Source organism: Prostheceraeus crozeri (assembly GCA_907163375.1). Lineage (NCBI taxonomy): Eukaryota > Metazoa > Platyhelminthes > Polycladida > Euryleptidae > Prostheceraeus > Prostheceraeus crozeri. The sequence continues at coordinate 1,462,065 of CAJQUW010004613.1, read as the reverse complement.
AACAAGCAACCAATCAGAATGAACAGCTAATGAATGATGAATACGAAAGTATATATCTAAAGTGACATTCGTGTCATTTCACTCTGTCTTTGTGACATATAAGTCAAGTGTTCTCTGGCGTACAAGTGAACTGCTCTCTCGTGAAGTCTCTATCTTGTTGAAGTATCAACCTTAAACTTGATTTCGTTGAAATGGTAAGTTGAAAATTTCTTCACTCATCTCCCTCAAACGTGTGGCTAATAGCATCTTCCTCAATTTCAGGCATCAACTTCATCACCAACGCCCTCCCTTCTCGAGGAAAGTTTAGAGTTGTTGAGTCAAAGTAGGTTGTAACAATACACTGAGACTTGAACAGAGATGACAGAATGATTTCTCTTTCAGGTGATGTGAGTTCCAGCTCAGAACTGTCGCGACAAGGCAACGAGTGGGAATGTGCCGACTGCGGACATATGTTTACAAGAAAGCACAGTCTCCTTCGACACATCAAACAGCGTGTGTGTCAACGCAAAGCGGCGTCAATCTCCGGAGGTGAAGTTGATTCTGACGATGACATCTCCTTTCCTTGCGATTTGTGCCCTCTTTCTTTTGATAGTCACTTTCAGCGATCTTCGCACAGACTTCAACACACGCATGGAAATGATCACTACACCAACGGTACCTCTACCATCTCCCTCATTAATGTTTCACATAATAATTTAGTACGCGACTACTGCATGGAGTCCAATACTCAAATAGTAGATTTTCCTGAGTGGCTCCTTCAAAATTCTAACATTATCGAAGCGCTCTTCATCAATTTAGACAATTTTAGAATGAAGGCGCTCATCTACCTTAAACTAAAATATATTAAAATAGATTTTCAAACGGGTCAAGTGACGGAGAGAATACAGTTTCATGTTCCTTCCTCTTCCGCAACCTAAGTTGTAGACTGTGAGTCTTGGCTAAATTTTCACATTCAATGTTTAAAATCAAATGTAGATAAATTCAATCAGCGCGACAGCGCTCTCATTTTTGATGGTGTGGACTCAGCCATATTCAAAATTTCCCTATTAGAAAGTCATGCAGCTCGAGGCACATTTAAACTACCAAAAACGTTGTATAATAAGAAAGCTGTCATCAATGTCGATTGTAAATCACAGTGTTTCAAATATGCAGTCCTATCCATCCTTCACTATAATGATATCAACGCGCATCGAGATCGCACCTATAGCTATAGACAGTGGGAGGATGAACTGGACTTTGAAGGTTGTGATAGTGACAACATGAAAATCAAAGATGCAGAAACGTTCGAAAAACATAATAAGATTAAAATTATCGTTCACGTGTGGGAGAAGGGGTTGAAGGGTGCCCGCTATAATTCACGTTCAACTTGTTATGAACGTGTAGTCAACCTCTTATTAGTAAAACAAGATGATAGCGAGGAATGGCACTACTGTGGTATTCCCAAAATCTCTCGCTTGTACACTCACTTGGGGCACTCTAAAAGAGGTGAACATTTTGTATGCGACCGCTGCATCCGCTCCTTTTGGAGTAAAGATAAATTTGAAACTCACTATGAATGGTGCAAGCGAGGTAAATTACAAATGGAACGCATGCCCAAAGATAAAATATTTTCACATAGGGATAATGGTGACGAATTAAGTCCCCTGCGTATCATTTACGCAGACATAGAATGCTACATTGATGATATCATCCACAAACCAGCAGCCATATCCTGCTATGAAGTATGGCATGACCACTTTAGGAATAGACAAAACAAAATGCATACTTGGCAAGGTGAAGATTGTATTTCAAAATTTCTAGAATTTCTCGATAAAGCTGCTAAATTTCAACAATCATATGATTCACAATTGCAGCGTAAGTCACTACATATGTCAGATGAAGACGAACAGAAATTTGAAAGTTGCACATCGTGCCCTAAATGTCATAAAACGTTTGATGACGATAAAATTAAGAAAGTGCGTGATCATGATCACATCACTGGTAAATTTAGAAACGCACTCTGCTCCAAATGTAACTTTTCACTTAGGTTGAGACGTCGTATACTACCCGTCATTTTTCATAACTTTAAGGGCTATGACAGTCATATGCTCATAAAAGGAGGGTTGAGCCAGATGAAATCGTGGCAGTTTAATGTAATAGCGCAAACGAGAGAAAAATTCATGGCAATGACAGCAAAAGTACCAGTAGATAAAACTAAAGAAAATAAGACAGTCTTCTTCGAAATAAAATTTTTAGATTCATTCCAATTCATGTCAGCGTCACTAGCTTCTCTCGTTCGTAATCTCAAGTTTCTTCCCCATAGTCAAACTTTGAAGAAACACTATCCAAACTTAACGGATGAAATAATCACTCGCAAAGGAGTCTTTCCTTATGCGTATTTTAGCTCAATGTCTAAACTAAATGAAACAACCCTTCCTTCCATTGACAAATTCAAAAACGATTTGACGGGTGAAGATTGTCCAGTAGAGGACTATGAACATGCTCAAGAGGCATGGTTAAAATTTAATTGTAAAACGTTTGGCGATTATATGATCGCTTACTTAGAATTAGATGTCATTTTGCTGGCTGATGTCTTTCAGGAATTTCGACGAGTGGCATTAGAAGAAGACAAATTAGATCCTATCCACTTTGTCAGTCTACCAGCCATGTCCTTTAAATCAGCCTTTAAAATGACTGGTGAGACCATTCATCTCTTACAAGACCCGGAGATGTATGATATATTTGAGCGCGGAATACGCGGTGGTCTCACATTTGTAAATAAACATCATATAAAATCTGAAACAGTTGGTGATGATCATATCCACCTAAAGTACTATGACCAAAATAATTTATATGGTAGTTCACTGTCTAAACCACTACCTCATTCCGAGTTTAGTTGGTTAAATCAAGATGAGCTTGAGTATTACTCCAACCCTTCAAACATACTGAAGATTCCAGATGAAGGTGATTGGGGATATTATTTTGAAGTGGATTTGATTTACCCAAATAGCATTAAAAATAAAACTGCTGATTTCCCACTCGCACCTGAATCTGGTGAAGTGACTGAAGATATGTTTTCACCATTCATGTCACAATTTCATAATAACTTAACAGAGTGTGGACAGCCAAGGTATAAACCATGCCGCAAACTTTTACTCACCCAATATGATAAGAAAAATTATCTCGTACACTTCTGCATACTAAAATTCTATTTAGAAATGGGCATGCTTCTAAAGTCAGTTCACCGCATTATCAAATTTAGACAGAAAGCCTTCCTCAAACCCTACATAGATAGTAACAGTCAAAAACGTGCACTCGCCCAAAATAATTTTGAAAAGGATTTTTATAAATATAAGAATAACAGTCTTTTCGGAAAGACCATGGAGGATGTTAGAAAACGTATGAATTACAAACTAGTCGTTGATGAACAAAAATATCACAAATTGACTTCATCACCTCTTTTCATTGATAGAGACATCATCGATGAGGATCTTGAAGGTGTTAAAATGATTAAATCAGAAGTTGAGTTGTGCAAACCCATCTATATTGGGCAAGCCGTTTTAGATTATTCCAAGCTTGAAATGTATCAACTCTTCTACAAAATATTAAAACCATGCCCTCTCGTAAAAGAGGTTCGCTTGCTGGGTGGTGATACAGATAGTTTCTTTTTAGGAATTACCACTCAAAAAGATTTAAATTTTAATGAAGTAGGCAAGTCATTAGAAAAATATTTCGACACATCTAACTACAATCCCACTCATCCACTCTATTCCATACAGAATAAAGCCAAACTTGGTTGTTTTAAGGATGAAACAGCAGGAAAGGAAATAGATGAAATGATTCTCCTCCGTCCTAAAATGTATTCCATGAAATTAAAAGAATGTGCAGATAGTATTAAGCGTGCTAAAGGTATATCAAAATCCATTGTTCATAAAATGAAACATCGCTCCTATAAGAAGGCCTATAAAAATAAAAATATAACGTTTGTCAATATGACAATCTTAAAATCTCAAGTTCATACTGTGAAAACGTACACGTTCAAGAAACGAGCACTTTCAGCATGGGAGGATAAGAGGTGTTGGATAGGACATAACACATCTCTTCCACATGGACATCCTGACACAAACATACCTCCACCCAAAAGAATAAAACTCACGCTACCACATTCAGGAGATGTATTGACATAATCAACTTTAACTCAGTATTTTGATGTTGCTTTTTGTAGATATACATGGTTGTTTTATGTATCGCATGAGATCGTTTCTTCCTTGTGAATATATGCCTACAGTCAGCTCATTCCCCCTATATCTGTGCAGACTTTTTCATATACATATTTTTATTTCAATAAACATATCACAATGACTTCACTTTGTTTTCCGAAACACTAAAGTTACGAGGGATTTAGTATCTTTCACATGGATGCACTCTTGTAAACCATTGGTAATTTTGATAGCAATAGAGGGTATAGTTTTTTGACGACGGGATGATAGAAAATAGATTCAAACATCTTCTCGACTATTCCATATGAAGCGTCTTTATCATGAATGAAATCGCGTAAAATGTATTCTTTTTTCTCACCAACAGAAATAGGTAGAATCAAATCACTTTGAATGTAAAGGTGCTGTTCATGTTTATCAAGTGTCATTGGTGTTTCTATACCAATCGTATGCGCAGCAGTAAACACAGTTTGTAGCATTGAAAAACCAAAGAGTTTTTTCAAATTTTTACTCAATTGACATTGAATGTCATCGCCCAGTTTCAGAACAACGCGTTGATTTTCAATTGAAAACGAAATGTGGTGTGTCTTTACATCATATTTACTTTTCATCACATGCTTCAACTTCTGTTGTATATAAGGATTTACTACATGAATGAAGCTTTCAACTGTATGATATAGACGCGGCATTATATTGATAGCAACTTTAGATTCTTCATAAGACTGGTAAATTTTCTTGATGCGATCACCATAGATGTCCACCCACCATTCATCATTAACTGAATCAGCTTTAGTGTGATATTCATGAGAAGCATACACCACACCGCTTCCAATAATAGGTGTATAATGTCTTACAAAATGGCGCAAGGTTGGAGAGAAATAAACTGTAAGTTTGTCATTATATTTCTGAATAACCAACTTATTTATGTCCGCCATAATTTTCTCTCCATACTTCTTACCCACAGTCTCATCCCATCGTTTTACTAACTCAATAAGTGATAAAGGTTGAACACCACGCTTTTTCAAAATGATGCGTTCTTCGCATTCTACAACATCTTCATCAAATATTTTAAATCTATAATGAAATTTGTTGATTCGATTTGAATAAACTTTTTTAACATTTGCAGTAGCAATTGACGTTAGATGTAGTCCATGACCAAAACCAAGATGTGGATAGAATTCATTATCCAACCTCAGTGTACGACCTTTAGTAAAAGAATGAAAGCGGAGGAACTGTCTCCCACTCCAATGATAGATAGTAAACTCATAAGCTTTCTGATTTTTATTCTTCATGATGGAAGTATTACCACTATTGAATGCCTTAATAATTTTCTCATTCCCAAATGGCTCATAAGAATCTGATTTTATCTGAATCCATTCATAGTTCCACTTTCCATCTGATGTTAAATTGTATGGGAACTGGAATGCATTATTCATCATTATTCCATCATGGGTGCGAGGAGTCAATATCATTTCTTCCAAATCATTCGCATTCTGAATATTGCTATCATAGCAAATACTAGAAACGCCAACCTCCCATTCACCTTCTAAATGTAGTGGACGATTTAATTCTACTCGATAGTCTGATGGTTTATTTTTGGGAAATTTATTCATGGAAGCATTACTGGGCAAGTAGATTAGAAACGAGTCCTTATTTTCACTTTCCATATTATTCACATTGGAAAATATATTAGCATACTTTTGCATTAACTCTTCATTCGGAAATGGAGTGTGATACTTGTCACAGCATCTTTATGAAAAGGAATCAACGCACCAGCATCGTCATAAATGGCAATATCAATTTGTGGGATGTAGTTTGATTTCAGCTTTGTATAATGCACTTTCTTGAAAGTATGCTCAGATAAAATACTGCAGCTTTTTGGCTGGTATGGTATCATTGCTAGCAATGGAGCTTCAACATCTCCCACACGTACATCTTCACCAATATTGGAATATATCTGAAAATAGTTAATACGACGCGATAGCGACATGTCTGCACTAGCTTTGGTTACAGTACCACTTTTAAAGATATTTTGATCAAAACCCAAAATGTCCATTAGAGTTTTATCCATAATTAGTTCAATACCTTTTCCACTTATAGTGAGAGACAAAACACCTTTTTCAGAAAATGAAATATGTTGCTCATTAATCACTTCATTTAAATAATCTACAACCAATTTAACCGAAGTAATAATGCGAGGCATCAACACTCTTGTTTCATATAAGATACCACCTAAAGGCTCTACACACTTTCTGTATAAAGATACGGCCCATTCTGTATCAAATTGATTTGACCTTTCACATGGTAAATGTTGCATATCAGATTTTCCATGAACAGCTGCAGAACGATGTCGTAAGAACTGATGAAAATCTTTTGAACAAGCTAATACTAGATCATCATCATTTAATTTACTTATTGCAATATGATTAGATGATTTGATATAAGTCAATGTTGCCACTTGTTTACCATCAACTCGAAGGAGATAATTAAATTTCTTCAATAATGTTTCAGGAGTCATGTTTGTCTTTCTTGGCTTAATCACAATCTTCTTCACCAACGTCTTCTCATTTCTTGGAATAAGATCTACATAATAAGCTTCCTCTCGATATATTAACTGTTTATGACCACTTATGTGGTAATTAACGTTAAATTGATCATAGCTTGTTAAGGCGCTAGCGAGGTAACCTAAATCATTTCTTAAACTTGGACTTAAACCAACAATCCAATCTTTCTCAACTACATGATGTACATAATTATGATCATCATTGTGCGGAGTAAATTGGACAATATGTTTACACGCTTTATTCAAGAAATCATATATAAACTTTTTACATGATAAGAGATCTTTCTTTGGCCACTGTGGAATGTATACTCGGCAGCCCTTTTCACATTGGTAAGCAGCTGTGCGTCTCATATTAATAGTCATCACCTCATGATCAAAAGTATAGACACAGTTGCTATAAACAAGTTGAGTGACACCCACTTCCCAATTTCCATTTAGCTGTTGTGTATGATCAATGGGAGTAGAAAAGAGTGCGGCTCGATTACTAGCAAATCTCTTTGTAGCCGCATTGCTAAGCAAAATATGATAAAACGACATTTTTATATTGCTGATCTGCGACTTTGCATAACATCATGAAGACTTGGATTTTGGACTCTCTACAATATATCAGAGTTGATCGTAATGGAAACGTACATTTCAAAAATTCTCATGGTCATTCATCAACAGGTATTACATTAACATGGCGACAATTTGTCAACCTCAATGATATCATGAGGGATTTGGAATATTTTGAAACATTAAGATTCATCTCCTTGGGTGATCAAGTTTGGCTTCAACATTACAGAAATGAAATTCAAATCTGCCATTCTCATTCCGCAAACTGTTTCTCATTTCGCAAATACAATTGGGAGAAGTATAGAAGATACATACATCGCTCCATCATGACATTTATTCGTCGTGAGTTCATCGCCCTACTATGCAAATCTTAATCAGACATGACTACCACACACCATGAGTTGGAAATTAGATTCCCTACAACGTATTGAAACGGATCATGATCGAAACGTCTATTTCAAAGATTCAACTGGAAATGTAAGAAGAGAGTTTGCTTTATCTTATCGTAATTTTCAATCTCTACATCATATCATGAAGGATTTGAAATACTTCTATATGAAAAGGACATTCACGTATTGGAAATCGCATCTGGCTGCGCGTCAACAATCGGCGAATTCAACTCTATCATTCCCAACTTCATACTAACTTCACATTTCATCAAGGTAGTTGGGAGAAGTATAAAAGGAAGGTGCATCGCTCAATTTACTCATTCTTTCATCATGAAGCGCCATCGCTACACCATCGTCAACATTCTCCGTCGCTTCAGACTCTACACCAAAATCGATCTCACAACATTACACCAATACCTTCCAAACAGCAAGTATTACCCGGGCCGTCCTCAAATGTTAGTGGTGAAGATGAACAATTCACGGAATCTTCAACTCTTCCCAAATGGGACTGTACAGATTCTCGGCGCCCTTTCTCATTCATCGGCGCAGTCAATGCGCTTAGAGCTACAAAGACTACTACGTCGGATATGGAAGAGGGAGAGGTGTGTGATGTCGAATCTGACTGTGGACAATATGGTGATCTCTACTCAATTGAGTGACAGTCTATCATTTTTGAAGATTCGTACCAGCAGTTACAGTTTGTGTTATGAACCCGAACTTTTTCCTGCAGCTCTCATTAGTTGTTGGTTACCTGTGCATGTGGCAATCTTTCATAATAGTAAAGTGATCATTACTGGACTAAAATCTCATGTACAAGCAAATATGATCCTAGACTATCTCATTGAGTATGTACGTACCCAGCGGATTGTAAAATAAAAAACAATTTTTCCAACATGATGTTTTTATTTCAAATCATGATAGAACTTACAAATCATTTTTTCATTAGAGGATGGATTACATGAAAAGTTTTGAATAACAGATGCAAATCGAGATACATGTAAACGTCTTAAGATGAAGTACAGTACAAAAGCACCACACGTTGATGAAAGTGGATGTTGTAGTATGCGTTCATTTCGCTGATATTGACGCGTATGTTTTCTCAACCACTGCTGTGTTGGTATATTTGGAGGTTGAGCAAGAGAGTCAAATAGTTCACCACGTCGGTCTTCTCCAATAAAGATCGCTTTCCAATGCTCACCGCCTAAATTCTGCGAATGAGTGTTTAGCACAATAAAGATGGGATAGTGATTTACTGCAGGTGGTAAGGTATCGAGTGAATAGACATTATCGAAAGCGTTCAACGTCGCTTCGTCTGCATTACGCTGCACTTTAGTCTTAATATCGTCAGCAGTCAACCAACTCATTAACGATTATACTGAAGAATCACGTCACGATACTTTGTAATTTCAATATTTGAATCGAAGACTGCATAAATTAATACATTGATCGTCTCAGGTAGTGTTCTTTTGAACGTCAAATCCAAACGAATATTATGAGGCACGTTCGCTTGACGATAGGGGACACTAATATCGCTGTCAGCAGTCAAATCAAATGCATAAATAGTATATCCACTCTTAAACTCTTTCATAGTGAGTCCGTTGGTGTCATCCGTATTGTAAAAGCCAAAGACATCCATAAAATCAACATAACTGCGCATAAATTGATCCGCAGCAAAATCTGGTTTGTAGGGTTGACCAGGATGACTCACACCATTTACACGTAAAGCAATTTCACTTAACTGATTGTGTTTAAAATTGAAAGGATTCTTCTTTATATTACCATTAAATGCATCATTTTCAACCATTGCCACCATGAGGAGCTTCGGTGCTTCCGATGGAAAGAGGCCATCTTTCACGAAACTCTTTTGATCTTTAGGAATTGTAAAGGTGAGAAGCTTTGTATGCTGAACGGGGTAAATGGCATTTTGACGGTTAAGACCTTCAGCATGCCCTCTAATGACACTTGGATTCGGTACTACTCGACGAATGTAAAGTGCAATATCTTCCACATGAATTCTAAAATTTTCAACTTTAGCAAATGCATTCAGCGCAAATTCAGGCTTATTCAATGTCAGCTTGAGTCGCATGCTGGTATTACAGAGTAAAAACTTTGACTGTCTAAAGAAGTCTAAATTCAGCTGACCATATAGCTGACATACTCTACTATCTTTAATCATAGCAGATCGCTTTACAAAGCCACTGTTTGTTTCAACATCAAATTTTCCTGCTTCATCTCTGTACCATCCCATGGCTTCCATATGACTTTTTTGTGCTGCTGGATGAAACTGTGATACATGATTGAAATATGATTTATAGGGATAATCGCTTTGACCACCTTCCACCTGCTGCTCTCCAATCGTTAGAGAAACATCGCGAAGTAATGTAGTCAATGGTAAATTGTTCAGCCCAACTTTATGTGTATCGTCAATAGCAGTTCCATCTGCTTGCTGAATTCTAAACCTCAAATCAAGCATCGCATAACTCAAATCTATGTAGTCATCACTACCACCAGGAATAACAAATTCAATGGGGCCAGCATTATCAGCTGTTCGAGGATGATAATCTACAATACTTGAACTAAGAATATCTGTCTGTATGGCTTGTTGATCAAACAAACAAAAACCGGAAGTTTTACACTCCATGATTAGAAGTTATGGCAGCGTCGTCGTTTAGCGCCTGATGAATGATTAGAGCCTCTGCGACGTTTGCGTGAATGCCTTTTGACTGAAGATCGCACCTTACCAGCTCCGCGATGTTTCCTCCTTCCTTTTTTCATTCGTTTAGGTGATTTCTTTCCTTGAGTAACACCAGCAAAGGTCTGCTTCAATGTTTTTAAACCGCGTTCCTTCCCACGATTCAACAAACTGCTCTTAAAACTTCTACCTCTGGAAAGATCACTAGCAACATCACCAGCAAAGCCAACGGCATTACTTAAAACATTTCGTTTTAAAGATCTACCGACATTGGATATGAGAGGTGCTACAACAGATTTCAGTGCACCAAGTATGCTACCTCCACGTTGGCGGCGTGCGCCGATGTAAATTTGTCCTCCACCACTTACATAGGAGGGTCGTGAATAAAATGAGGCAGTTGGATTCATAGCTCAAACCCTAAACATTGTTAGTTACAACTTTGCATGAATCACTGTCGATCACTTAGATGAAAGATGTCGGCACGACGCATCCAAGAGTTCATACTTGAAGGATAACCAGTCCATTTAACAAGACACCATTCTTCACCTTGCCGTGTTTTACATCGAATGATTTTCTCTACCAAATATGTTTCACTTTCAGTGACTACCTCAATCTCATCGCGGTAAAAGCTACCCTCAATTTCTTCATTATCGTAATCTTTCAACTTGTAGGTGGTCGGAGAGTCTTTTTGATTAATCCTTGATACTGTAAATACCTCCTCTGTCCAATTCGGGAGGTACCCTTTAGCAAAAACACTTTTCACTTTTGAGATACGAACTTTATCACCAATTTTTACATCACTTTTCACATGAGTGCGTTTACGTTGGAATGATTCGCGCACTTTATCTACATTGTCAGCATTTACATCTACTGGCCTGAGTCCAATAGAACGATGGATAGAGTGATTGTAGGCATGGAGTGTATCTTGTAGAACCTTTGTCCAATTTTGTGTCAAGTTGGCAGTAAAATGTCGCCACAAGCGATTTTTTAATGTGCGATTAAAACGTTCAACGAGTGCAGCTTTATAAGCACTCTTTACACTAAACAACTCAATGTCATGCCTCTCAAATAATCTTCTCACATGCTGATTTTCAAACTCTTTTCCTTGATCACTCTGAATTCTTTTTGGAATGCGACCTTCTCGAAAAATTGTTTGGAATGCTTTTGCTACTCCTTTCCCTTCTTTAGTTTTTAAAGGTTGAGCCCACGCATAACGCGAGAAAATATCAATGACGGTTAAAATAAAATTATTGCCCGAGTTATGTTTTGAAATGGAGGCAACATCACAGAAATCTGCTTGCCACTGTTCATCGATGTCATGAACAATATAATGGCGGGTGCGGTACTTCTTTTTCGCTTGTTTGTGGAGTGTATAGGTAGCCTGACCCTTTAACCATCGTTTCACTTGTGATTGTGGAAGACCACTCGCTTTTGATAATTTCTTGATAGATGCAAATCCTGCCGGATGCTTTACATCATAATAGATTGACTTCAAACGTTCAGTCGATGACGACTGACTCTTTTTCCTCCTTCTCATCTTTTTGTTTTCTTACCTTTCTACATTTACAACAACTGCAGCATTTAGCTTTAGCGGTTTTGCGATCGTGTTCACATTGCTTAGGGGTTTCATTGTGTGAGCTGGCGCAGCAAGTGCAAGTGACAACGACATTCACCTCTGGCGGCTCATTACATGGCAAGCAACACATCTGCTTCATATTAATAGTCTGAGAACATGTATTTCCTGGGAGGAGCTGTTTTACGTTTTCCTTTTACTAGTTTTAGTTGCGATGTAGATCTACGTCGAGTTCTTCCTCTAGTTTGCTTAGTGAGTGTGGGAGGGGATGTAGCAGGTGACGTCTTAAACCAATTTGTTGGCATTTTCATCGTCTGAAGCATTGGAGCAGTAGCCACTGTTGAATCAAGTTCTTTCAATGTCTCATTATTCAAAGCAAATTTTGGTACATTATGCTTTTTCAATAGTTTAAGAAAGTATGACCAACCAGGTGGAACATAGCCCTGACGGCGCTTTCTACGTGTCGCATACTGAATCAAGTCTTCATAACGTGAAGCATCAATCACTTTATTTTCATCTGTAATGATTTCTCCTCTATCATTTACATTGAGATGGGGTTCAATACTGTTGAAAAGAGATATGGCATGTGCGCGAGATGCTAAAGGTGTAGCAGTCGATACAGAGTCACGCATCTTATTCTTCAAGTTTTTCAATTGCTCAACAGTATCCGATTGTAATAATACAGCACGATGTGGATCTTTGATGTGAACATTTTGCTGATAATCTATTTCTTTCCTATACATTTGATTTGCAAGAGGTTGCTTTACTTGCTGCATGGCAGTCAATTGTACATATTCATCCTGAGGAATAACAATCATGCGAGAATAAGAACTCATAGTTTGTAGATAATCATGGGAGTTTTCAAAATATCACTTCGAAATCTAAATTCTTCCGGACACTCTTGCGTAAAGTCAATGAATAAGTAACCGTATGGTCTTTCAGTAGCTGCTTGAAAAATTTCAATTAAGGCTTTTGATCCTCTGGGTGCAACTTGTCGCGCTAAAATTTCAAATTGACTTTTATCTCGCGGATTCTTGAAAATAGCATAATAGTGTGTATTCAGGTTTCGTGTACGAGCTTCTTTTCCATCAGGAAACAAATTTTGTGTGATATAGATGATAAAACACCTTTTATGATGTGCTGCACGAGTGAACATATCTGTAACATCTTTTGAATTCTTACTTTCTTTTAATAAATCATCCAATACAACAACATCATTAGACTGAAGTTTATCCCCGTGACACCCGGGGGCCCCGGATTGGAGGGGGGGGGGGGGGGGGGGGGGGGGGGGGGGGGGGGGGGGGGGGGGGGGGGGGGGGGGGGCAAAACCCACCCCCCCCCAGGGGGTGGGGGGGGGGGGGGGGGGGGGGGGGGGGGGAAAAAAAAATCGGATTGTTGGAAGGATGGAGTTGTTTGGGAGGTAGGGGGATTGGAAGGTTTATGAGTAGTGTTTGTAATGTTTTATAATTTGATAGAGTGGGTGTTGGGAAGGTTTATTAGAAAGGAGGGGGTGAATTGTTTGGGATAGGGTTTTATGGGGTTTTAAGGATGTTGGGTAAGGTGTATGGATTTAGGGTGATATGGGTTGAGGTTTGAATGGGGTGTGTAGGGGTGTAGATTATGGGGGATGTTGGTTAGGAGGTTTTGGGAATTTGTGTGGGAAATTGTGGGGGTGGGAAATATGATGGTGAGTGATGGGTTGGTGGGAGGTTTGGGTTTAAGAAAGGGGGGGTGTTGGTGGGAAGAGGGATGGAAGGGTTGGGAGTAGGGTGTGGGGTGTGGTTTAGATTGGGAGTTGATGTGAGAGGTTGTTATGGAGGGGGGGGGGAGAGTTGGGGAGGAGGGAATTCTTAGGAACTTCCTCATATGGATTAGATAATTGACACATGGAATGTTTTGATCGTTGGCATGTCGTATAGCATTGTATCGCTGATTTGCTTTCATTCGTCGGGAGCTTGAATGGCTGATAAAACTTGGGGACTTTTTACGTTTCGTCATTTTACGTTTCGCCATTTTCCGTATTAGTCCTTTGCTAAAACCTATCTTACCACATTTGCATAGTACTAACTATTGCGACATAAGTGACACTCGAAATGAGCAATGTCACAGTGGTTACATTTGCAAAGTTGAATGCAATTACGTATGAAACAGCGTTGACAAAAAGCGTGCTTACATCTCTTGAAGATGCGCTTTTCATTTCCATCCTTTCGCTTACATACATCACAACACATAGTTTCACCGTTACTGATGTCTATAGCAAATCTTTTTGAAGATATGAATTTGCTAGCCTTTTCTAAATAATAGACGCATGTACAGAAGGAATATACTTCGAGAGTGAGCAGACATAGCTCGAAAACCAGTTGTGCTACAATCAAGTACCACTGCATTTTCAATTTTTCTTTATGGAAAGTTGAATGTGAATATCTGAAATCGCTTCAATCACTAGACTGCTACCATGATGGTTAAATGCGTTAAGACGTTCAGCAATTTTTATCATATGTCTTTTAAAAAATTCTTCGGGGTGATCTACCACTTCCATTGAATAAGAACAAAATGGAAAGAGCGACTTTCCACCTCTTCCTTTCCAAAATGGCTAAACTTAATTTTCGCAACTAATCGCGCCATGATAATGCTATCAGAGAATGTATTCATTAACTCTAGAAATAGAGTGCTAGCATCATCGACCACTGCTTCGATGTCGGTCTCATCTTTATGAAATTTTATCACATAATCTTGAACAGCTCCTTTTAAACTTTGCCTATGAAAACGTAATGTTCCGCAGTCGTTTGAGAAAGACATGATCGCCCTTTATCTAACCCATCCATTGCATGAAAACAACAACTCTTCTCATAGTAACATTTATTGAATAACGGTAACAAGCATGCATTATAAATCAATGGTTTGAAAGAGATAAAATAGATACAGCTGGTAACTATCATACAGCGAGCAATGATAACCATACAGACTTTGGCAGTGCTGAGGTAAGGAGGAAAGAAGCATTGGTTATGAACGTAGCTACTACAACGAACAGACAAAATAGGAACAGACAAATCCTTAAAACGTTTCGTGACTTCATGATAATGTTGATTCACTCTACTATCCCAAGGCGGGAGCAAAATATCATCAATGATTAGATTGGGAAATACTTTCCTCTCCTTACCAGGATTATTACAAAAGATGCGTATAACATTGAAAGCAGCTAACCATCGTTTAAAGTCAATAAGAAGAGCACTCTCACAAGAAAAGCCATAGTCTTGCAAATATTTCAGATTAAGTCCATGAATGTGTTTTCTCGCCCATTGATCAACATTGGGATTGCAGCTGGCATGTTGATGATAGACAATGACAATCTGACATGTCCAATTGTTCATAGCAATAGCACTGAGCTCCTGTACAGGTTCACCCTCACAATCCATAAAAATGATGATAGAAGCCTAAAACGGAAATTACACATCTAAGGAAACGTTCTATAACGTATTACAAAATGAAGAATTACATCGATGCTTTTCACGACAAAATACACAAATGATATGATGGCAACGAAGAAGTAAAATGTATCTAATAAGACCACGTCTACGACACTCAAAGCACATAAGCGAACTGTCATAGGGTAGAGTTAGGAAAGGACTAGTAATTCTCCTTTGATTTGCGTTTTGATGCAGCATTCTTCTCCGACTTGCGCTTCGTACCACTGCTGTTAAGGATTTGATCAATTATGTCGTCCACGTTGGGTGGTTTTGGAATCTATAGGATGGATTCCATATGCATGGAGAGAGAGGCTATTTTATTATCCTTATGCCGACCATAATATAACCCATTCACTTTGAAAAGGATATCCCAAGTACCTTCTCCGAGCTCGTCGCATGTGATGGGTGTTGAATGATCTCCCCCCTTCTTATAGTAAGTGCACCAATGTGATACCGGTAGGCAAATTTGATTACCATCCCAAATCTTTCTATAGGGAATATCCTTGTCATCTCTCGCCTTCCACTCTTGAGCAAGAGGAGTAGGAATGTCCATATTTAATGTCACGTACTCCTCAATAATATCAAGTTGGCGGCGAATGTATGGACTCACGGGGATCAGTATGTAGTCCCCATACTGATTGTGCATTATCTTGACATCCGTGGAAGGGAGCATTCCCGTTTGGAGTACTACGCCATGATCGTCATAACGCAAGACTTGTTTAAATTTACGCTGTAGCGGTGTAGGATTGTGTACCTTGGTTGTTTCTTCCACTGGCCTAAGTTGTAGATGATCTGATCGTAGCGAACCTTGTAACGTTTGACCGCCATTTTGTCCTACTAGTGCAGCAGATGGAGTAGATGCCTGAAAATGGAAAAGATTGTATTAAGTTTACGTTCAAGGGAGGGGAGGGAGGAAAGTAGCGACTTACCATTTTAGTTGGATAATAGAACAGGGAACTAGAGAGAGAGAGAAAATAAGCGTCCGTCACTCGTGCGATTCAACGATGGAATGATTCTCACTGTGGAAGGCTGGCTATTTATATAGAAATGCTTGATTCTCATTGGATGATGATCCTCATTGGACAATAACATCAAGCTGATTCCAAATCTGGCCTCCGTTTACCAATCCGAGCCTTCATTCGCCCGCTGGAGCTGTTTCTTGGGAAATTCTAACTCTGTCGTTTTTCGTCAATCTCCCAAAGTCTTAAATGCGTCTCACATCTAAACGAAGACAGATATGAACAAGCCGTTTCTTTCACTGAATTTGTCTCACTCTTAGCTTTCAAACGAGCTATTGCACGACAAAATCCGTCCACTAGAAGCCAAGATCGAAGCGAGCTCTCCCGAGGGGGGAGGTCAGTGAAATTTGATGAAAAATGTTTTGGTGACGGTCCCAGGTCGAAATTCCACACTTTGGAAAATTTTCAAAATTTTACCCATACAAAGCCACTCTGACACTTAGGATTTTTTCAGGTGAGCTACGACAGTCCACCCTCCCAACCTGACCGGCACACCACGCCAACCTGGCCGGCACACCACGCCAACCTAGACACCACATCACCGCGCGCTATACGACGGTCGGCCAGAGGGGGGGGACGTCAGCGAACCTGACGGACGCACGTGGCCGGCACACCACGACACTCTGTCGTTCCAGAGGGGGGGGACGTCTGACTCAAAGCACCACGGCGGCCGACCACGACACTCCGCCGTTCCAGAGGGGGGGGACGTCAGCGACGGCGGCCATCTTGCGCGGTCCAGAAGTGGAGTTTTACTTACTACTTAAATGGGTCCACATCATTATTCAGATTCAAGAAACGAAACATGAATTTGGTGAATCATGAAATCATGCCAGTGAAAATTGAATCAAAAACTTGAAATTTCAGCCAAGAAAGCACGAACATCGATCGCGACTTTATCATGAAGACTCCCATTATAATGCGGATCATGAAGTTCCCTTGACAATCAGCTTAATTTCCGCTTGATTACGATGCTTGTTAGCAAATATTAATTCCTTTTGATATCCAATTGTTTCATACTACTTATATAGGGCCTCATCTCGGTAGTATATGAATTGGCAAATTTCATAATTTTTTAAAATTGCTCAAATAATTGTTTTGAACCTCAGGAACGCAATCTCCGCAAAAAAACTGAATCTATTCATATAAAAGATTTTACTGGATACAGATACTTTTGTGAGTCGACACTGTACCTATATATCCCTACTCTAGCCTATACTCAGCTAATTGATGTAGTGTCGACTCAAAAAGGTATCTTGTATACAGTGAAAATTGTTATATCAATAGATTCAGTTTTTTGCGGAGATTGCGTTCCTGCCCTAGTAGCCCAGCCATGGACACAGAATCCATGATCGATGATTCCAATAAATCCATGGAAAATTCAAAATTGAAAATCATTGTTGGTAAGCATGTTTAATGATTGGAAAGCTTATATGCATTGTCAAAATACATCGATTATCATTATTGAACCAAAAATACGCAATTACAATATCTTAAAAACTTGCATTGATGATTCATGAATAAATCCCGGTTGAACATTGATGACAAATTCGCATTGATAAAATATAGATTATTCTTTTCAATTCTCACAGTATTCCCGGGTTGAAAAAACCGAGATAATTTATCTAATATATGACTGATGGTGACAAATTTTACAAATATTAGATAATTGTTTTATAAAACAATCAAATACTGCATATTTGATATTTTTTAATAATTTTTGATACATCTTTGACTATTATTTGACAAATATTATCATAATCACCTAAATGTTCATATCTGAAACATTTTACAAATATTTATAAATTAATTTGTCGATGTAACAAAAATATTCCTGCATATTTATGTAATTGTTAGCATTAAACAGTGCAGTAAGCGGACTTCTGAAATCATCTGTTTAGCTACATGATAACAATGTTTACGTCAAATGATTGAAAAATCACAACTTTTTATCACTAGCCAGCAGCTGGTGTCAAAACGGAACCGAATCTCCAAGACAAACACGTGAACAATGGAATTGAACTTGAACAGTGCAACTTGCACTAGCGAAGTCGATGAACATGCAGTTTGATTTCACAGACAAGCACAATAGCAGCACCCATATTCCCCATACTTCATTAATAATTGCAGCTCTACATTAATATAGAGCGTTTGTTTCTTCCTTGCCGCCTTCAGTCGAGGACTTCTGTATAATACGATCGAGTGACGTCATAACAACATCAATCTTGCCTTACACGTAGGATCATTGTTTTATAGAGTGACTCACGCATAGAGTGCGCGTGTCCTCGACGTCTTTGGCGCGCATTGACTTACTTTGCGTTTCTTTTAACAGTGCGTGACCTTACTGTCTGGGCATACTGCTGCGCTCGTTTCGATGTGCGCTCCTCACTCGAACAGAAGGGCTGTGAATTGTAAAGCTTTCACTGGATGTGCCAACGACTTTTCATGCTGATTCTTTACATTGGCAAACTATGATTTCGTGAATCTTCTTCGAATTAAACGAAGTATGATAGAAGATGTGTGAATCGAATACCTGTGTGACTCAATTTCTGCCGATTCTCTCAAGTTTACGTGCTGGAGGCCTCGTAAAAGAAGGTAAGACGATCACTCATGCTACAAGCCAAGTTATTATTCCATGAAGTGCGAGTTAAATTGTATTTTAGCTGCAAGCGTACACCTTCATGGTCTCCTTTTTGAAATAATGTGTTTGAGATTGAAAAAAATTTAACATTTTTTCTAGACCTACCGGTGCTAAAGTTTTTGATTTAAAAACAATAAATATTTTTCTGAAATTCAGTAGGAAAGTTCAAGCGTCGCATCATTTTCAGCGTGATCATTTTTATGCTGTGCTTCAATTGAGGGTTCCATTTCTTTTTCTCACTCTGACCCGGGTTTCATTCGGGAATAGATATTGGAGAATGTAACACGGCTGTTTTAGACTGGGTAGGAATTCAAAAACAGCTTATGTTTTACTCCTTGTTCATCCGGTAGATGTAGTGCGTACTAGGTTTACAGCATCAAGGTTTCAGGTAGTATCAGGCAAGGAAACTAAGTAGGCCAATTGATAGAGGGTAACATTATAAATTGGAAATTAGTAAGATTTCTGCAATTTTTTAAGTGTCATGCTAAAATCATGAATTATAATGAAATTGAAAAACATGATATTATAATATACTATAAAATGAACCAACACATGAGGTCTTGAAATGAAACCTATTTTCTCAACCACTGAAACGAATTTTAATGAGCACATTCTGCGGTCATGACTCAAAATAATTCAGAAAGCAGCGCCACTGTACTCGGTTTATACAGCATGTTTGAGACGAATAGTAGGTGGATACTTGCTTTTTTTAGATGAGGCTGCATGAATCCAAATGGTCCCATCCCCTGATTAAGAAATAGGGCTCAAGCTAGCTACATTAGACGGCTGACCAAATGGACCTCATTTGTGATTTAGCTGGTTATAAAAGTAAATCGTCTAATTTTCATAACGACTGACATGTCAGAGCTTCCGAAAGTTTTGTAATCCTGGATATTTTATGGCAAATGATATTGATAGGCAGTCGCGGGTATAATACTGAGTCTATTGTGAAGTAGGCCTACTTATGTTGCATTCTTAATATTTTTTTGAATTGTGTTTGCATGCAATACATTATTATAATTATGTCTGCTTCTATTTGTTGAATATCTATTTCATACTTCCTACTTATTGTCAAAGTGAATGTATTTTGAACCAGTCCTCAGTATGTGGATTGTGCCATGTAAGTCATCATGTAATTTGTGTCACAATATATGGGTTCTCTGACAATCATGTACTACCGGTATCTACTTAGTTTGGGGGAGGAGTGTACAGTCACAGCCACTGGTTGACTGGATCATCATCACCTCGCTAGAATTCAATAATAATCAATAACTTGATACAGTAATGTGTAATACAATAACTGGAATTCAGTAATATTTTGATGAAAACATTTTAAACAAATTCATCACTCAAAAATTTTAAATTGATAAGATTTCAATACCGCGTTGAACCAGCCTTTGCTCCCAAGACTGAATTCACTGTCACATATTCAACCAGTATTTAACAGAATTCTGTGGTGACTATTTGGTACCACACATTTTAATTGTCTATTTAATTGCTTTTACTTTGACTACAACCAATTAAGTCTTCTATGAAATCCTCGCACGACGACTTACAGTCGTTGGCAGCTCAGAACTAATTTATAACGAAGTTATCTAAGGATCACTTATCAAAAATAGCGGGCACTATAACAAATCATTGGTCTTCATATGCGTCTCTAAATTAGTTTAGACAACTAAGAAGTATCTCAGTCATAGTGAATTTATTGGTCATTCTTATTTGCAAATGATTGTAGAATTTAAATTTAAAAATTAAATACCATGACTGCAGCCTTCAAAAATTGATATTGATAGAGAGCATGCAACTTCGCATAACTGGGATTAAAATCTTAAGCGGATACGCGTTTCCGTCAGTGTCCCTTGAAAGGCTATAATGAATTTTTTTTAATTTTCTATTTAGGGCCCACGGAATTCTAGAGGATTCCGTGTTAGGGCCCTTCAAAAGTTGATTTTTTGTCAGAGCCCCTAACTGCCCGTTCTCATCCCCGCATATATAGGTAATGTACGTTTATGTAGGCCGACCAATTAATTGCAATAATTTTATCCAAAAATCAAATGGATTGTCAGATTAATTTCGTCAATTGAGAAATTAATTAATTGCACCTACTTGTAGCAAATCCCTAGCAATTATTTGAAATTAATTTTTCATTGCCCCTGTTTATCAGTGATGTTTGCGCTCGGTGAAGGTTTCTTTCTTGAAGACCATTATTTATCAGGGTGCAGTCAGAAGTCAGGTAACATCTAAATCTGCTTGTCGTCGGTAAAAGGGTAAAGGAGCTTAGCGGACGATAACTGATTTATTGTCTTGCATATCTTTCATATCACCTGTTTTTCAAGTGAAATCAAAAATATGTAAGCCGTCAAGTTTGGCGGTTCGTCCAAGTAAATGCGGATGAAAACGTCTTTGTAGAAATTTGCTGAGCTTGCAGCTGCTGTCCACAGTTGCCCTCCATCCAGTGCTGGTACGGAGCGAGTATTCAGCTTATACGCACCGACACACACAAAACTGAGAAACCGTCTTTCACACCCCGTGTTGTGAAGATTGTAACAGTTCACTTAGCTCTATAGATGATGACATTGACTTGATTGTGAACGAGTGAAGGATTGTTGTAATGATTGGGGCCGTCTTGTTGGCATCTTGTTCAAAAGCCTACTCATTGCTTTTATAGGCCCATATTAAGTAAGAAGATGATGCAAATTTCTGTAGAGATGTAATTAAGGAGTTGTTATGTTTAGACTTTTGCGCTAGCAGATTTATTTTTTTAATTGTTTTCTGATTTTCGTTAAATACACACGTATGTACAGTTTTCAACAGATATCCTGATATTATTTACATGTAGGCCTAGTTCTTCTTTTTATATTTGTGCCTTCTTTCTGTACCAGATGAGAATATCTGTCAATTTCAGACTGATCAAACCAAAATATATTTGCGTAGCGAGTACATGTGCATGTATTCCAAATTCATGGCATTATCAAAACTTGACATGACTAGACTACCGTATGTCGTTGACCTTGAACAGTCCGGTTAATATCAAATGATTTTAACTGAGCAATGCTAACTAATTCAAATATGCCATATCAAAAGGTCGGTTGATAATTTCGTTATATATGGAACTATCTTAATCTGTATATAATTGCACGTAATATTAAATGGCAGATCTATAGCAGTGGTCGGGCCAGCTGCGAAAATTTTGCGAAAATGTTTAAAAAAATGAACTCGCTGCGAAAAAAATTGACTTGGTCCTGCGAAAAATTGAACCTTGTAATTCTTACATTTAAATGAACCTATGTTGTCTTATAGAATAAACACTGGTCTACAGGATGGAAAAGGCAAACTAATAACAACTAATTAGCATGTTATTCATTACGTTATCATTTAGTTAAGACTTCATTCATATTATTCACAGCGTCTTACATCTTGTAACAGGTTCAGTAAAATAATAGAATTGCAGCAGTAGTTCCGAGCATCTACTGAGTTACTGTGGATGTTGTAACCGCATACGAAGCTGTCAAAGCCATGTTTAAGAAGTTGCCGATAGTTCTAGAAGAATGATAACCGACTTGATTTCAAATAATTTTTCAATTGATGTATAGACAAAACAATTAAAATTCAAATTAATATGAGTATTGTTGTCGGATATATGCATTGAAATTCATTTTGTACACTCGCTCGATGCCTGAAATTCTGAACGCAACTGGAGTCATTTGAAGCGCTCCACACTTCCTATACGATTTACTCATATTTTTGATATTCAGCTAACGATGCAACGGCTCTAATGGATGCAGAAAACATAATGTCTAGCCTTGTGTTATCAGTTGCATTGCCATTAAGTTGTCCAAAGTATCCTCGAACAGCTGGTGGTTTTTAAGATCACCCGAAAAGATCAAATCAAGCGATGAGTGATGTTAAATGAATGTACTCTCATCTTACAAACGGTTCTTACCTTCCATTCAGAAAATTTGAAAGCGCATTCTAAAGACGTGGATGCTGCAAAAAATGTACCCCATTTTATACCAGATAGGCAGAAAATTTCATAGCCGACCTTGGAAAATAGACTGTTATGGAATTTTCTCTTAAATGATGCAAAGTCCATAAAAATGAAATGTCCGAATCTCGAGACATCTGTTTTGGATCAACAGTGTGTGAGCGTTGACCTAGCTGCCGACAATCAGTTCTGCCCATAGAAATAAACTGTTTATCAGAAGTTAACAATTTTATCTTTTTAGTTGTCTGTTTATTGTTGTCAATTTCTATGGTTCTGCCACACGTTGCCAACCACAGACAGTCTTCGTAAAAAAGTGTCGTTGGCCAAGCGGCATTCCAAGGCTTGTTTTAAAGAACAAGAGGTCAAATCACCATCAAAAAAAGTAGAAAACAGTTACAGCAAAAAAAGGAAAATAATTTTGTGACAATAAATTCGATGCTTCAGAGCACTAAGAGATAAAAGATAGAGGCATCGGACAAAAAGAAACTCACGAGGGAATGGAAAACATTAATATGATGTAGAACTATCGAGCCGGAGTTGATAATACTGCAGGAAAGCACATTTTGTTCTGCTCGAATTAGATTCATTGGCACACAAGTTTTCGGTCTAAGACCTTCGTCTGTTGCAGAAATAGTGTGATCATCAGATTAATGCGACTACCAATTATTCCTGCAATTTCCTGCAAACAGATGCAAAAATTTTGTTGCTTGTGCAGTCGCCGCCACTGATCGACTTCAGTTCCTCCAGGTGCCTGGAAATTTGGGGTGGACCTATACCCTCAAGCTCGATGCATTCCGAGACGGAGAGAATTGATGGGAAATATCAGTGCAATATTAATGGAAAACCAAGCAAGACAGCAGCGTGAGGAGCAGGAGGAGTCAATGGAAAGAGAACATCATACTTGATCATACTCAGAGACATCATGCTCAATGTTTTCATGTATATGATTGTTGCATCTTTACAAGTTAAGATTTCCACACCGCTGAATTTCTGCATCATCCACTTTTTCTCTTTCGATCCGTAATTATTACTTGTTTTCTTTTGATGAAAACTTCCGCTTTCTGTCAATTGCTGATTGGTTTATTTCCTTTTGTTGTGACCTTCCTGTCAGCGCCTGTTATCAACTGGAAGGGATCATGTCTTAAATGACATGTAATAACAAGAATTTTTGTTGTAAAATTTTTGTTGGTGGATTAGTTGTAAGGTTAGTGACTTTTGACTATATTTGCTACATGCACATGTATGTACTAGCTGATAAGATGGATTCGGTAACAAAATGCCAGTTTTATAATTTAGGTAGTTAAGTATCAACAAAATGGCTCCTAAGAAACAGTAGATGGCAGTAGTAGCAAGTTTCTGAAATCAGATATTTGCGAAAAATCTTTTGTGAGTCATCACTGACGGAACGTAGTTACTTTCGAAAAATCTGGCTTATTACAAGAAAGCACTTAGTTGCGGAGATTGCACAAGACATTTTGAAAAATCAGGTTGTCCCGACAGATATTGGGCGTTGGTCAAGTTTTGATAAGAGCGGTGTTTTACTCTTCATAATCATGAAATATGATACTGTAATTTGCTGGTATTAGTAGGCCTGCGAGAATTTTGTAGAGCTGCGAAAAAAATGGAAAAATCTGTGGCCCGACCACTGATCTATAGATAAAAAAGAAAAACTTAAGTGCATGTATTTTTTTTCATTGGAATTTTTGATTTAATTGTGTAATAGTTGTTCTGTAAATGTAAAACTATTATGTTGATCAGTCTGTACTTAATCCTTTCTTTGTAGATGGTTGTTTTCCCATTACACGGATTCTCTCAATTGCATTGGATGTTTGGGCTTTTCTGCAGCTCATTTAAAGTGGTCTCGTTATTCCTGGTAAGTTGCAATTATTATGATCATTTAACAGGCATTTTTGTGTGGATTGACGTTGAAGGTGGTCGTTTTCCCGGATACACATGTTCTTCCAATTCCATTGAAAGTCATAATTGGTGCTTCTGAGTTTGGCAGCTCATTCTCTACTTGTATATTAAAGTATGTATTTTAAAAGAGGAATCATCTTCAAAATTTGTGGCTGTTTGAAAATGGGATTAGGTCATTCTCTTATCTCTGCAGCTCAGAAATTCTAAGTCGTTACATGACTTTCATCATTTAGTGTACGATGTAGATGATATAAAAGGAGTTTATCGAATATTGATAGATATAAAGCACGTGATTACATAATGAACTAGAAATAAGAATGGAAATAAATGATCACTTTGAGTAATCGAAAATTGCCGATGCTGTTGAAAATATATTCCCAAACTTTCGTCTGTCTCAGACCGCGTCAGGGGACGACGAAAATTTGAGAATATATTTTCAACTCAAACAGCATCGGCTATTTTCGATTTTTTAAAACAGTAGGATGTTTATGCGGAACAATTAAATGATTATTTGAAAATGAGATTCTATTCAGCTACAATTTGGTCATCTTAAATCAATAAAGAATCTGTCTAATGATCCGCGCGTGTCCCGAAATTTGAAAGAGACAAGTGTGAATTTTTGGAAAACCTGGTATACAGTTGCTATCATGTATTCATAAAAGGTGACTTAATCAGTAAAAGTCAACCATCAAATGTCAATTTTGAGTAAGCCCCTCCCCCTCCTATTTGACGTCAATTGCAAGCAGCCCCTACAATGGTTTTAAAATAACATGTAATTTTTGTTTCTTTGCAGGTGGTTAATAGTCGTGGTGATCTCCACATTTGATGCTTTACTTCCTTTGTCCTCTATAACTTTCAGTACTCGCTGCTGATCACTGCGTCAATGTGTGCAATTGGATTGATTATCTATGGTTGATCTTTCAATATTTCGTGCGGATTGTATGGGATGAATACTGTGAAATAATCTTTTTGTTTTTGGAATCCATTGAGTTTATGCATGTCATACTTGTGTGTCAGAATCTTCGACATCAAACGTGGTTATCGTTTTATTACTATACATATATGGCCCCCTGAAGTGTCAGTGGCTGTTTATGATGCCAAATTATACCGATGACTTACTGATAATCATTACATCAATCGTGTATATGCATTTTTCAAGTCTTGCGATGTCCTAACGTTATGTCACCATGATTATCGTGAATGCTTCGTGAATTTGTCGTCTATGAATGTATTGCATTTCATATATATTAGACACAGTATAGCATGGATTATACAGTGAGATTATATCAACTTCATAATACACGCATGTGTCTTAGAGTGGAATGCACATCTTCGTGTTAAGTAATCAGCGTATAGTAAATTGACCAATGTTAGTTAATCGAAGATTAGATTTAACTACTGAACAATGTTTGCCATATGCACATGTCTCGAATTAGCTAACGACTTGTTAAGCACGCGCTGATGAAAGAAAGTGAGAAACATCCAATCAGGATAGCGAGTCTTCCCCCTATCAAAGAAATCGTGTCTCATGAGTCATGATGTCTTAGAATTGGGTTTGAAAGCGGGCAACGGTTGATCTGTCTCCAATTATTGATTAGCTTGACATTGTACAGAATGAAACGCTGTCGCCAAGAAAACTTCACCACGAATGATAAGTTGATCCTATGCGACATATTAACTAAGTACAAAGATATCATAGAGAACAAGCGCACGGATGCGGTGGCCACACATAAAAAAATGAAGTTTGGAGGAAAATTTCGGAGGAGCTTTCCAGCCAAAAGCCGCTACCAAGGAGAAGTGCGGATCAACTAAAAACATTTTGGAGCAATTCAAAAAGGTTGGCGAAAAAGGAGGTTGCCAAGGAGCGGCGAGAAACATTCAAAACGGGAGGAGGACCACCGCCGCCGTCTATCACTGATGTAACATCGAAAATAGTATCGCTAATTCCGCAACAAACTAAGCCTTTGGAATTTGACTGCGATAGTGATCAGCAAGGTCCGTTCATGAAGTTAGTAATCGATGAACTGAACACTTCAGCAAAAGAAAAAGATGACATCCAGTACATGCCTGGTGAAGGTGATGCAATTAATTCTGAAAACTGTGTTCCTTTGACTCCTGTTCGTGAAAATATCCAGACAGGTTCTCATATTTCAACTTATGAAACCATAACGCCGCCAACATCAAACATTTCAAGGAAACACTGTAATAGAAAAATACCCCATTGTAATATTTACGAGATTGTAGTGAAGAATATCACGAGGTGAGGATGCGAGCAATCAGAGAAGAAAGTACGTTTCGAGAGGCTGAACATCGGCTGCGAATGGAGAATTTGAGACTCAAAAATGCTCTACTGAAAGAGAAATTGAAGAGAATGAATTGTGATCTGAACATTTGAGGATGTGCTTTTTGATCAAACTTATTGTTTGCAAGCAGTTTGCAATTTAATTCAAATATGAAGACTCTTGGAATAAAAAAATGGATTATATAATTGCTACACCGGTTAGTAATGGGCAAAAGACCGTTCCAGGACACCATAAAATTCAAAAAAATAGTATCTTTAAAAACGACATACATTCATGAATTTGAACCCTTTTTCAGGTTTTTAAGACCTAAATACATGAATTTAGTCCATTCAAAAAGTTCCATTTTTTCAAAAATGGTATTTTTAAAAACGACATAAATTCATGAATTTGAACCCTTTTTCAGGTTATGAAGACCTAAATTCATAAATTTGGGCGTTTTTAAAAATACCCAATTTTTCAAATTTTTCAAAATCTCAAAATTTGAGAATTACAATTTTACACCCGCCCTTAAAATCATGACCGTTCCAGGACACCGAAAATCAATAAAGTTGAGAATTTCAAATTCATGAGTTTAGACGTTTTTCAGGTTTTTAAAATATATCATGTGACTAATAATATTTCTTTAAAAGTGGAAGAAACAAAAGTGGAAGAAACCGCAAGAATATATCCTTCAATATCATATGAACGTAGTTCTACTACCCCCTCCCTTCTAACTTCTAGGGGTCCCTTCTGACTTCTAGGGGTCCCTTAAGAATTTTTTTTATTATAAAATGAACAACATGAATGAGTTTTTAAAATTATATGGAACGCAAACAACTACAAATTTTGATCTAAAGAAAATTGCAAATCAATTAGGAATAAAGAATTTTCATGTTCTAATGAGAGACGAATTACAATTGATCAAAAATAAGCCAACAGGAACCTTCAGTTCCCGGAACAAAGTTCCATCAATAACTATAAATTTCATAACAAATCTTCATACGTCAGACCAAAAAGGAGTACATTGGTCTGCAGGTATCTTTAATAAAAATCGAGATAATTACTATTTTGACTCTTATGGACTTCCACCTACAAATGAAGTCAAAAAATTACTTGGCAATGGAACTTATAATACATTTCAAATTCAAAAACCGGGAACTACTTACTGTGGTCAATTGTGTCTTTATGTTTTATTTAAATTACAAAAAGGAGTACCATTTCTTGATATTATGTTAGAATTGAACGAACCGTAGGTTCTATGGCTACGCCTAACAAGGGAATTTCATTCCCGAAACGTTAGTTCCAATAATAATGATAATTAAAAATCAGTTCGTTGTAATTCATTTTGATAAAATCGGCCTCTGATATTTTCATCATCTAAATCTTTGATTTCGTAAGTAATCGGATAAGTTTGATTTATTTTACAAACTTCAAATATCTCTTTAGTCCAATAACCAACGAAGCCTTTTTCAAATTTATTCTTATATTTAAATATTCTAACTCTATCTCCAATTTTAAATTTCGGCTTAAGTTTCTGCAAATTCGGATTACTCTCGTTCGTATAATTATTTTCGAATATTTTTTTCCGTATTAAATCAGGGTCGTCAGAAGCATTCTTTGGAGTTTCTCCAATACCAGAATGAACTTTATTATTGTACTCTTCTACAACTCCTGGTAATATCTTCAACCATTTCTGATTTCTTTTCTCAGTAAATTTCTTGAATAATTTATTTTTTAACGTCCGATTGAATCTTTCTATCACTACAGCTTTTCCAGCGTTTTCAGTTGAATAAACAGTTTCAAATAGTGGCTGAACGTTTCTGTTATAAAATTCGACCCTTTATCAACAAACAATTTTTTTGGCTTTCTATTACTTTCTTTAAAGATTTCTTCAAACGCATATTTAACTGATAGACCACTTTTATTTTTTAAAGGCTTTACCCAAGCGTATCGTGTATATAAATCTATAACGGTCAATGCGTATTTGTAGTCCCTTTCATTCGGCATATGAATAAGATCAGCACTCCAAATATCATCTTTATTAAATACTTTTGCTTTCAATAAATATTTAGGCTTTTTGTATTCCCTATGAATTTCGGACGCGTAGGTTCGAGCGTTGCTCTCAGACAGCTTTGCTGTCGTTTCATTTAAACCCTGGCCGAATAATAATTTAGCTTGTAAAGCTTTCTTAACAAACATTCTTTCAATTTTTTCTCTAAATGTAGGATTTTGAATCCTATCTAATTCTTGAATCATCTTCTTATCAGCTGCATGACGAGAACTTAGATCATGATTTCGATAAGCTAAATCATGCCTGTAAGCTGCGGCATCTACTCTATTTATTGGTTCTTCACCTGGTTTCGGATTATTATTCTCATCTAGTCTTATATCTAATCGAGTTCCTGGACCGGTATATGAATGACCAGGAAGATGTTTTTCTTTCGAATATTTACTCCAAATAAATCCAGGAAAGTTTTCTAATGTTTTTTGTATGTCACCACCGTAGGTAGTAGCCAAACTTTGTTTGTTGTCGTTACCTTCATAAATTTTACAATTTGAGTTTTTATTTTTGTTTAATAGATAATTTAATAAATCTAAATGAGCAATTTTTAATTTAATTAAATTTTCGGAATTTTTAGAATTCATTTTAAAAGATAAAAAAAATGTAAAAGATAAAATAAATGTTTACCTTATGGACCAAAGGTCCTGAGGTTATTACCGAATCATACTAGGACTTAGATATATTCCAGAACCATCTTTAGTTTCTTTAATTTCAATTAAATCATCAACATTGTGGAGAATATTTTTAAGAACTCGTTTTCCTTCATCAACTAATTTTAATTTACTAATAAAATTATCTACTATTCCGTCACCCCTAGCAACTTTCTCTAACTCTCTATTTATGACGTTTTTGTTCTTCTAATGCTGCCTTCTCTGTTTTATTTTTATTTACTGCTTGGACAATACCAGCTGTCCCACCTGCAACACTTCCTGCTGCTGCTATGCCACCTATTATTAGTGGAATTAATGGGAGAATCCCGCCATTCTTTTCTTCTTGTAATTGAATATTCTCTATCATTGGTTTACTTATGTAATACTTTTTTTTGGTAATCGTAATAGTTTTAGGGATATTTTTGTCAACAATATTACGTAATTTTAATTCAACAGTTTTATTATTATTACTTTTCGCTTGCGACATTTTTAAAAAAAAAATTTTAAGTTATCAAAAATTTTAATTAACTTATCCTTGCCATCTTTCCATTAAGAATTTCAATAGAATATTTTACATCTTCTAGCAATAAACCATAAGCCATCAATGAAGTTGTGGAATCTTTCTTTTCAATATTAATTGTTACACCACAACCAGTCTTGATAATATCTTCAGATTGTGCACTTAAATCGAAACAGAAAACAGGATATAAATGTCTCCAATCTCCAGGAGTTAATTGTGGTTCAACTCCAAATTCTATACAAAGATTTCGATAAGAATCATATATTTCCATAAATTTATTATTGGTATCATCGAATCTTAATGGATCAATTGGATATCGGGTTTGATTTAATGAAACTTGTAAACTTCGAATTGTATTAATATGAAAAAGATTGTTGTTCTTATCAAAACTTGGAGAATTATTTCTTTGAAAAGTTAGTAATAAATATCTTGGAGTATTCGCAGCTGTAGTAAAATGCCAGTTAAATCTTTGTTCGGAAAAAGTTACTGAACTAGCAGTTCTCTTTAGAAAATTTACTAGAATTGGTTTGTTAGTATTTAATCTTTTTGCAATAGCTGTTTCAATCTCTAAACTAGGAGTAATATGCTTAATCCACCATTCAAGTCTATCAATTTTTAAATATGCTTTTTTTCCAGTCTTACCAAAAAAGATTAATTCATTATTTGCTGTGCGATGAATTATTAATTCAAATTTTAATTGATATGATATTTTATCATAATCTAAATATCCGAATAATGGAGACAATGACCAGTTTACTGTCTGTTTACTTTTCTTGTTAAATTCACGTCTTTCTTTATATGCATCATTATTTGTTTTATTTAAATGTTTTGCAATATTTTCTACATCTTTCGCAATTCCTGCTGCATCTGTTCCAGCGTGAGTTAAATCATCAACAATTATACCATCATTTGTATCAGGAAACCAACCTTCGATTTCATACTTTTTATTATTTTCACCAATTGTTACAAATCTAAGCATTGTATCAATTACACCTGGAGAATCACTTATTGTTTCTATATTTTGAGTTGCAACATCTAAACGCATTTGTGTAAATAATTTTGGAAAGAAATTATTCTCTAGTGCAATATTATCGGTATCTGGTAATGGTGTTGTAAAATTGGCATCACTATATAAAGAATATTCACAGTGTAAAAATGAATCAGGTAAATATAAATAACTCTGCTGATTATCAACTTCAAAGATTAAATCTCCCCCAGTATTTACTCTACTAGAAGATCCGGGATTCATAGCAATTCTTATATAGTCATTCTTTTTTTGATTATAACTGACGAACGGAGGATCGTCTAATCTAAATTTATTTTCGATAAGCGAAGACATTTTTATAAAAAATAATTTGACTTTTTGTTTTCTCTCACACACAGAAAAAATTCTGCTAAAATAATTTTACTAAAATAATTTTACTAAAATAATTTTACTAAAAAATATATTTTAGAATTTTGCTAGACCAGCTCCGCTATTAATACCATTGCCTCTTATTTCTTCAATTGAACGTTCTATGGCTACGCCTGATTTCTTCTTATGTTTACTATCAGACGGAGCTCCGCTCCTCAAGGTTTCCCCCACAGCTATGTTAGCAATTTTGTTTTTTGTTTCCTCTGAAAGTTTTTTTTTAATTTTTTAGTTCTTCAGAATCATTCCTAAGTTTACGAATAGCTTCTAGTTGTTTTAATTCGTTTTGAGATTTAACAGCATTTGATATTGCACTAGCTGTACTACCTATAGCAGCTGCTCCTTTTGCAGCAGATGTAATCAAATCTTTATTATTTTTAATTAAGTTAACGATACTTCCAATACCAGAAAATATAGCGGCTCCGCTGTTTACACTATCCCCTTCTTTTTGAACGGCACCTGCGGTGCCTAGGAACTTTTGTGTTCCGACTGTTTCTACACTGTCATAATGGTAAACAGATTTCATAGATGGTTCATGAGCAATTTTTTGATTTGAAGCAAAATGTTTAAGATTCTGTTTATAAATTATAGGACTTTTTTAGGATTAAATTTGACTTTTGGGAAAAAATATTTACGATTGGTTAGTAACCTGAGGACCTTTGGTCCGTTTAAGATTTACGTTTGTGAATGGACAACAACTTCGAGATAACTTTATTAATTGACTGTTGCACTTTATCTATTGCGTCAAGTAGCGTATGATGTACTTTAATTTCTTTTCTATTAACTTTCATTTTCTCCTGATTCATCTTCAACGCCGTTTTAAGAGCATTTAACTTAATTTTAAGAACATCTAGTTGTCTTTTAACAGAATCTAACTGTTCTTTATTTTCTTTAGAGTTTTCTTGTAAATTTTTCTTTAATTCATTTTCTAAATTGATTTTAAGAGTTTTCATTTTATCAACTTTTTGATTAAGTGAGTTTACTTCATTTATTATTCTATTCATCTTTTTCATTTGTTGAGTAATTTTAGAACTCAATTCATCAACACTTTTTTTGAATGTAGTTTGTAACTGCTTTAAATTTTTTTTAATTCTTTCAGGTAGTTTTTCTATTTCATCTTCTAATTGTTCTTTTAACATTTTTATCTGTTGTTTATTTTTAATGACTGCAGATTTTAACTTTATAGAAAGTAATATTAAAATTTTTGATTGTTCAGAAATCTTTTTAAAAAGTTTTGCTATATCTGCTTCTAGCTCTCTATCCTTTTTATCAAGTTTTAATAGTTTTTCGTTTAATGATTTGTCATTAAGTTTTAGCAACTTTAATTCATTCATCAGTGGAACCAAAACATCGTTTATATATTTTTCTTGTAAGTCATTGATTTGTGTATCAACATATTGTTTATTTGTTAACTCTGTATTTTGTTGCGGAAGAATAGAAAGATGCAATGGACCAGATAAAACGTCTCCAGTTTTCATGATATAATTTTCTATCTCTATTTCTAATTCACGATTATTTGGGATACATGCACCTCCACCAACATTTGGTAACATCATTTTTAAAACAATAAAAAAGTAATTTTTTTATATAATGAGAAAAAAATAAAATGTTTTTCTAATAAAAATAAAAAAATAAAATTTTTTTTAATAAAAATAAAAAAATAAAATTTTTTCTAATAAAAATAAAAAAATGGATAAAGCAAATTTTAAAAAATTATATTCGTCCGCATCATCCTGTTCTTCTTATTCGACGAGATCAACGGGATTTGAAAATAAATGTTTTGATAATAATAATAATAATAATCCATGTATAGATGTTAATCTTTTGTTTGCGTTACAAGCTGAAATATTTAGAGAACAGACTAAAGGTTTACCTTCTATAGAAACTAATTATTGTTTATTTCCAGGTGATCCATTTATTAAATTTATGGATATAGTAAGTAAATATAATGATGTAGCTTATGTTGAATTAAATAAAGAAAATATGGTTATGATAGGTCATAATAGTGTTTATGGTTTTATTAGAGCAGTTTTGCCGATTAGTAATACTGAATGGATAGAAAATAAAATTATTAATTATATCAATATTAGAGAATTAGTTAAAAAATTAAAATCTTTTTCCAAAGAAAAAATTAGATTATTTGTTGATGAACAAAATCAATATAATATTCATATAGAGAGTAAAAAACATAATGAAGAATTATTATGTCAAGTTTATTATAGAGACACAATTTATAAACAAGAAACATTAGAAATGCCCCAAAGATATGATGATGATACGTAGATAGGATTATATTCCAACTTAAATATTAATTTATTAAAATCTTATATAAATGGTTTAGCTCAACAAGAGAAAATTTATATGTGGACTACACCTTATACTATTAACAATGACCATAATCATAATCATAATAATCCTCTGAATCATATTGAAGAATCTTATGATAATAATGATGATTCTGAAACACCTGAAAAAGGTGTAAATGGTAAAAAAGATTATAAAAATATTAGTAATTATAAAAATTTAAGTGAAGAAAAATTTATATCTCATACTGATGTACATGATATTAATACTACATATAATCAAAATTTATCTAAATTTCATTTTCTTACAATTGAAAATAATAATGATGGTATAGTTGAAGATGCTGTTAGACAACTATGTGTCGGGTCTACAAAATTTAAATTAGGATTTACATCTAATCAATTTAAAATTTTATCATCTTTAATAAAAACTAAAAATGATTCAGATTATGGTGGTGTTATTAAATTTTCCAAAAGAGATCAAAGACCAATATTTTTCTGTATTATATTATTATCAGATAAAAAATGTAATTTAGAGTTAGATATTCCAATAAGAGAATGGCATCCTATACCAAAAAGTGTAATTTATGATGTTGAAGAATCAATTTATGATGATGATGAAGAATTAATTGATGATGATGATGAAGAATCAATAGTTAGTGAAAAAAATTTAAATTATCTTTTGATAAAACGTTATATGATAAAACTTAATATGATAAAACTTAATGTGATAAAACTTAATATTATAAAACATTATATGATATAGAAAATAAAATAACTAAAGAACGTGAAATATATAATGATATATATTTACTCTCAAGACCTTGATATTAGAATGTTTATATCTAAAATCAAAACACAATTTCTTTCTTTAAAAAATAAAAAAATGGAAAATACCAAGTTTTATTGTAACTTATGTAAAAAAAAGTTGCAAACAAAAAAAAGTTATCAATCTCATTTAAATAGTAAATTGCATTTACAAAATGTAGAACGAGTTGATGAAGGAAATATATTAAAATTAAATAGTTATAAAAACTATCTAGAAACATTGCCTACTGATATAAAAGTTAAAAAAATGTTTGATGATTATTCACATTCGGAATATAAAAAAGTTTTTAATAGTGAAGATGAGACCGTACAAACCGAAGGTTCTAGGGCTTGGCCCGTACCAGATGGAAGATATTTATTTAGCGATACTGATGAATTTGATGAAGCTGAACGAACCGATGAAGCCGTAACAGATATAAAATATTTATTTAATGAATCGGTTCGAACCGAAGGTTCCAGGGCTTCGCCCGTTGAACATAATGAAACCGATGAAACTTTTTCTGATATTCTAACAAACTTTTATAATATATTTAAGAAATCTTTCAAATGTTATATGAATGTAGAAGTACTTTATACAAAAAATGGACCTGATGGAATTCCTGAAGAAATAATACAAGGACATTTTACAAATTCACAAGAAATTCATAATGTAAATGATATACAACCCATATTTGAACAAATGATACTTAAATTAGAAAATTGTATAATTGAAGCCCAGTTACGTGAATCTGGTTGGAGATTTGTTAAAATACTATCTAAGAAAATAGTAATTGATAAATATAAAAATAATACTGGTGGTAGTTATGTTCCTTTACCTTTCAGTTCACCACAAATAGTCAACATAAAAAATGAAGATGATTATTGTTTTCTGTGGAGTATTATAGCACATTTGCATCCTGCAGAATATCATAAAGAAAGACTAAGTCATTACAATAAAGAAGAATACATAAATGAATTTGATCTTTCTGATGGCTTACATGAATTTCCATATGATTATAATAGATTAATAAAGTTTCATAAAAAGAATAAAAATTTAATAGAAGTAAATGTTTTTGAATTAAATGTGAATTATGTTTCTATTGGTAAAATTACTCCACTTTACTCAGATTCAAAAAAATTTTATTTGAATAATAAAAATTTATGTCAATCAGAAATAGTATATAATGATAGAGGAAATTACATGCATCATAATATTTTTTACCAAGGAAATATAATATGTACTGAAAAATTTCAAATTGTTAAAACATTATCACCAATAATGATTAATCATAATAATTATAAAGGACGTAATTATAATTATGATACCGATTATTTATCTTTATCCTCAGAATATCAACAAAAATTAGAAAATCTAAATAAAAGTTTACAAAAATGTAAAACAGATTATCAACAACAAACAAAAATATTAGTACAAGAATATGGCCATAAATATCAAAATAAGATAGAAACGATACAAAAATTAAATGAAGACAATAAAGAATTAAATAATGAAGAAAATAAAGAATTAAATGAATGTTTAAAAAAATGTCTACAACAATATAAAGAACAATATGATAAAGAATATAGTTATCAGTTACAAATATTAAATCAAAATTTTCATCCAAATACATTTAATCTTACAAAAGAAATTGATGAAACACATGAAATATATCAAGATAAATTAAAAAAACTAGAACAGACAAAACAACCAGCACAAGCGAATATTTTATATTATCAGGGTCATTTTATATTGTGTAAAGATGTTTCTATATTTACAAAAACTTCAGATAATGCTAATTTTCCTTGTCTCCAATGTATGACAAGTTTTAGAACTAAAGAAGAAATGAATAGACATTTGGAGAATTGCCAACAAAATGAAGCAGTCAGAAACACATTTCCAAAAGATGATTATTTAGAATATAATAAATGGTATTTTAAAAATAAAGTACCCTTTACTATTTACTGTGATTTTGAAGCATATAATGTTAATATGTCACAAAATCACGGGACATCGGAGATGTCTTCCAGGGCTTCACCCGATTCTGATAATGATAATTCTGATAATTATAAATATGAAAAAAGTGCAGCTGAACAAAGTAAAGAAAAATATTTATTTGAACAAAAACCATTATGTTGGGGAATGTACATTCATTCAAATTATCCTGAATTATTTAAATCAGAATATTTTCAATACTAAGGTGAAGATAGTTCAGAAATGTTTACAAAGAAAGTAGAAGAATTACAAAATTATTTTTCGCAATTGCTTGAAACAAATATACCAATGAAGCCATTAACAGAAAAAGAAAAATTAAATTTTATTAATGAAACAAAATGTTATTACTGTGGAAAAGAATTTGCAAAAAATTATAAAAATGGCAGAGGTAGATATCTTGACAAGCGAAGCGACGGCTCTGCCGTCAAAGTAAAAGATCATGATCATCTAAATGGATTATATAGAGGTGCAGCACATAATTCTTGTAATCTTAATGCTAATAAATTTAAATATAACTTTGTTCCTTTATATTTCTACAATGGTTCTAAATATGATTTCCATTTAATAATGAAAGATTTATTTTCATCTGAAAAATTACAACAACAACAAATAAATGTACTATGTAAAACAGAAGAAGAATATTTTTCAATGCAATTAGGTTGTATTAGAATTTTAGATGCATTTAGATTTTTTACTCCTTATTCATTAGATGTTATGGGAAAAACTTTGAAACCTGAACAATGTAAAATATTAAATAAATATAATTTAAAACCTTTAAAAGGCATATTTCCGTATGAGTATATGGCCTGCGGCTCACAGTCGAAGACTGATATAACTGGAGATAAAACCTGTGGTTCGCAGTCGAAGACTGATTTTAATTCTGTGAATAAAATTATGGAAGAAAAACAAGTTCCTCCAAAAAATTAATTTAAATCAACATTAAAACAATCACAATTATCTGACGAAGACTATGCAGAAGCTGAAAAAAATTGGAGAGAGTTAAATTGTAAAACAATGTATGATTATACAATGAAATATCTACAGATAGATGTATTAATACTAGCTGATCTTTTTGAAAACTTTCGTGATATGTGTTTAGAATATTACGGAATAGATCCATGTTATTGTTATTCTACACCAGGTTTAACATGATTAGCAGGATTAAACCATACAAATGTTAAACTTAAACATTATAAAGAGAATACATATGATAAATTATTATTTTTTGAATCTGGAATTAGAGGTGGAGTTTCATCAGTTTTAGGTAATCGTTATGTACAGTGTTACAATAAAAAAGTAAATCCTGATGATTATGGAATAATGAAACCTTTATCTCCAGAAGAAAGCGATCAGTTTATAAAATTGTTTAATCAAAATATAGAAGGACTTATATCAAATGAAGATAGTCATGCAGCAGTTGATGAAATCATGAGAGAAAACTATTTGTTATATTATGATTTTAATAGCTTATATTCTTCTTGCATGATACAAGAATTACCAACAGGTGAGATGGAATGGTGTAATATTCGTACGACATCAGAGATGTCTACTAGGGCTTCGCCCGTTCTTGATTATCAAAAAACATATGATGGAAATTATAATCATGGTTATATATATGAAGTTGATTTAGTATACCCTGATGAAATAAAAGATAAAACAAAATATTTTCCTTTCTGTCCCGAAAACAAAATTCCCAATATAGAAGATTTTTCAGATTATCAAAAATCTATAATTCCTAAGAAATACAGACCAACAAAAAAACTTATGTTAACACAAAGCAATAAAGGAAAGTATGTTGTTGAAGGAAGAATGCTAGATTGGTATTTAGAACATGGAATGATTCTCACCAAAATACATCGAAAACTATTTTATCAAAAATCTAGGTGGTTAAAAGATTATATAGAGTTCAATATTGAAAAACGTAAAATAGCTAAAAGAAATAAAGATGATTTTGGAAACGTGTTCTTCAAATTAATGAATAATGCATTTTATGGTAAGACTTTAGAAAATGTGCGTAATAGACAAAATATTGAAATAGTTTATGATAAAGATAGGTTTCAAAATTTAACAAGGAAACCTACATATAAAAGAACTACTAGATTTAGTGATAATCTATGTGCTGTACATTTACGTCGAATTAGCGTAAAGCATGATAAGTTTAATTTTATTGGATCCACTATATTAGAATTAGCTAAACTATTTATGTATAAATTTATATATGATTATTTAGCACCTGCTTATGGCAAAAACTATAAATTACACTTTACAGATACCGATTCTGTTTTCTTAGAATTAACAATACCGTATAATTCTACACTTGATGAAGAAATTAATAAAATAAAAGATATCATTCATCCTTCTGATTTATGTAAAGTAAAAGATGAATTAGAAGGAAATGAAGATTTCATAACAGAAGCTATATTTTTAAAATCTAAATGTTACTGTTATGATACAACTAATAATATTAAAACACATAAAACATTAAAAGGAATTTCAAAGGCATCAGTGGCTAATCAAATAACATTTCAAG
The DNA here is from genome assembly GCA_907163375.1 of Prostheceraeus crozeri. Taxonomy (NCBI): domain Eukaryota; kingdom Metazoa; phylum Platyhelminthes; order Polycladida; family Euryleptidae; genus Prostheceraeus; species Prostheceraeus crozeri. The sequence goes on along the minus strand of CAJQUW010004613.1, from coordinate 1,422,513 downwards.
ATTATAAAAATGCATTATTTAATAATGAAATAAAAACAGCATATAATTATAGACTTAATTCAAAGAAACATAAAATGTATTTAAAAGAAGAACATAAATTAGCATTAGATCCATTTGATGATAAAAGAAAAATTTTACCTGATGGAATAACTACTTCACCTTTTTAATTTTCTAATTTCTAAGATAGACAAATTTGATATATATAAAATTAAAAAAATATTATAACACTATATTTGTATATTTTTATCACTCAGTAAACAAATCTTCTATCGACTTTCAGTCGGGGCGAAGCCCCTCGAGGCGAAGCCTAGTCAGAGAACAAATGTTCGATAACTCTATCATGAGTTTTTTTATCAATATTAATTGTGATAAATCCATAATCTTTTGACCAAGCATTGTTACACGTTTGTTTAAATTCATCTTTATTTCTTACACATAAATCTCTTAACAAATCACTTAAGTTTCTTGCATTTATTTCAAATAGTATAAATATATTTGCATTCTTTCTAATAACACTTCCATCTGATGAATACATACTTTGTGTTAAATAAAAAACACTACAGTTATTATGTCTACCTCTTGTGAAATAATTTCTCTGAACTGACTTATTTCTATCATTAACACAATCATCAAAAATCACACAATGTTTCATTGTTTTATCTAGTTTACTAGGATCTTGCATATTACCACTATCATCTATTAATTGTATCTTTATATGCTTATTTTTATTGGTTTCAACTAACTGATTATTTTTTGCTGCTTCTTCACACCACGAACTTATTTCTTCTTCATCTTCAGATTTTTCATATTCTTTGAATAATGAAGCAATTGCTGTTTTTTTAAGATTGTTTTCAAATCCATATTTTAAAAATTGATAGACGGGTTGTTCTGCTGTTGTTGTATAAATTATAAGATTGTTATAATCCAAAAAATTTGGAGTCGTTAAAATTTTAAATAATAGATATGTTTTTCCACATCCTGATCTTCCACAAATAACTGTCAAAACTTTATTAGATAAATTTGGATGATGATTAAATTTAAGTTTTTTTTTATTTAATGGGGGTACTTCACTCATTTTTTAATAAAAAAATTTATTTTTATTTTATTTTTATTTTTAAAGAAGAAGAAGAAAATTAAACTTCTCTAGCTTCGCGTAGGAGTTTATACCTCCCGAACCAAAAGATCTATCATAATCTCTTCACCTCCAAAATTTATTTCTTGTCCTTTTTCATCAGTGATTCTAATGTTAATGTTGTTAATAGTTTTTCTTGTAATAGGGAAATATATTAATGTTTGTGGAATTACATTTAATCTATAACCAATGGGTACAGTAAAAGCTGGAAAACTGAATATTAAATTTGATAATTTACCATTTATATATCCTCCTTCAATAATGTCACAATGTACAACAATTGAATTTATTTCAGTTATTTTTGGAATCTTCTCACCTAAATGATAACCTTCACTATAGGTTTGTTTATTAAATCCTAATAGCTTTGACAATGATCTATCATGATTAAAATCAACTTGATGATTTTCGTCTAAAGTAAGAGAAAATTTATTAACTGCCGGTTCAACTGCAAAATGTAATTGTTTCTTATCTTTAAATGGTATACCTAAATTTCTCTTAATTTCATTTGATATTGATTCAACTTCGTAAGAACCAGAAGAAAAGTTAGTATTTTCCACGTTTTGCCTTTATCAGTAGAATATCTAAATTGATCATTCACATCTTTGATAACGTTTTGAATAGTGTTAAATGTAGAGAAACTAGTCAATGCAATTTGATAATTTCTATTTTGTTCTAAATGTAGAATGGGTTCTAAATTACAAGTGTGTGATGAAGTAGTTGTTATAATTTTTAACGTCGTACTAAATTTTGATGAACCCAAAATCTCTGTTAAATTTTCTAAATGATTATTAATTTTGTCAAAATCTACTGATGATAATTCTCTCGAAGACATTTTTAAACAAAAAAATTTAAACAGATATTTATTTATGAAATATTTTTTTATAAAAAAATCATAGATAAAAATCATAGATAAAAAATCATAAATAAAAATTAGAAACAACATATTTCAGCTACGGGCGAAGCCCTAGAACATTCGGTTCGTTACACTTTTATAATCCTCTTCATTTAGAATCTTCTTTTCTAACAGTCTTTTCAATATAGCATGAATTTCATTGAAACTAGAATTATGTCCTTCTTTTATTGCCGATATTAAAATATTTAATCTATTTAGTAATTCTTGTGGATCATCTGGTAAAAATACAGTTTTTTCTGTTTTAAAACCTTTTCCTACTTTAACTCCCGTTGATAATAAATTTTCTAATTGTTTATAACGTCTAAGAGATTTTACTGCACCAACTCTATCTAACATAGCTTTATATTTTATGAGATCTTCTACAGCATAATTATTTAAATCTGCTCCTCTTAAAAGATCAACAAAATTTCTATCTAAATTAAAAGGAGATTTATCTGGTGAAAAAATTAAACCTCGAAAAGGTTGTGGAAATATTTCTTTTTGTCCGAGATAAAATCTAGGTATTGTTTTTCCATCTATAAATGAAATAGAATGTTCAAATTGCATAGATTTTGGTAATTTCTTATTAATGTTTGATTCTAGTAATCCATAGTCATCTAATATAGTTTTGTGCTCTGGATCTGTTATATCAATTTGTTTATCATTATTTGTAAGTTCTTTTTCAAGAGTTTTAAATGGTTTCATAGTTTTTTCAAAATCAGTTTTTACTTGCTCGGTTTGCTGCATTTTTTCAAACATATCAGATTGAATACCAGCTTTTATCATTCTATGTTGAAGATGATTTTCTTTTATAATATTTCTTTGTTTTATTAACTCTTCTAATTGTTTTATTCTTTTAAAATTATCAGCTCTAATTTTATCCATTTTTAAAATATAATATTTGAATTTTGTGGTAACATTGGAATACAACAAAAACATTTTACTGAACAAATTATTTTTTTATTGCTTTGTTGTCTGACATCTTTTCGTTTAAAGTTTTCTCGTTTTAAAATTTGTTTAATAAAGTTTTGTTTAATAAAGTTTTGCTTAAATTTTCGCTTAAAGTTTTTAGCTCTTCTAAAAAAATTTTGTCATTTTCTTCATTAGAAATTTTACCATCACTCGAAATTTTGCCATCCTGTTTATTCTTTTCATCAACTTTTTCGGACTTTAAATGAAATGGCGTTTTATTAGCTTTATTAGCTATTTGATCAAATTTTTCAATCTCATCTAACGTAATAACATTATCACCACATACTCTTTGAAAGTAGTAATGTAGTTTATCATAAACTTCTTTAATATGTAAATGCTTAGTTTTTAATGATTTTCGTTTCTTAGTTATTAAAGATAACATTGTAACATTGTAACAAGTGAAGTTGCAAAAACACCCGTACCTGTTAAAGCTGTAGCAACTACTGGAATTACTAAAACACCAGAAGATATAACAATAGTGAGAGCGCCTAAACTTATTGTTAAACATGCTCCAACGCCTTGTGTCACATTCTTAGCTATCGTCCATCTCTTTCTTAATTTTTTATAATGCTCTAATCTTAATAATAATTGAGATTCCTTATCTTTCATATACCTAACTCTATCTTTGTGATTTTCTTTGTTCATTTTTTCAATGTCCATTAAAGTAGAACTACGTTCATATGATAACGAAGGATATACTCTTGCGGTTTCTTCCATTTCTGAAGTTCCTTCCACTTTTGTTTCATCCACTTTTGTTTCTTCCATTTTTAAAGAAATATTATTAGTCACATGATATATTTTAAAAACCTGAAAGATGGTTAAAATTCATGAATTTGAAATTCTCAACTTTTATGATTTTTGGTGTCCTGGAACGGTCATGATTTTCAAGGTAAAAATTGTAATTCTCAAATTTTGAGATTTTGAAAAATTTGAGAATTGGGTATTTTTAAAAACGCCTAAATTCATGAATTTAGGTCTTCATAACCTGAAAAATGACCAAAATTCATGAATTTAGACCATTTAAAAAGTACCATTTTTTGAAAAATCGGCATCTTTAAAAACGACTAAATTCATGAATTTAGGTCTTAAAAACCTGAAAAACGGTCTAAATTCATGAATTTATGTCGTTTTTAAAGATACTATTTTTTGAATTTTATGGTCCTAAAACGGTCTTTTGCCCATTACTCCGGTTTGTTTTTAATAATTTTTCAAGCTCTTAGACAAACGCAAGACGATAAACATAAGGATGGCTCAGTTTTAATTTCAGTAAAGAACCCATTAATTTTTAATTGATTTGAGAGCTTTATAATTAATTAGCAAAAAAATTTTAATTTATTTGAGAGTTTCCTAGCGGCGGTCTAAGCACCGTATTGCTCTCTGAATATTAAGGGTCTGATACCATTTTCTTATTGGAGGTACTCCATTAAGCCTCAGCCACACCCGAGTTGGACATGGCTATAAGCTTAGACCGGCTATTGTTAGACACGGCTGGGCTGGGCCGATATTTGTATAGACAGAAAAATAAGTTAATCATTATGAAATAATTTAAATTGAGTAAAAATGATTATTCAGTTATGCACAATAAATACGGTGGACCACTGAAGCCTTCAAAGCTGTGTTGATAAAGACGGAGACAAAGTGATGAACAAGTACAGACGTATGGGATTGAAGCGTTGCTGCCTCGCTGATGGTGTTGAGTGAGTTAATGGAACACCAACAAAGAACCTAGCATATTTAGGTTTTAATGACAAATAATTGCAATTAATTGATTGGTGTTACCAAATAGCTGCAGTAAATCGATTGCTTTCGGATGCCATCAAAATTGATTGCTCGGCCCAATTTAATTGCAATTTAATTGATATCCTCTGGATCCCTCCAACAGCAAAGTAAGTTATCATTATTAATCAGATATTTTTTGGAAAATATAACAGGAAAGTATTGAAGACGATAATATCAAAACATCCATTAATTACATAAGTGCAAAATGTATTCGATGAAATCACCACATCAATGAAATATGCGATCTTACAATTTAACATACCTCATGTGAATGACATAGAATATTTCTACCACAAGTAGTTCAAATGCTCAATGACGAAAGTATTGTTGGATAATCTCCCTTCTGAAAATACTCCCTGAACTGCTGTTATCGTCAAGATCCACGTTGTGTTCACTGTTGCTATTATCATTTGAAACATTTTCACTATCATTGCCCTCTTCCAAAGAGATTTTCAACATTTTAGCATAATTATGAAGACATGCTGTTGCAACAACGACTTTCTGCGAAACAGAAAGCTTTAAACGTAATTTCTTTAAACATCGAAAACGCTGCTTCCATTGGTCAAAAGTTCTTTCGATAACGTTTCTTGTTCGAACATGATCAGCATTATACCGTTTTTCGGCATTGCTGGTAGAATTCAATACAGGAGTCAGTAAATACTTACAACATGGGTAAGCAGAATCTCCAAGTAAAATCCCATTCAATTCGTTAGTTTCTAGTCTTGGCACAGTCTACTATTTTCAAAAATAGTTGCATCATGTGTTGCCCCAGGCCAGCGGCAAACTACATCATTAAAGCAACCGTCTGCATCACATACACATTGGGTATTCAATGTAAAATATTTTTTACGGCCCCTAAAAAGTTCTGCGTTGTTACCACCTGGAGAGATGATTGGTATATGGGTACCATCGATAGCACCGATGACCGACGGTATGCGAGATCGCTTCGTGAATTCACTCTTGATGGAACTTAAATTCTCAGAAAAGCCAATAAATTTTTTATGTTGTTGTGCTATCACTGTTGAGACGTTTGAAACGATTCGTGATATTGTTGATTGATGAGCACCAATTAAATCGCCGTTTGTAGTTTGAAGGTTTCCTGTTGCATAGAACCGTAGAGCAGCACATAATTTTGACAGACTATCGATGTCAATGTTTCGATCATATGGCTCGCTAAAATCACCGAGCATAGAGTGTAGATTACGAACATTGTCTTTCGTAAATCTGTAGCGAAATTTAAAATCATGGTCGTCCAATTCCATTGGATTGAACCGGGCCATATCGTAGTCGTGGTAATAAAAATATTGGTCATATATATCATCCATGAGTTCCGAATATCCGCAGTTAATTCACGAAAGTCAACGATTAACTTTAACAAGAGATCACTACGTCAAATCGAATGTTAGCTAACAGACAGCGTTGATGCGCATACAATGGAAACTGCAGTTAGGAAGAGCCAATCAGATCATTAGTTAAGAAGCAAGAGAATTCGATAATCGTTGATTAACTAATCTATTGTTAAAAATCTAATTTTGACATGTGCATAAGAACTTAATTTAACTTTAGATTTAACTGATTAGCTCTTAATTGTGAGATGTGCATTCCACCCTTAGTGTATCTATCATTTCCGTGTGTAATTCCAGTTCATAGAATCCTAGAGGCCAGCTAACAGGTCTCTTAAAGGCGAATTAGATGTAATTTTTCTGTTGGATACTGAATTTAATTCTGTTTTTAATTAAGTTATAAATTTTGTTAGAGTAAACCCCAGAACTTTGAATTGGCTGCTGCAGCTGTGCCTGTGATAAAAGTATGTAAAACAATTCAATTTTAATTTTTTGAATTGACTCTTTTGAAGGTTTGTTCTGTTTTTCTTTTATGCAACTTAATTTAGCTTTTATTATCCAATTTCAGAAGAATCTCAATGTTTGTAAAGAGAAAGACTAGCGAACAAGTTTGTTATATGAAGTGAACTTTTTTCGTTGTGTTTTTTAGTCTCCATGTTTACACTGATTGTTTTTTTTGTTATAGATAAAATCTATTCATACCATAATGAGCTATGTATTATTTCCTTAATATGTGAATTTCAGGTAGTTCTAGCATGCAAATCAGATATGATTTACCATGCAATTGATGAAAACGTAATGGCGCGTCAGGTTGGTGAAATTCATTTTTTGAACCGCATGATCGATCCAGAAATGAATTGAATAGAAATATATGTGAAGAACCCATTTGTGATTAACACCCCAGTCGGCAAGTGCAATGAATCATTGCATATTTCTAACACGAACTGGTCTATTCCACACTCAGTTGGGGAATTCAATTCTGTATCGATCGTGCTGTTTAAAAGCGCACTTCACCTTCCTGGGGACCATGGTCAACTTCATCAAGTGCATCGTAAAATCATGCATGATTTTTTGAGCAACATCAAATGTCACATTGATAAATCATTGATATCTAATGGATCATGGATAATATTCATGCATGAATCATGCATTCTCATGCATGAATCATGCATTCCCATGCATGATTGATTTCTGATACATGCATGAAATCATCCATAAATATCCATGGACGGGCGACTAGGGTGAGGTTCAAAACAATTACTTGAGCAATTTTAAAAAAGTAAGAAATTTGCCAATTTATATACTACCGAGATGAGGCCCTATATAAGTAGTATGAAACAATTGGATATCAAAAGGAATTAATATTTGCTAACAAGCATCGTAATCAAGCGGAAATTAAGCTGATTGTCAAGGGAACTTCATGATCCGCATTATAATGGAAGTCTTCATGATAAAGTCGCGATCGATGTTCGTGCTTTCTTGGCTGAAATTTCAAGTTTTTGATTCAATTTTCACTGGCATGATTTCATGATTCACCAAATTCATGTTTCGTTTCTTGAATCTGAATAATGATGTGGACCCATTTACATCTTTTAAAGTTAATTGAAATCATTGTCTTTGATTATGAGATTTTGCTCTGCAAGTAGCAGGTTGCCTATCGATGATGCTTAAGGAACTAGTCTTGAGGTTGAGCATGAAAGTAATAGGACCCCATCGAATTGCTAATTTAACAAACATCAAATCTCCAAGACTGTCATGACACTGAGAATCTGTAAAACACCATCATTACTTCTGCATTACAATCATGATCACTCAATTCCGTTGTAATTTCTTCAAAGCTGCAAGACTTTGCATATCTCACACTTGTTAACAATTAACAACTATATCCTCCTCGAGTTCATTTACTAAAACCGTTAAGTGCATACACGTTGGGGATTTAATAAATGCAGAGTTACCACTCTACCTAATATATCTACTCCGTGGTCTTCATGAAAAAGTCGCGATGTTATTCGCGCTTTCTTGGCTACAATTTCAAATTTTTAATTCACCGACATGATTTTATGATTGGATCACTTTATTCATGCTTTATTTCTAGAATCTGAATAGTGAGGAACCATTTACATCCTTCAAAGTTAAATGAAGTCATTGTCTTTGATTATGTGACTTTGCTGTGCCAGTGGCAGCTACCTGTGATATGATCACGCTTAAGAAAATACTATGGAAAATACTCTTGAGGTTGAGCAAGAAAGTAATAGGAATCCATCGCATTGCTAATTTAACAAACATTAAATCTCCAAGGCTGTCATGAGAATCTATAAAACACCATAATTCCTTCTGCATTACAATCATGATCACTCAATTCCGTTGTAACTTCTGCAAAACTGCAAAAATTTGCATCTCACATTTGGTGACAATAACACCTATATCTCCATTGAGTTCATTTAATAAAATCGAAAGTGTATACACATTATGTGAGTTCACATTCGGTGTAAGTGTAAATGTTAGTGTTTACTCCGGAGTTAACTCCGTGGAAAGTGCAAACTTAACATCGGACATGAACTCGGGTTGACTTTATACTTGCCCCGGAGTTAACTCTGGAGTAAACACTAACTCCGGTGTAAGTGTGTTACCCTAACACCGAACATGAACTCAGGTCGAGTAAACACTTACACCGGAGCAAACTCTGGAGCTAACCCCGGAGTAAACTCCCAGTGCAGAGTTAACCTGAACTAAAGCAATCGAACTCTTTTTCAAATGCGAAGTATACGATAGCAGCTGAATTTCACAACGGGATAAAAATCTTAAAATTTACGCCATTTACCGAATTATATGAAAATACATATTTCCAGCATCAAATCCTACTGCTATATAGATAACTCGGACCATGCAAAAGTTAACCCCTAGAGGATAACTCCTTGTCGAGTTCATGTCCGGTGTAAAGTGTAAGGTGTTAAATTCTGCATATTAATCCGGTTTTAATGAAATTTTTCACATTGGTTGCACAACAAAGATGTATGTCAACATAATGAAATTATAAAGCGCTATCAGATCATATTTCTCAACCACCAAAATATCATTGAAAATTGGTGCATTTTCAAGAAAATGACTTTTTTCACGAAAATTCTGCATGGTAAATAAATGAATTGCGATTTTCACTCCTGTTCTATGGAAAGAACTCTCAATATTAAAGAAACGTTGTACAATTTTGAATCGTACTTGTACGTGACATAATTTCTAATTAACTTCTTCAACCTGTGCTAATTTTCTTATCTGAAATGATGAAATCGGAAGCTCCAAGTCTTGATTCTATGAGAAATGCTGCGGGCAATCAAGGAGCTCGACTTGCAAAAATTTAGAAATAGGTCCGCCCACCTGTGCATTGTCTTTGTGTAGGCCTGTCTATGCTCGTCACATCAACTCATGCGAATTGCTATCTATATGTACATATCTTCCTGCACTCCGCCCTGTACCCGATAATGAACTTCGTGTTGGCATACTCGATCGTGCACACCTGTGTAGGGGTCCTACCGGCATTTGTGCCCCTGAGCAGGTTGCTCCTCAATAGCTATCAGCTACATACAAAATTTTTAAGCAAATTCAATCGAAGCTATTGCATATCATCCAAAGATGGCATAAAACAGGGAGTGAAGTTATGCGATGATGATCATTGCAAACCTAGTTCAGTTTTAGAAGTGCACGAACACATGATGCGTGGGGGAGGCAGTATACCTCAAATGCATCCGTGTGGTACGCATCATCTTAAAACTGCATGTAGCTTGGAGATTGACTGCCATATGCTCGCATGAAGATGGTTAATTGCAACCTTGGACCTGATGGACAGTGTCACCGCACACGTCATCATCAACTTGATTGATTACTCCTTAATTTTGCATTGAATTTTTGCAAAGTACTAACCATAGACATCGAACATCAACAACCATGTAGACCTCAGTGATGTATCCGATGTCTATGATTCTTACTTAGTTGACATTTATCCCATTTACATAGAAAATTACCTGTTTGCCAAGAGGAATAATCTAAATGTAGGCCTACCAGTATTTATGCCGGCATTTACATAAAGGCATTTGAAAAAGAGATTAGGCCTACTTAATTTATCTTTGTCCTCAGATCAGGGATGCAGAGTCGGAGTCGGAGTCCTATCATTTTCTGGCCTATACCAAGACCAGAAACATAATACAATCAAATTATTTATCCTCGTGCATATCTGTCAACTGTCTTGATGTCAACTTTCTCCCTCAAACAAAATTACAGAGACACTGCTACATGCAAAGCTTGTAATAGTTGAGGGAATGACACGTGATAGTGAGAAAAGGATTGTCTTTTACTCGGTGATTTAGTAGAGAAGACAAGCCTTCCTAGCCTCGATCACACATACGCAACAAAGGTCACATAAGAAACAAAAATGAAATACTAGTTGGTTTGAGAACATTACCTCTCAGCACCCTCACGTTAATCGTGTGCTATGTCTCCTCCAAAGCGAATATTAAAATCGAAAGTGTACTCATATCTTTTGAATAAGGAGGGCTTTCCTGTCTGGTAGAGACTGGAGAAAAACCGTGTGAAGCAGACATCAACAAGATGGGAGGAGCCGAGTCGCAAGCATCCAACTTAAAGCGACATTTGATAAACTTCATCGAAAATGATAATTGATGCAGAAATGATCACTAAAGATAAGTTCAGGCAAGCCTATAATGATCTATGATGTAGATTACCAGTATTTTTCAAAAAAACTAGGCTATATATACTTGCCACCCGGAGTCGGAGTCCTATCAACCCCAGAGTCGGAGTCCTATCAAAATGATAGGACTCCGCATCCCTGCCTCAGATACTGGTCATTCCTCACATAATCCACCACATAACAAATTGACAACTTCTCAGCCATGATCTTCATCAACTTCGACATATTGTCACCATAATGCACTATCGGATGCAAGTAGACTTTTCAGGCTTCAATGTCTGTACTTTCAAAAAGAAAGCTGTATAATTCCGCATCTAGCTTATGCACATTCTGAACTTCTGTAGAATTTTCCTTTGATACATCGGATTTTTAAAGCAAATAGTGAAAACATTAATAAAATGGCGTTTCAATCAATTGTATTTATTGTGAACAAAAATCTCTCGATACAGATGTGCGAATGAAAATTACATTTAAATTAATAATCAATCATTAATCGTATAAGAAGCAACAAGGTGCACAGAAAACCGCGCCCATGAAGACGGTGGCATTCATGGGGACGCTGGCAACGTGGTCTTAGAAAGAACCACATGGTATAGAGAACTTCGTCCGTTTACTTCGAAGCTGTCTCCGTCATAGTTTACCTACGTCCGTCTCCGTCATAGCTCCAGTGCTCTCAAAGGACAGGGAACAAATTGGAATCACCGATTCAATACACTTCCTCTTCTTTGAGCCTTTTCAGCGACAACTCTGGGATCAATCGCACAATCGTTGACATAACTAACCGAAATTATATCGCTGCAGATGTCCCACGTAGGAGGGCCTTCCTCGAAATGACATCTCAGCATTTGCATGCAAGGCAACAGTCGCAGAAATTCTACAAATTGGCAGTAAAAATTTAGAACGATACACAGCTCTTCAAGCTCTTCCGTCTAAGAAATTACCAATATTTTCTTTATTAAGCTGCATAGGTTGCTCTTGCTTCTAACATTCTTCGTTTGTTCAATTTTCTCCGCGGAATCGTAATGAGAATGATGAAAAATGCACCCAAATCATTTTTCTTTTGTTTTCTGATGGAATTTGTCTGATTTCAGTCCACTCTCAGGTGATTGAATAAAAGATCATTCCGTCAACATTCATCTGACATTTCGATTTTATGAAAACGCTGCCAAATGTCCTTCGTTCAAACATAACCGGTTTAACCCCGGCGTTTACACCAACGCTGGAGTTAACTCTGGTGTTAACTGCAGAGTTTACTCCGTGGTTAACTCTGAGCTCGGGTTAGCGGAGTACACACTAACACTTGCACCTACACAGGAGATGGACTCAGCTAATGTCAGGCATGTTCAAAATGGCATACTCATGGACATCGGATTACATTATGACCTAATCATAGACATCGGATAACATTATTAGGATGATAATGTCCTAATAATATAATCCGATGTCTATGGACCTAATAATGTATTCCGAAATCTGTGGGCATGCAGTTGCCTGAAAAGGAATGGACTCGATCCATGAACCTGACGCTGATCTAAGATCCTTTTACTCATCCATCATCTAGAAAAATTAGGAGTGTCAACGTATATTCCTATTATGAAATCCTGGCAGAATGAGGAATTCTTAACACCAAAACTTACTCTATTAACCAAAACATCAACATTTTCTCTTCAGAAAGTTAGAAGATTAGTTAGAGAATTTTTCATTTTTTCAGATATGAATTCAAGATTCATCCTATTAATGTGATGACATAAATTGAGATTGGTGTGTCACTGATTAGCATATTCACGGTATTGTACTCTATCGGATGGTTTATTACTGGTGCATAATTTATTCACTTTGTGCCTTTTGTTGTTTATCTGCATGAATATTGTTGTCATAGAATTCGTAAATACAGGCATATTTAAAAACAACGCATCTCCGCTAGCACTCACTTTGATTACCTTGTTTTTTGTGTAAATATGGGTCAAGACTATTACAGTATCCTCAATATTACACCATCAGCCACTGAAAAGGCAATAAATCGAGCGTAAGTATGAAAATACAGATTTTTCGTCAAATTGTACTTGCTGAAATCAGATAGAATTTTCCATGCCTTCATTTAACTTACGATCACTACAAAATTCAATGACAACTGACGACGTAAACTTGAAAGTGTGTGTCTCAAGAGCTAGTGCGCCAATACTTTATATGTTTAGTACATTTGATCGTGTTTTCCTGGAAATGCAGTCGGTCATGCTTATGCGACAGACATTTGCAGGATTCAATTCCAGGCGAAATCTTGTAATTTTATAGGCCTAGCCCTAACAGCTATGTTCATTTTCTTCACGTTTGGCATCGTTTTGATTGGAAGCGGTCATGTATTATACACCACTCAGTCTTGTTGTGGATTAAGGGCTTGCTAACAGACGGATCAAAATGTTTGCCTCAAATATCACAGAAAATGATGGGAAGAAATTAAATCAGCCTTAAGATGAATGGTGACCGTCATCCGAAAGTCTGATGACAGATAAATATGATCGCGGACGTCGAAGCGCATATTTGATGCAGCACTGATTCTTAAGTGAAAAATGCTAAAATATTTTTTGTGCACTGGATGTATTTTTTAGATTGATTAATTTGGCACATAATTTAACCACAAGTAGTGAGTTGTGGTCAATCGGTTAAACGGTAGAAAATTTAAGTTATTCTTTGACTTTATTTGACGCTTTTGGAGACGTAGTGATTTTAAGATTTTTTAGAAGCACAAAAGTAAACTGTCATCATCAAATTCTTCACAAAATTATTGCGCAGAAGAATCTGATGTAATGAGAATTCTCCATTCGCACAAACTAGTGTGGAACATCTATGAGGTCATGATCAGTACCTTTAATTGGCAAAAGAGCTTTTATGCACTGTCTGGTCGGTAGCGGCAGTCTTGAAAGCATGAATTCTCCTTTGATCATTGATGTTTATGTGGCATATGCTGCCTATCAATGAATAGAGGAGCATCAAATGTTCATGTCTTCTTTCACTATTTACTCCGGCAATTGTGCAATGCATTTTTTATGTATTTGCTTGCAATTAACATATTAAAAGTTTTAAGGAAGTTGCTGTAAAAACACATAAGCTGATTTGTAATTGATGTTACTAAAATTGTGAATTAATGAATGCCTGCACTTAAGATATTATTGATAGATACAGCCTGTTTCATAATTAGTTTCCCAAAACAAAGCTTACTTTTCTCACGTTTTTACCAAGTGGCTTATAATTAGTTGACAACAGTTTATTCTGTGTGGTTTGTCATATCAATTACCTCATCTAGCTCCAAGACCATAGTCGATCGCGGGTGGACCTCCCTATCGTAGCTGCGAAAGTCACTTTCACAATATATGTAATGATTAGCAGTTGCAGGGCTCTTTCTTTATTACATAATTTTTGTTACATTCCTGTCTGTTTTTTCTCGTATCTTCATTGATCGTGATGAGCTGCTGAATCTGGTATATCAACTTGTCGAACAAGGCACGGCGCGAATGTTAGATACCTTTAAGAATGATGCTATTTTGGTCGCCAGGCTGATGGAGTTACCAGTTGTGAATGTTTTCAGGTAGGGTTTTTTAGATGTTTAGATAATTCACTGTATTCATGAATACAGAGATTATTTGAACCTAAATTCTTTCAGCTCTGTTCCCTGTCACAAGTTGCCTGTCATATGCATTTTACAATATAAATCAGACGGATTTTCAATTCACTAAAGCGCTTGCGTCGGATGTTTCATCGAATACTGTTCTCCTTATTAGTGATCATGTGGATTATGGAACGCACCCAGATCCAATTGAAGCGTAATTCATAGCAGCCTTATGTTTTCTGAAATCAGCTTTGTTAATTGTACCACCTTGGTTTTTGCACAGCTAAGTGGGCAACGTGTGGATATGAGTCTATTGATGGTGGGATTTACTCACAGTCAACGGTAGTTCTCGATATCAATTTCGTAAATACAGAAAGTCAAAAATTCAAGGTAATACAGAAAGTCTAGTAATGTTGAAACCGGGAAGCGTAGCAAGCGGCGATTCGGTGCTAGTGACATCCTTTCGAGAGCTAAATGCTTGAACTCATTCAGAGGAATTCCAATCGATATAAAGCAACAACTCTCCCGGAAATTTCTAAAACTTCTTAAACACGCATGTGATGTCGCATCAGCTGTCTGAGAATTTGGCGACTTTTCTAATTTCACAGTTTTTGCAGACCACGCTGCATCTGATCTAAAGAGGAAAGTCAGGCATCATCAAAATTTGGAAAATGTTTCATCAATATTTCACTGTTATTCGCATTGGCATTGTCAAGCGCTATTTTCTCCTGGTGCTTCTAAATTCTGAATGAAGTTTTTGATTGGTGAGAAATATGTGACAAATCAGCGTCGCATGAAGGATAAGTAAGTAAAAATCAATTAATGCATGCTGTGAAAGGGATAGGATTTCCGGAATCAACAAATCTAAGAGCTCTATGAGTGATAGGTAATAGCACAAGTTAGTAAATAATCAAATAAGTCGTTTACTGTTCATCAAATCATCACATTTTAGCTGTTATTTCTCAACCACAAGCAAGGTTGATATCCTGAATATTGAAAACCCCAAAAATGGTAAAAGATGAAACTCCCCGCCTTTCCTGTTTTTGGATGAAAGCAGTAAAATCTCGGGATTTGCTTTAAATAGAAAGAAGTATTTGTGATGGCGGAAGGGAGAGCAGGAAATACTCACCAATATTGTGAACATGGAACAGTAATTAATTCAATTCGAGTGAAATCTAGATCAAGCTATTTTTACGATAATCTTTGGCAAGTTTTTGCTCTAGTGATGTTTTCAAAAGCCATTCAACTTTCATAAGAGAGCGAAATTCCATGTAGATTATATTTGTAATTTTATCGAACACCTAATTCAAATTGAAAATTTCATGTATTTTGATTTTGATTTATGCATTATTCTGTTAGCGATAGCCTATCTGTATGGTTGAACAAATTGTCTGGTTATGCTTGCGATCAAGAAAACAAACATGATTCTGCACAAGCAGTTTTCTAAACGTAGCGTTTGATCCCTCGTGCCTGCGTTATACTATTTTCACTTTTGAAGATATAATCCTAAGGGTTATATCAAATTGGTTCAACAATCTCGAGAGATATTTCATTACCTCATGAACATATCAAAAAATACTATGTGATTTGCCGCCGCTGTAAGGTCGACTTATATGCCGTCTATTGATCGAGTGTTTTGGCATGGATCTCATCGAATCAGCGTTTTATACGAACTTCTGCAGCGAATAATATTTTCAATAAAAAAAGAAAGAAGAAACACTCAGAGCTGTTCCTTTTTGTCTTCATTGTCATCACAAACATTTCAATTTTATGCATTAGCCGAGCAAGTGTCACAAAAGAAGAAGTGTTCGAAGTCTAGTTAGGAAGACTTCGAACAATTAAGAAAGAATTAAAAGCCTTAGTTCGATTAAGTAGTGTCCCTAAATTTCCAAAGAAGTTTCGATGGGCCTGAAGAAGATGGGATCTAGTCAAGACACAATGATTCAAAAACAGTTTCATAGGTTGAGCATACTCAGAAATTTAGCTTGATTGGCAAACTGGCGTGTTGCTATTAAAACAGTTCGCGTAGTTGTGATAAAATTCATTTTTCTTATCGCGCCTGATCATTCTGCTATGAAATGAGTAACTTTTATTGAGTGAATGCCAGATTTAATGACATTGCTCCAGTGTGTAGCTGAACAAGTCATCCCCAGGCCGCCTGTTCTCAATCAAAACTGGACTGAACTCATTGCATTAAGTCACTTTCCATGATCATTGTTGTTTGCTATCTGATGTAGACCGTTGCATCGTCACCTCACGGATGCGATTATTTAGAGTGAAATAGAATATTCGTTTGTAACTTGTGAGTGAGCAAAATCCCAGGAAAATCCTCTACTTGCAATTTGCTAGATTGTCCGGGATTTTATTTGTTTAATTTTAAGGAGATTTTTATTTGATAGTTCGGAAATTTGACAAACAGCAAAATTGTCAATGAAATGATAGAAATCTAGTCTGTATTTCGGCTTCTTGAACATGACAGACGATGAAATCACTTTGCCTCAGGCTACACACCTAAGGCATCTATTTTATCTCAATCTTCACAATGTTTCAGTTTCTCAGATCCTTATATCAGAGCTGATAATATCGAAGCATTCAATTATATGTTGGATATTATATTATTACAAACAGCGGCAACGGTTTTTGTGTTTATTGAAAACCGATCGAAGATCAGAGAGGCAGCTGAATATTTCACTTGCAAATTATGTATAGGTAGAGAATAGAATTAAGTCCTCTGATTTCATCAATTTAGTTATTACAATTGCAATTCAAGATTTTTTTTAATCGACGAGTAGAGGTGGGCTGGATGTATAAATACAGTATTTGCACTCACTAACAATTCAATTTTCTATCGACTGAGTTTCAGACCAAACTTACTCAATCTTCTTCCTATGAAACTTTGATTGCTGAAACTATCTCGTCGCGTGTCCACTCGAATAATGTTGCATGGTTCGTATAATCAGGGGCAGTTTGCAAATGAGCTGATAAAAAATCATTTGAAGCTGCTGTGGAGGGTTCTTTGATTTGGATCATGTATTTGATGACACAAGCCAAGTCGGAATATGCTCCTTCGTCCTTGCTGCGAGATAACCGTGCATTCTTGTCAGTTTTCTTGTCAGTCCGCAAGGACCAGTAAGCCGGTAAGTTATCAATGGCTTCTGGTCGGGTGGTGTGATGTCTTTGATGATGTTCGGTGTAAGACTTTGAGTCCTGTAGCATGGACTCCTAAATATAGATTATTATGGACGCGTCACGGAAATTCCCTCATTTACCAAAGAAGGTAGATGATCTCATTACAGTTGGTAAAAATGGACATTGATATTAATGTTATTATTTCTCTCAAAATGACTTTTATTTGTCTACGTCTTGCCTACATAAACCCAGTTTACAATCAAAACAATTTGTCGGTAAATTCGACGTTGTAAAATATTGGAGAATCTTTTATATCATTATAAAGAAAATCTAACTTTTCTTGATTTTCATATTCTAATTCATTGGTGGAAGAAGGAAAATCACCGACTGAAATATTATTGAATTTAAGTAGCGATAGTATGCGAATCTTGTTTTCGTTTTTAAGAATTTGGCGAACCGAGACAAAAAAAATTTCCGCCTGATAACTGTCTATACCAGCCAAAACGACTCTCCATTGGATCGGACTGGAAATTTCCGGTTAGAAAGTAGCGATAGCCACGAGACAGAAGATATTCAACTAGTTCACTCACTGTTCGGAAGGTTTGATTGAAGGCCAGAAACGTTTCTTTGGAAAGTCCGTTTTGCTTTGTCGACTGCGAAACAACCAGCCACTCACCGATTTCTCTCAAAAATCGCAACTGTCAATTATCTCGACGTCGTATTGGTTCCATTGACGGATCTCTTTTTTTTCAAGGCCTTTATGATGAGTTTTTACATTAAGAATATTCCATAATTTCAGCATCAATTCAAAAAATTCAGCACTTTCAGACTAGGGTTTGTCAAGTTCAGTTGAGTAATATCGTAACGCCGAAATCGTACTTTCGCAGAAGATACTGAGACAGAGTTTCATACCCGCCTTCTGCAGTGATGAAGGATTCAAAGATAGGTACTGCGGAATACGGCACTTGTATGGCATGACTTTATCGTAGAATGAAAAGTTGAATAAAGATTCGAATTCTGCACTAGCAATCTTCTTCTACCTACCTTCTTTGGAAAGGGGATTTCCAAATCAATACAGTCGTGACACGTCCATATATATCAAAGTAAGCCATGATATCTAGGAGTCCATGTAGACCGGAAATGATTGAAAGCATTGAAATGATGTCGCGACGAACTTTCTTTGCTATGAGTTCACTTTCTGACCCTTGATATTGCACTTCAATGTAGAAAGGCTTCTTCTGAACACAGACAATCTTTTAACGAGGAAACTGGGAATATTTCTTCAGGAACCATTTCGGGAAAGCCATTGTTCTCGAGAGTGCAATGCAAAAAGAGGAGCTCTTGTTCAATATGCCAAGGAGAACATAGTTGTCTAGAAATATTCTAACCAAATTACATCTCTTTGGACAGAAGTGGTAGCAATTCATGTAAAGTCCTGTGTAAGTTTCTTTTCGATACACAAATGTGGGGATGCGTCCATCGGAGTCTACATGTGGCTTCACTTCTAGGAAATGGTCAGTGCCTTCATTGGTAAACACAATCGCCGGGTGTTTTCTGTTGAATAATTGGAATACACTATTCATTCCGTTGTCTTCTTGAACTATTAGAAATGCATCCTCTACGTACGGAAGTGTCAAGTCAGCTCAAGGTATGTCACCAGAACGAAGAATCTTTTTCTGACCCATGACATAGGATCCACTGTAAACAAGAGACCATTTTCATCTGCCAATTATAAAAAGCGTGACCATTCACCAACTTATGTTTTGTATGATGCAGTCTATTTTCAACCACCAATTGTGTTTATTGAACTATTTTTGCTAGCCTTTTTTCGAAATTCATGTGATTTTCATCATCAAAGAGTATTGTTCCTCAATGTTTCTTTTCCCAATAACAGTTGTGAAATGACTTAACTGCGAAATGGATCATGTCATAACTCTCAAAATGTTTTGAAATATTGGATTGTATGACAATGTCTATGGAGGTACCGATTTTCGCGTGAAATATTTTTCAGATGTTGGATATTCGTTGTATTCCTTCGTCCCAAAGGGTCCATTGCAGGGGAGATGCAGTACTCATGTGATCAACTTAGTGTCAACTTTCACGGCCACTAATATTACTGTCTTTTCGCATATAAGTTGTAATTTTTCCTCAATGACAAGGTCTACTCTTTTGCTGCAAAAATAGTCAATTTCTACCATTCCATCCGAATATAAACCTTCCTTCCGCATCGCTGTACAATTGATCCTAGCTAGTATATTCACACGTTGGCATTTCATGTAAAGAATTCCAGCAATCTACCAGGAGCTCTGTCTACGGTTCTTTCTCATGCACATTCTGTCGTTTATTCATCTTCAAACCTCTTCTTTATGGATTTTTCTTTCCTCTCCACTTTTATAAGTCTATATTGGCAGTCCACAAATAGTGCGATGCGCTCTACGCTGGAAACACTCAAATTTGTGGAGTAGTTTCCGAGGGAGACGTCCGTATGTTGGAGAGGCATATAAAATTACAGAGGTTATGATGGAATGGTACACCATAACCAGCTCTCTTTTTGGGAGGGAAGATTCCAGACATCTTATGACATACAATATGTGAACAAATTTCTTCAAAACATCGTTTACTTGCATATTAGTCCGGAAGCCAGAACGAGTTTCTGCAGGGAACGAGGCCGAAAGTGAGACTTTCACAGAAAGATGTACACCCTGGCCTACCGCGAATCGACACGTCTGTCGAGTTTTAGTGAGTTCCTCTTCTTGTCATACAAATCAAAGAAAAACACATGTAAATCCAAGGGACGCAGATTGAAGTTTTTGGCTGAAATGAAATTTTGTATGTTTTCTCTGATTAAACGAAAAGTACTAAGCCCAGAGTCATAATTTTTGACATGGAATGTCTTCAGGCATTTCCTATGATGTGCAATTGCTATTATCATGCTTCTGATCAGCAATGTATGTGAGAATGTGGTTGAATGTGGATAAAGTTGCTCAAAATGTTTTTGTTTGTCGACATTAAGAGGCTGGCCAAATCTAAATGTGTTTAGCTTTATAGACAGGGGTGCATGAGAATGAAAGGAAATGAACTGAAGACATTCCATGCCAAAAATTATGACTCTGGGATTAGTACTTTTTGTTTAATCAGAGAAAATATACAAAATTTCATTTTAACCAGAAACTGCTAACTGCGTCCCATTGGATTCACATGTGCTTTTCTTTGATCCTGTCTGACAAGAAGAGGAACTCACTAGAACTCGGCAGACGTGCCGTTCATAGTAGGCACAGGGTGTACATCATTCTGTGAAAGTCTCATTTTCGGCCTCGTTCCCTGCAGAAACTCGTTTTGGCTGCCGGACTATATGCCATGATAGAGATACATCAAATATGAATCCGAGGATTCGTAAAAGCGTCACACGCTCAACATCACCGTACAGTAGATGGCAGCTGACAAATTTGGAGCGCTGAAATACCACAGCCTTACATTTAGAAACATTCACATGGAAACCAGAATCAAGAAATGTATTTTGAATGGACTATGTAGAACGAGGTGTATTGCTACATTTCGTAATAATCTCAGTGGTTGTAAAGTCATCAGCGTATTTGACGCAAAAAATGTTCTTTCCACAAAAATTGATGCCCCACATGAAAGCTGTAAAAAGAAATGGAGAGAGCACAGACCCCTGAGGAACCTCCGATATAGCTTTTACATGAGCACCAAGCTTGTTATGCACCCTGACTTGAAATGATCTAATATAACCATAATGGACAGTTTCGTTGCTAAAAGACGCACACATACTCACAGGAGATCCTCCTGTTGAAAACACTATGAAGCTTTCTCTAGACAGTTGTGATTCTGTAATCGAAACACATAATGAATTGATAAATTTAATATGCGGACTTATTCAATCCGCCTTCTAAGAAACCCTCACTAAAACTGTAGAAAGATGGTGTTGCACGCGGGTTCTTTCTCCGAGAATAAGGTACATGGCCGAAATATGTATTTCAAATGTTTGCAATGCATTGAATGATGCACTTGTATTTATTTACTATTGATCAATATCATTAAATCTGTGTTACTAATAATTTTTGATAGTAGTGCCAGTAGTTGCCATAATTTCTGCAAGGAGCACAAGCAGCATCACGAAAAGAATCAAACACCGTATATCGAGATTACAGCTGTATGTGTAGGCCAATACCCACGGCATGAGTGAAGTACATGCAAGTGAAGGGAGCTGCGCGGATCCTTTTTGAAAGAAAAGCTTTTCTGCTTTTTTGCTTGACATCAATTTTTGCATCTGTTCCTAGAAATCTGACAAATACATGAAAGCTCATAGCGATTGACTAACTCTATCTGTATTACCGGCGATATTTCATTTTTTATCTTCATCGATTTTCAACACCAATGAATAGGGATGAAAATTGGCAAATGGTCTCCATAGGATCAAGTGGAAGATCGAAAGTGTATTAAGCTTTTAATTTCAAAATATATCATACGAATTCCTATTCAAAATGGATACGTATTCAATTACATTTTCTTTTTCATTAAGTAATACAGACCCGTCTATAAGTACTTGCACCATACATGGATGACACATGAGCTGTTATATCAATGCTTGATTATCTTACACTCATGCATTATTTTCATCCCTATCCGTAGAGTTTTATTTCATGATGCTTTTCATCAATGCGGAAGTGGAATAATTCATAAAATCTATGGAAATGTTATAAAAACAAAATTATCTGCAAAAAACAGGTCGTCCAAAAGATTTTGCGCCTCTAGACTATTAGCTGTAAGTGAAGAAAATATACAACATAATGAAGGAAACCATATTCATGATGTCTACAGAAGCTATCTTTACATCAGAATAGTCTTGCTCGACTTAATATTTCGTATGACCTACCTTAGATGACATGATGTTATGCCTTCGTTATTTGGGGTGAGGAAAATTTTAATAAATGTCAGTGTTTCTATCGCTTTCATAATGGAGTATTATTATATCATCGACCTGAATTTCATACTTTTGCTTTCAGTTATCGTATGCTCTCCCTGAAATATCATCCACATAAAAACCCTGGAAAACAAGAAGCAGAAGATAAATTCTTACTTTTGGCTGAGGCTTATGATGTTTTATCAGATAATCGGAAGCGTGCAGTCTATGACCAATTCGGTGAAGAAGGACTTAAAACAGGAGTTCCTGAAGGCAGTGGACAGGCTGGTGCCTGGACTTGGGGCTACACTTTTCACGGAAATGCAGAAAAAGTCTTCAGAGATTTCATGGGATCAGAAAATCCTTTTCAAGGTGCGTTTAGAAATTCGTAATATATCAAAATTTGTTGATGATATTCAGTAATGTCGACAAGGTAATTAAGATAAATAGAGAGATAGATGATTGTGCTGCAACAGCTGCAATATTATTACGTCATATTATCAATGTAGCAATTCAGTTCACAGCTTTGATTATACATTTGGAATTGAAACCAAATATGTAAACCGGCCGTGCCCTAATGTTTTTCTCATTTTTCGGTGCATGTAATAAAAACCGACCGATTTATGATATGTAGCAAGAACCTTCAAAGTATTATTGACCACTAATCCAACATATGTTTGCGTCAGTGAAAATACAGAAATTTAAATAGTCATTCTGTGAATACATAATATAGCACATTATATATGATATATTATTGTATTATATATTATATTACATAATACTATGCATATATAATATGAATATATGTATGTCGTTTGATGAGCTTGCTGAAATTTGAATTTAACATCATTTGCAGTTGTCTTTACTGCACATAATCAGCAACGCGATGATGAAAAAGGCCAATTGTCTGCCTTGCTGACCCACTTCTCATCTAGTACGAAGAATGGATCTCGCTGCTTTAGCAATGAGGGAAAGCCCGTGCTTCTACCTGTACATATGTGCGAACCTGGTTTCTCTGAGGCCATATTGCTCAAGATCGAACAAATTGGATCAATATTCAGCGTTTGCTCGATATCCTAGATTGAATGACACATGAATAAACTTGAAAAACTGAGTGAGCGCAGTGGTTATGTGGTCGATTGTCTCCTCTGCGTGTGAGAGACCAGGGCTCCATCCTTGACCAGATCAATTCTGAATTTAGGAATATGGATAGGACACTACTGTGTATTCTTGCTAACCACTCAGCGCTAAAAAAGAGGAAGGTGAAGTGAGATAGATTAAAACTCATAGAAGACGCTTGCGTAATGTGCTTCTGAGAGTGAACAAAGCTTATTTATCTATTTATTTGCTTTATGATTTCCATGAGCATCATCTTTGAATTTTCGCAGACTTAGATCAAACATTTACATTCAAAAGACACAATTTTTTAAATATACATTTGATGTCAATAGCAATACTGCAAATACAGTGCATCTTCGATTATCCGGATACCGATTATCCGGATGCAATTTCAGAATCCGTTCGATTCTCCCTGATTCCATCAAAACATGTACATGTGCATACATAAAATCGAATGTTCATTTTAGCATTGCTCTCCTCTTTAGGTAACACATACACGAAGTACTCTTGCCTTACCAGCAATTAATTTTTGCTCAATGTGCGGTTCTCGCCACAGTCAAATAATAGGCAAGCAGCTAAATGATTGGAGCATTCTTAAGTAGGTTATGCATGCTAGTCAAAGCTGGAATACAGCTCTGATAAATCCCTTTCAATTCATGGCCTCAATTCACGGTCATTGTTTGTGTACGTGCATTTATGTGCTTTAATAGGAACGACAGTGAATATATAGCAAACATGTACAATTGATGCTCATAATTTCATTAAACAGTCGAAGAATCGGAATCAAATATATCAAGTATTACTTTCTAGGTAGATATGCTGGATGGATATATACATACAGATTATATGGATATATGTAGATCATATTCTACGGGGATCTTGGTATATAATCAAATGTAATCAATTGAAAATTCGCTTATCCGGATATTTCGCTTATCAGGATCTTTGACTGACCTCTTGAGTTTTGACCATCCGGATAATCGAAAATGCACTGTACATGTGTTTTAGCAGTATCTATCCAGGAAGCAGATACTCTACAATCGCATTGACGATTCCCAGCATCTGGAAATATCAAACAACTGACAGTGCTAGCAGCAGACAATCAATTTATTGAAGTTCATTGACATAATAATGCTCCGCCTTTGTCAGTTAGCTTCTGAACTAACTGGACGTTTTATAAACGGGTCTGATTATAGCTTCAGAGAGACTTTGATTAATTTTGTGGATCCTGCTATTCAATTTTTTCGAGCCCTCTTGAAATTCTTTAGACTGGAGAATGACCTCATTATCCAGAAATGTAATACAGTTGTTAGTACTATCCTCAATAGTTAACTGAATGTTATCATCGACATTATTAAAAAAAGATTTCCATCTAATTTAATAAAGAGTCAATCAAAATAGCATCAGTAATGATATCTTTTTGTTGGCCTTGTCTTAATTAATTATTTGAAACTAATCGGCCAATGGCAAAAATTTATCATTAATAGCCTCGACAAGCCTGGACACAGGTGAAACCGGTTTTGCAGGATTTGTGTTTTTTCATTAACTCCTTTGGATATCTAATACATTTTGGTTCTATTTTTCAATCTTTTTCTTTATATATGACTGTATATATATATATATATATATATATATATATATATATATATATATATATATAGTGTATATATATATCATGTGAATATGAGATGATCAACCGCAACTCATGATCTATTAATCACTGATGCATCTGTCATGGAATTTAGCTGCAATATGTTTTCGTTTCGAGAAGTCAATCTGAAGAATGATGATCAGATGATGCAATTGACCTATTGACCTCATTTATCGATGTGTGCGCTCGTATGTTTCATTTTTTAGATGATATACTTATTTTGTTTGACTGTTGAATTTTGTATGCGAGATCTAGATATAAAAACTTATTTTCTTATCAGTAGGAAATAAAGTTCATTCAACTATGGTTCAATCAATAATCAGTGATCACAGTGAATCAGCTCAATCACAGTATTTCTTTTAAGTAAACATAACATATTTCCATGTATTGTCATTGTACTTCAAGTAGGTCTGTTAGAGCCCCTGGTTATCAAATGACAAATGCGTTTCCACCGTATTCAATGTTATGGATAGACTAAAAGTGAGAGAACTAAGTAACTGTAATCCCTCATAATAACTTGTCCGTCGACTTTGACCGTGAAAACATTATGTCATTGCGTCATGAGTTTTCAACCCAACAAACCTCGTGATGCGTATTTCATTGCCTTACACGTATCTACAAGCTGATGAAATTCAGCTGATGAAGTTCAGCAAAATTCTGATCTGCGCGTTTCTGTCTTTCATGAGAGAGAAGAATGAATCATCAAATTCTGCTCTCAGTCAGCTGCTCTGTTACTCAGCACATGAGTCAAAATATTGAGAGGGAGTATATGAATGAGGAACAAAACCCTGGAATTTGATCATGATAATTTTAGTTAGGGAATTCCGATTGGGAAATCATGTCATATCTCTTGTCATTCGTCCTTGTTGACCTAGAGCAATCAATCGCATTACATATTTTACTGCAAACTTTGCTCTTAACACTTTGGAATAGGGTCAAAAATGAATAAATACATGATTACAATAAATAATATCATCGCTTCTGTAATTAAATTTCAATGCCGATAAATTAAGAAAAATATCAGTTAAATCTAAAACCAAATATGAATTAAAAATTGTCAAATTCAGAATCAAATTGCAATCAATTTGTCGCTATCGTAATGATACCTGACTTATGGCTCTGCAGACCAAATGCAATTCAAATGCAGCATGTGGACTTCTTGAAAATTTAAAGGAGACAGTAAAAGCTGATTTTACGTTTCATTAAGCGTGTGTACACATGGGACATTACGTTTTGATTAATAGTATTCAAACAAACATGAGCAATATTGTTCTCTAGCAGCACCACATGGTAGATAAATCTATTCTAGTTAAAGCTATTTCATAAGAAGAACGAATTGTCGGAAAATTGCACTTGTCAAGTATTGCATTCGGCCTTGAATTTCACATGTCTAGTTTTAGAGCGACGACGAGGAATCATCAGTCAAATCAATAGGGAATATAGCTGATATAGTAAAATTAAAATCAAATTCTAGTGGCAGTAAATGTTATACAATACTATTGACATTTTCGAAAATGGGCATGATCTCAATATTGATACTTTCGTCTCTGAAATGGCTCGACGTTTAAGAATGTGGTTTACGTTAGAACACGCTTTACCGAAAACTGGTCAAACATCGGATATAATGAAATTCTGAGATTTTTCTGAACATAATTTTCGATTTACATAAAAAGACTTTCACAAACCATAGTAAATAGCTTCCTAAATATGGTCTCTCTTCATCTAGACAATTCATGCCTATTAGTGAATTTCGGCGAGGCGCGCGTTAATACGCTTGTAGACTCAGCTTCTCGCTTTCCGCTAATCAGTAGGCTAAACCGTCGAGTGTCGGTACACCACCACAAATGCAACCGGCCGCCGATCCGGTCTGGAATATGTCGGTCCAGTTCGGTCCGGTCTGGAAAATCTAGGAACGAACACAGGAGAATTACGACGCGACACTAGGCTTTGCTGAAAGGAGATGCATGCGGAAAATTGCATATTTTCTGTGTATCAATTTTGACATATCTTCGTTAACATTAAATATCGAGTATTTTGTCGGCCACTGTGTTCAAGGTTCAGGTTAGGGGTCCAAACACAACTGGGCGAATGCTTGCTGATGACTGACTTTCCGTTATGTTTTGTTCCTTTTCACAAGCAGCAGAAGTAACGGAGAAGTGACTAATATTCAATTTATTCAAAAATCGCAAAACTATGAAATTATAAAATTTTATACAAGCATGCAAATAGAGCTATAAGTATATTGAAAGCCAATTTACATGTTGGCTAATTAAACATAATCGCCTATTCACCAAGGGAAGTATATGAGCTATACGTATATTTAAACTTTTTGCTATCTACATTTGCCAAGAT
Organism: Prostheceraeus crozeri; assembly: GCA_907163375.1. Taxonomy (NCBI): domain Eukaryota; kingdom Metazoa; phylum Platyhelminthes; order Polycladida; family Euryleptidae; genus Prostheceraeus; species Prostheceraeus crozeri. The sequence goes on along the minus strand of CAJQUW010004613.1, from coordinate 1,394,920 downwards.
TGTCCCAGATCCTTCAGTCGGAAAATGGAATCTTTAAATCAATAATGATGAAAGAAAGCGACTCGCTATTTCACTGTCATTCATTCCGCAATAATTAAAGTATTCATGACATCCTTGGCTATTATATTATTGGTTTCTTTTACGGAACATCATATGTGTGCCTCCTCCGGCATAATCACATTCAATCATCATTGAATGACTGATTAAGTGCGACAATATACATGTATATGTTTATTGCTTATTTGGTAAAATGTAGCGGTAGGTGTTCATGTCACCGGTATTATTACCGGCGGACCGCTACAGGTAAACCGGCTCAGTTTCTGGTTTTAGTTTGGAATTATTGATGAAGCATTACACTTCATGTCTAGAATTAGCTGTAGTGTCCACCAATAGTTCCATTATATTCCATATTATTACAATACTGTTCTTTCTTCTACTTTCATTGTCTGTAGTCAGTTTTCCATTGTCCATTTTCAGCTAAACATTGACTCCATGTTGTTTTTTAGTATTCATTTTTCATGTAAAAACATGCCTCCTATTTAATACCTCCCATTGTCTCTCTTTATTTCCATAAATGTGACGTGAAGAACAGGCATTATTGAAGACAGCTATTTTTAATATTTCAATTTTTTACTAGTTAATAGGCTGAGGCTCATCAGTTTCAATCAGCTGCCACTATAAAGCTGCATTGAGTTCTGCAATAGCTATGTACACTAAAAACAAGCTGTGCGGGTTCTGGTTAATCCAAAGGTCACACATGAATTGCATTTGTAAACTTAATAGATTGGTGAAAAAAAAAAGATTTTCTGTACTCATTAGGAATGCGTTATTAAATAATTCAAACTACCATGAATTATATTCAATCATGAATGAATACTGGAGTGATTTTCATTGTCGCATGAAGCTCATTAAGTGCATTGCTAATGAACATATACTCATGTCATACAAATGCATGATTTACAAATGTAAATGAAGATGTCTGCCACTGACGGTGATTATCAGCGGTGTGCTTCAACTGAGCGTTCTCATGATATAAAGATTTGGCCTCAGGTGACCTTCCAAGGTCTCCTTGGCTTTAGGTGACCTGAACCCGGGAGAATATGAAAGTTTGTCTTGGCTTATTACAAAATTATTCAATCATGGTGTACAGGCCGATGTCAAACACGATTTAACAATTTGTTTTCGTCTCTGTACATGTAGTAATTTCAGATTTTAACCAGAGTTCTAAAGCAACATTTGAGTTATTTCACACCTGGTTGCTAAGTCAGCAACTGAGATGACGATGTATCTATATCTGAATGATTGACCATAAATCCTAACTTTAAGCTCGGACAGGATTAAAGGTTGGGCAATCTAACTAACATGTTGCAATAGAAAACTGATTGTCGTGCAATGTTGCAAATATATTGCAATCTAACCGGATTCAACGTAGCAAAGTGCGTCAAGGTAACAAAAGTTTTAAAAAGCAAGCTTATGGTTAATTTTTAGTAGGTGAAAAATATGATTTAAAAGAAAATTTTTATATCCTAAAATGTCTAAAATTTGAAAATACTTACTAGAAGGACAAGCAACGGTTCTCCTCTCCTCATGTGGAATGAATTGGTGAGTAAGTCGCTCTTTTCAAAATTACGTTTATCACTTATGTATTGAAAAGATTCTATTTAACAGTCTGCCCATTCAGATGATAGAAGGACAGGTCTGTTTCCAATCAAAATATCAGATCTAGCTAATAACACAGAGCGGGATTACGCTATCTAAAATCTACCAAGTGTGTAAGAGAATTAATATTAGTTCCTTAAGCTAAAACGTGAAATGAAATTCTACAAAATATGCATACAAATTATTTGACTATTTTTAATGAGGTCATCAACGGGAACTTGGTCAGGACGATCGCGTTTCGACCGCTAAATCCTGGACGCTCAAACCCGACCAAGCGCGGTCCTGTACATTTAAGATGCACAGCCTCAAAAATTAAATTTATAGTAGAGAAAAATTAGCATCTATCAAAAAAAAATTGTCACTATTGACTAAAATGTACCTCAGGTATTTTAAAGAGCAATAGAAAATAACAGCGTCTATAAGTCGATGTCATAGCCGTGGGCCATGGTAACTCATGCAAATCAGTTATCACACATGTCCTTCGAAGTTTGCTGGCTAATGTGCGACATCAACCGCAAAGGTTATCTACTGCATTTTCTGCTTTCAATGCGATGCGGATCCAATATCAAAATCATAGACAAGAATGATATTGCAAGTAAATTGAAAAATATGGAAAAATTGTCTTTCGCAAAAGATCAGTACAATTTTTAAAATCCGAAAATCCCTACAATCAATGCATTGGAAGAAGCGACTGCCTTGTCACCAATCCTCGATGTCGCACTGAACTTTTCGAGCAATTTGCTCTCAGAGAACAGCAAGGTTGTAGAATAAGCTTCATTAGTAGATGTTTACAATACCTGTTGGTTCTGAAGCATTCAAATGGGCTGTCAATTAGTTTTCACTTAGCTCCATGAATAGTGCGGCTTGATGGCTTTTTTCTGTATTAGTGTTATGCTTATTAGTTTCTAATATCATTGTTTTCTGTATTTCTAAGTATATTTAGCCTTTCGAGTAAAGCAGTTCTTAGTTATTGCCTAGTTACTATACTCTCCGCATCCCCCAAATCTGTTTTCAGCTTTTTGCTTTACTTATAATTTTCCTTTCAGTGCTACTATTATTAATCTCCGCAGTTTTCATTATGACAGTATGAGTATTCACCTTTGTATGCATTCGATTATTTAGTTATCATACTTTGTGATCTTTATGTTTCCTTTTTTTCATACTTGCTTTTCATCTTTTTCCGACGGACACTTTTGGTGTTTAATGTCTTCTTCTTCCTTCAAGCTAAAATTATAAAATATTAATGTTAAGATGATTTTTTTATTTTAGAATATTATGACCGTGTCGATGGTGACCTACATATGGGCTCTGGTGGGCTACATAACCGAGGCCATAAGAAGCAAGACCCTCCAATTGAACGAGATCTGTATCTAACTTTGGAAGAAATATACCATGGTTGCATCAAGAAAATGAAAATATCAAGAAGAGTAAGTGTCGCTTTTGAGGTTGCAAATTAAAAAATCTATCCTTTCAACGTCCGCTTGTACTGTTGAGCAGAGCTTCTCTCAAACTAGTTGTTCGACACATGCATGCATTTATTGTTGGCGTCTTGAGTTTTGTCTTGAAGCTAACATTAGCATGAGAGCTGCGTTCAGGACTCCAACCTAATAAAGACTGATAAAATGAAAAATAATCATCTGCATTCAAGTATATGCTTTGTTTTGTGATGGCCGAGAGGATGCCTATTCACCCAACGATGATAATTCGACTTAGAGTCCATGGAGTAAAAATGTCGCAACAATTCAACTACCGTAAGTTGATACAAACAGCATCGTCTATGCCGAAGTCCTTTATTTATGCCTCTTTGTATCTAGTGATGTTAAAATCGCAATTTACATAGCCTATATATGAGCACAAAAACATGTGACTTCAGTGTTTTCTGTATTGAATTGCGAGATATTCCCACTATTTTGTACAAAAATGTAAACTGCATTCAAGTCGTCGCTTTCGTTTTTTGAAAAAAGGTGATATAACAGTCAACAGTTGCAGATGATTATGTTTCGACTTTCCATCACATAGATTAGTGCATCATGCCACATGACGAAATTGAGTCATTGTATCGGATCTTTAGCATACCTCTAATGCTATCTGTTTGATCCGATAGAAAGTCTTATCCGCAGTCTGTACAATGGTCTAAAAACATTTTCTTTTCAGCTTTTTGCACTATGAGTTAAGCATTTTTTAAACATCGAATATCTCATTTTTCATTTTAATGTGTCTTGATGCTTCCTGATATTATGCCTCTAATCAAAACATAAATATGAAGATCTTGGCATTAGGATTTAGCGTTAAACACTTTTAACAGCTGAATTGAAATCGTTGTTTATTATTTTCTAACAATAATCAATTACTAGTAAAACGATATTTAGCCTTTCTTTGAACTGTATCATGTATCTGAGTCTTTATCACAGGGCTAGGTAACTCCAAAATCGTAATCACGTTGTATATTCAATAACTTCATAATGTCGTCACTCATAAATCTCAATTGATAATTGAATTTTATTGTGATGAACTTCACGATTTGGCTGTTGAATCTCAGAGAATTTTTATCAAAAGAGAGCACATCTTAGCGTTTCATAGTCTGAGGGTGTACTGATTAATCGTTACCTGATGCAGCTCTAACCTCGGGAAACAGTACTCTTTCAATGTATCTCAATGATTGACCCTGAAAGTTGAAGGTGTGCATTGTGCAAATGGCAGACAAAATAGGATGGAAGCATGTCGCGACCTTGTTTTAGAAAGCAGATTCATTGCATCACTTATAGTGAAGCGGTTTCTATGTTAATAAGATATGACAACGACCTTGAAGTCGCAGATTAACAACGAGAGGAAACAGATTCACGCTGTTTCTGCTGCATAACTGCCCGAACACACTGATGTTGGCTCTGGAATGTCGGAATCACGCATTTGGTCATAATGAAGTAGCAATTATTAAGATAAAACACCGGATGAACTGCAAGCAAAATCTAAACGAAGCTTCATTGACCTCACAAGTTTTACAATCACTGCAATCAATGTGATAACCATAGTCAGTAGAATACTTTACGATAGAGCGATACAGGCTTGCGACGACATGTGGATCCGACATTTCAATCTTAGTAGATCTTAAATCTTAAAACATTATACAATCCGGTAGTTGCCTTTGATGATTGGATGATAACACAACGGTTTTCACTGCAATTTCATTTGTCACCTTATCAACTTATGCACTACTTTTATAGTACAGCCGAACTCAGACGAATGCATTTGTATTGAAATGTCTCTTCAATGATTACCTGATCGTCAGAGAGCGGGTACCAATTGATATTATTTGTTTGTGTATAGCGGTTCCAGACAAATGGTCCGATCGTCACCGTGGAGATAATTTTCTTCACAAACAACATTTGCAGCACTGTCATTTCTCGCAATCACATGGAACATGCACATCACTCACTGGTTACAACTGCAAATTACCGTTTACTGAAACTTTTTCAGCATGTGCTACTAATATCAACTTTCTTTATTTTCAAATCATCTAGGTATTCTCGTGCATCGGTTTTTCTAAGAATTTTGATGTGCCTCCATACATTGAAGAGTGTTCAGAACTTCGAGAGCGCTTTAAAACTTGTTACATTACAGACATCCTCTATTTTGATAATTCTGTGTATTCGAAATTATGAATACTGAAAAGTGGATTCTAGAAACAAAGTTTCAAAATTTCTGTGGACCCATCTGCTTTATGCACTAATGTATAAAAGAGATGTTTATTAGAGCCTCTTTTATGAGTTTCAAAATACAGATTTATGATTAATCGCATTTATCACGTAAGCATAATTTTATATCACATAATCATTATGAATCAAAGCAAAATGATTTGATCTACATGTAAGTGATTTACCGGCATATACCGCCGGATTTACAGCCGACTATACCGGCAATAAATAGGCGTGCGAATCAGACTCCATTCAGTTCTACCCTAAAACAAGCTTATGGCATTACTCCCGTTGGCATTCCGAGGCTATTATTAATCATTCAAAAATCATTGTCAATGTGTTACGGATGTGAAATCAACACTGATATTTCATAGCATTTTAACAATGAGATAGTAAGCTGTTTGATGAATTCAAAGTCAGAATTTATTGTGCGATTAAATGTCAGTTCTGATTGATTCTAGTGAATGACAAAACTTATAACAATCCCCTCAGAATCCTCATAGAAGGGCTATGGGAGCTGTGGGAATGGTTTCAGCACCCATACCCTCCCCATACCCATGGGTATACCCACAGAATCCCCATGCCCACGGCATTTATCATTGCCTGCATCTTCAAGTGCAGTCCAGAAATAGTAATGATCTCCTCTTTTTTTCTACTATTCGACTTCAAAACATATATTTATTTTGTGGCTGCATATATTAATTTATATACATTTGTTTAGGAATGTACCTATGACGAATTTTCCTATCATATGGTCATCACCTCTTTGGTGAAAATAGGATCATCAGGATCAACACGACAAGTAAAACAATACACAAGACAATATCCCAGGAATTTATGTGAGTTATAGTTTAGGCTAAAATAGTGATTCACTTTTCAGATTGAAAAAGGATGCGCATATAATTTCCTTGATTTAGTGCTAAATAATACAACTGCTAGACACAGAGGAAGGAATGTTTTCTAATTTAATGTCAAGCAATTTGAGATGCATGCACCTGCTATTAAGTTCCATTCTGTATTCATTTTATCAAATCTCAGATTTCTATGGATCTCCTCAATCTAATTTGATGGCTTATTTTTCTGATATTTAGCTATGATCCCGAAAATTACCACGCTATTTGTCAATGCAAAAACTGGTCACCGATCAATAAAAGTTTATTTAGACTCACAAATTTTTAAATGAAGGTCACTCATCTGCTCAGCAAATGTTGTTATAAATGGTCGATCAATTTAAAGTCTAATAATGACAGCATCATGAATGAGATCTTATTTCATTCACGTGCAACAACAGCAAAATTATCCATGAGTGAATACTATTATTTGATATTGCTGAATATGTTAATATCTAGTCAATGTAATTAAAAATTTAACATTTTCTGTGTAAATGTAATGACAATGTTTTTACAATGAACGAATGGAGAGCGTTTAACATCATGGCAATGTAATAATGGGGACCAGGATGGAGACTCATAATAGACAATAAATTCGAGGCCGCGTAGCATCCGTCCTTGTAGCCAGGTCCAAATTGCTATTGCCACCCACCATAAGTACAATCTCACCTCTCTACTATCAGTCTGCAATGTGCATAGTTGCAAAAAAGCAATGTAATATGACTTTGACCCCATTAGAAGGCAACAATTGAAAATCATATGAAATAATCGATGAAAAATTACTAGCTGCCACACATCTTACTACCAGCCGCACATCTTTTACATGGCAATTATTTTAATTTCTACGTTTATTTAATTTAATTGTTGTTAATTGCATTCACGACATGGCTTAAGATGCTTTGGTGGACAATTGATCCCCGCTACTTGCCTTAATGTCGGCGGTCACAATTGTGACGTGTTATTTATTCATTGATTATTATTGCCTTGACAACTGACGTGTGGTATTAAGGGTTTGATCCTGCCAATTGACACAGTCGCATAAGTGGCTCGTAGCTCAGTTTGTTAGAACACAGGTCTAGTTAACCCTGGTCGTAGGGTTCGAATCCTACCAGCCGCACATCTTTTGCATGGCAATCTGATCTACCGTTTATTTAATTTCATTGTTGTTAATAGCTAATACACAGATGTGTGCAGAAATGAAAAAGAAACTGAACTCTAATTCGCATCACATCCCATTACCTTGAATTTCATAATTGTTTCATATACTGTTGCTTTTCCAAGTTAACACGGTTTGTCCTGTCAATCTATCATCTAGGCTCATATTGCTATTGTTACCCACCATTATTACAATCTCATTTCAATGTAGTAATGCTGTACGATTGCCTGGTAGTTTGAACAAGCACTGGATTGCGTCCCATTATCTGGATATATCAGCTTAGAAATATTCAAAGCAATAGACAGAAACAAATGACAATTGGTGTTATGCATGTCAAGGGTCTGTAATGATACTAAGAAACGGGGACAGCAGGTATCTGTAACCCTGTAAACACATGCAGATGAATGAAAATGATATTTTAGAACAACAATTCTGTGATCATCGCTAGCGCGGCCTCTAATTTGTGCATTTCTTACCTTGAAATCTCATATGGTTTTCCTACATCACTGACCGCTGACAAGTAGAAAACCATTGCACCGATAGTCAAAGAGAAGTGAGATTGCAGATGTGGTTGGTAACATCACCAACATGTAATGATTCCTCGGGAGCTACGCGCCCTAGGATTTATTGTCTTTCTATTGCGGACCTTCATCCTGGGCCACATTGCTACATTGCTATTTCGCTGATTGCAGCACAGTTAACAAGTTGTAATTGTCATTCGTTCGAGTCATCATTGGTATTGCATTATTTATTAAGTAATTAATGGCTACTATTAATCACATTAAGAAAGTGATGACATGCTGAAATTTCTGTGCTGATTGTTTTGATAACTTTTCGTAGAAACAAAGCTACAGTTGTATACTATAAAAGATAGTCTCACAATGAGGTGAAACATGCTTTATATACTTTATGTCAGATGAAACAAACTGTTATCTATTCTTCACTCTAACGAGATACATTTCTTTAGAAATTTGCCTTGAATTTCATCAAATATCCATCATTCTGGTGCATATTACCCACCCACATATTCCCGATAAATGTTTCATGACAATATTGAGAATAAATTTTTAGTCAGTTTCAGAAAATCTTGTTACTATTGAAATATTTTAGTTATCAATATTTTAACTAGATGTTTATTAATTATTTCATAATTATTCATTTTTTACTTATAAGACTTTATTGACAATTTCTTTGCGTGTCCTTTTAGATATAACACTAAAATAAGAAAAATTCTCTCTTGTTTAATGTTGCGTTTTCGAAACCGCAATGAAGTGTTTACAGATAGAGAGAAAGAGGCGATCAGTCGATCGTATCAGCTGAACTGAATAACCCTATCTGCGAAGTTCAATGTGTGGCTTTGAACTGACTCACACTTGCGCGATGTTGTGAATTGATTTGCGTGGGTAGTGTTTTGCCTGGCGTACAACTATCATGTGATTGTCATGGGATGGAATGATTTTGATCGTGGAAAGTCATGCCATTATACACAACACTTTTCCGGTTTGTTCAATACAAATGATATCTCGTACTAATTCAACAAAATTCTTTGGGAAAGTTCTACTGCTAGTAATCACACACATTACTTTCCTTATTCAATAGGTCCGTGATTAGATGCATGGAAAGGAGTTACGTATGAGTGTCAAAAGTATTGTTATGAAATGGTTATATAAAAGCGACTTAGTCTCATCATCCAAGTCTGCGACGTAAAACGCTCATGTAATCACGTGTTGAATAATAACGATGACGATGTTAGCGTAGCCATATTGAATAAGAACTACAACATGCACTGAACACCAAGCCCTCTTAGGCGAATAAGACAAGAAACCATCAATCCATCAATAGAGCTCAATTCTCTATTGAGCAAGGGCGATCCTTTGAAATTTATCAATTTCAAACGCAAAATGGTATAAGTGTAAGTAAAATAATGTTACACAAACTTTAATGCTTCACACGACGACATGTTATGCATTCAAGATCTCCAGATTGTAGTGTCGAGACCTCGACTATTGAGATTGGTTAACCTTCAGGAATTTAAAGATTTTCCACTTCTTTCATTTATGAATAAATATGAGCTGCAGACAATATTTTTTAGGGCTTATGTAATAATAATAATTATAATTCGTTATGTAGCATTTAATTTCATGCAATAATAATATCTTTAAAAGCTTGAAGAAAGAAACACACTCGCTGTCATGGCACCCAGGCAATGACGTCGAAGTTTACAAGTCTCCTTCAGATACGGCAAGTAGACGGATCTATGAAGCAATGCTCTGTGCATTAGATAGAGCTGTTATTTCGAATACTTTAAGAGGATAAAGAACTTTATTTGATTTAAAGCAAGTATGCGGCCGAAGTCTTTCTGGCCGGTTCGGTGTGGAGACTGGCTTCCTTCAGGCTCGTCTGTGGCCGACGTCCTCCTGGCCGGTTCGGTGTGGAGACTGGCTTCCTTCAGGCTCGTCTGTGGCCGACGTCCGCCTGGCCGATCCGGTGGGAAACTGGCTTCCTTGAGACTAGTCCGGTATATGGCGTCCTTCTGGTCGTTCCAGTCTGGAGACTGGCTTCTTTCAGGCTTGTCTGCGGCCGACGTCCTTCTGGCCTGTCCGATCTGATGGTTGGTCTCCTTCAGACTTGCGTCAGCTGGCAAGTTGGCAGCAATCCGACTTCATGCCGGTTGTCATTCCGATTTCAGATAGGTTCCAGTCATAGATCAGTCATAATAGGAAATGGAATTTAATTTATAAAATTCTGAAGTATAACGTCAAGCATTCATATTAAATTAACATCTGGGACAATGTGGAAGTGTTCTTTCTGAGCTATAGTTCCTGTTATTTGCGCAACTCCTGAAAAATCACGACGAAAATGCTGAAAAACGTTTGTATAGACTGATGCTCAGAGATGTGGTTTTAGGGTGTTCCCGCCAAATGACAGGCAGGGTTTCATCACCTTATCACCGTTCATGAGCACTAGCGACCAGATCTTTGAGTCATCAGGAATCAATGTCACGGAAATATGTGTAATAGAAGCAAAACAATATCCAAGAACCTACATATGTTTATGATACCATCGACAAGGCATTCCAGAGGTTGCTCTTGTATTGATAATATGTGATTAAGGAATATTAAGGAACATTATAATGTTCAACAAGTTGTTTATCATAAATAATAGACAATAGTAAAGCAAGCTACTGATTTTTCAATACGATGTACTTGCTACGGTTATCAGCATAAGCACAATGGACACTATACATAATCACACGCCTAAGTCTCTAGGTTTTAAGTAAAACTGTTATCAAAAATAGGCTGGATGCTCTTTAATGGCTGGTTACGCAAATCATATGGAAATTCTAGATTAAATGTATGTAATTAAAGATAATTGCAAAATCAGTGGTAACGTGGTAATTTGCATTCAATATAATGCGCTGATAAGTAGTAAAGACACAAAACGTTTTAGCAGTTCAAAAGATGCATAATAAATTCATCAACAGACGCGTTTCTTGTCAGCCTGAAGTTACATTTGCTCCTAATGCTAAGAGCCAACTTGATAGTGACTTGAAATACCCACGTTTTTTTGTATTTCAAAATTGTTTGTTACACGAACTACCACAGAGCGATCAATTATATTGCCATGTGTTTCAGAATTCCAATTTCCAAAAATCTTTTGTTTTCGTTTGAGCAATCCGTTTCATGCAAACCTCAATTTTTAGGCTCAATCATAAAACAGCAAAATTTAGGAAAGTACATGTATAATCAAGTGAAAACCTGGTTCAAATAATGGACGTTAATGATTCTGTTTGCATAGTACAATCAGTTACTTGGGACATGAGTTCACATCATGCCACAGGTGGCCTATCAGTTCAGTGACGCAACTTTCACTTGTGCTTCATTATTTGTCGCAGTAATGACAGATCTACGCAAAGGATTAAGGGTACATGAGACACTCGGTCTCGGAGCTTTTATGTTATGGCAAGTAATGTGGAACATATTATAAAATACGATTTAGTTATTTATCTTTTACCTCTCCAATACAAAACAATTAAACTTGAATCGTTCAGTGAATTCCATATTTTGATGACACGGAAGAAAAGCAGTCCACTGAGATAGTTCGAATTGACTTTTAAGACTGGTACAATCTAACAGATGTTACGTGATTTACCTCGAGTAATTTGAGATGAAAGGTACGTGGTAAAGAAAGAGTTGAACGGCAGTCGAAATGATTGTAGTATAGTTTATACAAGGAGTACAAGTCTAGCAGAATGCGCCTATATTCTAATGATTTTAATTTTGACAATTGTAATCTGTGAGAGTAGCTGTTATACTTAATGCCAGAGCGTTTACAAACGATGCGGGTAAAGAATCTCTGAACACGCTCAACACGGGAAATGTCGCGTTTGAGGTACGTTGAAAAGATGACACTTCCATGGAGTTGACCATTGAAACCATAGCTTGAGAGTTTATGGAGAAGCTTTGGAATTGATGCTGTGTCGAAGCCCTTAGAGAAATCAATGTACACGCAATCGAAGCGATTATGGAGACTTAATGCGGAACACATTTCGAATGTAGAACTGAGCATGTGTGTAACTGCTGAACGTCGGGGAAGGAAACCGTTCTGTTCCATGGATAAGAGCTTATGGTTTATTGCATAGGAATATATTTCATCAGAAGTTACCCTTTCCATGACCGTACAACAGCCAGAGGTGAGATCGGACGATAGCTATTGGGAGAAGCAGAGGATCATTTGTTCTTAAAGATTGTACAGACTATAGCTTTTTTCCAAATAGATGGTAATTTGCCGGTTGACATGGATAGATCGAAAATGTAACTTAATGGGAATGCGAGAGTACTAGCAAGACGTCGAAGAATAAGTATAGGGATATCATCAGGAGTTAATGATAATTTGAGGCCATGATTCTTCATCTTTCATAAGGCGCATCATCTGCTCTTTTTATGTATCAAATTCTATCTGCATGCTTGTCTATGCAAATGTTATTTATCAAACAACGTCATTTATTGAGATTAATAAATGTCTAAAAGTGGCAAGAGTAATATAGTAATATGTAAGAATAATAAAACTTTCCATGGAAGAAATAATTGGGCCTATTTTGCTGCAACATTGAGTTGACATATTTATTGACTTGGAATAATTGCTCAACATCTATGTTCAAAACAGCATATTCAACATGCATGGATGACTGACAGCCACAGTTAACAGTCATTTAAAAGGCACAAAGGTGCAGTCATTAAACATTGTGCATCTTCAAGAATAGATCATACATTACTTTTCAGATGGTATTTGATATGTGTGTCAGTTAATACAAGCGCATTTGGCTCAACAGTTTACCTAATGTCCCAGCAAGCAATTCAATGAAACATCAATATTTATTTGTTAAGTCAATGTATAATGAAAAATATCTAATATCTAATAGTCGAGATTTCGGCACTGTCATCCCAAGATTTCGAACGCCTGAAAAATGGTCGAGATTCGAGATCTCGAGATTGAATTCACTAGTTTAAGGCATACAGGGACGCTTTAGTTCGCCTGCATCTGTGTTATGCTGACCTCCAACGGAAACAGCCATGTCAGCATTCTTCTACATGATCAGGGACGTGCTTACTAACACTGTGACTCCATGACGTCTGAGGGACAGTTATAGGCGTCTCCAGTTACAGGGTTGTCTCCACTAGTTCCCCACTTATAGGAGCCAAGTTCCCAATACGGACCAACCCTAGCTCCAAGGAATGCTATTTATTTCTAATTTCGTCATTCATTAATAGTTGACTTTATACAATGTATATCGTCATTCATAGGTTCGCAGCTTCCACCCCCTGCAGCGTTTGATATTCGAATTAACATACGTGTAGTTTTGCATTTGCCTCCTACGGTGTTGATGACAGATAGTATACAGGTACATTCACACCACACACGATGAGCACGAAAAAGCACTTCAGAAATGGACACAGTGATATTTTAACAAGACTGACTGCAATGTGCATTGTGAGTTTGTTTGAATTAGTGCTTTAATTGATATACATGCACTATGTTTGAAATTCACAAGTAAAAATCTGTTCAAAAATCAGCAACGCAGCGATCAAATGGCCAGTGACGGATCTAGGAATTTCCGGTGGGGTTAGTGAATATCGGAGGTGGGCTTGTGGCTCCGGAATGCATCACCAGTTTCCCGGAGCGCGGAGAGCAACTGCAAGATATTCGAAATCGGCACCCGGAGCACACTTGGTTCCGCCAAACTCGAGTGTTGGTCCAGTGTTTTTAAACAAATTTTGAAGCTGATAAAACTTATCAAGGCGTTACCAGTTACAACTGTGTCGAATGAGAGATACTTCTCAAACATAAAACGTGTGAAGGATTTTTTGAGGATTTCCATGGGAGACGAACGTTTGAGTGGTCTACTTACATGTATCATGGCCATACGAGGAATACAAAGTTGTTGACATCGACAAAGTTATCGACGAATTCGCCACTATAAAGAAAACAGGCGCCTTATTTTAAATACCGCGTTTTAAAATGCACTTCTATTGAATGTATCTCTTTGGTTACATATAAAGCTCCTTAGTGAATTATATGTATTTTGTGCCATTCATAATTACCTCTATTGGTAATTATTCGTCATGCAATCATTCACACCCCCTTTCGGATATTCTGAAATGACGCCACTGCCAGCGATCCACTGAGCATGTGGTCATTGGCAATGTGCAGAGGATTTTTATCAATTTCTTAATACATGTAGGCTATTCGATTTTGTTGAAATCTGTAAGTGATTGTCTCTCAAGTCTCAACGGAAGTCCACGTCGATGGTCACTTAATTACTTCAGGCACTTCAAGCCAGACCCAGGTCCAATTTACGAGAGGTGCAGTTATCAATCAGCATAAAACAAAACAGAAGCAATTCCCTGCATAAGTAAATCATCGTATTAATTATGAAATCTGCGCACGGTCACTGACAATTTCAAGGGTTTTTCATGCCCATTCCTCACTTGCAAGAAATAGCTATTTTCAACTTTTCCTCCCGCAGCTATGTTGTACAGCCCGAGCGCAGCGAGGGATGGACAGATAGCTAAGGGAGGAAGCGTTTGTTTCCTCTCGAAAGAATGTAGCTTTTCATTTTGTGACTTTTAGATGTCTATTGTTCATTGTTACTGAGTAAGTAGGGTTGTCAGCCGGTTTTTCACATGTCATTTTTCTATGAAAGTCGTTCATATATCTCCAAATCCAAATTAGACGGCCTTAATTGCATGATTAAGGCCGTCTAATTTGCTATGCTATACCATTGAGGTAGGAGCATTTCACCGTCCATCTTCGCATTCCCAGTGAAAATGACATTGAGATGATTCCTATGGTTCACAATTTGTATTCGTAGATATCTAGAGCTTTACATACTTCAATGTTCTGAGCTGCATGGGCTATGTAGAAAATTATCATAGATTTGAGTCTTTTACAGATCAAAATCTTGGATTTTTGATGTCATAGATGTTAGGTTCAGTAACAATGCATATATTACCTTTCAAATGATCAGCCTAAATCGTCTGGCGCTACGCGCCGACGATTTAGACTGTCATTTGAAAGGTAATGTATAGTTATTAGGTATGAATTTGCGGGCAGCAATGATAGAATTCCAAGGGCGCGTAGCGCACGCGGAATTCTATCATTGCTGCCCTGCAAATTCATACCTAATAACGGTATTGTTACATCTCTGTGTTCAAGATCTATGTTGTTCAAGATCTATGTTCAAGATCGATATTCAAGATGCATCAATATCATACCGTATTTCTATGCATATGGTTGAAGACATTGTTTGATCAAAACATTTCATTCATTTCATAGTAATTGCTCCTGTGAAGTGGACGTGTAAGAATGGCACTGCTGAATTTGACAAACATACCAGGAGAAATGATTTCAGGAGCTTCTGATGAAATGCTAGAGTGGTTATCTGTCCAAAGCGGCGAAAGGTTTGTTAGCGAAATATCAAATGAATTTCTGACCATGCTAAACCAAGATGATAATGACATTCCTCCAGACATTGACCAAGAAATAGACGAAAAGTTGAAGGCGTTGGAAGAAGAAGCAATTCCACAATCAACAGAGGCTCAAACACGAAGATATGTAGAAAAATTCCGGTTGTTTTTGAGAGAAAAACAACTTTCTCCTGAATTTGAGAAAACTCCAGATGAAATTCTCAATAACTATTTACGCTATTTTTACTCGTCGTTGAAAAAGGAAGACAACAGCTACTACAGTCCATCGACGCTAGTATGTATTAGAGCATCCATACAGCGATTCCTCTCATCAGCAAACATCAACAGAAATGTCAATATTATAACAGATCCTACGTTTAAGCGGGCGAATAAGACATTGAAAGCAATGAGCTTCACTGTGAAGAACGAAGAAAAATTTCCCGCAATTGAGAATTCAGACATGATTCTACTCAGAACGTATTTTGATCGGTCGACTCCACAAAGACTTCAACGGGAGGTATGGTTCTCCTTAACCTACTACTTTGGTTTCAGAGGAAGAGAGGTCATGCGAGAAACAAAAAAGGATTTTTTCAGAATTGAGCATGAAGCAGGTGGGTGAAGGGCAATTGTGATAAACATGAACTCAATATACAAAAATACAAAGGCTTCACTGACAGAAAAGGAATTCCAAAACTTCAGGAATACGAAGGTCTACTCTTCTGAAAACCCTTCAACTTGTCCAGTGCGCGCATTTGAACTGTATCTTGGTTTGATTCCTGAAGCAGTTGAAGTGCTGTTTCCCCAACCACTGGTAAAGCCAAGGCCAAATGAAATGTGGTACAGCAGCAAGAAAGTTGTCGGCAAAATGGAATAGGAGATTTTATGAAGACGATCTCAAAAGAAGCAAATTTGTCAAAAGTATATACAAATCACTCTGTCAGAGTGACCACCATATCGGAACTTTTCAGTCAGGGTTTTACAGTTGATCAGATACAATCGGTTTCAGGCCACAAAATCCCTCAAAGTATTCAACGGTACATTCGCAAGAGGAGAGCAGAGGATTTTTCGAAAGTCAGCGATGCCTTAAACCGAGGATTTGGTAGATCATGTGAAACTGCTACATCAGCATTATCACAAAGCAGCAGATTCGAATCAATTACTCCTCAATTCAACATCGTATCAGAGACGACAACAACAACAGAAGAAATGACAACTACTACCTTTTCTGCACCAACAAATAAAAAAATGGTTATCGATGCAGATGGCAATTTAAACAAAGTCACTATCACCTTCTCATGAGAAAGCACAATTTATGACAGTGAGTATCGCTGCACATAAATTGCTCATTTTGCATACTTGTAAACTACATGCATGTTGGCTACCATAGTTTCATATCCAGGTGTTTTGAGAGTTCCATGGTCAAATAAAATTTGCGGGCAGCAATGCAGTTTTTCCTTCGTATGTAAAGCCATTGAAATTTAGCGGGCAGCAATGATAATTTGACATTGCTGCCCGGAAATTCATGTAGATATCTTGAACATAGGATGTAACAATATATCTTCATCACGAAATCTATGAATGAGCAAATCCATGGCCTATATCGATATCTTGGTAGTCTCTGGCTAATCCTAACATGTTTACAGATTTCTATGATTTTTTTACACAGGAGGTTACACAAGAAAAGCTAGCTGCGGGAGGAAAAGCTAACTTTGTGATCCCGTGGGACGGAAAAGTTGATTTTTCCACCCGGCAGTTTGTATAAGAAAGATATCTTTTCACTCCAACACAAAATGAAAAGATGAATTTTGTATCACAATATCAATAACCTACAAGCCATATATACAATCATAATCCCGCTATCGCCGATCTAGCATTCTATAAGATAACTAATGCTGCATTGTTGCCGGTTCTGGGAAGGCATCAATGAAATTCACTACAATATGTCATGCAAAATTGCTTGCCATAGACAACGGTTTGTGCCATCTGGAGATATCAGCTTAGAAATAGTCATCGCAGTAGAAACCAATGACAATATCCATTCTACACCCTTTCCATGTCTATTTCAGACATTTCCAGATGGATTTCAGATTTCTCCAATTGAATTTCAGATATTTTCAAAGTTAAGATTGTTGATAGATTGTTTGAAAGAGGCCCTGACTAGTCATTTTTAGGTTTATAGTTGGAAAGAGTCAGGAATATTTTACGATGTTAATATAATTAGTTTTAAATGCTTGTACAAAATTTTTCGACTGCTGTACCTGTACATGTACCTGAAGATGATTGCCGGAGAGCAGTCGAAAAATTTTGTACAAGCATTTAAAACTAATTATATTAATATCGTAAAATACTCCTGACTCTTTCCAACTATAAACCTAATTGTTGATAGACATCTGAAATTCAATTGAAGAAATCTGAAATCCATCTGGAAATGTCTGAAATTCATTTGGAAAGATCTGAAATAGACATGGAAAAGGTGTAGTGCTATCTATGGCACACTTAAGTCATCCATTTTCATGTTTAGAGACGATGTTAGTTAAAGCCATAGACATCTAGATGCCACAAAATATCTAGGAGTCTATGCTTGAGGCATGGACTCCTATATACAGTATACAGCCTGAAGATATTAAGGAGTCCATGGCTTGAACACACATGTAGTCGTGAACATAGAAATAGAATGTCTTGACATACTTATATAGTATGGTTGACATAGACATTTCTTTAATGCTTTGAATCGAATTGAAATCAATTAGATGTCTTACACCACTTCTGTACTTACAACATTTGAATTTTCATTCGATGCAGAATTCAAAAACCCAATTAGGCTTATAACTTCTTAAACCCGTTTACTTGTGCATCTATTATTTGAAAGTTATTTTCTGAATGATGATGATGATTCCTTTATGTATGCTTTTTCTATTTGCGTCTACTATACCATTTTCCGTGTCTGAAGATACAAGCAGGTCCACATCACATAGGAAAAATTATTTGAACAGAGATAATGACTACGCTAATACACTGGAGCAAATGATCAAAATGAGCGAGAATATTAAAGAAAATAAGCGTAATATTGTACATGGATCATCGGATTAAAAAACTCGAAATAGTAACAAGCCAGGGTATCAAAAAACAATTATGCAACGAATTGTCCAAGAACTTTGAGGACAGAATTCAAATTTACAAACCTGTAATATTATTTGGCTATAAGCGCTTGCGCATGCTGAACAGAAGTCTCCGCGCATTTTTCAAGTATGTTGTATAACATTGTGTTTAGAATATGTATTTCATGATTTTCAATAGAAACAAATAGAAAATAAAAATATTTGATTGTTTTTAATTCTGTGTAAGGAATTTGCTGCATTGACTCTAAGGGAAATGGCTTCGCTAAAATTGGTCCTAGCTAATATAAAGTGAACTACCTGTCACTTGCTCAGAAGAATTTATTGTAAATGCCATGTCAATGTGTACTTAGTACCTTGCGGCAGAAATCCGGGTCCGACTCTGAAGCGGATGACGCGGGCATCTCGAGCCGCAGTAGACCCAAATTATGACCTTATGACCTTGATAGGCATTGTATTTATTACTATTAATAGTCTAAGCTAAAATATTAGCCACTTACTATCTGCAGACTAGATAGATACAGACAGCTGTTAGTTCTTTTCAAGAGACGCACTTTTATTGCATCTGCTGTAGTGTTTTGAAATTTTACTAATGTTAAATAAAATGTTCAATACAGTTTTATTGTTTTTACACATGAATTTACCATCGTTCTGGCCGTGCGGATAGAGCTCTTCTTACCTTTCTAGGCAACTTGTGTTCGAATCCTGATTACATGAGTTGCGGTTGGAACGATATTGTCTTGCATACAATTGGACACAAATTTGTGTCATATTGTGCTAATCACAACAATTTGTTTATTTTATTTCACAGGTGATGCATGATGATGGACATACAAGCAGCATTCGCGATAAGATTCTTACTATCGTTGTCAAGAAAGGATGGAAAGAAGGAACGAAAATCATATTCAAAGAAGAAGGTGATCAGGGACCGAATAACACACCAGGTAAGAATAGGCGGAGTACATCGACAGTGGTAGTAATTACATTGTTTTGATATTTTGTATTTGATGTCAGAAAAACAATTCATGTACACGAATCCCAAAGTTGCCTGCTACCTTTTGAGTTGCAAAATGCTTTTTAGAGGTGAAGAGTTATGTATATCAATTTTTATTGAAAGTGTGAGCCTATCTGATATATATTAACTTTACAACATGAATGAAATTCGGCTGATTGAAGAAGTAAAAATAGTAAATCAACTTGCCTAAGCAAAGAACTCATTCAATTAATATCGACTCTATCGTGAAATATATTACCCATGCTAGCATTGGTGATTCACATATCTCTGTTTTGAGTGTGCAATTGCATCAAAATTCTATCGGTATTTGTATCGGAAGCAAGAAGAGAAACGTTTCTTAATTTGCTTTTTCGTAATGCCTTTTTTTGCAATTTGTGTCAAATAAGCAGAAATTTTATTTAAACAGAAATATTTTGTTAACATTCTCTTGGATTTCTCAGCAATTACAGTTGAAATATGATTTCTTCTCAATATAGGATAGAAAATCGCGAAATACCTCGTAACACATATTTGAGAGAAATCGAGAAAGATGAACCGGATGTAGAAGTACGCGCAGACAATGGCAATCATTCAAACTGCGATTCTGTAGCATCTGTCATGGGAAAATCGATGAATGAATTCATTTGAAAACATCCGGTTGATGCATGCTGATGATATAATACCTTATAATTCATTGGAAAATATGGACAGTCCGTCGACCATCATTATCACAATTTCATAATATAAGAAAAAAATACGAATGAGTTCATTTATTGTTGCTTTTTTATCATTGAGTTAAAAGTTTTGAAAGACTTTAAATTTCTCAAGCAAATTTGAAGCCTCAAACGGATGATAAAGGAGAATATATAAAGTGTTAAAAAAATTCATAGTGTTTAGGCGAGTTGTCTACTCTATGTAGTTGACCAAACGATGGGAGATCATAGTCACATAATTTGGCAAAGGAACTCCCCTTTAGATTCCGGTCGAATCTCTATTTAAGTTAAATGATGCAATTAGAAGGGACTTCGTCCCGCGCCTTCAGCGGTCGATGAAAGCCAGGGGTTCCCAAACTTCTTTTACTTGGATCCGAATTAAAATTTCGAATGAATACTGGGTCCGTCGAATTATACATCCAGCAAACATGTAAATGCGAAGAAGCAGTGTGATAGGGAATGTAATTAAGATATTGCAACAAATCGTGCTTTTCACTCGCAGTAATTGGACTTTAAGCACCAATTTATTTAATCTCCAATCTTTTATTTTATGTGGGCTTTACGTACTAATATTGATTCAATCACAACACCTATGTTTGATTTCAAAATATTGAATGATATATGATAAATGATTAATTATATATTTAATTAAATGATATATAATACTTTTGCACTGATCTGTCTACCTGATCTGTACTGACCTCTGATTGCGATGCTATATTTCAAAAGTATTTGTGTATCAAAGCAGCGGACTAATGTAAAGCTAAGAAATTACTAAATAATTTATTTCTCTAACAGGCAAAATTGAGTTTCAGCTTTCAATATTTTGACTAGGAAAAACACTGAAATCAGTGAAACATTCTTATCAAAACGATCCATCAAGAAAGAATTAATGCGGGACATGAAGCTGGTTGTCGTTCGCAGAAGTCTGGCTCAAATGTGGTCTGTGAGCCACATCATAAAAGACAGATTGAGCTTCATCAATAACAAAATAAACTACAAGGAGGTCTTATGTGGCGTGTTCATCACGAGATCATTGCGGTCTGTGAAAATGATGCTACGATACGGAGCTTGTGAACCCTTAATGTAAACTGTAGGTGGACGACTGACTCTCAATAACGATTTAAACCGCAACTCTTAAACGCTTATTTTTGTTGTTTTATGCACAGAATGGTGCTACGCACTGATTCGAAGTTATCTCTATTGGCGATACCCGTGGCTTATTATTCAGACTCTTCATTAGTTTCTGCTGTCAAGAAAATATGAGACAATTGGATTCACAAAAATGTTTCAACTTCAACAAATTAATATTCAAGATTCTCGACGTATAGTTTGGAATGAGATATCCATTGAATAATAAGACAGACTAGACGAAATCACTGACCATGACTTTCAAACGTACACACCCGATGTAATTCTAAAAAAATCGTTTGAGTAGTCATGCATGACTGAGATATTTCACCAGAACAAGCCATTCGCGATCAGACGGCTGCAGGTTAAAGGAATTTTGATAATCCATCGACAATGGAACACCGCTCTTGAAGTGAATGCAACCGTGGCGATAATTGGATGCGCAAATCGATCATGTCGATAGTAGATTATACGCATAGACTGTGTATTATGTATATTGGACTAGATCAGAATATTTAGATCCACCCCAGAAACTATGTAGCGCAAAAATTAAAGCGCGATATTACTGCAAGTCATTTATACGCAGGCTAAAACGGGAAATATAGAAATATATTTTAGATTTCATTTAACTCTTCAGTAGTAGTTCTTGTCTTTGTTCATAAATCATATTCATACTGTATTCGTATATTCTCCGCGATGTATTCTTGCATGAAATTAGATATGCGATGATTGCTAGAGGAGAGAATGTGGCCCTTCGAGATATCAATGCTTGAAGCACGAGGTAGTGTACATGTAGATGATGTTGATGTCGAGGCACCAAATATGGCCTGCCAAAGCCAATTTTAAAACAAAAATTTCATGACGAAGATCGAAATTTGTATGACTTCTTCAATTTGTTGTTTAGCATTCTGAATTCAAATAGTTTCATTATGTCATTTGTTGAATTTGAGCTTCGTACAAAAGTGTCTACATTTCCGATTTAAATGAAAATCTCACAAATGCGAGAGAGTTACAAGCAAGGAACATTACAAAATTTATATCAACCATGAAAGAGTGAATCTCCTTAAGTCATAAACATGTATATCACATGTGGTGCTACATCAGTTTAGGAGTTTATCATTATAAGAGTTGCATGCACAGTGCGTCTGCGAGTAGTTTAGATAGATGGCAAAATTATACGACAGGATCCGGCCACAAGGCAGAGCAATTCATGGAGCAAATTTTGTTTGTCTGTCGAGGCGGAACCTACTCTGCAGTTTTCTCGCGTCTTTCTTTGATATACCGTATGAATAGCAATGTAGCCGAATTTGAAATCGTGTATGAATAATTATACATTAATTAGCATCATATCTTGCATTTTGTAATCCGTATATTTTGCATGCCGACAATTTATCACAAAACATAACTTTTTCAGCACAGTGTGTTAACGGCTTAGAAATGAATGCTTTCTTACTCGGGATCACACAATTAAACTAAATAACTTTCCTGGTTTATAGTAAGTCTGACCAGTCGAAAGATTTGCTCAAAATTTATTTGCAGAAGCTCCTTCACTAGGTCAAGTAAAGCATGCCTGTTGAACGTTCACTTTTGATTGTCACATAGGAATACGTTCTCCAGTTTGTCTATTAAAACATTTCTAAAGAAACAATGATATAGGGCCTAATTGTTTTATATTTCTGTAATTCGTCATTAAATGCGCTTGAACAAAATTTAAACAATTTGTTAAATTAATATATTAACATTCCCACTTAGTTCACAAAAATATATAGTTGCATCGATTCGTAATTTATGAAAAAGGCTGAAAATTCAGGAAGTCTATTTAATATGAAAATAGTAATAGATCTGACACTGCTTGCTCAGTGGCTTTCTGTAAATTGTGCTCTGCTTGCATCCGTGTTCCGCGCCGACTTTAAATGAAATGAAATTCTATTTGTTTTCATCTAATTTTATTGATGTCATGTTGCAATTTATAGCAATTTTGACGAAGTTTTGTACACATGTCTGTAAAAACGGATCATTTTCAAACTGATCGCACATGTCTTGTACACCAATGTATTATAGCGACTTACTTCACCTTCACGACTTAACCCGAAAATGATTTTCTGTGAAGGTACAGAGGAATATGCAACAATATTAAATTGAATATGTCTATCTGCAGATCTATGTTGATTCCATCTTGATGTGTGTATGTAATATGATAAAGCTGAATATGTAGTATACATGTAAGTAAATATTCTAGCTAACATATTCATAGCAAAAATTCAAACAGAAATTTGCAAATTTCAATTAAATAGATGCAATCACATGGATGATAGTTTCCCGATCAAATATGACACTTGTTGTAATCAAATTCAGCATAAATAAAAGCATATGTAACATGTTAGCATTTGACAGTTATCAAACATGACCTGTCAAATCATATGCGACTGATGGTTGATGTCAAAAGCAATAATCACGGATTAGTTAAATGCAAATTTAACATTCAATCAAATATAATTTGACGAATCATAAAGAGTTATGTAGATCTTACTAAGTAAATATGCTACAAAGAATACAACTACCTCACATTTGAACCTGAATAATTAATTGAATGTCATATTGGTGAATGTCTGCAACATACTAAAGGACATAAAAGAGAAAACATTTAATATATCAATGCATAAGAATGAATCTTCATTATCTACATCAAAATGTGCTACTACAAGGAAAAAGCTGACAAAAGCCGCCGTAAATGTCCGAAGTGATTGCCACATAGTCAGGAATGATGATCGACACACTAATCCGTAAGTTGGCATAGAGGGTTTTTATTTCTTCTTGCTCGTTCGTGATGTTCATCCTTTACTTCCGTTCCCTTGTTTCTGTAATATACAGATAGTATTTGACATAAGTGCTTAGCAATTCATTGAGCAAAATGTAAGAAATTAAACATTCGAATTTAATTTTCGCACACAAAATAGTTTAAAACCTTATTTCAACTGCTGAAATAATTACTGAAATCACTAATAAGTTAAACTCGGGATCCCGTGAGTAAAATCCCTGGATTTCGGGATTTACAAAAACCTCAGGGATCTGACAAATCAAGAAGTGTGACAAAAGAGAACGATTTAAACGACGAACTACATCGTTTCGTGCGCGCAAATGGAGGTCTAGCATGCAGAGGACTGCGAGCCGTTGAAGATCTTTCGAGAAGATTGCCCTGAGAGGGTGGGATCTGCTACCATTGCTTGCCCCGAAAAGGCGGCGACAGGTCTTCCCCCTGGCATTTAAGATGTCACACTTTGGAGAGATGCCCATAGTTCTGATGGCTCTCTTTTCGATGGAAACAATTTTCTTAGTAAGGTAATCAGGCATGTTGCAAAACACGGAGTTAGCATATAATACAATAGAACGAATGTAACAAATGTAGGCTGATAACAGAACATCTGTTGGGCAACCGCATCTTCGCAAATTATACAAAATGTACATTCGCCTTGAGGCCTTTGAAACAATATCATTGACATGGTGATTCCATTTGAGATCACTACTGAACGTGATGCAAGGCAATTTCCAATTGGAGACAGTCTTAAGAACACAACCGGGGGATATAGAAAAAGGTTGTAAAAGAAAATTACGCTTAGTAGCAAAATCCATTATACAACATTTTGAAACATTCAAAGGGAGATGATTATGTTCCGACCAAGTCGCAGCACGCATCCACTCACGTTGACTGTCGTCCTCTGAGGGAGTTCTGATAAAATGTAAAATGGTTATGTCATCAGCGCATATGAAGCAAACGGAGTTTGAGGACACACACGAGAAATCATCTTTTGCAATACAAAAAAGAAGGGGACCAATGACGCTTCCCTGAGGTACTCCGCTGGTAACAGAGGACCATGAAGACATTGCACCTTCGAATCTCACGCATTGTTCGTGACCAGAAAGGTAGCTCCTTAACCACTTGATGGCATTAGACGGGATATTGAATGAGATTGTCTTTTCCAAAATGATGCTATGCCGAATCTTGTCGAATGCCCTCACGAAATTCAAAATACGATAGTAGATGATTGTCAAAGAACATGTTGCACCAGATCCTGGCCCAGGAATGTATGCAAACTGCATACCGGACTTAGCTCGAATACAAGGAATGATCCACTTGCAAGAGATAAGCTTCTCAAGAACTTTAGACATACTGCTGATCAGAGAAATAGGTCGATAATAACTGACAGAGATGAGCTTGTTGGATTTAGGAATAAGAGTAACGAAAGTCCTTTTAATACATGCAGGCACTGTACCCTCTGAAATGCTTCGATTAAACAAGACGGTGATGACAAGTGCTAAACACTACGAGTTGTTGCGAAACACCCAGTAAGGCAAATCATCGGGTCCGCAACTCTTATGTTTGAGGGAGGATAATTCATGATGAACCCCAGAACCGGTGATTTCGAGAGGGGAATTCGCTGATGTAGAGATAGGAGCACCAGAGTGAAGCAACAGTCTGAAACACAGATGTGAAATAATCGTTGAAATCGTCAACAGAAATTGAAGTATCATTAGCAACTGGCGATGAGGAGGCAACACATCGAAGAGATTTAAGTTTGCCAAAACATTTTGGGATCTTTCCGGGACTTGAGATCGTTGATAGAATTGGACTTGAGACATCTCACATGTTCAATAACTTCTTCGCGGAGGCGATGATATTTCTCTAATTGACAATTAAAGTAAGCACGATCACGAGTGTCAATTAAATACTTTAAGGACGGTTTGACCCAAGGCTTATCAGAAGGAGACAGCCGAGTTGTTATTTGAGGACAGTAGAAATCCATGGCAGACTTCAAAGCATTAGCGAATTGATCGAACGCCGCACGCATTCATCGAAACTGCGAATGAATCCCAGCCAGTCAATATCATTGATAGACACGGTGAAGGCAATGAGGCACATTTTAGTTACTTTCATCACTTTCTTCTTAATCATAAATCGATTAGGAATACCCAAAGACAGTGGAAGATAGCATAGTCTTTGGGAATACCAGCTCAGAAGATTCCACAGTGGTCGGATCGTGTTAAAAGAGCAATGCGGAAGGTGGGTCACCGGTAACGGTCGTGAAAATCTGATCCAGCGTTGCATTGCCTCGTGTTGGAAAATTGACAATCAAAGATAACGGTGCAAGTCGAGATATTTCGTCACTGTGATGTTTGAGGTCATTAAAATCACCACATAAAGCCATTCGGTAAGTGTTAGGATCCAAATGAGTGGTCAGTACATAGTCCTTGATATCAGTGATAAGTGAAATAGCCTCTTCATGAGCTGAAGCAGTATTCTAAAAACGGTGATATAAAGAAATGAGAAGCAGTGCTACCTCCGGGAAAACACAAATAAGGAATTCAATACGAGATGTCAACAGTGAAGGAATATCATTATCAGTAGTAACTTTTAAATCTCAATTCCACGACCGTCTGGGTTACGATCATTCCTGACCACATTGAAATCGTCAACAGCCACAACAGAATCCGATATTTCGCTATGCAGCCAAGATTCACAAAAAACAGCTCCCTGCGGATTGAGTTCTCTTAGAGTCAGGGTGACTTCATCAACCTTGTTGTGAATCGAACGAAGATTGGTCAAGAAGAGAGACGGTAGTCTACCACGTTTACCGCGTCGATGTGTGCGCCGGATAATATTTATGTTCTGAAGACATCGTTGTCTACTGCAATCGTTTTCACCTTCTTGTAGTTTCACTGGGTCTGATCTGCACGAAGACAATACAGGGATATTCCGAACATATAAACCGAAATATTTCAATCGTCGCGCTGTAACTCGATTAACATACGAGTATAAACAAGGACGCCGTTCATCTACAGATCATCAGCAGAATAACGTAATACAGACATAAGATCAGACACAAAGAACTGGATTGACAGATATCTAGGTGGTAGTGAGAAAGTCAGCAACATTTGTTGTGACATGCTACAAAGCGATTGTCTAATGCTATATTTGGTTTGACCAGGTGCTATAATTGGTCAGGAAAACATATTTATTAATTCATAAAATACATCGGGTACTGTATGCCTTCTATTTAGTAATACACGACACACCCAACTACTGCTTGTGTCAAATCGATCAGGTAAACTAATCATATAGGCTACATTTTTTTGCTTATCACTTCTTAGGCTAGAATGAGATATAATTATTCCAAGGCGATTTTTTTTAATTACTGAATTTAAGTTGAAGGTCAGGGTCTGCTGTTAAATGAGAAAACGTCAGCATCTGCTTTAGGCTATGATATGTGAATAGCGTGCGATATAAGATTTATAATGAATATCGAAACAAGAACTTACGTGTACATGAAACATGAAACATGCACATGAACTTGCTTGTATGCAAAGGTTGTCAAAGCTAAAAAAATGTTAAGTCAGAAATTTCCTTGTGAATTCGAATAAATTTTATAAACCCGACCAGAACACGAATTTGAGTCTGGTCGGATCGGGCTCGTGTTTGTGCACATTTAATGTACGTATGTCTGCCAGCATGTCTGAAACGACAGCAATGACAGTATGAATATAGTCCGGCAGCCAGAACGAGTTTCTGCAGGTAACGAGGCCGAAAATGAGTCTTACACCCTGATGT
This sequence comes from Prostheceraeus crozeri, assembly GCA_907163375.1. Classification (NCBI taxonomy): domain Eukaryota; kingdom Metazoa; phylum Platyhelminthes; order Polycladida; family Euryleptidae; genus Prostheceraeus; species Prostheceraeus crozeri. The sequence continues at coordinate 1,366,998 of CAJQUW010004613.1, read as the reverse complement.
ACACTCTGTGCCTACTATGAACGGCACGTCTGCCGAGTTCTAGTGAGTTCCTCTTCTTGTCAGACAGGATCAAAGAAAAGCACATGTGAATCCAATGGGACGCAGTTAGCAGTTTCTGGTTGAAATGAAATTTTCTATGTTTTCTCTGATTAAGCGAAAAGTACTACGCCAAAAGTTAAAATTTTTGATATGGAATAATAATAGTAATAATAATGACGTATATATTTCAAGCCCCAATATTGGGAATCGTGGGGCATTCAACTTTACAAGAACTGATAAAATACAAAATTTTAAGACAAAAACAATATCATATGAATAAGTAACACGAAAGCAAAAAGAAACATTTGCGGATTGAAAATGACAACATGCTACATACTGAAGTTCTTGTTACTCAGTTTTGACATGGCAATGATGAAGGAATTTTGATGCAACGAATTAGTTATCTTAGGGATGCAAAATTTTCCAGAATAGGGAAGTCGGGGAAGGCACAGTGAGTGAAGAGGATGCTTAGGATCTGAAAGTATCTGCTTGAATAGTTTCCAACTTAACACCACTCGTCGATAATCTAGAGGTACAAAAAGATGACATTCACATTTGGCCCCACATATTACACGATGACAACGTCGCTGTACTCTGTCAACTAAACCTGATTGATACGAACGGAGGCCAGTAAACAGAGGAGCACAATATTCCATAACGCTCCTGATGCAGCCGCAATATATTGCGAAGAGCTCATCCTTATCAAGGAACTGCTTCAACTGTCGGAGCACGTATATTCGTGATGAAGCCTTTCTGGAGACAGCGTCAAAATGCGATTTCCAAGTAAATCTTTGATCGAATAATACGCCAAGAATTTTCATTTCGATAACCGATGGAATATTATGGAGTTCCCACTCAAAGTTGCAGTTATTTGGCCTGAGCATCACTGTCATTTGTTGGCACTTCTGAGACTTAATGCTCATCTTATTTACATCCATCCATGTCTCTACCTCACTGTAAGCATCAGACACATTGCTTGGATTTTTCCGACCATCCACCGACCCACAGATAATGATATCATCGGCATATTTTACGAGACATACGTCAGAGTTCACTTTCAAGTCGGAAAGAAAATAATTGAACAGATATGGTCCGATCGTAGAGCCCTGTGGAACTCCACCGCTGACTTTCCGATAGCTGCTCAATGTAGACTTCCATCGCACACGTTGATATGTCGGTTAAATAATTGCTCATGAATAGTATTAAAAAGGGATTAAAATTGTCTGAAATCATTTTGGCAACAAGAATGTTATGGGACAGTCGATCAAACCCCTTTTCAATATCAATGGACAGGAAGTGGCAAGCATTGACTTGTTGAGTCGAGACTGCCTTAGCTACATAATCGGTCAATTTTATCAATGCACATGTAGTTGAGCTACCTTTGCAGTAAGCGAATTGAGCATCGTCAAGTCGTTTTGAAAATTCTGATGAATACCATTTCATCAGCTGACGTTCAAAAATGCGCACAGGCATGGGAAGCAATGATATGGGGCGAGTTTCACATAGATTTGGGTTTTTTGTTTTCGGTAATGGTATGATGTCAGATTGTTTCCACATCTTTGGAAGGTTTGATTCTTCTAAGCACTTGTTGAAGATGAGACATAAAGGCTCAGCAAGGGCAGAAGCCAGCTTTACCCAAATAATCGAGGAGACTTCGTCAGAACCATGAGCTTTCTTGGGATTGACACGAGATAGCATAAGCTCAACTTCATGTGTCTTGAACTCGAAGGGAATAATTACAGGAGTTGGTCGAAACTGAATTGGGTCTTCTTGCATGAAAGAGATGTATTTGAGATTCGAAGTCTCCCGAATTTGCCTGATAGATGCATCGGGATCACATTTAGGAAGCCATTCGGAGTCCTTGTAAGTCCCTATGACCTTCTTATGAATGTCCCATATTGATGTACCCTTAGTGCGCATTCTCAAGCCCCATTCACGTTTCGCCGACAGTATACCCGGTGTCCCACAGCGAACCCCCAACACAAAGCCAAGATTATTTACTTGAAGTTTGGTGACTTTGGCTTAATAAGAGCAGCTTGGGTTGTTGTTAGATATCAGTGTATGCTATCATTAGGATATCGAATAGCGCTTGTCTTCATTTCGCGAACAATAATTACAAATTCAAATTTCTAACTGAAATGCTGCTTCATGTTTAATCATTTAAAATTAGTCATGCCACGTCGCCACACGATTGAGGAATGCGTGTTCATTGTGAAAAGCTATTATCAAACTGGCAATTACCGTGAAGTAGTTCGACGCTTTGAAGACACGTATGGAAGACCAATTGATAGGAAATCGATTCCATCATTGATTAAGAGATTTGAGTCCACTGGAAGAGTTAACGAAGAGGGACATGGTAGACCATCAAGTGAAAGCCATAGTGAACAGGTAGCCGCGGTTGCCGGTGCTATCACTGAAATGGGTGATAATTTCTCTATCCGCAAGGCATCCGCTGATCTTGACATTTCAAAATCTACTGTTCATCGAATTCTGAAAGTCGACTTGGGATTGAAAAGCTATCACTTCTCGTTGCATCAAGAACTAAATGAAGACGATCCTGATCGACGTTTGAATTTTTGTGAGGACTTACTACGTTTATTGGAACGAGATCACCAATTGATCAATAAAGTTGTCTGGACAGACGAGGCGAAGTTCTTTTTAAACGGAACTGTGAATCGCCACAATTCAGTTTATTGGTCAGATCACAACAAGCTTCGTCTAAGCACCAAGTCCATGGACCAACGTGGTGTAACAGTGTGGGCTGGCATTTCATCCCGAGGTGTGACGGAGCTATTCTTCTTTCAAGAGACTGTCAAAGGAGAGAATTATCTTAGTATTCTGCAAAGCGTGCTGCCGCGAATCACCGATCTTGGGAGCATTTTGATGCAGGATGGGGCACCGGCGCATTATTACCGTTCCGTCATAAATTACTTAAACAGTAATTTTCCCAACCGCTGGATTGGACGCCGTGGTAGCCTTTTGGAATGGCCTCCAAGATCACCAGACTTAACACCGTGTGATTTTTTTCTTTGGGGACACGTAAAAGAGATTGTATACAGGAGTCATCCTCAAACCTTGGATGAATTGGAAGACTGTGTTTCGTGACATAGACGAGCTTTTATGTAGAAAAGTATGTTCTGAAGCTGTTCAAAATAGAATTCGACTCTGTGTGCAGGAAAATGGTCAACATATTGAACATAAATTATAAGTCTAATTAAGACGGGTTTCGTGCTTTGTATGAACTGCAGAAATTACTCTAATAAGGGAATAATGACCTTTTGATCACAACGCATCAATGTAGGCTATATTATAATTTAAGATAATGATGGAAATCGTTTGGGAGGGGGCGGGGGGTTCGCTGTGGGACACCCGGTATGTTCTTTGACTTTGTCCCGATAATGAGCATAGAGAGTCCAATTTCGTGATCTATACGCCCTGTACCGCTTGTTGATGAGGACTTTGACCACCGTAGTAATCCACGGCTTATCCTTAGCTGAGCATTTAATTGTATCACACGAAAGTAGTGACAGAATCTCTTAGATGGTCGTAAAAAATCATGCACATCTCATCAAGATCAAGTTCCGAGAATAATATGGGAAAATTGATGGTTTGCATGCGTTGAATAATTGGCAACATGTTGGAATCTCTGAAGTCATACACTTGTTTGTATTCACATTGATGAGGGAATCGGTGAAATTCACTAGGTTGTAAATGCAATACCGCATGATCACTTGATTCAAATGGTGCATGAATAACTGGCGTTGAGAACATCGATAAAAGCTGCTCTGGAACCAAAATGAGATCGAGCACAACGTCTTTTCGGGTTGGAAAGTGAACAAGATTATTCAACGAAAAACACGTTTCCAAGAATGAATGATCTACTCTGTTGAAGTCGCCAACTACGAAGATGTGAGCATTGAAATAAATATCCATTTGTTCATCCAGAATTTGAGTTAGGAGTTCAAATGACAACTGCTTCTCTGCTAAAGTCATTGTTTGACCATGCGGGAAATATACAGTTAGCAACAAGTAAGAGAAACCATCACGGATTATCCTCAACAACAGAAATTCCAATTCATCAGAGCCAGAAGCATCAGCGACGACAGTAGCTACAAACTCATTTGAAACCCATACACATACGCCTCCACCTTTGCGATTTGAGACACGGTCAGCTCGATAAATAGAATATCCATCAACATGAACAGCATTGTCAGGAACTGAAGGATTCAGCCAGGACTCGGTTACACAAATGAAATCAGAGTGATAATTATTATTAAAAGTAAGAAGTTCATCCATTTTATTGACAATAGAACGTGCGTTGGTTAGACAAATTGATGGGAGATAATTTCGTCGTCAAGCTTGTAAAGAATTCCTCTGAACAATGTTGCCATTTCGAATTATGACATCTTCCCCAGCCTCTTGTCTGTTCTTCAATTCTTCGGTTAAACGCTTATTCTCCCTGAGTTGAGCAGGTGTTTAATCAGGTCGAATGAACACTCTTCGATGTCGACTGTGTCCCTTCAATTGTTTTGCATTGCGGAGACATTGCTGTTTATCTTCGTGAGATTTGAAACGTAGTCTCAGTGGTCGACCTTTCCCATGTTGATCAGCTTTTTGACGACCAATGCGGCTGAAAGACGTGACACAATTAAAATCTATGTCAACTGACTGGAGAGGATCAGCTATCAAATATTCATCATTGACTTGAACACCATCCACAGCCATTTCACTCTCTGTCATCCCAAAGACAATGACATTGCTACGTTTCTCAGAACGCTGTGATTGCTCATCCACGGCTTTGAGGACTATATTCTCCATGTCGAACCTGCACTGCATTTGGAGCTGTTGTTTCACGGTGGCCAATTCACGCTCTATTGCAGAAAATCGATCGAAGAAATCATGAATGCTAACAGATTTGCACCGATTACAGGAATAGGATAGATTGTCGTTACACATCAGCGACTTTGCAATACCAGCGGTAATGTTCGAGCATTCTTTCTTCATATGGAAATTGTCTTTGCAGATATTGCATTGTATAAAGTCGCTATCTATGACTTCAGGTGTTCAGGTGTCTTCAGAATGTCTTCAGGTCATTCCTATCATGTGCACGTGCTATTATCATGCTTCTGATCGGCAATGTATGTGAGAGTGTGGTTGAATGTGGATAAAGGTGCACAAAATGTTTGTGTTTGCCGACATTATGAGGCTCGCCAAATCGAAATGTTCTTAGCTTTATAGACAGGGGTGCATGAACATGAAAGGAAATGACCTGAAGACATTCCATGTCAAAAATTGTAACTTTTGGCGTAGTACTTTTCGCTTAATCAGAGAAAACATAGAAAATTTCATTTTAACCAGAAACTGCTAACTGCGTCCCATTGGATTCACATGTGCTTTTCTTTGATCCTGTCTGACAAGAAGAGGAACTCACTAGAACTCGGCAGACGTGCCGTTCATAGTAGGCACAGGGTGTACATCATTCTGTGAAAGTCTCATTTTCGGCCTCGTTACCTGCAGAAACTCGTTTTGGCTGCCGGACTAATACTAGGCTACGTCAGCAACTGATAGTCATTGCTGTCCGAATTCACGTAATTTTATGGTTACACTATTGTGATCAGAATTACATGACACATAGAGGGCATGCAACGAATCATATTACAATGGTCATTCATTCGCACCATTGTATTGAAACAATTTCTTCATTCAAAGTAGTTAAGTGAAATGCATCTACAACAGTCGCGTGTTGACAGTTGACGTGGAACTTTACTCAAGCTGCTTTATTTAGCTTCAACATTCATTTCATTTGTCATTGTTGCTATCTAATCTATTTATATATCAATTACTGCAGTGTTGATTCACTAAATAGAAAAATGTGAATCAGAAGCTTTAGTATCTCCATTTTTGTTTTAGCGGATATTGTGTTCATCGTGCGGGATAAAGTGCATCCTCGATTCAAGAGAATTGGAACTGACTTGATTTACACAGCCGACATCCCGTTGGGTAAAGCGTTAGTCGGATATTGGGTTGACATTCATACACTCGATGATCGCATCTTGCATGTCCCAATCACAGACATTGTCAGGTGAGTGATGAGAGAAACTTATTCCTCACAATGTGCCAAATAGAGATATCCGTGCAGTCATTAAAGCAGATTTCACACTGCATTGGATTCAGATAGCACAGGAATACAAGTAAAATGTCCAATTCTGGTAGCATTTTTCTAACTATCACACCTGAGAGTTTAGTTATCAAATTTAATTATCCCATTGCGGCCCAAATTCCAACCTATTACAGAGACAAGTGATCAACATGTCATGGCAATAATTGAAGATCGTTTATCAGTTGATGTGTTATCCAGCAAACCGAAACTATGGAATGGGATTCCCGGATTCGTTTGATTTCGAACTCACTTGATCGGCCTTCTTTTTCTTGGTCGTGCGCTTCCAGAATGATTATTTATCTTGTGCCTTGACAAACCTAATGAATGACATGCATGATTGACTTCTTTCCATCTCGGATGAAAGATATTGCTAAAATGTGCGTTCCCAGGACTTCCAGTTACACAAGTGACCACTAAGCCCATGCATAATGTTTTTAGCTTCTCTCATCTGCATCACCCTTTTATTTTGTTTTGTCAAGTCAACATCATGCATGTTGCAATCCGTACCACGTAACCCGGTTCAATCTGCATTTTCATTTTCATTATTTACTCTCTTCGTTTGTAAACTGCGCACATACATGTGATTGATCCTTAACTCTACGAACCTGCATCTACAGTAGACCTACTGAAAGGATCTCCTTCAAAAAACTCTGCGTCTTAGCCTTCAAGTGTCTCAACGGTGGGGCCCCACCCTATCTATCTTCTTATCTTTCGCTAGATTCAAGCAAGGAGTTCAGAAGTTGTCTACGTTCGGCTGCTTCCCGTGACCTCGTCTTACCAAGCTCTTTCTTAAAGATAATTGACAGTCGTTCCTTTCCCATCACTGTAGTTCGTGTCTGGAACCAACTTCCTATCCATCTCAAACTTTCCAACTCTTATCTCACAATTCAAGAAGAACTTGAAATCTGAAATATTCTGTTCCACCTACTGTTAGCTTTCTTTTTCTGCCATCCTGCAATCTTCATATTTTAGTGCCCTTGAAGTCATGTGACCAAATGCCACGGTAATAACATTAGTTCAATAAATAAATAAATATTATCTCGGAATCACTCATCATGCATGAATACACACCTATGTGTCCAACTATGTAATATGTATAACATGTGAGGTTAAAAATTTTGGAATACAAACATAGACTGTTTTTTCTTTAGTTGAAGTTAAGCAAAGCAAAATTACGTATTAGATAGAGTACTTATTTCGAATACTTTAAGAGGATGAACCACGAAGACCGACGGTCTGAGAATAAAAACGTCTAAGAATAGAGGTCTGAGAGCGAAACTATGAGAATAAAGTACTCTATATGATTATATTATAGATCATTTGTCTCAAGTTTTTGTAGATATATGATGTATATCTGTGATTTACGGCAACTCTAATTTCACAGCCCTTGATACTTTTCAAGCATTGTACCACTAATTTCTATGATGAATTAAATAATTTTAGTTAGAAATAGAACTCTATTTTGAAAAATAGAGTCCCATAATGGGAATGAAACATGCTTTAATGGAATATATTGGCTAATCAAATGTGCGAGTATGCCGGCATTACCCCCACAGCATACAGTGCATCCACCATAATTGAGCGAAATGTCTGTTCTTTTTTGAAAACGAGACGCGAAGCGTCGGGTGTTTTTATCAGTAGGACAGTGAGTTCAATAACAGGTGGAAGAACGCTAAGCTATGCGGTGTTATATTTCTTGCATGATATTGCGCTCGTGACACTAGTGCGAGGAGCTGCAATCACATCTCAATGCATAGATTGCTCATGCAAGAGTCATTTTTTAAATGCACGTATTAAGATGCAAAGGACTGCGATTTCGAAATGGAAAATGTTGCATTATGTGCGTTTCGAGGATCTATGACTTTCAGTCATGCAAGTGACAAAATCCTTCATCAATCGACTTTATTCTAGATTGAAATCAATATTGCAACTGATTTTGATGAATGGAATAGAATTTGCATTGAAATGAATTAGTTTGTTTTTTAACTTCGTCTGCGCAATCTACTTCATTTCATTCATTCATTTATCGCAAGCTCATAACGCGACTCTTGTACTTACATAACGCGACTCACCTCTTAGAAAACGTGAGGTATCCATACTTAAAGGGATTATAAAATTATTAAACCGCAATTAAATAAAGTTATAGATCCAATTCATGATGCCGCTTTGATCTCGTAAAAACTTTGATGTATGTGATCACAATTTTAAGAGGTGCATTTTAGGTTTCAAATTTCAGAGGACACGTTGTTCCACTAACTTTCACTGTAACACCTCAGCGATTGTTCTCCATATGTAGCTGGTTCAACTGTTGACAGTATGCCATTTCCGGTACGTCTTCAACTCATGTACAGTTAAAACTTATTCATTATTTAATCCATGTCTTGTCGCTGAATGCGATTACAATTAATTTTTCAATCTACGTGTATTGCAGATACTTTCAACGCATAGAACTTCGGTCAACTAAAAGACTTTTCCATAATGTTCTCATCATTCCTTCGGTCGAGCTTTTTGCACGATACAATTTTGAAAACGTGACTGGTTTTCGATTCGTTCCTATTCAAAGGAAAATTACTTAAAACTGAAAAGGAGTTGCTATGGAGCAAAAATTCGATGATCTATTTCTTTTTCTCATGTCAGAATTATTCGATAAATGTCATCAATTCAATCCATTGTAGCTTAGTTGACTGACCCATCCATCGTTATCAGCCTTGCTCAGTAGTGAACAAGGGGTATGCAAGTTTCCTACTTTCAAGTGTCTGACAAAGCAATTGGTTTACCTACTTCATTTTCGCTTAAGTAGCATCCGAAAAATATGCGCGACAATTTGTCATCATAATATGAGCGCAAGCCGATGAAATTAAGATTGGGAATATTCCTTGGCTATTCATTTAATTTTTATAGATTGGATAGAGCCAAGTAGATTGTTAGAATCTATCAAAAATTGCTTATTACTGCAATATATTTCTCCTACTATCCGTAGGCATCATCAGGCAGTTAGTGAAAGATTTACAGAATAAAATTTGAAATTCACATCAAGAGATATATAAAAAAGATGTACAAAATATGCAAACTATGGTAAGAGAAGAGAAGGAGCTATGCGGCAGGTAGTAAAGGGTTACATAGTACCATTAGCATTTATAGTAAATGACCTGACATGAAGAAAAAAGGAAAGAAATAGGATGTGAATTAAAAATCTGATTACTGTGGAATAACAAAGTCAATGAAAGAGGAAATCTCTATAACTGTCAAGTTCGTGTCTTGAGTTGATGTTTGGTTTTAACTTGTTGATGTAATAGGCTTCTCTCAAACGAAGGTTGGTGGAATCATTATCAAATGACAAAATTGTTGTTGTTATTTTTGTTCTAGAGATGTTACACGCTTGTAGGTGTTTGAATACGGATGAGTTGATGTTGGTGGTGTGTTCACGACAGCGGATGTGTAAATGTCTAATGGTGCTGCCAATATAAAATTGTTTGCACTTGTCACATGTAACTTGATATACTACACACCTTTGGTAACACATTTTATGGTTTCTGATGGGACAATTTTGGAGTGTGCACTCTTGATTGGGTCGTTTTTGTTTCAAAGCACTTCGTAAGGTTTTGTTCTTCCTTGTTATTCTAACATCTATGTTTTCTCGGCGAAACACGTTCTTGATTTGTTTGTCTACTTTTTTGGAGACGAATGGAAATGGGTTTTTTCTATTTAAAAAAAATCCTATATAAAAGAAAAATTCCTATTTCTTCCCTTTTTTCTTCCTGTCAGGTCATTTACTATAAATGCTAATGGTACTATGTAACCCTTTACTACCTGCCGCATAGCTCCTTCTCTTCTCTTACCATAGTTTGCATATTTTGTACATCTTTTTTATATGTCTCTTGATGTGAATTTCAAATTTTATTCTGTAAATCTTTCACTAACTGCCTGATGATGCCTACGGATAGTAGGAGAAATATATTGCAGTAATAAGCAATTTTTGATAGATTCTAACAATCTACTTGGCTCTATCCAATCTATAAAAATTAGATGAAATTAAGAATGAAGATATTCAAAGTTGAAAGTTTCGCATTCAGATTCGCAATTAATTCTATTTCAAACAAATGCGGGCGGCTTCTTTTGAGGCAAGTCCGTAACAGAAGGTATACCGGACTTGCAGTTCGAGAATATTATAGTTAGTGGATGGCAGGGTAACTAAACTCTGATGATTAGTAGAAGTCAAGAAATCACTTAGAGACTTATTTTTTGTAATTTGTTTCCATAATGAGCACTACTAATTTGATGATTATCCATGAAGTCTTACTTTATGTTGATGAAAGTAAACACAAAGTGGAAACCCTTACATAAGTTGCTGCAAAGATGAGCTGAAAGACCAAACTGACCAATTACTGACTCCCCAATGATCGGAAGTATAAGTCCCTGTAGTAGAAGAAGAAACCTCGATCCACAATATTTCTTTTTCAATGTTTTTCGATGCTCTATTGAAATTGCTCGCAAATAGTAGCTTTATGCTAGATCAATGTTTCTCAAAGGGGTCCGGACCCTAGGGGAGGAATTTAAACAGTGAGGGGAGGATTTATGGCAGCGGTTTTCAACCTTAGGTACGCGTACCCCTGGGGGTACGTGCCCCTTCTGTCTGCGGGTACGCGTCTTGAAATTAAGAATTCAAATATTTACTAAGCATACAGCTGAAGGATGTGAAAAACAGGCATAAGCATTCGTAATTTAGCTGTAATACTCAACTCTGCTGTGAGTGTGACTGTACAGTGTACACTGATGTTTTCAACTTACAAGCTGCACAGCATGACATGGTCGAATTCACGCTCTATCCACGATTGGTCGACGCGCTTTCAGTGAACACATCGATTGCCAACTGAAACGCATGCTTGAATGCTGACACAGTAACGCACGCGGCACTGTCGATGGATAGGGGAACGTGGGATGTAGCTATGTTACACTAACACACTACGTCACAGGAATGAGAGATGACAGATGAGATTTCGGGTTGGTAGTTGATACTGAATTGTCTTAAGGTACTGCGAGTTCAAGAGTGATTGACTTACTTCATTGCTGTGAGGTCTCCTGTTGTTAATTAGAGACTACCGGAATCTTCTATAGAAGAATATACTATGCCTGGTGCAAACAGACGAAAACGTGACAGGGATCGAAGCTTAAAACATTCAAGTATGTCGACACCGAAAATAAGTAGATTCTTTTGTCCGCAACCGTCTCCATCATCTCATGCCTCGACTGAAGTTCCTTTGGAATCTATTCGACTACATGTGCCGGAACCGTCGTCGTCATCTCGTGCCTCAACTGAGTTGTTTGCTGCGCCTTTAGAGGTTTCCTCCGTTTCTTCAAGTGTTGTGGTTAATGAAGAAGTTTCCACGAAAATCCGACAGTACAGTGACTGCTACATCGAATTTGGTTTCACATCAATCCTACACAACGGCTTTGAATGCCCTCAGTGTGTTGTGTGCGCGAAAGTTTGGTCACGCCATAGTATGAAGCCAAGTCTTTTGAAAAGACATTTGAGTGGATGCCACCCTGAGTTGACAAAGAAAGACAGTGACTATTTCAGACATATGCTTAAGTCATTAATGGCATTGCGTCTTGATGAGTCCGGAACGTTCGTTAAAGGGAATGAAGCAGCAGTGGAAACTTCATATAAAGTAGCGTTACGCATCGCAAAGGAAAAGAAGCCCCATACGATCGGTGAGAGATTGATATTACCGTGTTGTAGAGATATCATAGAAGCAATGATAGGAGATAAGTATGTCGCTAAACTTGCACCACTGTCCCTTTCTGACAATACTATCAAACGTCGCATTGATGACATAGCAGATGACATAAAATCGCAAGTCATAAGTGAAAAAAGCATTCTGCATTTGATTTTTTCGCAATACAGTTGGATGAGTCAACTGATATCAAAAGTAATTCTCAGTTGATGGTATTTGTAGAGTACATGACAGATTGTCATTTAAAAGAGGAATTATGTCGTCCACTTAATACGACTACGACATCAGAGGACATTTTCAGAGAAGTTGATACGTTCTTTCGTGAATCCGGGTTAGACTGGTCAAAATTATGCGCAGTAACAACGGATGGAGCTCCTGCCATGCTTGGTAGAAATTCAGGGTTTCAAGCTAGAGTCAAAGCTGACAGCTCATCGTGCGTTGCTCTTCATTGTATGATTCACCGGTATGCCCTAGCCTCGAAAACGTTGCCACCTGATATGCATATCGTACTCAAGGACGTGATAGCAATGGTGAATTATGTCAAACGAAGTGCCACGAACACTCGCCTATTCCGCGTTCTTTGTCAAGAGCTGTCTGCAGAACACAAAAACCTTCTCTACTACACACAAGTACGATGGCTGTCAGCCGGAAACATGCTGAATCGAATGCTACATTTAGCAGAAGAATTGCTCCTTTTCTTTCAACAACAAGGTGACACTCGAACTGCAGCTTTCGTCGATAGGTTGAACGACAGAACATGGATGCTACGACTGAGCTATATGTCAGATACGTGGTGTGATCCAAAATGTCCCGGACTAACCTACTTGCAGATAACCTGTGATAACGAATACTACTTCAGATGTAAATTTAGGTCTTTAAGGCATGAGAAATATGGTCGCCGAAATTTTTCCGGTCAGTTTTCTATTTTTAAAAAATATTTTTACATTTTAACATGAATTTCTGTATTTTCTGAATTGATCGAGATCCGATTTGTCTTATTGTTATAGTTAGATTGATTTTGATTTGTACCTTATTTGACGGATATCTTTGCCATGAATATTGCACGTCTTTTGTTAATTGCTTCATGTGTTACGATATCAATCAGTGAAGTTCATTCAGCACGCATTCATTAAGAAATCCGTGTCAACGATGGTTCTTTGTTCTATCAGTTTTCATCATGGATGTGACAAGCGTGTCTTCAGTCGAATATCGCAGTGTGATACGATACCTCCTGATCCGCGGCTTCGCTAATGGTGACATTCTAAAGGAATTAAGCCTGGCATATGGAAGCAAAGCTCCATCGAGAAACTACTGCTTATTTCTGGATAAGCGAATTTAAACGCGGAAGACAATCTGTGGACCAAGATTTCAAACTGTTGGTCGGCCCGCAGGAGATTCGGAAGAGAAATCGAGTCAGTGCGATGAAGTCAGCACACAGAAGGATAAACCATCCGGAGTTGTCAAGAGAGTTGCGAATCAGTTATCACTCCTGTCATGACATCATCGAAATGGATCATCACGTTTCGTACCGAAGTTCTGTCACCTGAAATGAAGGAGCGGCACAGTCAAATTTTGGATCTCCTCGAAATGCACGGAGATCAGTTTCTGACTGCATCCTTACAGAGGATGAAACACCTTTAAGTTTGTATCTGCCTCAAAGTAAGCGAGAATCTGCAGAGTGGCGAAATCAGGTGTTGCCCTTTGAAAATGCATCCGGAACATCACCATCGCCGGTCGTTGATGCGACGGTCTTTTGGAACGCGGAATCCAACTGGGTTGACTTTGCGGATAAAGGAGTAAGAAAGCGAATATTATTCCAATATTATTCCAATCTGTTATCTGAAGCGAGGAAAGAAAATAAGAAAGCCACGAAACATTCCCCTCTACTTGCTTCATGACAATGCTCCGATTCACACCTCGCAGGAGACAACCAATGCCTTAACGAGAAACGGATTTCAAACTATTGAGCCATCCTCCTTATTCACCTGACTTGGCCCCAAGTGACTTCTATCTGTTAGATTCCTCAAAAAGCATCTTCGTGGACACCATTTTGAATCGCCAGTTGAACTGCGGGAATGCAGTTACTGAGTTTTTTGATTCTTTGACACCGGAATTTTTTCATAAAGCTTTTTGTGAATTGAGACTTCGTTGGCAAAAAGTGACGAATGCTAACGGCTCATACATTGAAAAGTAAACTGTTTTCTGGAACAAAACATTTGTTTTTCCGTTAATTATTAGTCAGGTTATTAGTGATAGCTTAACTGTCAAGTTAATCTAAATATATTAATTCTAAATCGCTAGAATTTATAGGAAAATCTTGAAATTCAGACAAAAATGTTTGAAAATTTTGAAAAAATAGAAAACTGACCGGAAAAATTTCGGCAACCATATTTCTCATGCCTTAAAGACCTAAATTTACATCTGAAGTAGTATTCGTTATCACAGGTTATCTGCAAGTAGGTTAGTCCGGGACATTTTGGATCACACCACGTATATTTGGGAGAATTAATATTGTGAACCGATCCATGCAAGGTGGTAGTGCAACTGTTTTGGATTTCATGAATTGGATTGCAGCATTTCTAGCCAAGCTGAAATTATGGGAAACAAATGCTAGTGAGAACAACTTCGCAATGTTTGATTGTTTCTACGAGCATGCTCAACAGTCCTCGGTGGAAGAAGTTATGTCGGTGCAAGAAGATATTTGTATTCACTTACAGTCACTTCACAGCGAGTTTTCTTCTTACCTTCCACAAATTGATGCCATTACGCTGAGAATCGCCAGAAACCCTTTCACGATTGAACCACAGTTATGTCCCCATACGTACCAAGAGGAACTCATCGATCTTCAAAATGACTCATTTACAAAAGACTTTTTTGAAACTAGTGCTACATTATCTGATTTCTGGTGTAAAGTGTCGGAGAAATACGCTCGTGTCGCATTTCTAGTTATTAAGAAATTATTGATGTTTCCATCAACCTACCTTTGCGAGTCAGGATTCAGTTCAATGGTTAGCTTAATGAGCAAGTATAGAACTCGGCTTAACATAGAAAGCGATTTGCGTGTATGCCTTTCAAAGACATAACCAAATATAAAGCAGCTGACATCTTCGAAGCAGCCCCAGCCTTCTCATTGACTTTATTGTGAACTTTGACAATTGGCCTCAGATTGTTAGATAAACATCCTTTGTATTCAAAGGAAAAAAAGTAACATTAGAAAGAGCTGATTATCCATGAGTTATTATTTAGTCATTTCAGTAGATAAATACAACGGTAATCATTATACCTGGATTACTGAGGCGTCAATAAGTTGTATACAAATTCCTTAATTCGAAAATTGAAAATTCGTTCACTCGATAGGTACCGTTAGATTGAAATTCCTGCATGAAAAGACTTGCTGACCAGAAGTATCTTAAGAATGTTGGAAACTATACGTGTATAAATAGGCCTAAATCTCATTCGAAATTGAAGTTAAGGTCAGAAAGAGGAGGAGAGTCACGCTGTCCATCCCTAGCTAACGGGCTTATGTGGGCCATAAACGAGAAGTGAAGTGAAATGGTAATAAAGATGCTGAGTTCAGTATTTCGTACTATGCTAGGTATTTCGAAATATCTGCACAATTTCTAAGCATCTAGCTAGATTTTCATGTTATTTTGTTGAAGTAAGTGTTACGTGTCCCACATCTGTCGGTAGGAGTGCGTGTCCCACATTTTTTGGTAGAAGGGGTACGCGCCCCACAGTTTTTGGTAGAAGGGGTACGCGCCCCTGAAAAGGTTGAAAACCCCTGATTTATGGTGAGGGGGATTTGGGGAGGATTGAAACTACCTGAAATATCGTAGATAAAGTGCTACTAAATTTTCAGAACTTGGTTTAAAATAATGTATACATATGTGTACAACACATAAAGCATGATGCTTTCCCTCCTACACGCGCGTACAATCGGGTGTGCGGTAGAAACACACGTTAGGCCAGTCTAGCTGCTTTGTTAGACTCTCCCATAGAAATGAATTCTTGTTACTTTGCCACCAACCGCTCATGCACAGGAATTTATTTCTATGGACTCTACCAAGTGCGTGGTGTTCTCTCGCCTATATTTGGTGCGCGACACACCTGCTTTCGTGTGTCACGTACACACACAGTCACTGTTCTCTTATGCGTCGAGAACAATTCTGATTGGCCCAAGAACTAACTGTTCTTTTCCTATTGCTTCCGATGCTGTTCTTATCCTACTGCGTCCGATTGCAGTTAACGCACGATAAGCCAATGCGTTTGTTAATTAGATCCTTCCGCACATAGAGTTCGCATTTCTTCAGTCAATTTGTGACAAAAACTGAGCCAGTTTATGTTGTGATTTCTTTACAATGCCAAAACGCAAGGATGTAGATCAATTGTCATCAGACAGTAAAAGGAAAGTTCGCCAATATTCCACGGACTACTTGAAATTTGGATTTATCAGTGATGTTTCTGACCAAACAAGACCGTATTGTTTGTTGTGCTGCAGATCATTTTGCAATGACTCAATGCGGCCAGTGAAGCTCGATGAACATATTACAAAAGTTCATCCCGAGCACCGGAACAAGCCCCTCGATTATTTTAAACGCCTCCGGGATAAATCGTTAAAATCAAAAGAGCAGAAACTAGAATTGCTGTTCAAATCTGCAACCAATTTAACTGACCGCGGCCTCCAAGCAAGTTACGAACTCAGTTATCTCCTCGGAAAGCAAGGCCGACCCCACGCTGATGGTGAAAACTGCTGAAGCCGGCCTTCGAAATCTTCCTGCGTACGATGCAGGAGAGTAAACAGGCCCAACGGGAACTTGCTGCGTTGCCTCTTAGCAATGATACCGTTCGACGTCGGATTGATGAAATCGCGGATCATCTTCAGTCGAAATTGGTGAAAGTCCTTCAAAAAAACAAATTCTCTCTCCCCCTCGACGAAACAACGGTGCGAGACAGTGAGTGCCTTCTACTTGCTTACGCCAGGTTCCAACTCAACTCAACGTTTGTGGAGGAGATGCTGTTTTGTGAATCATTAAAAACCACTTCTACCGCCGGGGATATTTATAGTGTCGTAAAAACCTTTCTAGATTCTAATGAAATTCCAATCCGATGGTGCCGGTGCTCCCACCATGGTGGGACGTAGGAATGGTGTGTTGAAACTTCTCAAAGATGATTACCCTGAGATGATCACCGTGCACTGTGTTCTTCACAGAGAGAATTTGGCGGCGCGGGGCCTAACTCCGGACCTCAACGATGTGATGAAAAAGTGCATAAAAGTGATCAACTTCATCAAATCTCATCCGAAAACTGAGAGACTCTTCAAGGTTTTCTGTGAAGAAATGAACGAGGATTATGTGCGTCTTCTTCTTCACACACAAGTGAGGTGGCTATCCAAAGGGAAGTGTCTCGAGAGATTTGTGGTGTTATACGACACAATTGTAGAATTCGGTGCTGATCGCGAACTTTTTCAGTTTCTTGAATCTGAAGAAACAAGATATCTCATCTGGTATCTGGCTGACATTTTCGGCAAGCTGAATGTTTTGAATAAAGACCTTCAAGGATCAAATAAGACCAAGATCTGTGGATTTATTTCAAAGTTAGCATTTTGGAGGTCTCAGATCTCTCGTGGTAATTTTTCTCAGTTTGCTCATTTGAGTCAATGCCAAGTTTCAGATAACGCAGTGGAAATCATCAATCGCCATCTCTCTGCACTCTCAGACGACTTAAACTCCAGATTCACGGATTTAAAATCAATGAAATTTCCTTCCTGGATCGCTCAGCCTTTCTTATTTGACACTGACAGTGATGATATCCAAATGATGGACCCTGACCAAGTAGACGAGCTACTGGAATTTAGAAACGATGTCAGTATGAAGGCCATTCATTCAGCAAAAGGTCAGATGATGTGGCTGGACACAGACGTGAATGAAAAATATCCAAAGTTGGCCACTGAGGCACAGCAGATCTTCTACCCTTCCCAACGACTTATATAGTTGAGTGTGCTTTTAGCGCTGTCGCTGATTTGTTGACGAAAAAGAGAGGTGGTCTGGATATTTCTGTTCGAGGAGATCTTCGTGTAAAGTTGACCAGTTTTTCTCCAGATCTTTCGGCTTTAGTGTCCAAGTACCAGGCTCATGGTTCTCACTAGTCCTGATTTCTTGGTCTCCTGGTAAGATAATTAACTATTTTGGTTTGTTGTTCTGGTTTTCTTAATTGTATGATGATGGATCAAATGGATTTATAGTGTTATGGTTTATGTCATGAACTTTATGATAAAAAGTCGTAGTTTTTTTTAATTGTTGTGATGGGGAGGATGTGAGAAAATCTGAAGGCCTAGGGGAGGATTTTTATGAGGACTTTGAGAAACACTGTGCTAGATAATGTGTGACCCTGTTGTAATCATGCTGTTGATGATAGATACTGCAAACAGGACGCATTGCTCAATTATCAACATCCGCTTCGTTTTGAGAGATCGGTAAGATTGACATGTTCGACCCCACGTCCAATTTTGCTGTCGTGGATGAGACCTTCCCTGAACTCGAGGTTAATAAGTTGTTGGTAGTGACAAACAAGGTTTAACAGGCATTCTACGCTGATTGAAAATATGGACGCCGTAATATTATACAATCTCAATGAAAAGTGAAGTGCATGTACAGTGCATACGAAGCACTTGTGTAACATAAAGCATGAATCTAAGAATAATATTTACCTTCATAGTAGATTTAACGTCAATCTCTAAAAAATTTCTTTCAGTTTATTTCTCTTGATGGCTTTTAATGAAAAGCTTCATTTACCCATCGATGAGCATCAGAAAATCGAAGTTATGATAAATTTCATGTTGTCAACATATTGAATTACAAGCGTGTGATATTTAATCAAATTTACTACCCTTTCTATCTAAACACAGGCTTTAGATGTTGCTAAGAACGTTCCTGATATCAAACTTCTGTTTTTAGATTTTCCCTGAAACAGCTTCATTAAACTCTTTTTGTAGACAGACCATTTTGACTTGATACCAAATGAACCCAATCGCTCTTGTGAAATCAGTGATGGTAGATCGATTCAGGAATCGTAGAATAGTTAGTTATGTCAGCTTAGTCGTTCAGTTTTGGAATTCATTGACATTCCTGTTTTATGTAACTTGAAACGGAATTGCAATATTTCGTTAAAATTTCTATTCTCGTATTTTTACGCTCCAATCCCGGGATTGGAATACTTAGCCGTTTGTGGTGCATACGTGGTGTGATCCAAAATGTCCCGGACTAACCTACTTGCAGATAACCTGTGATAACGAATACTACTTCAGATGTAAATTTAGGTCTTTAAGGCATGAGAAATATGGTCGCCGAAATTTTTCCGGTCAGTTTTCTATTTTTAAAAAATATTTTTACATTTTAACATGAATTTCTGTATTTTCTGAATTGATCGAGATCCGATTTGTCTTATTGTTATAGTTAGATTGATTTTGATTTGTACCTTATTTGACGGATATCTTTGCCATGAATATTGCACGTCTTTTGTTAATTGCTTCATGTGTTACGATATCAATCAGTGAGGTTCATTCAGCACGCATTCATTAAGAAATCCTTGTCAACGATGGTTCTTTGTTCTATCAGTTTTCATGATGGATGTGACAAGCGTGTCTTCAGTCGAATATCGCAGTGTGATACGATACCTCCTGATCCGCGGCTTCGCTAATGGTGACATTCTAAAGGAATTAAGCCTGGCATATGGAAGCAAAGCTCCATCGAGAACTACTGCTTATTTCTGGATAGCGAATTTAAACGCGGAAGACAATCTGTGAGCAAGATTTTTTCAACTGTTGGTCGGCCGCAGGAGATTCCGGAGAGAAATCGAGTCAGTGCGATGAAGTGATTACAGCACACAGAATGATAACCATCCGTGAGTTGTCAAGAGAGTTGCGAATCAGTTATCACTCCTGTCATGACATCATCGAAAGACTTGATATCGCAAACTGGCATCACCGTTCGTACCGAAGTTTCTGAATTTTTGTCACCTGAAATGAAGGAGAACAGACTTCTGGCGCACAGTCAAATTTGGTCCTCGAAAATGCACGGAGATCAGTTTCTGAACTGCATGATCCTTACAGAGGATGAAACACTTTAAGTTTGTATTGCCTCAAAGTAAGCGAGAATCTGCAGAGTGGCAAATCAGGCGAGTCTGCCCTTTGAAAATGCGATCCGGAACATCACATCGCCGGTCGTTGATGCTGACGGTCTTTTGGAACGCTTCGGGAATCCAACTGTTGACTTTGCGGATAAAGGAGTAAGAATCAATAGCGAATATTATTCCAATCTGTTATCTGAAGCGAGGAAAAAATAAGAAGCCACGAAACATTCCCCTCTACTTGCTTCATGACAATGCTCCGATTCACATCTCGCAGGAGTACAACCCATGCCTTAACGAGAAACGGATTCAACTATTGAGCCAATCCTCCTTATTCACCTGACTTGGCCCCAATGACTTCTATCTGTTTAGATTCCTCAAAAAGCATCTTCGTGGACACCATTTTTGAATCGCCAGTTGAACTGCGGGATGCAGTTACGGAGTTTTTGATTCTTTGACACCGGAATTTTTTCATAAAGCTTTTTGTGAATTGAGACTTCGTTGGCAAAAAGTGACGACTGCTAACGGCTCATACATTGAAAAGTAAACTGTTTTCTGGACAACAAAACATTTGGTTTTTCCGTTTTATTATTAGTCAGGTTATTAGTGTTAGCTTAACTGTCAAGTTAATCTAAATATATTAATTCTAAATCGCTAGAATTTATAGGAAAATCTTGAAATTCAGACAAAAATGTTTGAAAATTTTGAAAAAATAGAAAACTGACCGGAAAAATTTCGGCAACCATATTTCTCATGCCTTAAAGACCTAAATTTACATCTGAAGTAGTATTCGTTATCACAGGTTATCTGCAAGTAGGTTAGTCCGGGACATTTTGGATCACACCACGTATATTGTACGAGCAAGTAAAGCCTCGATAAAAAGCCATACGGCTTCCTCTTTAATATTTGCAGTTAAGCTGTTCTTCCTGTAAAGAACAAATTGTTCTAAGGTATTTTTATCTGTTTTATTGAGTAATTGTTTTCAACTTCGAAGCTAGGTCGAGCGAAGTAGCTTTGTATCTTGTTACCATTCATGTTCAATTATGTTCAATCATGTTTGTTAACGTTGACAATGGAACTGATTCCGTTTTCTGGCAAATTACGCTCAACCTATATAGTTTCATCTTCAAATTGTCGATGCCTATTATTTCATCTGCTGCAGTAGCATTGAACGAAGATAAAAGTCAGGTTCAGAACCTCCAAACTATTGCCAGACACGGTGCCTAGCAAAATTTAGTTGCATCCGCGGCACTGGTTTTGAGGACAGTGCAACACTTAAAATGTGTAGATCAATCACACATCACACGAAGAGGGTTTGTTGCGAAGCCGACCGAAGATTGTCTGCCGTGTATTTGATAAGAATGTTTACTGACTTCTGTGTCAGATTAATGGATCGAGTATTTATGATTAATATCGAAATGAAGACTAGCAGGTGACGACCTACAATTACAAAAGTAATCAAGCAAAAATCATCTAATCATTATGTTACATCAATTAATCAACAGAGAATGAAATTGGAACCTCTTCTAAGCTGAATATCTTATGGCGGCAGGTAAACATAGTATCCACTTATGCTGTCAGTTAATCATGCAATCACGTTTCAGTTCAATAATGTTGAATAAAAATATTTTTATAATTTTTTTTATTGTTTCCTATAAAAAAGTGTTTTTATCAAGAATCATTTTCATTTACATTATTCTGCTGACAGTATTGTAGTTGAATAAACTGCTAAGATAAAATACATTTGCGCTCAAATCCAGCGATGATCAAAGGATGGTTATGCAGTCTGAGCTCCAATTCGAAATTGTTGATTATATTACAATTTATGGATTAAATTTTGGACCAAATACTGAGTTTCAGATAACTTTCGTAGTCGGAGCATCGGAACTGTTATCTTCGAATAGATAAGGAGTGTTTTTCCTTAGGTTAAAAAACAACATAAAAATAACACATTGTAGCATAATAAAACAACACACATTAGGTAATTCAAATCTACGTCCACCGGCGCTCGTCATGTGGTACTATGCTATAGAACATCAATGTGTGCTCCAGCTCCACTATCATCTCAAGCAATTTGATTGTCTTAGCTTCGTATATATATTTCAAGAACGGTTTCATGAATCAAACACGTCTAACCATTTGAATGCATTGATGAGGCAACAGATTCAACAATGAACATCAATATTATTTCGCTAAGCTAGCGTTGGTTTCATCAAAAATCGTTGCAACCGTCATCTTTCTTTATAAGTTGAACGTACATGCAACATGATAAATGAAAGAAAGCTGCTTTTAGAACATTCGTAAGTTGTATGTTGTTAGCAACAATTTCATGCAGTTCCTTCTCAGTTTTAACCACGAGCGTCTCAGTTTAAGTACGATGCGGCCCTATTGTGCTGGTGAAATGGTTTGTCTTTTTGTCCTCTGTCTTTAAATCTTATTTTCAGCCATTTTCCATGATATTTCAATTGTCTACATTTTCAACCTTGCGTTTGCCTCCATTGTGCTACGCACTTTGTGAAAATAATAGCAACGTTTTTGTTAACAAATTATGAGAAGATGTCACATTTGCTTTGCTAAAAATTATTTAGGTGTTTCCGTTTCCAAAGTCCAGTCATACATCATGGATCAATTTATCAGGATCGCAATATAATAACTGATATTCTATTTTTGATGTTTTGTGTCCGAATTCCGATCAATTTGTCGATATTTCAACTGTGGTAGCATTAAGTGATCTATCTTATTGTTGCTGATGCGTGACACTTCAGATCGACTTGATGATATGATCTGACTTTGTATGCGAAACGATCATTGTTTCTAATAATAGAGGCTCGAACATAAATTTATGCTATCTCAGGCTATTTACGTGCTGGTGGAGATGACTCTATTGCCTTGCGCAGGAGCTCACAGTTCGAAAATTGTTTTAGAACACTTAACTGTGCATACTGAACCTTTTCCAAAACTTATAATCTTACTGATCAAATTAGTTATTAAATGGATGCTTTCTGTCTTCCAGACCAGGATATGTTAAAGTTGTGCCTGACGAGGGTATGCCTTTTACCGGAGAATTAAAGAAGCACGGAGATCTTCACATACATTTCAACATTGATGTTCCGAAGCGATTGACACCCGGACAGAAGAAAGATATTGCAAAAACTCTGCCTTAATTATTCAATCTAAAAATTATGACTGATCTGGCTGACGAATAGATTAAAATATGAATTGAGATGTATTTACTTAAATAACCAATGTAAATAACTTGGTGATTTTAAATAGAGTGTAAAGAGAAGCCTTTGTTTTATATATTCGTAAAACAAGCACAGAAGTTGGAAAAAGGACATATAACGCCCTCCCCCCCCCCCCCCCCCCCCCCCCCCAAAGCGGAAAGAAAAAGAAAGAAAGAAAAGAAGGAAAAAAACGAAAAAAGGAAGTAAAAATGGAAAGAATGGAAAGATTGTCATATATGAGTCAAGAAGATGTTCTGATTATAGTCTCAGTTCAGTTTCTTGCATCCACGCGCGGAATGTCTGGTGCACGCTCACCATATCCCCGCGGATGGCCACTTCTTTGCAGGACAGGACGTCTTCAGGCATTTGGGCCTCTCCACAGACACAACGATCGTTTGGCGAAAGCTCGATAGCGGCCAAAACCAGATCGAAGCCTGTTTAAGGAATACCCAGTACTTTCTTGGTAGATCGTATCCAGGGGCCTTTTCGTCGGGATAGGGATGAAACGTCTCTTCGTTTTTCTTTTTCTTTTTCTTCTTTTTCTTTTTCGTCCGTTCTTCTTTCTTAGATCGTTCTCGTTGTTTATGTCTTTTTTTTCTGTTTTTTTTTTCTTTTTTTTTTTTTATTTCGATAGTCGTTTTTCTTGTTCGAAGATTTGTTGGCAGTTGGAGCTTTCCCACCTTTCTGCCCACCTGTGCTGAGCAAAGTCGTCTTGCAGGTCCGTCAGTCTAATCATATCGTTCATGCGGTCCACGAGAGTTTGTCGGGACTTGAGTCTTCTTGTGCGGGGTTCTATAGGATCGCGTCGTGAAGCAGGTGCCTTGAATCTGATCTAGCTCGGTTGCCGAGCCTCAACAATTGTTCTTCACGTCGAATGTCTGGTGGGATGATTCCACTCATGATTCATGACTGTCAGATTATCTGTTGGCGTAGATCTGATAGCGCCGGAAATCAGGCGCATAATTAAGCGGGTCAGGGCGACAGTAACATGGAATGGTAAGGGCGACAGATGAAAACAACTCACAATGTTCCATCATTCTCGTAAATATTCAATTGGATTCATTCGTTTTCTGCCGACACCACTGTCAGATTGCAGGATGACTTCCAGACCAAGACGAACATGCGCTCAGAACATAAGTGATTTAATTGATTCTTCGAGACGTGAAATGACTTCAACGGCAAGAATTTTTATTGACGATGATGACAGTTCCAGCAGCTCGGGTAGCTCAGACAATTGCTCCGATAATGATGACTCTGTCGATAATGAAGAGGCAAATTCGGACTCACCGAATTCTCCTGATGAAATCGAAGTCGGTCCAGAAAGTGTTTCAGACATCACTCTGAGAGGTAAAAATGGAATGATTTGGCACCATGATCCACCGATTCAAAGACGAGTCTACTGATGTTGTTCGTCAGACAGGTGGTCCAGCTTCCGGTTGCGATAAAGAGACAATAGAAGACAATTTGCCCCACTGCTGATATTCTCAATAAGATCGTGCATTATAACAATATATATGCTGCTAAACTTGTGAGCGCTTGCATGGACGAGAGATGGACTGATGTCGATATCATCGATCTAAGAGCATTTATTGGATGTCTTATTTTCCATGGCGTCTTTCACTCAAACCATGAAAAGCTACGAAGAGCTGTGGAGTACCGAATTCGGACAATCTTGAGTGCGCCCAACAATGTCTCTTAGAAGATTCAAGATGATTTTGAAATGCATTCGTTTCGACGACACTGACACTCGTGAAGGTAGCAAAGCAACAAACAAATTAGCTGCTTTCCTAGAAATATTTGATATGTTCGTTGAGCACTGCAAAGGCAATTATGTTTTGGGTCCGTATTGTACTATCGATGAACGACTGGCTGGCTGGCTGGCTTTCGCGGCAAGTACCATTTTAGGGTATACAAAACTATACATGTCCTCTAAGCCTGATCGATACGGCGAGAAAATCTGGATTCTATGTGATCAGGAAACTTCATACATGTACAATTCATGTTTATTTGGATAAGTAAAGTCACACAGCAGAAATCGGTCAAGGCCAAAAAGTCGACGGACTTCACTAGAGAAACTTCTGACTTAATCGTACACGATCGACTTGCACGTTCTTCCCCGATCTTAGATGTCTCATGCAAAGACACTGACACGATCGTATCAGACTTTGCATGACGATTATGAAATGTACGTCCTTATCAGATCGTGTCAGAAAATGTTCGTCAATCTACGATCGTGTCAGATTAAGAATGATCATGTCAGAAAATGTTCGTCAATCTACGATCGTGTCAGATTAAGAATGATCATGTCAGAAAATGTTCTGTTCAATCTACGATCTGTGTCAGATAATATGGTCGTTGAACCTCACGTCGCCATTGATAAGCGGAAATTCCTAATCAGAGTGAATATAAACTCAGTGAGAGAATTCGAACTCTCATTCCGACTAATCATTCGACGTGAAGATCTACCGAAACCACAAAAGAGTAGGATTAAATTATCATACGTGACACCGCAATATGAAACATTTTACGCATTCATAAACAACTGAGATTAATTTCATGAAACTCACATTGCTCTTCATTCTGATATGGATGTACTCTCTGTTAGAAAGGAATATCACTTATTTCACTACCCGACGAATTCATTTTCAGAAGTTCCGCCTTCACTTTCTTGTGTAATGTGGAAGTTCCGTAGAATCCATTGGACAAGGAACCAAATGTAGGTGGATTGCATCTTCTTGATTTGAATGCAGTACATTTTTTCTTCTGGACAATGCGTCTCTTGTGAGGCATTGTGCTCCAGAATATCTACAATCCAAAAATAAATATCAAACAAGGTGAAGAAGGTAGTAGATGTTTAGTTAAGGTGACAAATTAAGTAATTGAGTAGATTTGATAGGAGTAGACATGGACATAGCAAATCTACTGTAAACATTAGATGCAAATATTTGTATGAAGCATATAATATAATTACTTAGTAAAGCTTGATTTCTTTAGTTCTCGAGAATCGTCGGTATTTTAAATGCGATGTTGCTTAATGAAAAAATAATTGATGCACTATTTATATCGAAAATACATGAGGCCTATGCAAGTGCTATCTGCGAGCAATCAAAGATAATGGATTTCACCTTTAAGTAGAAGGGCCCTTACGCAGTAATTACTAACGTGCATATTATATCCCAATTCGTAGACCAGAAAGCGACTAGTATATCAAACAGTTACCTCTTGATTGACAGAGAAACAAAGACCCATGCATTTAAATAACTTTCTACTACCAAGACAAGAATGTTCAATTCATATTGGTTTGTTGTTCTTGCTTTTATATCCGTTTCCATTACATACTATCAACATAAACTCCGTTCATCTGATCATAATAAGCATATGTCATAAATGTACTACCTTACTCAATCCTCTTGAAGCTACAAGACAGTCACACAATTTCATAGGAAAAATGTGAGATCATTCTAAACAAAACAGCAAGCTTATAAATCAGAGGAATTTACTCATTGATGTTAAAAAGCTGATGAATCAGAGGAATTTACTCATTGATGTTAAACTGTTCGTGAATTCCTTCAGAAAATTGGGACCAATAGTCAATATGACTGTCACCCAAACTTAAGTAGCACAAAGCGGTAAGGTAAGCTATCATCCATTTATAACCGGTAGACAATGTACACAATGCTCTTAAGTGTGAATATCATTGCTTTTGATTTAAAATCGCTTTCTCATCTAAAACGACCTTCCTGTATTGGAATTTTGGGCTGCATTAACACTCTTAAGTGGAATTATCCATTACAATGGACAGTCGCTCTTTAACTCGTCAATTAGCCAATCTCATGAGGGAGGTAGCATTTCAAATAGCTTACCCTATTGCGAGAAATCAAATTTCAAGATCATTAAATTTGAAAGTCATTCAAGTATTATCAAATCCTGAGTTAATACAGAAATTTTGAATTAAGGGAAACGCAAACACCTGCTCGCCCTAAACTAAATGGGATGAAGAAAAAAGACAAGTTCGCACAAATATGAACTTCTAAAAATTTCGGTCACATGCCGTGCAAGAATTGAAAACTTGTGCTAGCGTGCTGAAGGGCAATAATAAAGTGCCGCGTTTCAAAGTATTTTGCTTCTATTGCACACCAGTTTGTCCATGAACCAATACCTTCAAAGAAGTCTAGGCGACAAAAAGATTTCTGTATTTTAATCCATATTCTGAATTCAATTTATCAACCTTCATTAACATTAGGCAAAACAGCATCTGTATCATTCGAAGAATCAACAAAAGACCAAACATTTGCGTCTTACGATGATTGCAGGTCTTCATGGATTGTCGCTGATTTTAACAAGGCCTTCTATCTGCACCAGCATCGTCGTGACTCGTCAGAATTACTGCCACGAAAACACACCTTCAACATGCATGTGGACGATCTTGAACAGAAACCCAATAACCCTTCAATTGCCAACAGAAATCAAAATTGATAAGACTTCGTCATTTTTTATGTCCGTGAACTATTTTGAGATGAATATTGTGTCGCTGCAAACACTTAGTTTGCATCTTAAAAGCTTTACAATAAGCAGGGCTCGTAAATGCCGACAGAAAAAGACGGAAAAATTCAAGTACACTCTCACACGAGTGTGTGTTCTAAAAATAGTGTTTTCAGCAGTTGTATAACTGATTTTAACTATAATGTAATAAGGCTTCTTTCTCAAGGTCGAATATTAACAATTATAAAGATTGACCGTTTTATTTATGAACGTTCATCCAATGTTGGAAAGGGAACAAAAATTCTGTTAAATGCACTTGAATACAGATGTTTGATTTAAACATGGGATGGACCTACATAAAGAAATAAGTTGATATTTCCCCATATTGATTTTACATGATGTTCCAAAAACATTTTGATTGATGGCTTCAAACATATAACATACGTATACAAGGTGTGACAATTAAATACCCGGAATTATCAAATAACTTCTAAACAATCAGTCTTTTCACTCTGGTTCTTTGAACCTAGTTCAATGTTAGTTTATTGAATGAATAACCAGTGACAGTCATTTCAGATATCACTGTTGAATGGTTTGAATGCTTCTCATTTCAGACATACTTTAATCGTTTCCGCGGATTTCACATGTCAATGAACTGTGAAAGCGTCATGACTGACAACATCAAAGAGCAAAGAATTAACATCAAGCTTTGTGTTAAGCTGGGTAAAACGGCCACTGAGACGTTGAATTTGTTGACCCAGGTCTATGGTGACGAATCGTTAAAGAAAACAGCCGTGTTTTCTTGGCACAAGCGCTTCAAAGAAGACAGAGAAGATGTTGATGACGATGAGCGACCAGGACGACCGGTGACCCATCGAACAGAGGAAATGGTTGACACTGTGCGGAATCTTATCAAATCTGATCGTCGTCTAACTGTGAGAATGATGGCCGATGAATTGAATCTTTCTCGAGAAACAGTTAGAAAGATCCTAACGGAAGATCTGCAGATGAGGAAGCTTTCTGCAAAGATGGTGCCAAAGGTTCTCACTGCAGAACAGAAGGAACGTTGTCTGGAGGTGTGCATGGACCTGTCAACACGATTTCAAGAAAACGAAGATCTTGTCTCGAGGATCGTTACGGTGATGAGACGTGGTGCTACCAGTACGATCCGGAACAAAGCGACAAAGCATGCAATGGTGTTCACCTGGATCTCCGAGACCAAGAAAAGCTCGAATGTCTCGGTCGAAAATCAAGACAATGCTCATCTGTTTTTTCGACAGCACAGGAATCGTCCATAAGGAATTCGTGGAGCAGGGAACAACCGTCAACCAACACAAGTACCTAGAGATTCTGAAAAGGCTCAGGGAAGCAGTACGCCGTAAACGCCCGTTACTTTGGTCCGAAGGATGGATCCTCCATCACGATAACGCTCCAGCACATGCAGCACTCAGTGTTCGGGAGTTTTTGGCAAGCAAGTCCATCACTCTTCTCGATCATCCTCCATACTCGCCAGACCTTGCGCCATGCGATTTTTGGCTGTTCCCAAAGCTTAAGTCTGCTTTGAAAGGCTCGCGGTTTGAAGATGTGGATGACATCCAAGACAGTGCAATTAGAATCTTGAATGCAATCCCAAGAGACGATTTCGTTCAATGCTTCGACCAATGGCAGCATCGTATGTCGAAGTGTATTGCTCAAGATGGACACTATTTTGAGAATTTTTAAATAATGAACGTTTTCATTTGTTCGTAATGACTAGGGCGGTTTTTTATTGACCTAAAAAATTACGAATTTTGACTTTATTTTCAAGTAAATTTTTACCTAAAATTTTGACTTGAATGTAAAATTTTTACCCTATCTTTTTACCTAATTCAGTTTTGTTTAACCAAAGAAAACATCATTTCAGACTCACAAGAAAACGTTACTTGTTTTAATTAAAGAAACACATTTTATTATTGAGCCCACAAATACAAAGTTCTTCCCGAAAAGAAGGAATGCCTCTTAAACAACGAGTTAATTGTTACTGGCGTTGTAATTCATTATTGCATAGTATTTAATGTTATGGGGAGAAAAGTTTCTGTTAAAACGCAGGAGATTTTTCAACTGGGAAAAGCTTCGTTCGGTCGCAGCTGTGGTTGATTGTGCACACAACAGAAGATTGTATTCAGTTGGTGAAATATCGTCACGTGCCAAGTTAACAATCTCCATGATATCATTCTTAGATAAACGCAAGTTTATATATGATTTGATTTCACGGGGATCAATTCCGAAATCCAGACTGCTTACGTCCTGTATTACCTGACGAATGTTGTAGTTGGTTTCTTCGCATCGCTCCATTCGATGATGCAGAGGTCTATACGTTGCCACATCCACACAAGTTGTTCAACAATTACTGTGCTGGAAACTGCAGATTTTGCACGACTTACAAGTAATCCATCATCCTCGAAACCAACACAATTTGTTTGACATCGGAAAAGTGGTCTGCATACCAAAAAGCCGCATTTAACCATGCTCCC
Source organism: Prostheceraeus crozeri (assembly GCA_907163375.1). NCBI lineage: Eukaryota > Metazoa > Platyhelminthes > Polycladida > Euryleptidae > Prostheceraeus > Prostheceraeus crozeri. The sequence goes on along the minus strand of CAJQUW010004613.1, from coordinate 1,336,721 downwards.
CACCGGGTGACGACCGGCTTTGGTGGACTTCCTATCGATGCAAAAAGAAGACGGCGATCACCATTTTTAATAGTGGCAGCCTTGATTGAGGAAATCAAACTGTCGACAGCCTCATACTTCGACTTCACAAGCAATGCACAGTTGTGCAACAGGTGCGCCATACGTTACATGAAATAATGATGGATACATAGACTTCAAAGTTTTGCCCGCAAGAGTCATATAACGAGCTGCATCAGATAGCAGTAAAAGGAAATTATTGCGATGAACATTTAAATCTTTAACAACATCATCAATAGCATGGTACACTGTTTGATGATTGATGCGTCCTTCTAGCTGTCTACAGTCATATAGATAAGTAACTTCAGGCTTTTCTAGAATTCCGACAAGAATGTTCATAAACTTCCGACCAGAAATTTCCGTTTCGTCCACCATAATAAATATTTTTTCTCCATTTACATATCGAAGCAATTTCTGTTGTTCTAACTGAAAGAGTTTTGGCACATGTTGCCGACATGATGACTCAGATGGGCAGTGATGACCCATAAAAATCAAATAGATCTCGTATCGCTTGATGCTCCAATTTATGTAAAGGAATGTCAGCGGCTAAAAAACGCTGTTGTTACATGCTTAGCCAGATCAGGTTTGAAGTTCAAGAAGGTCTGACCTTCATGCTTTGATGAGGTGGGTACTGATGATGAAGAGGTAATTCTTTGTAACTTCGTCGCAAGTTTGGCACTTTTACGATGACTGTCAATCATAAACTGTTTCGCGTATTTCACCGGGCATTCACAAAGCACACAGAAAAGTTCATTCCTTGGTGTTACTTTAAATTCTTGAGGATATTGGCAAGTAATTCTTTAGCACCTGGATGCATCACTTTCAGCTGTCTTGGGCATTTCGAACAATCGAAGATAGTCAGTGTCAGTTAACGTGCGTTGAAATCCTTGCGAGAATATTTGGTGTCCCAATAGCTTAGCTTTTTGTTTTGATTGAAAAGAGTTCGGGAAACCCAGATCTAAAAATAGCGCTTAGGAAGGCCAGGTGTCTAAAAATAGCGCCTGGGAAGACCAGATTCCTGAAAAATTTACTGTCTTATTTAAACTTTTTGACCTTATTTGACTACATTTGACCTTATTTTTACTCTATTGACTATATTGACTTCATTTGATTATTTTGACCGTATTTTTACTTTGACTTTTTGACTTTATTGACCGCCCTAGTAATGACTTATTCTTTCATATTATTATACTCGTGGATTAAAGAAACTCGTTTTAAAAATGCTAGAATACTATTCCGGGTATTTAATTGTCGCACCTTGTATTAAATCATTACACCTTTTCAACTTCAAATTCGGAATAATCAACTTCAAATTCGGAATAGTCAAAATCAAATTCGGAATAGTCAAAATCAAATTCGGAATAGTCAAAATCAAATTCGGAATAGTCAATATCAATTTCGGAATAGTCAATTTCAAATTCGGATAAGAAAAATGATTTTTATAACTAATATTTTCCCTTTAAAATGAAAACTATTAATTTTGAGGGTCAGTCAAACATGTTTCAAGCAAAAAGAATGCTCATCCTCAGTGACAGTAAGAAACATAGAACAATAAAATTTTACTTTATATACAGAAAGAAGGAAAGTGAACTACATTCCATCAGTTCATAGATCGCCGGTACATTTGTAGTTGTGGACCTTTGGTGAAAGTTTATAACCAGCAGTGCAGTCGGAAATCTTGGTGGCATTCAATGCCGGTAAATCTTTTCCTAAAGATTTTGAAAGACCTAAAATCTTCGGAGCAAATGTCAGCGGTAGCCTATTTTCGGCTAAGAAAGTGATAAGATTTGCCTGGACCCTCACAATCCTATCGCTAAGCGAGATGTGTTGTCCTAACGATACTGAAGAAGAGCCCGGAAGAATAACCATATTCGCTACTGATGCACTGATGTTCCGGTGTTTTTTTGGTATCACTGTGCTTCTCAAATTCCCTTTTCCCATTTAGCCCATTAGCCCATAAGACGGAAAAAGACGGAAAAGACGGAAAGGACGGAAATTTACGAGCCCTGAATAAGTGACGCACATGCAAGGACGTACTAACTTGCACTAAGTTGGGACGCATATACGCGTCATAGCCGTTAACGGGATTCTTCTTATCCAGTTCTATACGACTGACGTTTCTCAAGTCACAATTAACATTAAGTCTGAAGAAAAAGCAGAGCTTGAACATAGCACTCATAACATAATACGACCTCACAACATATAAAGAGGAACATGGCGTGTATTTGATACGTACGAGCGAAAAATATGCACTGAACATTCAAAAATATCAATTACTGCATGTGCGGAAAAAGGCTCACATGGACAGAAATTTATCAACGATAATGGGGAAAAAGAGAGCTACCTATGCGAGCGCAGAGCATAGGAAGTCAGAGAATGGTGACAAGTAAATAATAACATTCATTCATATTCATGTAAAGCAGCAGTTTCGAAAACATTATACATATATTTTTCAATAAATACGCGACTCATCTCTCCCTCTTCTCACTCAAACGACATGATTGAGTGACAGCCATAACTCCAAAGAAAAACAGGCCTAGTCTTCGACTAAACAAATTACGAAATCAAAACTTAGCATTTGATAACTTTCTAAAATCTCGTACCTCAACCACACCAATCGTGTTTCTAGGATTATCAGACTTTTTTAAAAATGTGAAGCTGTCACTCTTGTGCCAGAAATCTGGTGCGCATCAGGCTAGTGACATGATAAATGTATTTCCCAAATTAAGTCTGGCATGTGGGACCACAAATATCAGCGATATGATGTTTGGAATAATTGAATGCTACATAAGGATGGTCATCCTGACCTGCCTGAAGAATAAAGGTTCAAGCATACTATCACTTTATAATCAATAGGCTACCTGTAGTTATGGCCAAATTTTAATTTTTACAATCAGAGAGAGAGCAGTCACTGCTAAATTCCGAATGTCATAGCGAGCTTATATGAGCGAAAGCCATTTCGTAGCTCTAATTCAGATTTACGCGACTCATCTCTCCCTCTTCTCACTCAAACGACATGATTGAGTGACAGCCATAACTCCAAAGAAAAACAGGCCTAGTCTTCGACTAAACAAATTACGAAATCAAAACTTAGCATTTGATAACTTTCTAAAATCTCGTACCTCAACCACACCAATCGTGTTTCTAGGATTATCAGACTTTTCTAAAAATGTGAAGCTGTCACTCTTGTGCCAGAAATCTGGTGCGCATCAGGCTAGTGACATGATAAATGTATTTCCCAAATTAAGTCTGGCATGTGGGACCACAAATATCAGCGATATGATGTTTGGAATAATTGAATGCTACATAAGGATGGTCATCCTGACCTGCCTGAAGAATAAAGGTTCAAGCATACTATCACTTTATAATCAATAGGCTACCTGTAGTTATGGCCAAATTTTAATTTTTACAATCAGAGAGAGAGCAGTCACTGCTAAATTCCGAATGTCATAGCGAGCTTATATGAGCGAAAGCCATTTCGTAGCTCTAATTCAGATTTACGCGACTCATCTCTCCCTCTTCTCACTCAAACGACATGATTGAGTGACAGCCATAACTCCAAAAATAATTGGCCTGAATTTGCTTTGCCCTTGTAGTACATGCATGGAGGCTTATTCTATGTATAGAAGTATTTTTGAAATAATTCTATCATCATGTCGTGTACTATCTTCAAATTATGAAGAAACGAGATGCAGGATAAGACCATCCATTCGTTCAGAAAATGTGTCAACCCTACGATTCAGTGGCCAACATTTGGCAATTTTAACAACTACTTGTTCGCAAAAACGCAGAATTTCTAATCGCTAGATGAAAACCATGTTCTCACAACGTGACCCTGTCTGTTTGCCTCAACTTAGTTTTGAGAAATAGAAATAAAATGACATGCCAGCAGAATAACATTCTGTAGCAGTAGGTGTTCATAATGACAGCCCACGTACAGCCACAAGTAATATGGAACATGAATTACAAGATAAGCTTGTGCGATGAGTGTTCTGCTGTTGAAGCTTGAGCTTCTATATTTTTCTAAAAATTCATATACTACATGCAAATTTGGGGCCTGCTATTATGGGCAGTGGAAATTCATATTTTAGGAGCCAACGACGGAAATAAAGCACAATGCAAATAATAGGACTCTAGAGCCTCCCTGAAGATCGATTTTTGAACTCAAGAGCTTCAGCTTAAAATCAAACCCTTAAGCCGACACACCATTTCACATGTCAAAAACATCTATGAAAATTTTGAATACAGTGTGTTGTCCAATTAAACACATTAATACATTAATATTACATTAATAGGCAAGCTCTCAACACCAAATTTTCAGTGAGACCGCGCAGAAACGTATTTATAAGTACGACATAGCTGACTACAAAGAACTCAACGGAAGAATGCAAAGTTAAACAAATACCCTAATGGAAATTCCTAGAAAGAAATAGTCCATTGAAAGTCCAAGGTTCAATAAAATAAAAAACTAGAAAATGTATATCCACTTTCTTGCCAGGAGTATGCATAATACTAATGGTGAGGCAAGAAAACAAATAACCCAAGATAGAAACTATATCCAAACACGACATACTGACCGAAAGAACGAAATAAAAGAAATGAATTTATGATGGCATGGACCTACATGCTACTTTAACAACTGAAACCACATAAAACCAGCCACGCATTAGATCATAAAAAAATCTATCGTTAATGTTAAAACGTGACGTTAAGTACTACTTCACTGCATGAGTTTGATAATATTAGAGCCACCATGGAGCTCATTTTACAATTTGGCAAAGTGGCTTTTACATCTTGTAAGTAGTTAATGAAGCAAATCTGTCTAACACGGCTTATCTAGACAGTTCCACAACTCAGAAAATAGTTCACAAATTGAAATTTCCAAAATGTCAGTTAGTAGACAAACAAATGGTCAAATCAGTTTTTTCTGTCAGAGTTCAGTTTACTGTGGAAAATCATGTTAACTTTTAAAATAGTAGAGTATGCTGCTTTGTCGCTTCATTTAGTACCCAATTGAAATTCTCTAAATTGCTAGAACTTCAGCTGATGTCATGCAATCACAGCTATCTGAAGAGTGTTAGGTGTAGAGGTTTATGAAATTGGACTGTATTTCCAAATGGAATAAGTTTTAGTGAGTGATGTGTTTGATAGAACCCAACAAAAATTGTAGCTTCATGTCTACCTTGTGTAGGACTCCATATTGACATATGCAAAGAGGATGGATATCATACACCCGTAGCGGAAGCTAGTGTGATCTTTGTGTATGACAGCGCGCTGGCTAAAGTGGCATATCTATTCATTTCAGTCATAATTATGTCACTAATAGAAACAACTTGCAGAAAACTTGACCAAAGCGATTACTTACTCTTTCAGGCACTCCATTCTCTCTTTCTGAAAGACGAATATTCATTGTTTCAAATGTAAAAAAAGCACTGGTCGTGCAAGACCATGATGCGGTCGCTCATTATGTCAAAAGACTATAACCTCAATGAATGGTAGAAAGTGTTGGCTCAAAGTGGTTTAAAAACAAATCAGTTACTTCATGCACATAGACTGAATAAAACACAATGAAAGAATTTGTTTAAATGGGTATTCTATAACAACACATACAGCTCCACATTTAAAGTTCTCAGCTGTGGAAAATCCAACATGACCAATTCGGCATCAAGAAGTAAATGATGCACGTGGAAAATGTAGAACTATATTGATCAAAGTTGAATGTAGATGCAATGAATAAATATAATTTCATCAATTAAAATTGGGAATATTTTAACTTTTCATAAATACCTGGAATTATCTTTGTTTATAAATATAATTTAGATCACTGTAAATTTCTTCAGTGAAAATGTGTCAAGTTTGCATCATCAGGAAGTGCATGCAGCATATGACAAAAAGGGAATGAGGCATGATTGTTGAAATATGTGGATTCCCATGGCCGCTCCAATGCAATGTTAAATTATATACATTGCATTTATATTCCGCATATTGCATGTCACTGTGCGTACCACTAATATACAGTATTTTAAAGTCACCATGCCGACTGTTTTTTTGAAGATCATTTAGAGCGTAGAGTGGCACATTCTTGCAAAGACAGACAGTTAGAGGGTGAAAGTTTTCACGGCCTCGGGTCTTTAAACGGCTGCATGAAACTGGCCTCTTCTAACTATTGCATGGGGTCAGATAATGGTAACAACGAATTATTTCCATAAACTTATCATACGAAAGATTCTCGTTTTTTGAATATTGCCAATAATTGGTCTAGAGGAAACAAGCATTGTAAAAATTGGCATAAATGCTGCCATCGATGTTAGGGAAGCATGAGAGTTAGCGCATATCTTGGAAACATTTGTCTCTGTAATACTCAGCGGTTGATAATGAACTCACACCACGCAGTTAAGCCATGGAATACCATTAACTTCGATAAATGTTTCGAAGGTCATAACGTCATCTAAGCATGACTTTCCTGACACGATTCTACATGTCTTAACGTGTCATGCGAAGAAATGCACAAAGACGTATGATCGGACACGATCGGACATGTTGCGTCAGATCTTTTGTCATATACGATCGTAGATGTCTTTTCATAGTATGACTGACACGATCTTGCTTAACTCTGATCGGACATGACTTTGCACGATCGTGTCAGACTTTGAAAGTCTTTGCAAGACGTTTCCTCTAGTGTTAGCTCGTCCTATTCATGGTTCAGGCAGAAACATAACTGATAATTTTTTCACATCAGTCCCTCTCACTCATGCATTGCTCCGAGAGAACATAGCAATTTTGGGAACCTTACGTGCAAATAAAGCTGAAATCCCGCACAAACATTTCAGAAGAATCGATCGCGAGAAGTGTACAGTACGGAATTCGGCTTTACATGCGATCTTACAATTGCATCATATGTTCCCAAGCAAGGAAAAGCCGTGATCCTTCTCTCTTCGACCCATCATGGTGAGGAGATAACTGATCGAGAAGATAAGAAACCTACAATGATTATCGATTATAGTGCTACTAAAGAAGCTGTTGATACAGCTAATCAATGTCTCTCTACGTGCAGAGCTGCTCAAGGCAGACCCGAAAATGGCCATTGAAGTTGTCTTTCAATTTGGTGGATGCGGCCTGCTTCAACTCATTCATTGTCTGGATCAAAAATGATCCTGAATGGAAGTGCAATCGGAAGTACAAGCGGCGTCAATGCATAATTGAGAGAATTGATACTACCTACAGTGGAGTGGAGATCCCGAGACCCAAATCTTCATAGTACTGTGAGAAAGAAGTGCGATGTAACGAATCGGAATGAGGATACAGTGCGAAAGGCCCTCACCCATGTAGGGTGTATCGAGGCCGTTGCCATATTTGCCCAACCCGCAAGGATGCGAGGAGACGGTGCAGTGTTTGCAGTCTCTTTGTCTGCCAAGATCACTCCTCTTCCCAGGTTGTGTGTAGTGAATGCACAGTTTGAGTGCTACTTTTGAGAAAGTGCAATTATGCACATTTTGAATGTTTTTTTTCAATATACATTTATTGACACCTTCGATTATAGTTGTTTTTCAAGTAATAATTAATTTATTGGCAGTCATTAGGCAACACATTGCATTTAAGAGTGCATGTACATAGTTATCCATTGATAACCATAAAAAATAAGCGTTAAATAAAAAATAATAGACCGTGACAGAATGTCACCACTTGGACCCAACTCGTAATTATTTCTCACTGACCGTACAAGGGGTATAGCCTGAAAATCTATTCAAAATGTCACGGCACTGCGTAATCAATTTTACTACACATTTCAATCACACGTCATGATCAATCCAAAGTTAAAGAGAAGAGATAGCTGATCGATGAGGACTGAGAAGCAACTGGGTTACAGAAACAAAGATGCTGAAAGGTTCTTTTAGTTATACAGTACCGTAAACTGCGGATACTTGCGACAACAGCGAATCGAAGGGACACATTCGTGCGACAGATGACTTTGATTAAGTCTAGCATCCAAGCTATACGAGTAAATCGAATCTTCATGATTTTGTAGTTATGTTTTAGCTGAGGTTATTATTAGTTCGTTCGGCGCTTTGTTTGATGATAAGAATAGTTTCTTCCATAGATGAAACACATATGCAAAAAAGTACTTTTTTGCACTATCAAGCTTCAGTGCCACCATCTAGCAACTTATAGCATGGGGCATAATTTTACCTCTCCGACCTAGCTAATAATGTTGTGAAACTTTATAAGAGATATCAACTTCAATGTGTTTTTCATTTTTTTAAAAAAATCGATTTCATAATTTGATTTTGCGTTTAGGGTTACTTGCGACAGTGTCGCAAGTATCCCCATATCTATAATTTTTCACTGTGGAAATTTTCACTTGGAATAAAACAAGTTGTCATTGATGCAATGTTATAGAGATGCCGTCATGATGCTATGTAATCACAAATTTATGCATATTGAAAATTATTTTCGGTTCATTGAAAAAATCCTAAAAAATTTGCATTAACAAAATACATTGACAGATCGGTTCTATCTGAAATAAAGGAAGATGGTTGGTTGCAAGTGAAAATGCAATCGCAAAAGACGAACGAATACAATACTTTCGTTCATAATGTTACTCGTACATTAATGGATGGTGCTGATTTGGTTTAGAGTTACGATTGGTTGAGATTCGTGATCCCTTACAAATACTTTCCTGATCATTACGCTTGGCCAGAAATCAATGACATCTCAAACATTGATCTCAGTCAAATTTTGAAGAAGCTGGAACCACCAGAAGTAGTTAGAAGAGGTGAAATGCACTTTACAGTTCTTTGAAATCAGCATAATTTTTGACACATCCAACTAAAATTGCAACACTGGTATTTCGTTGACTTATACACCAGGGCTGTTTTTAGCACCCAGAGTCGTCTTGTTTAACATGGATAGTGTTGTTAAATATTGTCAAATGTTGTTGTTGGATACTTGAGACAGCACAAATTTATATTTTTCTCTTATTAGAGAGAGAGAGAGAGAAACGGTGTTCGAAAAAATTGATACATCACAAATTAGGGGAGTCAAAGTGGCTCACTAATAGTGCGAAATTCGATTTGCCACGAAATTTCTTTATAGCTGTGGGATCAAATCTACGGCCATATTTTGTCGCAAGAAGCTCCGGAGGTCTATAACTTGTCTCGAAGCGACTCATCTACCGTAAACCTCTAATGCTAGAGCGAGTAGAAATGACATTAGAAATAGATTGACGACGTCTGAGAGAGTGGAGTCTGTTTGTCAATCGGGATTGTCCAAATTGTCAAGTCAAATATGTTTTGACACACCAGGACTCTTTTGAATGTTGTAAGCTCCCGGAGGTCTATAACTTTGTCTCGAAGCGACTTCATTCTACCGTAAAAACCTCTAATGTTGGAGCGTGTAGTAGAAAAGATATCAGGTATAATTTGGCAAAGCTCTTGGACGGACGTCTGAGGAGAGTGGAGTCGTTTGTCACACCGGATTGTCCAATTGTCAAGTCAATTATGTTGACCACAGGACTTTTGAAGGTGTAAGCTCCAACTTGTCTCGAAGGCGAAATGAATCTACCGTAAACCTCTAATGTTGGGAGTGTTTACGTGCAGAATAAGACATTAGATATAATTTGACAAACATCTGAGAGAGTGGAGTCTCTTTTGTCAACGGGATTGTCCAGTAAGTTAAGTCAAAATATGTTGACCACCCAGACTTTTGAAGTTGTAAGCTCCGAGGAGGTCTATAACTTGTCTCGAAGCGATCTTCAATCTACCGTAAACCTTAATGTTTGGAGCGTGTAGAAAAGATATCAGGTAATAATTTGTTTTGCAAAGTTTGACGAGACGTTCTGAGAGGAGTGGAGTCTGTTTGTCAACGGATTGCCCAATTGTCAAGTTCAATTATGTTGACCACCAGACTTTTGAATAGTAAGCTCCAACTTGTCTCGATAAGCGAACTGAGCTACCGTAATTCTCTAATGCGTAGAGCGAGTAGGAATAATGACATTAGGAAATTAAGCTTGGACGGCGGACGTCTCAAGTTAGTGAGTATATGAGTTGTATCGCGGGGGTGCTGAGGGAGTGGATGTCTACGGTTTGTCAACGGATTGTCCAGTAGTTAAGTCAAATATGTTGACCACCCGACTTTTGAAGTTGTAAGCTCCGGACGTCTATAACTTGTCTCGAAGCGACTCATCTACCGTAAACCTCTAATGTTGGAGCGTGTAGAAGTTGAAGTTTTGAAGTTGTAAGCTCCGGAGGTCTATAACTTCTAATCTAGTATAGAAAAGATATCAGGTATAATTTGGCAAAGCTTGACGACGTCTGAGAGAGTGGAGTCTGTTTGTCAACGGATTGTCCAATTGTCAAGTCAAATATGTTGACCACCAGACTTTTGAAGGTGTAAGCTCCAACTTGTCTCGAAGCGACTGAGCTACCGTAAACCTCTAATGCTAGAGCGAGTAGAAATGACATTAGAAATAGCTTGACGAGACTGTCTGAGGGGTGGAGTCTGTTTGTCAACGGATTGTCCCAGTAGTTAAGTCAAATATGTTGACCACCAGACTTTTGAAGTTGTAAGCTCCGGAGGTCTATAACTTGTCTCGAAGCGACTCATCTACCGTAAACCTCTAATGTTTGGAGCGTGTAGAAAAAAGGATATCAGGTTAATAATTTGGCAAAGCTTGACGACGTTTTGAAGAGAGTGGAGTCTGTTTGTCAACGGGATTGTCCAATTGTCAAGTCAATATATGTTGACCACACCGGACTTTTGAAGTTGTAAGCTCCGGAGGTTCTACCACAATGTCTCGAAGCGACTGAGCTACCGCAATCCTCTATGGTTGGGCATGCAAGATACACATGCACGTCTGAAAAAGTGGTGTCTGTTTGTCAGCGCATTATTGAGCAATCAAGTGAAATATGTTCTCATAGCTGTAGCCAAATACAGGACTTATCATTAATTACTGACCTACAATTTTCATGTACTGGCGTTCGCTGCTTTTTTAGGTATAGCCGGTAGGGTTTCTATGGTTATCTGATGTACTACGCAGAATTTGTTTCATCTCTTGGAATTCCTCTGAGATTGAGACATGAAAGTTGATAGATCTTAAGCGATTTACTCTAAGTCTAGTAATGAATATAAACACAATCTGAAATCACTATTCATTGTTTCCATTCTGTTTTGAAAATGAAAACATTCAGCTCTGAATGAACGATTTATTCTGTGAATAGAAGGGAGAAACAAGATTATGTTCATGATACAATTATCATATTGCCATTTGTTTCACTGCTGAGTTCTTCGATCAACACTGTGCGCACCATTCCTGGAAACGCAAAAGGTTTATTACAATGTTGTAGCGAGACGATGGAGTTACGATGGTGACTGAATGAAGATCATAACAAAATGAGTGTCTGCTTCATTGCGTATTGGAAAGTGGACTTCATCGCAGCGGCTACTACTCTCAAGTTGGCCGACTTCATCATTAAGATCACGATTTTTCGACGCCGGTACAGTTGAAACTTTCATTAGAGTGTCTGAAATGAAAATTGGAATTTCGCAATCTCATTATGTCAAAAACATCAGCAATGTTATCAATAATAAATATATTGCAAATCAATATTTCGGACTGTCATTTGAGGTTGCTGACTTAATCTTTATCGGTTTGGGCTGGAATGAGAACACTTATCTGAAAAGTCGTAAGTTGCTTACTACAACTATGATTTATCAAAATGTTTCGTCTCGAAAGTAATTGACAGTCCTTCGTGTATGTGGCTAAGCTGAGTTAAAATTTACTCTTTCCATCAGGATTCATTGATGTTGATGGTTAATCAACTCTATCAACCTGCTATACATATTGGATATTGCATTACTATCATTTTCCATTTTTGGTTTAATGGTTTTAACGCCATGGCTTTCAAGGTTCGAGACCAACTGAAAGCATCATTGGTAGTCGTCGGAGAGTACCCGGACTTAAAATGCACAAACGTAACAATCAAAATGCAGCAAATCCTGACATCTTCCAATCCATATCATTAATATCATTTTCAAAATCAGATGGCTAAGTCAAACGACTATGAATCAATACACAGACATGGAGAGGAGATAAATTCTCAATAGTGGATACTGAGTTCCCAAGGCTCAGGAATTGTCTGGGTGTTTAAGACTTGAGCTAATTCCATCATACTCGTCTCAGGCATGCAATTAGCTTAAAGAGGCGAGGGTCATTGGATGACTTTGACTGCATGAGTTCATCTTATGCATGTCAAATTGTCATTATCATCTAAGATCAGACAATAATAATCATGCAGAACACTAATAAGAGTTTTATATCCATGTCTATACATTGATTTATAGTCGCTTGGATTAACCATCTCATTTCGATTATCTTACTATCATAGAAGTCTACGTTTGTTGTCAGCAATATTTCAAGAAAGAACATTTAAATGTTATCGTAATAAATGTCCCATCAAGCAAGATTTCTAAAAACTAATGAAAATTTCGTTAGTGCTGTAGAAATGTAGGTATACGAAAAAATTAAGGCAGCTTCATAATAGATTAAAGTTGGTATTTCTAAGGGTGGCAGTTGGTTGCTAATGAACATTATGTGAGTCAGCGACCAGTAAGGACAAATTTTACAGCAGCACTTGCGTATAACAAATAGGGGAACTATATCATAGCAGATTAGCTAGTATCTGTATGACACAACATCTGGTTTGTGTGTTCTGAAATTTCACATTTCATTTGTAACCCGAAAGAACCCGAACTATTCTCAACAAACCCAAACCCGACCTAAACCCGATCGGGTTCGGTTTCCGACTGCACACCTCCAGCACACTGAACTGAAACATTAACATCGTTGAAACGCTAGGAACATTTCTCACCAGTCCTTGTAGATTTCGAAAATCTAAAATAGCAGCATTAACAATATAAATTCTCAACTTTACTTAATGTCTTAAAATGTAACTAAATAATTGAGCTACGATGAATACGTGACATATTTTCAGTATACACCTACACTATAGAAACATCAACACATAATATCTCACAACACAGAAATATTGATATAATAAAATACTAATATTATATCTCACATCATACAGAGCACTCAATTACAAAGAGATTATTCCTGACACCCAAGAAACTTACAATTTCGCTAAAGCGCTCGCCTTGGCGTTCCGTTGCATTGCCGTTCCTGGAAAAAAGAAGCTCAGGTCTCAACAATCTACTTACAGTTTTAATCATTCATTCATAAAATTCATGATGATGAGAATTTCATAGGGCTACATAATAAAGAAGAAAATTGCAGAGAAAATTTCGCATCAAAATAGTGAGAATGTGATTCTGATTCCATAAGTATGATATAATAAAAGGTAATTCTGTTATCAACCCTATTTGACGTTTCAGCTTCTTAGGATGAAAAGAACACATTTTATCAATTGGCAGGTGAGGGTACAGTCAGCTTTACTAAGATAAACGAAATCACATATGTTGGTATGGAAATTTTGGCATTTTAACAATTTTTTTGATAAATGTCATGTTTGAAATAAATACTTGCTGGACGAATTGGCCAAATCCAAATAAGTACTGCCAGGTGAGGGTATTATCAATTACATGCAAAATATCAGCTTGCTAGATAAAACGAACACATCATATCAACGGTAATGCAAGTAGGATCATGTTCGCATACTATGGAAATTTTGGCATTTTAACAATTTTTTGATAAATGTCATGTTGAAATAAATACTTGCTGGACGAATTGGCCAAATCCAATTAAGTTACTGCCAGGTGAGGGTATTATCAACTTACATGCAAAATATCAGCTTGCTAAGATAAAACGAACACATCATATCAACGGTATGCAAGTAGGATCATGTTCACATACTATGGAAATTTTGGCATTTTAACAATTTTTTGATAAATGTTATGTTGAAATAAATACTTGCTGGACGAATTGTCCAAATACCAATAAGTTACTGCCAGGTGAGGGTATTATCAACTTACATGCAAAATATCAGCTTGCTAAGATAAAACGAACACATCATATCAACGGTATGCAAGTAGGATCATGTTCACATACTATGGAAATTTTGGCATTTCTAACAATTTTTTGATAAATGTCATGTTGAAGTAAATACTTGCTGGACGAATTGACCAAATACCACTAAGGACTGGCAGGTGAGGGTACTACCAATTTACATGTACAATATCAGCTTGCTAAGATAAAAGGAACACATTGTATCAACGCTGTGCGAGTAGAACAGAAGACCTGTACATACTGAAATCTGAGTAGGCCTTATTTAGACCCAATCTAACATTTGCTGGAATCTTTAAATCAAATAGATAGCTAAATCAATGCCTCAATCATAGTGTCAATTTTTCCTTTGACGTTTGAACTTGACAGAATTTCACATTCGCTATGTGCATCAGTTTCTACGGCTTAATTCATTCTCTTGCTTATGTAGGTCTGCATATAAGTTACTCTGGTGTAGACAATCGCATCCTACGATCAGAATGAAAGAATGGTAATTCAGTTCCAACCACGCATGGCTTTCGTAGCATTTCATAACATCATTATGACTCATTAGGCTGCACACATTGCTATTTGGAAAACAAATCAAGTCATCAAAATAAAGTTCACTAGAAGCCACCCCAGAAATTTAGAATCTCTATCTTTTGCTTTCACATCCAATGAAAGGATAATTGAAGACTACATGTCAACATTTGCTTCTATATGGCTCAATATAATTCATTTTACATAAGCATTGCACATCAAATGCTCTTTCAGTGCTTTTAGCCAAAATAGTCATCAATCTCTCCGAAAATTCAAATAGATGGACATAAAATATTATCTGTCATTGGCGCATTTTAACAAACAAGTTCTACTTGTATGGTTTAGACTTGCAGGTAATACAGGTTCAAGACTGATTTTCTAAATAAATAGGAAATCAGGGCATTCTAAGTTATAACAAGATTGTATATGAACCTTTCATTACTTTAACTTAATAAACATACACATTTCATTTCTCAGAGACGGGAAAATCGCGATAGAGTACAGCGGAAGTCTATAACGGATATAGACTTCCGAAAGTTATAGACTTACGGTTTCAGAACCTGTACAAGTTATAGACTTGTAGGTATTACGAGCCCACTTAAGTGTGCAATCTTTTATCGCATATGCAAGGTTACAGCGATCACGGCATGAAACATCAGCACAACCATTAACTATACCATGTGTGACCAGAACTGATTTTGTACTATTTGAGTTCATTATCATAATATAGTATTTTGCTTGAAGGCGCTTTACAATAAACTAGTAATGATGTCACATTCATAATTTTTGTGATTGTATCAGATTTGTGATGCCTTTCACTAGCAGCGCAGTTCGTTCAGTGGGAAGTGATATAAATTTGAACACGTCCCGCATAAGTCATCACAGATCATTTCAAAATTAGCCAAAATCCTCTGAATGCCCTATTGAAAATAGGCCTAACTACATGCATTTAATTTATATCAACCAAAATTGGACCTAAATTGATGTACAAGAAGACCTATATGTTTGAACATACATAGTCTTTTGCAATCAAAGTTCTCAATTACGAGAGTAATTTTTCGATGATTTCCTTCAATTTCTGGCAGGCCAAACGACTAATTATGTGGCTTTGTGAATGTCGAAGTTGGCCTTTAATTATTAAGCAATTATTTTTTATGTACTGCATCTGAATGAGATTAGATTGCTCGAGTAGGAATGAAGTCATTGAGTTATATACATATATATGTAATGAGTAGTGCCTGCGTGAAGCGCCTCAATCTCAGATGCGGTATTAAGTGATTGCAGAATGCAATCCGCCCTCCACGTGCCTGCGTTAAAGCAGTGCCTTCTTGGCTAATTCACGCTCTCAACAGATGGTCCGGTGGCCATTTGGTTAGAGGGTATGCTTGCACGTCCTCTAACTCCAACGTCACTGGTTCAAACCTACCTACGACTGATGAGGCCCAACAGGCCGAAACATGTCTTGTGGTGGTTACATCTGTTGAGATTTGATAAATTTCTATATTGACAAAGAAAAACGAGTCTTTCCGTGCGCGTTTTAAAGATTTCGATTCTCCATCATCAGCGGAAATCTTTTTTCCATAAAATCAAGCTCTTTTACTGTCAAGTGATAAAATGTCACAGCTCTTGTATGATATATTCACATTTTCGAATCATTTCAACTGCCAAGTCTGATGAAATATGCTCATACACGCAGAATGCCAAAAGTAGAGCAGGAAGTTTAACACATGTTCAAAAGTTCAGACAAAGTTCAGAGGGAACCAAATCATCAAGGACATCTGCACTGAGGTCAAATAGAAATGCTAAATGTAAAACAGGAAGTCTAGCACATGTCACACATTCACAAATTTACAAAAGTATAATCGATTCGTCTCTTTCATTCATGAGGTTCGGTGTCTCTTTTATACAAATCGTTTCTAAAATTCGATGTCATTTTGTTAAATTGTTCTCATCAGGAGAATGACAATGTGTAGTAACTTCTGTGGGCATCAGATAGCCTTTCACACGTTTTTTAACTCTGGTCACAAGATCTTGTGTAGTTTCCCCCATGTAGACATGCTTACAGTCATTACACGTATATTTGTACACACAATTCGATTTCAAGTTTTGGGAAAAACGATCCTTGTTATGAAAAACATGCTAGCTTTATTCACTGAAAATATTGGATTAGTTGTAATATTTTGTGGTAATTTCCGGTTAATTTGGTGGATTTTTTCTTTCAAAAATTTATCTTTTTCTTGAATGAATGGAAATTTCCAGCAAATCACAGTTATATTTTCGTCGTCAATTTTTCCTCTTTGGGGTTGTTAAGATTTTTCCTCAGCTTTCTTTCGAAAACGCTGAAATACATAATTAGTGTAACAATTATCAATAAGAGTTTCTAAAATTTTATCACAATTTTCACTGCACAATTCATCATTAGAACATATGTGCTTGGCTCGGTAAAATAAAGACCGAATAGCCGCCACATTGTATTCCTACGGAGCATAGGCATACCAGTATTAGCATCCTTCATTTTCCAAGAAATTGAAATAATGTTACCCTCATTGCGACAAAGCTTACAATCTAAAAAATCAATACAACTTTGCTTTTCAATTTCTAAGGTAAATTTGATATCCTTGTCAATTTTGTTGACAAAATCAAAAAAATCATACATATCACTTTGACTCTTAAACATAGGCAGACAATGATCGACATAGCGTTTGCAGAAAAGTGGTTTCTGTTCAGAATAATTATCAAATTTTGACACAATCATCTGCATGGTAAAAGAAGCCATCGTAGGTCCAAGGTTTGACCCCATTGACATGCCATCAATCTGGTGGTATAACAAGCTATTGAACGAAAACACAATGTCAGCACATGTTAATGACAAAGGCTCTTTCAAACACTTTTTGTTAATCGGTGAAGACTGTATACGATGCATATATATGTATACGATATATATGTAATTCAAATTTCCAAAATTTTCGGAAGTGTTTTCGCCCTCCATTTCATTTTTCGCTGCTACACCGTTAGCGCGTTGCGAGGTGTATATTTTAAATTAGGATAGTACGAATCGTTGATCTCGATCAAATCCACACAAAATTCTTGTGATACAGTAAGAAAAATGAGTTACCTTTGTAATAATTTCCGTCTTATTTAAGGCCTACCAAAAGTTGGAAAATCATTAACTCTCAAAAATTGCACATTTTCTGAAAAATTATTGATCAATTTACATCACTGCCTCATGGCTCCTTTTTTGCAGCTGTTCTGACCACCGTAGAGGGCCTATTCCTTTATAGCAAGCGACTTATACGCACTAAATCCTAAACTTTCGCCGTTAAATAATAATATCTGCGCTTCCAATCACTTAGTGATTTACAAGTTCATAGAATTAGTATTACGGATTATTTACTCTGACTTCACAGTTTAGATAAAAGCTAAAATAAATAAAAGCATTAAGCTAAAGCTCTATGGCTAGAAAAGCAGCTAAGTCAAAAAACGAAAAAAAACGGGTAATTTACTGGGTCACCGAATGATGCTTTTGATCCACTGACTCGGTTTTGTGGCTGGTATGCATAGTATTATCATGTTCTAGCTTTTTGACTTGGCAACGTTTTCAGCAAGTATTTTCCTTAGACTTTTCGAATGCAAGTATTATTTCATGAGTGTTTAATATAATCGCAGTTCCATCGCTGAAATCCATCCCCGGAGATATAATTTCAAAAGAGAACCCGCAGCCTCTCCTTGTATTTTATTGACAAACAAGGCTTCCACGACTCCTGCAATCATTATCGATTGGTTGAATCTTCGTCTTATTTCACCAATCACAAGATTATCCAAGAGCCCTGAGAGCCGTTTCAAGGCACTGGCCTACATGTATCTGTGAGGTCCTTTATCAATGGGTGAGCCCTGCATATCTGAACTCGATGTAGCAGCTCTGTATCTTTCATCACAATTATGAGTAATGTGACAGGAAAACCATGCATGTGGATGGTAATTAAAAAGAAATCATTCTAAAATGTTTGCTTAGTATTGTTGGATATAGCCCATCGATGAATTAGACAGTAGTCTAACTGACTGTTTCAGAGCTGCAAGTGAAATTCTAGGGGTTAAGCCCTCCCCCTGCTACAGCGTGCCTGTCTAGAAGCCACAATTTAGATCTTCAAATCATCTCAAATCATAGCACAGATGTATTTGCGTACTTAATAAAGTGTCAAGGAAGCCACAAGCCTCGATATCTCAGTATTGCGTCTTCAGCTAGAATCTCAGTTCAAGATAAAGATAGGGAAGTAGGAAACTAAGCGTCAACTTCCAAAAATTGCAACTGTTTTTCTCGCGGAAATTCTAAGATACATTGCACTTTCCGCCAGGAAAATGAGAGCAGGGGATAGTAAGACGAGTGACACCGGCTGACGAGAAAAGAGAGAAAAGAAACGAGGTCATAACTCTGCGGACAAACAGCAAGCACATGGTTTATTGTTGACGACTTTCCTTGAACTTAACAACAGTTGTGACAACAAGAGCGTGACGCGCATATTTCGCCATTTCATTGGAGGATGGTTGTTATGAGGCTCAGCCAATACACTAATACGTATTCATTTCATCAGATGTTTCATTATTAAGCTATTACATCGATACTACACGATTAGTTTGCGACGTGGAGCTCTTCAGGGGACGTTGTTAATTTCGATTTCTGTGACTTTCAGCTTGCCTCGATCAACAGCTTATTTTACATGGTTAATTCACCGAATAGTGAAGAATCAGGATTGTTTGTTGACAGCATGCCTTTGTTTGAAAAAGAATCAGTTGCTACAAAGCTATCTTTGACTTTAGATGATGATTGTGAATTGAAAAGGTGAGTACATGCTCCTCATTAGTAAAACAACGACAATCTTACCTTCAAGAGTTGATGCCGGTCGGGGCTCACATTGAACCATTTCATCAACCAAAGTTCAGCTCTCAGAAAATTAAACCAATTTTCTGTTCAGCCGATGCTGTAGCAGAGAGCGTTGGTTTCATATTCTGTCGGCTGACTTTTATCGGTGGACGTCCTAATACAAAACTCATTTAAAAGCTTATCTTCAACTTGTTTGGTTATGTAAGTTGCATTATGCAACATCACGTAGTGGTCCATAACTCCCCTTTACGTCTAGACAAGTATAATAGCAATTGTAATTTAATAAGCACATTGATATTTCACCACATGAAATTCTTCCATGAATCATTGTAATAGCAAAGAGTTGGTGGTCCTGAAATACCCCATTTCTATTCATCCTTGCATAACTGTCCATAAGCTAATGCCTTTAGTGTGCTCAAGTATCAAAGAACCTACATATGCCACTTCTATCAGTGGCTCAATCGCTACATTCCTCCCATCAAGATGTAAGCTTCAAATAGGTATTGTTCATGGTATTGAATAGAGATCTGCAATATTTCCACGTACACACTGCATGATGGTTGCCTCACGGGATGGGATAACTTGAACAGAGGAATCAGTAAAGTGCAAGAGGTCTCAAATCAACATAATAGGGGTCAGTAAAGTACATGGGCGCGAGTTGTCACATTAGGAGAACTTAGATTGACGTTTCAGCTGCAGTCTACATTAGATTAATTTTGGACACTTAACCGTAGAATTCAATTGACGCGTTGACATCTAATATATAATGCAACATAGGCCTATTCACTATACTGGCACTGAGACTTGTTATTTTTCTATATAAGATGGAAAAATCTAATAGTGCTGCTATCTCCTTCAAGGGAAATGGAATGTTTTCGATATAATATAGCTAGCCTAGTACTTGGTTATTTGTGTAAATACCTACATCGACACACATTCATTTCGTTACTGTATCAGCATCCATTCCTATATACTGTATCAGCACAGTCTTGTCAAGTTCAGAGACGTTATCAAGTATTATCAATATCGCTCTTGCTTATCTAAAATAGTAGGGTACTGACAAAAGTGACTACTAGCAAATCATGGACACATCAAATAACAACAGATGTGATGACAATAATTTCGCATTTCAAAATTGATTAATAGGCCTATGCTTTCCTGATATGCAGTGACATTTTTTATCCATAGAGCACTCACTCTATTTTATTGTGTGAATGGAAAATACCCTTACCTACGTGTATCGATATCAGAAGTTTTGTGGCAGTAAGTCAACTTAAATAGGATTCATGCAGCCTTAAAAATGTGGAACATTTTTAAAACTGAATTTGTTCGTACGTTACAACTTTAAAACAGATATAGCCTCCTCATCCGATAGATCTAATCTCTAGTCCTCATTTTCAAAGGGCGTGCGGTCAAGTTCATGACAGAGAATCACTAGACAAATAAATATTTTCTGATGCTTAGTGTCAATAATATGATATGGTGTCTGACCAGTCAATCAAGGTTATTATTGCTTACTATTTCTAGGATGTTTTATGTTGCGATATTCTTATACAACATTTCAATACTTTTTGAAAGCTGTTGTATACCTTGCCAATGTGAATTTTGAATTCGTTTTCAGTCTGTCTGAAGATGGTCAATGCATGCTGACAAAATTAATTACATATGTCAATAATGAAATGATTTCAGTTCAACATCAAAATTCTCGACTCTTTCAACCAGTCACACTTGTTCATAAATGAATCATAAATAATTGCATAATGAGCGCGTTCCTTTTCACTGCGTAATCCTGATTCCTAACTCATGGTTTTAGTCAGAGTGCATAAAGAAAGTATACGATTGTTTTCATTGATTCATGAATTTCTGTAATTTAATTAATGATGTAGAAATTTTCACCTCATTTCCGAAAGCAAATGTCATATACAAGCATGCTTTCTATTTGCGTTGTGTGTCATTGGTGTGGCACCAAATAACCATCAATAAACTATTATTGGTGTTCGTCAATTTTTTGCATATGTGCCTTCATTCAAATTTAAAATCGAAACTTAAGGAAGACAATATTATCAGGTGGGGTAATTTTATTTCTAGGCTCTCTAATTTCCTCTGTCACTTTCATGGACATGACAGAAGGTTGCACATCTACCAGCCTGTCTTCTCATCCACCTTCATCTCATGAGTTGCTGCATGTATAGTCGATGAGAAAATAGGGTAATCTATGTAGATTGTAGATGGCTAGACAGCGGATGACTTGTCATCATATTACTTCAATTATTGCGTGGAAAAATTCTGTCGATTTTCTCACTACAAGCTCTTAACGGTCACCTATGCAGACGGTTTCAGTCGCGAAAATCCCGTGTAGTTCATATACATTTCTTTGTAATTACGATTTATCCTGTCAACTATTTCCTCATTTAGACTATGATTTGATTCTGAATTTTGAATGAGGCATTTAATTATGTAACATCGATATGTCAAAGCTTACGAAAACATAAAAATGCACTACAGCGATGATTTTTCTTTCAGCTCTGGGTTGCCAGATCATATAGTCCAAGTTGGAAGAGCTTTCCGCCAAGTTGTAAAGATTTCCTTATCTGATGGTCGCATTATCTTTGGTGTTTCAAATTGTGCCCAATTTATGGACAAGAATCCTGAGGATGTGGTTTTATGCGTTTTTGCTGGGAAATTGAGTGAAGAATACGCAAATCAGATTTATTACAAATTGATTGAAACCCTGTGTTGGCACTATGATATCAGCCTGGGAATGGTAAGTATTTCCGCCGAGTTAATTCAAGTTTTATTAGCGATCACTAACATCTTTCATTGGGCTTATAAAGACATGTTTTTAGCTCATTTTGCAGTTTGTAGCCAGCATAAGTATACATTACACTCCGTAGAATTAGCATGGTAGACACAAATGTTGTATTTCCAAGAAGTTGGTGTAATGCAACCTCCATTTTAAGATATCCGAATCACGAATATTAAAGTGTACACCGAAATAATCAGCAGATGAATAGTGACTCAATTTAATTGAATAGTTAGTAGAAAAGCATTTGAGCATGACAACTATAATCAAACGGTCATCAACTTGATGCTCGTATGTAGCCTATTTCTAAGTATTGAATTTCTAGTCTGTAGCATTTATGTTCTCTCAGATTCTCATTAATGTAAATTACTTTCAGATTCAGTCAATAATGACCATGAGGAAGTTATTTCCGGTTGCCAAAGAATTGGATAGTGAAGATCTGGATTGTATAATAGTCATGGTAAGTTTTACTGATAACCTATAAGATGCAACATAACTGAATAATGAAATGTTAGCTTCTCCAGAAAGTGGAGACAAGATTTTACTGATTGTCAATTTACAAGCTAAGTTCTTTCCATTCTTAATAGACATAAATTGAAAACACATGGTCAATATTGTAAAGAAATCAAAAGGTGCAAATTTGGTAAAGGAAAGTCATAATTAATAAATTTCTAATGCTTCTATTTCTGTATGAATTATTTTACTGGTCAAAGTTGTATAAAACAATTATATATATATTTCCAAGGAGCTTTCATATTGGATTTTATTGACTTTGTATGGTCATAATATGATAACTTACCGAAAGCAATGAGGTTCTACAACATGCTGCTCAAAGAAATTGTTTACTGATAACAATTTTCCGCAAGTGAAAATTATGATGCAGAACTCATGCGCATCTATGTGTTTTCATGTTGAGCAACATTTCATTCCTTTCATTCCAGAAGCCGTTGGAAGAAGAATTATCGTCTGACGAGGAAGTTGTAGTTAAATTCTGTCGCCAACACAGCACTGAAGATGAACCACCGCTAATACCTATTATTGATACCTGATTACTTTATTAACTGTGCTCATATGCTCTATTTGAATCGATTTTTGCTTGCTGAAGTATCGCTTTGTCAAGCAATCAAGGCTTGTGTGAATCAAAGAGCTGACCAGGTGGCATACATGACCAATCAAAGGAAAAGTACAAAAGAGGCTATTTTCGATCTCATGAAGGGACGTCTATAAATGCCCATCAATTCATTTCTATGTGGTTAAATCTGAATAGCAAGAGATGGACACTCGAAATTTTCTGACAATTTGATGAACCATAACGGTTGTGCATACATAGCCTTTTTTCTATTTGTCCGTTACTGGCGGCACAATAGCTATGGATTTTCATTGGAATATTTCATTTTTGAAATGACAGAACCAGAAATACAATTGTGAACGAAGTGATAGTGAATGTTGACTCTCATGTGTCATGTATGTAAAAACGTACCATTTTTTACTTTGATAAAGCAATTTTGCAACAAATCTTTTTTAATCAAATATCAGCATCAACTCCACTACTACAGCTCACTACCTCATACTGTGCACTAAATTCATAGCACCTAGGCTATATAGGTCTTATCTTTAGGTCATACCGGGTATGTAGTCAAGCTGCATTGTAAAGCCTAGGCTTGCGACATTTTATAAAGTACATAGCTGACCTGGTGGCATCCAAGTCAAGTTTTATATTTACTCAAAAAAATTTATTATCAAATTTTTCACTAATACTCGTAAATCCACCAACAGTCATGTAATTCGCTCAAAAATAGGCAACATAAAGATTCAAAGAATTGAGGTGTGTCTAATTTACCGCTCTATGACTCGCCATAGACATAATGAATTAAGTTATGCCAGAGTTATAAAGCTTGTCAACCCTGTGGGAACGCATCTTGCCAATATCAACAGATTATCTGGCGAGGTAGCGATTTTGTGGATAATTTTTTTAAAGGTTCATTTTCGTGTAAAAACTATATCCGCATGTGAAAATGGTCATCATTTATCCAAAAACATGTGTAAAATTAAAAAACGACAGGTGGCAAAAAAGTTGCTATAATTAGTTGGTAGATATTTGTTTACTAATGCGAGCTGATTTTTCGCCTACCGGCGAAATCGTGGATATTGTAGCAACTAATTAGTGGTAAGTAGTAATGTTCGTATATTACCTTCACATGAAAATATATTGTATACTCAGTCTGATCTGATAAAAAGGGATCTTTTTTTAATTCACGAAGGCTTAAACTAAAAAAGTATTTATCTTCCATAAATTTCGCAGTAAATACTATGATATTATTCAAATATTTGTCATTGTTGTAAATTATTGAATGTCAAGAGATGTTATGAAAATTGATATATGCGGATTCTCTATATTCTTATAATTATCAAAGAATGATAGTCTGCACTTATTTCTTAGATAGACTAGCCATATGTGGGGGATAGTGAGGAGGTGAGGGAGAAAATAGAGCCTCGGCTGCAGAGGCGGATTACTAAAGAAAATAAGAGAGAAAGTCGAAAGTAAAAGGTGACATATAGAGCGCGAATTGTCGCCGGCGAACTTCGCCAGCGAATATCCCGCAAATATGACTGAACTTTAGCATGATATTCTGCAGCTGATATTCGCCAGTTTTTCGCAAGATTCGTTCCCACAGGGAATGGTACGAGTATATAGAAATCGCCTTCAAGGTCATCCATCGTTTGTAACCTCTCCCTCTGAAAATATAGCCAAAATGTGAGGAACATATTTTTGTAAGTTCCTTGATATTTCAAAGATAGTATCATGCTCATTTCGTGTGCAGAGATTAAGAATCATGTAAGTTATTAAGGATTTGAATTGTTTAACAGATCGTTCTATTGCATAAACATAATCAATAGAAACATTTGTTCTTGTTTCAAAGCAAAGAATGGAAGTAGGCTATCAAGTAAGCTTATATATTGCATAAATTTTTTTAATTGTATTATTTAGACCCATTACACTTCATGCAGAAAATAGCGTGAAAGGGAGTGTTTGAAAGAGACAGGAGTTTCAATAGTTTTCGCTATAGGTTTCAATTGCGGTTCACTCTTGATATCAGCATTCACATTATAGACATACTGGAAAAGCGCAACACAATAGAAGTCCTATTGCAGTTTCTATAAATACAAGCCATTTCAAAGTAAAAATAAAACATGTTGCTAAATAAAAGATTTTCTCATCTGTTTGACAGTAGCAGTGTAAGGCCTATGCATCGTGTAGTAGGCTAGCCTTTATTTACAGAATTTAACTTAAAAAATAAATGTGTGCGACTTAGGCTAAAATAGTGACACCAAAGTGATTTTTAATCACTCTATTTGAGTAGGCCTAATACTCACCAGAAATTGTTGTTGTCCGATGTGAGCATGGAATAGACAATAAGTTAATAGGTGCATTACTTACGCAAGAACAATGCAAAACCTTTTAGGTTTACGAGTATAGCGCAACTAAAGTAAATATTGAGTTGGTTTTTTGGGAGGTATGGGGTTCCTCCTCGAGGCCATTGCAACACCTGCCCTGAACTCATACTGACGTTCCTGGGAAGTGATGCATGAGCGAAAAATATTCTGACGCGTCTTCACGAACCCTTTAATTCATGTTCTATCCATTTGGCAACATTTAGACCCGCAACTTTTGGGACAACAATGCTCAGTTATATCGATCCCAAATCAGCAAAAGTTTACGACGAAAAGAAAGAGGAGATCAATGCGATCATGAATGCGATTCTATTGGCACCGCTCCCAGCCTCATACGATGCCGATGCTTGCAAATTGCATTTGAAAAAATATTTTGAAATTTTAAAATAATTCAAGCTAGAATGAAATGGTTACGTTGCAGCAAATGTGCTATATACAAGCATTTTCAAAATACTTTGCGAGTGCGACATATGCACCATAGCACACATTTAAATTCAAAATTTGAATTACAAATGATGCAGACTATTAGGCATTTTTGTGCGATTGATTCCTTTTGGTCTCAAATTGATCGTATGTATTCATGGAATGCTAAGATATGCATCGAGTTTCATTGGGCAATTTTCTTTAATGGATGTTCAGATGAGTTCTATTAAAAAATTCAAATTTTGAATTTTCTGAAGAACTAGTAGATCGATTATCTGAGTTTTGCTGAAATTCAATTTGTGATCAATAGGTAACATGAAAATGCAGTATTCGAGGATGGGCAATTTGGTTCATTCTTCAGGTCGTTCAAGACCACCGTGACAGACCTACATTGAATACGCCTTGCATGTACTACATGCATTAATTCAAGAAATAAATTATTTCTAAATGCGCGAGTTTGATATCTAATACAGAAATCTGTGCATTTAATGCTATCTAATCCAAGACAATTGCAAAAAATTGTCACTGACATTGATAAATAGTAAAACAGGACACAAATTTCCGCTTATCACTTAACGTATTTTACCGAACTTATGTGGGCTAAGTCGGGCATAGATCTAATGCAAAAATGTAGTATTGATAGCCATTTTATGATTCCATTATATGTACACTTATTTGCAGCCTTTTTTGAGAAAACGGTGAAAACACGTACGTATAGCCAACACTATACAGACCAGGTATTTCAGATAACGATGTAATAAAATACCTCCATTGCAAAATATGACAGTCAAATCTTACTACTTGCAATTTTCTGATGGATATATTTTGAGGAAATATTAGTAAAAAGTATTGTGTGTAAAAATTAAGCCACTTGTACGGATGGAGCGGTGCAAGCATTGCAGATGAAAATGTGCGACGAGAAGATTTGTCCATAACTGTGATCTTCAAAATCCCCTAGCGATCGATAACATTCCAATCCCGGAGGGAGAGATAGATCATAAAATGCCCCTCTCAGCTATAATTACATCCAACGATATTAAAAGGTAGGTACGAGTAGGCTATCTACGGCGCAAATTGCTCCGGCCGTCGTTAGCTTTACAAAATGTTTCTGTTTGTTAATTCTATTGACATTCTATACAAACAAAACATGCTAAGCTGTTACTGTCCACGTTTAAGCATATTTAGCTCAAAATGGGATGGCAACATATCGTCAACGTTTCGGTATAGGCTATTTTATGATAAAGCATTTGCTTCGTCTTGCTTGCAGGCCACATACAGGTTTTGTCCCGGGAGAGTCGGCTCTGGGCATTCCTGATCATTTTCAAGAGCCGAATTCGGAGGAATGCATATCGACAATTTTTTATCACACTATTTAAACTGAAGATCTAGACTTCAAACCCACGAATGCTCAATGACCAATTCAAATATTTTAAAACTGATAAGACGACAAAATAAGACGATAAGACGATTTAAAGACAAGATAAGACGATCAAAAATCGTCAAGCAGCTATCATGAAATTTTCCATCATAAACTGCAGTGCTGACACTGCCTTAGAAATATATAGATATACGAACGAGTACATGACCCGAAGAATTCAATATGCGATGATGTTCATGGATAGAGATGCTCAACAAAGAGATGCACAACATAGACATAACACAATAACGCTAGGTTTTCTCGATCAAATATAACACCTTGTCAAAACAAGTCCAACACTAGACAACCGCTTTGTAGAATGTTAAATAAATGTAAATTCAGTATGACGCATTGATTGCAAATCTAATCGCAGGTAGATCAAATATAGCTTGTCAGATCAAGTATTCCTTTCTATTCTTTTTCTACCTTACTAATTATTAATGTGTGCATTAGGCAGAACAAATGTCAAACTAGTCAATTTATAAGTGGCATATGCAGATCAAAATATGTATATTGCTATATTGGATATCAAACGTGCTGTCAGAGAATGTCTGCCGTTGACAAACAAACAGTAGCCTACCTGGTAATTTTGACGCTATAGTGGCGATCATTATGCCAACTTCTGAACAGGAAGTGTGCGTCGTCATTCGAAGAGTGAATGATAGTAAGTACACCGTCGCCTTTGCATGGACTGGAGCACTTCCACGGACTCGTGAGACACCAGGTGTGGTGGAGGCCGCAGTTATCATTGTGAAGCAGCATCCAGGCTTCACCTTGGATCAGAAAGGCCTCTATACACTCCTAACTACGAATATCTCTCCCAACACATGCCTGATCAACAAAACTCGGAAGAAGTCAAACAAAGGCTAGAATAATTTGCAGACGCAAGTTATGTATAAATGGCCAATTTTTGTAGATGAAGCTCATTGAGGTGTCGGTGATGTCAGTCTTCCGGAGACAACTATAGGCCTACTACATTTGGCGTCCACCGTATTCACCTATGCTGAACTTTGTGGAAAATGGCCTCTCATAGTGGAATCCCCTGAGATTTTTG
This sequence comes from Prostheceraeus crozeri, assembly GCA_907163375.1. NCBI lineage: Eukaryota > Metazoa > Platyhelminthes > Polycladida > Euryleptidae > Prostheceraeus > Prostheceraeus crozeri. The sequence goes on along the minus strand of CAJQUW010004613.1, from coordinate 1,308,099 downwards.
TAAGTCCTGAAATCTCGGGGCTTTATTCACGAGATCCCGAGATTAATTTACTAGTGATTTAGTAGTTATTTCTGCAGTTGAAATCAGGTTTTAAACTATCTTGTATGTGAAGATTGAATTCGAATGTTCAAATTCCTAAATTATGTTCATTGAATTGCTGAGCTCTTATGTCAAATACTGCATATTGCAGAAATAAAGGAATGAAAGTTAGGGATCAACATTGCGAGCAAACTCCTCAAAAAATAAAAGACACTCTATAGTACCAAACTACGGAGCATTGTGTCGGTCATCATTCCTGAGTAATCATAGACATTTACAGCGGAATTTGCCAGCTTGTTTATGAAGCAGGACATTTTGATGCAAATGATAAAGATTAATAGTTAGCCTTGGATAATTTAACTGTTTTCTTTTTTATCTTTCATATCTTTTATGTTGCAGACATTCACCAATGACATTCAATTAATGATTGAGGTTCAAATGTGAGGCAAATGCTGCATACTTAGCAACATATTATTTCAATAAGATCGATATGACTCTTTATGATTATTTAATGACATTTGATTCGTCATTGATATCTTTGCATTTGACTAATCAATCATTATTGTACATTTGATATCAACCTAGTGACATTTGTTTTGACAGGTTATGATAACTGCCTAATGTTTCATGATTTGGCAGGTTATATTTGACAACTGTCTAATGTTAGCGTGTCACATTTGATTATAACAGGTGTTACGGTGTTATGTTTGATCAGGGAAATCTATGATTTCGCATAACATTTGCCCCTGTGGGAACGCATCTTGCGAAAAGCTGGTAGATTATCAACTACATAACATTCGTGCGCATCATGCTTAAGTTCATAAATATTCTGCAGTATGCTTGCTTTCTAAGTTCGCTGGCGATAGTTCGCGAATATGCGCTCTACACAGTCCTTTAATTTTGTCTGTCATTTTCTATAGTAATGCCTGTCTTCCCTTTCCACCACTGAGGCTCTATTTTCTCCCTTACCTACTTACCAATGGCTAGACCCTACTATTTAACAAATACAGATTGTTTCATAAAGAATTGTAATAGATGAAATAGGTAAACGAAAATTGCGTATAGAAAGTCGTTTCTAAATTCACCAAACTTTATATGTTTGGAAAGCTCATGTTCTGAAATTGCTCCTGTGAAAATTTCATGACCATACTCTAAATATAGCAGTCATAATATTTCAATCTTTTGCAATTTGTTTGGAATTCAATTCTCATTTTCATCACTAACCAGAAAGCGTGAATCGAATTCATTCATTTTATTGTTTTGTGTCTCTCAGTAACATGCGAACTGCTGTACTGAAAGCTTACCAGAAAGGGGTCAAGCTGAGACTTTGATCCGAAGTGGCGGGCCAATTGCCACTATCGGAGCAATCAAAGGTCCCCAAAAGTACTATTTACTTTTGGTTGCGAAGAGGCTGTCAGCGGCCTGATGGAAGGTCTCCTTCCTGGCCGTCCAAGGCTGCTGACTTCTCGCAGGTCAAATCGCTACATCATCAGTGTGGCCGATAGTGATCACTTTACCTTTTTATCTGAGTTTTTAGCAGGTTCAGATCTTTCCAGGACAACTGTTTGGAGGCGACCTAAGAAGTTGAACTACTCCAGTCGTAAGAGACCATCGAAGCTGAATCTGTCCGAGCTACATAAGAGACTGAGACTACAGTGGTCAATGAAATGTTGCCACTGGCAGAATCAATGGTTACGTGTTGTTTGGTCGGATGAGGCAGCTGTCAGATTAAAATTCAAAGATGGACGTCTACGCCTATGGCTGAAGTCTGGCAAGACATTCCTGATCGATTTTCTACATCGAGTAGTCAGGACGATTGCAGGAAATTTCTCATCCGAGGAGCCATTTGGAGTGATCCATCATCGGGTTGGATTCTCATGGATGACAATGCTCCATGGCATCGTGGCAGGGCAACTGCGAACCGAATAGAAGAGAATTCAATAATGATTTGCACGATGCAAACGATCAGGAGACGGTGCAACAAATGATACAAAAATCTTCTGTGTACAGCAACTGTTACCCGGGTAAATTGAGAAAAAACGCTGTACCGTCGGAGCAAGCCTCAAGAGACAACCGTTGATAATATATTTTATCAGTAATGTACACGATTTCATTGGTTTAAGGTTGCCAGTGGCTGCATTGAAAAGCATTGACCCGAAAACTGAACCTTGAGAAACACCAGAAGTGATGACCATATGATTACCCACGAGGGAATCAGTGCGAACACTCTACTTTCGCTCTGATAGGGAAGAAGAAATCAATCTGATGAAATTTGGCGGAAACTTGCATTCACTTAAGCGACTCAAAATTATATTGTGATCAATTTTGTCATGAGCATTGACTAGGTCATCAGCAAAGACTTGGACACTGGAAACTTCGTTCAAATCCAACAGCTTTGTTATTCGATCATGCAGAAAAATAGAAGCTTTGGTAGTTGATACTCCACGCATCCTACCATGTTAAAATAGTTCGGCATCATTTTCGAGTCAACTTCGGTATTCTTTCAGTATTAGTTTTTCGAGAGCTTTCCGGGAATCGGAAGATGGGAGATTGGGCGTAAATCGTCAATTGATGGTTTAGCAATCTTATAGGTACTGGCGTGATATGTGCGTATTTCCAAGGACGTGGAAAAAAGTTTGCCTTGATGCATGCGTAAGTGAATAGAGAAGTGCGCAGGTGGTTTCGCCAATACACATGCTGCCTCCTGTACATTAGTGGGAATGTAATCAGATCCGAAGGCTTTGTGAGTCTTTAAATGGAACATTGGCATCATTAGCCTAAAAACCTGCAGGCAAGAGTCTGCAACATCAAATGGTTTTCTTCCTGAATTGAAGCATGCAACAAAGAAAAATATTTAGTATGATATAGAAAACAAAGTCATTCAGTTATTATAGTTATAAACTTACTGTTTACTATAATATGTTTCTGTTTTAACCAATTTCTGGCTATTTATGAAACGGACTGTAGAAGTGCAGAATTTTTTTGATAATAATAATAACGAGGACAATCTGTTTATATCGATTTGCGCAACATCTCCTGACGTTAAATAATTTATAGCAATAACATATTTGAATCATTTCATGTATTCACCACGACGTCTACGACATTTATCGAAAATAAATACTTTTTTTAGTTAAAGCCTTCATGAATTTTAAAAAAATAGAATTTTTAAGTGATCAGACCATACTGTGTGTATCAGGGATGCGGAGTCCTATCAATTTTGATAGGACTCCAACTCCGACTCCAGGGTTTGATAGGACTCCGACTCCGGGTGACAAGTATATCAGCCTAAGTTCTGGTAACCTACATCATAGATCATTAGAGGCTTACTTTATAGCCTGATTTTAGTGATCATTGCTGTATCAAATCAATCATTTTCTATGAAAGTTTACCAACTTTGCACATCACTTGTTGGTGTGTGCTTCACACGGATTTCCCCTGTCTCTACCAGGCAGGAATATCCTAATCCTTCTCCAAAAAATATACGCTTTCGATTTCAATATGCGCTTTGGAGGAGCCATCACACACGATTCACGTTAGAATAGGAGGTAATATTCTCAAGCAAACAAATAATTTACTTTTGTCTCCGATGTGACGCTTGGTGCGTATGTGTGATCGAGGCTAGGATGGCTAATTGTCTTCTCTACTAAATCACCGAGTGAAACGACAATCCTCTTTCACTGTTACGGTTCATTCCCTCAACTATTACAAGCTTTGCATGCACTGCTGCCTCTGTACTTTTCTTTGACGGAGAAAGTTGACATCAAAACAGTGACAGCTATGCACGAGGATAAATAATTTGTTTGTATTCTATTTCGGGTCTACTTATAGGCCGGAGTCCTATTATTTGCTAGGACTCCGACTCCGGCAAAAATGATAGGACTCTGGGACTCCGACTCAGCATCCCTGGTACGTATAACATCATGGTATGACATTTTGTGAATTTCCCGGAATATCAAATTAGTATTCCCCGATTCTTGGGAATGACATTACCGGGAGAAAACCCTAATTAATTGCGATTAAGGACAGTGGAAAATGTACATTCGGCTACATAGCAGTCTTTGGTTGCGATCAGGTCTCAACGGTTAAGGAACTCTATTTTTGTTTGACTGACATTTCACAGAAAGCTAATTATTTCATGTATAAATAATTCTGTTTGCAACACGTGAAAGCTATGTGCTAATCATGAACTGCGCGGGCTCTCTCCAGTTGTCATGACAGACTCCATAATCACGGCATGTGTTACATCAAAAGCGTTTGATCACTTACAGCATAACCGATTGGTGAATTTTTTGAATTCTATGGGACTTAATCGAGGATTTCTGAAGGATTCTATGGGACTTTCCTCTCGATCGTATTGTGTGAAAATTAATGGGAGTTGCGGTCCATTGATAGAGGTTCCGTCAGGCGTTCCACAGGGATCATTGTTTGGTCCGTATCTATTTGCGGCTTTCATGGCGTCAATGAACTTCAATTGGCCTCTCATAGAATGTGTCAAGTATGCGGACGATGCAACGATTGTCGAAACTATAGAACGCACTACCCAAACTTTATTGTGCATGTCAGATATTGAAGTGCTATTCTCGAGAACAGGACTTTCCTTGAACATACACAAATGCAAAGAAATGATTCTACCTCGTTCTATTTTTTATTCTGTTGGTTTCAAAAGAGTTGACATTCTCCGTATTCTTGGCTTTTCTCTCACAACAACTCTTAGTTGAGAGGTGTAAATCAAGGACGTTTTGAAGAAGGCTTCTCGTAGATTGTACATTATTCGGTGCTTACGAGATTCATTATGTAAAAATGATTTGTTATCTGTTTATCATGCCATCATTACAGTTTTGTTTATTTATGCGTCGCCAGTACATGGAAATTTGTCGCATGGTTTGTTAAAAAAAATTAAACCGATTTCAAAAGAGAGCGCATCGTTTAATTTGTGATCCAAATTGTGCATGCAATAGGTTCGACGATCTATCATGTAAGTCTTTGCAGTGTGATTTAAACTTTTTGCGTAACTGCGAGAGCCCATGTCACCCACTTCATGCTTTTGTACCTGGTCGTCTTAGATATAATAATAATATCTTTATTGCTTCACATGCGTTACAGTTGGTGAACGCATTAAAAAAACGCATATACCAAGCATTTTCGACTTCCAGCATCTCATACCACAAGACGCTTGAATTCATTTTTTCCATGGATTTGTGCTAAATCAAATGAACTCATGCATAAATATGAACCTTTCACTGACTTTATTTCGGTTTGTATCATGTATAGCGCTCACGTACTTTTGATTTTCTCTAATGTATAAATTGATTTTCATTACTTCGAATATATACACCTCTCTCTCTCTCTCTCTCATGTAACCTGCGGACTGACAACCCCCAGTGACAATTTTCTACTTCGCATCATGAGCCTTATATCCAAATAGTCGGGTCCTATCATTTTTTTAGGACTCTGACCGAGGTAGGCCAACATACCCATGGCCTTTCAGTGATATTGATTTAGTGAGACGGAAGGGCGCCACCATTACCACAGTTTATTCTAAAGTTAATCGCTTTAAAATATAAATATTAATTTGTCAACAAGCATAACCGGTATACATGTCTCGCCGACTTGTGGTTCCATTTATGATTTTTGTCTTAATTCCACTTTCTCTTTTATTTACTTATTCGGCCTTTTCATTACTACTTCTGTAAAGTTGTGTTCATTTTTTAGACGTTTCATCATTTTAGCATATCTATATGATTTTGGGCTCAAGCATCGATATTTCGATATTTTATTTTAGTAATGTGCTATTATATCATAAGGACATATAATATGTTAACGTTAAATCAAAATTTATGATTTCAGTGAAGACGTATGCATCATCAGAAACGCCGGAATAAAATGGTTGTATAGTAGAATTACATTTCGTTGCTATTGAAATTCAATTGTATCGATTAATAGAAATGTAGAAAAAGTATTATTTGAAAATTATTAATTTAACCCAATATTTTCTGACGGGATTTCGTTGATCAAAAATAACATCATGTTATAAGCAATTTAATTAGCGTTCATTTTATAACTGATATTCAGTGTTGCATAATGGTTGGTTACAAAAAACATTGTGTACAAAACAAGGTGCAGCACATACGATATATTTTAAAAAAATAATGATTCCAATTGATATATGAATTGAAAGTAAAGAACATGAAATGAATTATATTTCCGATTTGTAGAAATACACGTTCGAAGTTGTATTTCTTCACATATTTGTCACCAGAAAATGTACGAAACTATGAACTGAATTCATCGAAAGTCAAAAAATGGCAAATGTTCGCCTCTAGAAAATGACGGAGTTCATGCTCGTTGAATTTGAAGAATAGTAATAGCAAGTGTCAAGAAGCCAATAATATCCAAAACCTTCAGATATGATAAAATGGATATGTTAGTTTGACAGCTGTTCTTGTTAAAATCAATAAGCACTGAAATATTCGCAAAACATTAAGATAAAATTGTATCAAATTGATACGATGAAAATAAAGCATTTATTTCACAGAAATAGAGGCTTGAAATGTATAAAATTTTCGGAAGACCAATGTCTCAATAGCAGCATAATACAACTCCAATTGCACTGGATAATTTTAGATAATGCCTTGTCCGCATATCCATTCAGAATGAAGTGGAATGAAAATCGATTGAAGTGTTCTGAAATTAGATGGATAACATTGTGATCGCAAACATTGTATATATATATATGTATATACGAGCACTGTAGGAAATAGTAACTTGATCACTTTTAATGAGATAATTAGGGACAATTTGGTATGTATTTTTTGCTTTCAATACGTTCCTTAGATCTTCAGAACAGCGCACAAAATCGACCCCAAATGTGTTTGATTGCATTGAAACCCTCTCACTTAAAGAAATATATTATTTTGGAGAATGTAGAAAGAAAGATATATTCGATTTCTAATATAAATAAGGGAGAAACAAATGACAAAACTGGTTTGATTCCTTAATGAGGAAAGAAAAAAAATGTGTGAAGCTTTTATGTGAAATATATGCCGCTGATTTCATTAATTACAATAATTGTAATCAATGAAATCAGTGGGATCTAATTACTAGTACCATCAGTAGAAGGCTGATAGCAAAATACAAACTTCAAATTCAGATCGATGTGCTGTAATTTTTTATCCGTTAATAACAAGATGAGACAGTTTAAGCTTACTTTAAATTATAATAAGTGGCCAAATGCTAAAATTTCAAAAGACACTAAGTGAATCAATAGCAGAACTTAGGGCTGTGATTGGCTGGCCTAAGTTTCAGAGATCCACAACACTATCGGGGTTGAATTTTTTTTAATAAAGCATGATTTCAACCTTGATGACTTAAGTTTCAGTTATCTTTGTATACGGCGTGCAACAAAAAACGGAAATTATTTAATTAATCAATGAAACAGTAAATGAATGCATGAATAGTCAAAATTGGTCACACATATACAGGGCAATTCATATCAACCAACATCCGTTGGATATTTTCAGACAAATTGTCACTGGAAAATCTTCATCAGTTGCTTGAAGATAAGCAACGGATGTTGGTTAAAATTAATTCCTTTGTGTAAAATATCGAATGCATCATGCAATCATATTTGCAATTACTATATGCTATTTACATATCTATATATATTTTAAATACATTTATATTACCGGGTATTACACATCATGTAAGCAGCCATGCATTTATTGTTTCTTCCAACATTAAACATTAATACCCCTCATTACCCTAAATACCCTTCAAACCCCTCATACATTAATTTCCTACATTAAACATTTCCAACATTAAATAAAACATGAACAATAACCAAAAATGCTTCAGAACAAGCGATATGGAAATGTTTCGTTTTAGGTTGAAATATGACTGTCACTTATATATGCTTGAAACATAAGTGAAAAAGCCATTGGGTCTCTCCGATTCAGTAGCAAATACACTGATCACACTGACGTTAGAGAAGAGACCGATATGTCCTTAATCAAAAAAGTTTCTTGCACTTTCAAAGTTTTGTAAATGAGCAGCTTAACACTGTCAGTAAATATAAAAACAATCTACTAGTTTTATGCAGCATGAAAAAATTAGAAACTGTGTAACAGGACTAAACATGATGAAAATCTGCTTGACACTATGCTAAGATACACTGCCATTGACTTATTTGTCTTCACACTACCTGAGAGACACACTCTTAGCTTGTCGATGATTTCGTCTATGTCAGTTATCTTGTTGTCAAGTCTGAATTTTAAGATAGTTTTCCGCAACTTCTTTGAAAATTTGCCCGACTGCTGATGTTAGAGAGAGTACACGCAATCTCATACAGATCTTACAGTCATTGTGACTGGTCAGCATCTGAGTCGACAACTTCTAAAACTGCACAACAAAAGAAAAATCCTTAAGCTGCAAACACAAAAATGTGTGGCCCTGAATTTTAGAGGCTCTGGCTGCATGACTGTCAAAAATGCATACGTCCTGCGAAAACCCTTAATATTGACTGATTTTCAGCTTTCTTTATGAAAGTAAGCTTCTTTGAGTTGCTCATATTAGCTTAAGCGAATTGCTGGGGCTTCACATGTCCAAAGAAGGTGAATTGAAAGAATCCTTCATGCTATTTTCACTAAATATAAGCAAATATTTCCAAGTTCCCCGACATTCAACGAATCCTTCAAAAGACTACACGGTCTCTTATGACTTCTAAGACATGGTATTTCTTCTAATATGCGGTTTGATCACACCATCGATCACAACTGCTGCTTCGTTTATTTTGAAATCTTTTGACGAGCTTTCTACACTTGGTTAGGAAAATTGTGGCCTAGTGACTGCTGGCAACCATGAACAGATCAACCAGTGAAGTCTTATTCGGCTTGGGTTTTGTGTTACGGTTCATAGGAACACATGCCAATCAATCACAGGCCTAAATTCCTTAATTGATTTATTGCTGTCTCTGGTATCATTTTAGGACTTTCCACGATTTTATCAAAAATCGTAATTTCTTTTTCTAATCATGTTGTTCCTTAGGGATTATAGAACTTTTTAACGTTGACACCTTCGCAGTTTGACCTCTTCATGCATGTGACTGTTTATACTCACATTATTTGTCTAAACAGAAAAAACAATAGAAGATGCGCCAAATGTCATTGATTCGTTTATAATCTGACTGTCGAAGGTAATGAATAGCAATTCGCGCTGCAGACAAAAAACAGATGAGGTGACGCAATTCCGGTACCGGCGAATGATTGCGGAGAAAATCATCGGAATATATTTCAATCGACCGTTCCTCAGCCAAAGGTAGATTTAACAGACAATTTAGTTCTGCTTGCTAACTAATAGAAGTTCAAACCGAGTCATGCACGGATGTAAAATTCTTACTTGCATTGATCAATTAAAGATAAATTGTTTGCGGAAAATCCAGTTTTAGTAGATGACTAGTAGAGAATTTAATGGTAGCAAAATGCTGATGCCACTATGTTTTGCGCATAGAAATAGATTGTTTATCTGAAGTTGACTAGAATGGAAATTGACTCAAGGTCGCGGCACATCCGGGGGAACTAAGTTGGGGCATGAACCACCAATGAAAAGCTTATAATTGCACATGTGACTGATTCTAAACCAATGATTCAGCCGTTGACAAGTGTATCTAACTGAAAATGCGTGCGATTTTTGTGCCACTATTGTGTATTGCATGAATCTTCATTTCCGTTCTAGATATTTCATTGTTATCTATTTCTATGGTTTTGCGTGATTGAAAGCCTAATAGAAAAATGGAGACTTCTTGTAGCTACTTTCAAGGAGAATAAGTAGTCACGTTTAACTACTAATGTACATGTATTATTAATATATAAATTTTGTGTTCTCTCAACAGTTGACGTGTTTTGATACTTTTTTCTGACGGAATTGAGGCGGCGACAGAGCGTGGTGAGAAATGCGTCGATATTTCAGTGGACGCATTTTCTCTCGAACTGCAATATCTAAAATTTACATTCTCAACTTTCAATTTGAAGTCCAGGCACAAATTCATAAACCTGTGCGTAGTAAATATTAACTCACTGTATCAATTTAGACAACACATTATTCATCGCTATCAAATAAACCTCCCTGTTCATCTCAATTATCATATTTCAGAGAAAACAGATACGTACCAGACTACTTCGATTTGAGGACACCCAATTCGTTCGATGGATCAAAAGCTTTTTCTGCCCAACTCTTCAGCTTTTTTTTGAGGAATTTCTCGTACACAAGAGACCTTGTCCAGCCAAGAAGTTAGGCACTGTGTATGAAATAGATGGCGAAGAATGTATTTGGAAATATGTAGGAGAAACGAAGAGACCGATCGAAATAAGAAGGAATGAATATTAGAAAGCGATACGGGAGAATGATGTCAACCACTCGAAAATAGCCAAGCATGCAACTGAAGCCTTCCACAAGATAAACATGGATATGAAAGAACTTGATTATGAAGAAGGATACCAACAAGAAGGATTAAATAAGCATTGTGGACTAGGAAACGCAGCAGCCAGAATCTTGTATTTGTGGACATTGGACATCTGTATGATGAGATTCTTTGATGTGCCGTTTTTATATACTCCTTGTTACACTGCCCTAAATTTCTATTCTTTTATAATTTCCCGTTATCATAATATGATGCTATGTCCACTTCTTGGCATATTGTTATAGAAATTTTGAAATTTGTATGTAGGCATAATGAATGTCATTGCTTTGAAAATAATCAGCGGTGCTGGACCGGTAAGTGCTTTAGCGAGTAATACGGTTTTCGATCCATCGAACGAATTGGTGTCCTCAAATCGAACAATGACAACATCACCCAACCATCTCTTATACTAATGATGCCAGAATACCTTGAGAAAAGCTAGATACAAATCAAAAAGTTAATGTCTTCGAAATAGTCGGCAATCGTGTATTCAATCATCGTCAATTTATAATCCATGTGAAAAAATTATGTCAAAAAAAAAATTTACTGCACATGTTGCTGTTCAGTATTATTCTGCATTATACATAAATATACTGACGGTATTATTCAGGTACATTTTGCAGTGAGATATAAGGAAAAATTTAGGAGTGTAACACAAGTTACTATCATACAAATCAGAAAAGCAATTATCGTCCATTGCTTGGCTACATTGAAGAAAATGTTGACCCACGAATATACATGTGCTGCCTAAATATACGATCATAATATTTTGGTACAATTACTATTTTTGAATATACTAATCCATCAAGTTTCGTCAGTGAAGTTTTCGCATTTTTGTAGGTTTATCTTTCTTTATCTGCTTCAGAATAGTTTTGATTTGCGCATTGAATGCATAAATCTGATAACTTTCTTGAAATGTATTCACGGTCGACGGTAGCAAATACTCCTGCGCTACAGCCTTTGTACTTCTCTGAAGATGCAGTGCGCGGTTCCTTTCATATTCTTCAAGCAACGGAGGGAAAACCACGATTGACCGGTGTAGTCGTCTTTATTCCAGCGACAAGTTTCGACCGGTGCTTCGGTCCTGTTCACGCAAACTGGCAATCAAATGCCGCCTTGATAACATTTGATGTGCCAGTTTGCGTGAACAGGACCGAAGCACCGGTCGAAACTTGTCGCTGGAATAAAGACGACTACACCGGTCAATCGTGGTTTTCCCTCCGTTGATTGAAGAGCATTTGTACTGCGGGGCAGCATTTTATGCACACCTGATTAAAGTAAGATCGATTAAGGAAATGATGTCAGGAAAAGTGATAATATTGCCCGGCATATGGGCACACTTGTGCGAGTACATAGAATAAATCAATGTTTGGAATGCCTTCTTTTGAAATGGTTCGATACTGAGTCAAATGCTACATCATATTCATTCATCGTCATTGTATTCAACTCTGTTATGTCATGATTCCTTATAATTAAATAACATCATTCTTAAGAGCAATGTTAATTTGAACACTTGTGAACAGTCAGAATTATATTATTTCACAAATTTGATCCTTATAGCCACGTCATATTTGACAACCATGTTTATTAATAGCATTCTTAATCAGTCATGTGAGCTGTTTTAATAGTAGTAGGTTATAGAACAACACTGCATTACTACTTTGACATCGAAAATGTATTCTAAAAGACTAGAAAAAGCATTGTATCTACGCTTCTATATTCTATCAATGTATGTAGAAACATCATCAATAAAGCTACATCTCGCTAACACACCTTTGTTTAACAGACTACATGAGTTGCATTAGATTGTTAGACTACTAGAAAATTATCATAAAAAACGTATATCTCTGAAAATGCATTTCTTTCTCATTTCATTAATTTCAATTCAAATACTATGTGTATATCCATAATTTTAAAATAACACCAGAGCCTGTCAAGGTAAATTGACTATGTTGCATTGAATATTGTATGTTGTCTCAGATTGTCTAAATGAAGTTGCGCTCATATTGGTTTTGTAACTCAAAATTTCATCTTCAAAGAAATTGAAGTAGATCTCTGCAACCAGGTCGATAAATTTTAGTTATAGTCTTTGAATGAGTTCATCGTGAGCTGAGCCAACAGTATCACTTATCCAGACTGAACTAATTCTTAATAGCAAATCATCACAGACCTCACGGTCAGCTCTTTTCCGAGATGGGCACTATAGACAAATAATTGCATCAAGCTGGCATATTATAGAGGAAGCTAGGATTTTCTCACGTCAGTCTCTTGAATTTTATTTCAATACAATGCTGAGATAATACAACATCATTACGGTAATACTGAATAAACAGTCAGTAATCATGTCAACATTATAAGCTCTGTAGAAGCAAAAAGAAGGAGTCTGAATGAAGTCCGTGTAAATTTGTAGAACATTGTAGAGCATCTCAAAATATCATATATCAATTTCATCCTTGAATTTTGCGAATATATTATAAGAATTAACTGATACTTTCAATACGAGTATTATAATTTATACCGTCTTCTTTACCATTAATAATAACAGTGTAAAAGTGCCTATTGAAAAAAATAAGTACACAAAATATAATGAAGGTAAAATAAAGAAATTATGAGCATATGTGCAGGAAATGACATGTGCAAATGATAAATATCATTTCTTCATTCCAGTATTGGGGACAATGCTTTTGCACGAATTATCTTAGAGAGAATATGAGAGCAAATTGTGTTATAACAGCTCTTTCCTCGGAATGGTGCACAGAATGAAAATACGATCAATCTGAAGAAAATTATCGAAGACAATCGTTTCAGCTGTCTAAGAGAAAGAATGTACATCAATGTAGAGTGCAAGTCCTCTTGGAACATAACTTTCAGACGCGAATGGCGACCCTATTTCAAATGATCAAGAATGAATACTCCATGATTAATTGAAATCAAACATACTCGTATAATAAAATCGAATACACATACTTATATAGAATATATTTGAGAATATGTTATGCAAAGAGCTTGACTCTATATATCAAAAAGCGGTAAATCGTTATTTTTCTCTTATCAAGAGAACTCAGTAAATATTTTTTCTCATTTTTATCAAGCACGTGTGAGCCCATTGGGGACGTTTACTTTAAATTGACAGTTTTCAAAAATAATCATTGATTGCCCCAAACAACCCTTAACAAAACCGATTATTCCGCATCCTCCAATTACGAAAACGAATCAGGTGAAATATGCTTAAAACATCAGGCAACAAACGACTTATAAGCTGTATAATAGCGCTCCCATGACATGAACATGAAATTAGCAGACAGGTTAAACAAATGCACAAAATACAACGCCGTGTTACAAACTGTTATGAGGTGAAAAAGCAGCGATAGTTAATGACTCACCAGTGCTAAGATTTTCTCATACTTCTCTACAAAAAAACAGAATGGGGCTAGCGTGTTTGTATATGTTTACAGTTTTATAACCACACAGCAAATAAGTATATCTCATATCTGGACAGTCTTAAATTAAAACCAAACAATATGTTTCAGCACTCGACAATGATTCGACTTCAGAACTTCACTGCTCTTGTTTGCATACATATACGCAATCTGTTATGAAAACTGCAGTCAAATTAACTTCTAAAAGTCGTCAAAATATGATTCATGTTGACTAAAATTCAATATTATTCAAATTCTGCTTATTTGAAATTTAGTATGCATATTTGGCTGTCAGAATGTATTTAGCTTTATCCTTATAAACATCTGTTTATCGTTCCTTTATATTTTCCGTATGTTGTATATTAATGATGCTATTTCTTGTACAATCTACAAGTAGTTCGTTTTGCTTTCTGTTATTCTGATTAAAAGTACAAGCACACAATTCATGATTCAATTATGCAAAACGAGTTAACAGGACATTCAAATTTAATGTCTAACTTCATTACAAACACGCAATAAGTATTTTAAAGTCTTTAATCTCATAGCTCTAAAATTCAAGTTGTGAGTTGACCAATTTAAGCATGTAGTACAATGTATGTGTGAATTAAGATAAGAGTATTCCAATGCATGTTGAAGAACAAGTATCTCGATCACTTCTTTATCAACTTCACTAAATAGAAGCACAATTGACTATCTTATTGTTCCTGCCGATTCATGATTTAATCTGACTGGTTTCTGAAGTTAACACTTTTGATGTTGATTAGATAGCCGAAAGCTGAGAGCAGACGCAGACATCAAGCCAGTATTACATATAATAACAGATTTACCTGTGGTGATATGACACTCAAAACTCATTATCACTATAGAATTCTCTAGTACAGGTGCATATTTGAGTGACGAATGAGTCAAACGTATAATCATAACAAAATGATGTACATTTCCAAGTCGACTTAAAAGCTTAACAGTTTCATATAACAAGTAAATTCTTTATTAAGTTCGGACTAGTTTTCGTACTTCATGACTGACTCACTCCATTCCTGAGATTATCAGGTGACCAACTATAGATACTGATTCCTTGAATGTTTGTCGATGGTGAAGAACGCCGTTTATGTCTGAGATTATTACACTGAATTTGGTTTTTAAGTGATTTTTGAATGTTCTAAAATCAAATGTCGATTTTCAATTTATGATAATCCTCTCTTATTTTGCTATTGGAGCGACCCCCCATTAGCCTGTTGAAGGCAAAAGTATCTTAATTTAGCATAGCGCTTTCGAACAGTCACCGACCACCACCACAGTAATGCTTCCTGAACGATGATTGTCAGTGACTGTCTGAAAGAACTCGACTGAATAGAGGTATTTTGCTCATATGCCTATCATCAGGATAATGGGGTCGTTCCAGCAGCATATTGGCAACATAACCTCACTTACATAAAGACCTTAAAAATGAAAACCTTAATTACGACTCACTCAGCAATTTCAGCTTCATTGTAGCTTAGTAAGATTGCGTTTCAAGATGGCTCTCGTTGATAAAAAGATAATTGCATCGAATTGTACAGACCATACAGGCGGGTGGCAACTGTCGATCGGGTAGCAACTTCGCATCAGAATTGGAAATTGCATCAAGAACTATTTTCTGGAAGTGTTACTTCTTTCTGCGGTTGCGTGAGGCACTGGGAGAGGTAGGCACCACTTGCCAGTTCTCCACTGGTTCTGTCGTCTGTCTACAACTTATGTGATGCTACTGCACTATACAACCTTATGGTTCACCGTTATCATTCAGCAGATGTATCAGTGTAGTTAAAGTGACAATTCGTATAAAGGAGTGAAGACTTTGGGTCAGTAGCCTTGCGGGTCACTGGGTCACGGAGCTGTGACCGTTTCAATTGCAGCACGTGCAACAGGAAAAATCTCAACGTTTGCCTTGCAAAGCCACTCACTGTGACAACAACCCTAAAGGTTCATTCACATTAGACAGATAACGGTTAGTACATATCACGTGTTAAAAAAGTAATTTTCTCAAAGAATTGTTTGAAATTATATTATTAAATCGAAATTATTATATTAATTTTAAAGACCAATTTGACGCGCGGCTACAAGGGAATATGAAAAATAATCAAAAGTTATTTGAACACAATAGTTATTTCGCCGGTCTGGCCAATTCAGCTGTATCATTTACATTGTAAAGATACTACAAAGATAAATTCAAAGCCGTGACAATACTATGAAATGCGATTTGACTTTGATAGCATTATCAAACTTTGAATTTATCCCTGTAATATCTCTGTAATGAAAATGACACAGCTTAAGCGGCCAAACCGGCGAAATAATTATACTGTTCAAATAACTTTTGATTGACAACAAAGGTCTGTCATAGTTTTATTGAATATCGAAAATATTGATTATCTTTCTTATTCCGTTCTAACCGTGCGTCGAATTGTTCTTTAGAATTAATATAATGTCGATTTAATAACATGATTAGTATATAGTCATGATGACATCCTCTCAGCCCAACGAGTTGTCGCTTGGCCCTACTGTTTATATCATAACCATTTATTGCTAAGATTTAATCGTTGTTGCTAGTCATAGTCGTTGTTGCTAGTCATAGTTGTTGTTGCTCTAGTCATTCGCGCTCCATCAATTTTGTATTCATTCATTCTAGAAATTATAATTCGCTTGTTGTTGAAATATCATGTTAATCCTATAATTATACACTTGCAAGCACATGACGGCGCTAATATATCTATGAAGTTCTTACGAGGCACGCGTCAATTCTGTGTGCTACATCAGCCTACCTCTGTATGTCTGACCTAGGATTATTAGTTAGCTCATTACTAAAAGCCATTTGTGAGATCATTAAAGGAATCTTTTGCGTTGCTCGTCGATTGGTGAGTGCTTGTCTGTGTATGAATTCGCAGCAATTTTGCTGTTCGTCGTCTGAATCTTCTTCGAGGCGTTACTCTGAAGATACTTATTGGATTGGTTGAGCCTCACTTTGACAATGGCAAGTCCGTTTCAGTGTGCCTGCAATTTTGCATTTAATTGTTATTGAAGCCTTATACCTTTTCCGCTATCTTACAATTAGTTCACCGGAGCTTCGGTAATTCATGGAAACAAGCATTCATCCTTGAAAAGGTGTGCATAGTGGTTCGGATATTCGGATTGATTCGGCGCCACTTCTACTGCCGCAAAATCATTTCATCACGATATTTCCTTTATCGCGTGTCATTTGATCAGAGTATTGCTAGAGGATATCCTGAATAGTGACCATCTCACTCAACTGGTCTAAAACGGTCAGGTAGAACCTATGGTGTGTTGTGAAAACCGTTTCATTCCCGCAAACACCGCGTTGCCGCAGAGAATCATTATTGATTGACAACATTAATCCCCTAAATTGAGACCTCTGATTTTGTCTACGTGTATGAAGCATGTCCAGGACAAGCAATTAAGCAATCTATCTGATCGAACATATTTTTTCATTGTTGGTTAGGAGTTGTTTCACTAATCATGTGCCATTTTGCTAATAAAGAATAATGATATTTTGCACACGTTTACTTTTTTTCTTATCAAATATCGAAGGCAAAGATGTAAAATAAATTCCACATGTGATAAAATCAGATATGCCATACAAAATTCCCAAAATTGAGCTACACTGTGCAAAAAATCGTATATCTGGATAATCAAGTTGAAGTGAGTGACAACCTCTTTAACTTTTGCTCGACTTTTGGGACACCCTATTTATATGTCGCACAAGAAATTCTGGCGAACGTGTAATCAAGATGATCTGCTCTCCAACACGTGAAAACTCATATTACATGTTACACTAAGACAATATCCCCTTCAATTCTCCGACATATGAAATTTTTGAAAGATTGTAATCACTCATTCACTAACTCGTGTTTTACATCCGATGAGATTGATCAATATTTGGAAGGCAAAATTTCAGTGGGCATTGTTGCGAATGAAAGTGTATGCATGTAAGTGTTGCGATTTCATATCTCATAAGACAAGGTAAGGTATAAGAATATAATCGAAATGACAATGACTACACGAGTGCCAAATATTCAGCGATTTTTCTCTAATTCATACTCATCAACCCACCTCAACTTCACCCCAACCTAAGCGAGTGGTCATTACCTTCTGCTGCAATGCACTTAGGCTTATAGGGCATCAATCACATAGGGGAAGCCCATACTAGAAGGGCCAGCTCGATTTGTCATAGTTTTATCCTATAAAAAATAGCGACCAATCATAGCAGTCTTCACACGGAACCTTGACAACGATAACTACGCACTCGCTGCGCTAGCTTATTTAATGTCATTTTCCAACTAGCTTGAATAAGAAGAGGAGACAACTAATGAGAGAATTCTCTGCAGTAATATCTGGAGTAGGATATTAAACTGAACATATCGGTGTAGTATCACACTCTAGTTGAGTACTTATCATAGTGTAAGTATGATAGGATATCTCATTATATCGATAAAATGCGATTTCTTAAGACTATGAAGGAGTGGACAAAACGGGTCATAGCGGAAGGCCCTACGGGCAAATGAGGACACTGACCCGTTTTGCCCTCTATTCGAAAATATCAGTTTCTCAAATGATAGGGACAAATGTAAAATTGTTTTTGAGGTATGTTGTCTATAGAGACGATATGAACGCATGATATACTTAAAAAACACTAAAAAAAGTATTCAATTTAGTTTTGCAAACCTATTCAGCTTAGACCAACGGCACAATCTTGTGCACGAATATACGAGTTAGGCCTCCTTTTTTGATATTTCAGGCGAATGTCTACAATTACAAAAGAAAACGTAAACAGTGTGAAGCATACAACGAACAAGTATTGAATCAGGCTTTGCACGAGATAAATGATAGCGATTTCTATAACTGCAAATCTAATTAATGGCAGTTAAACGAAAAGCAGTTTTCCGTATGGTGCATATAATGCCTTTTAAGTACAATTTTCCGAGAGGCCCATATGAAATAGCCTAGGCCACCTCACTGGTGTAGCATACAACATTAACATGTGCGATTATAAGCGTTTAAATACGTTAATATAAATTGCAACTCCTATCCTATTCAAGTTAAATGATGCAGTATCGCATGCGTAAATATATAGAAGTAAACAGCTCTTCAAATACAGACCCGTTTTGCCTTGACAGTTTGACCCGTCTTACCCATGGCTGTGGGCAAAATGGGTCAAATGGATACACTTAGATTTTTTCAATGTAGTTCTCAACCTATTGTATTTGTATGAATTTCAACCGTTTGCAGCTAATTTCCACACACTAATACAAGTTTTAATCTTATCTGTGATATTAGAGTATTTTAAAATAAACAATAAGACAAATAATTATTTAAGATAAAACGTTAGACGACCCGTTTTGCCTGGGCTTCCCCTACGTCTCCCATCATTTTGATCATGCTTATTCATGCTTCGCTACATTCTTCCTCAGCAGATAAGTGACATCATCAGAACACAGACATATTCATCATTCCATACTTTAATATCGAACATCAAATCCACATTACTACACATTTACACCAACCTTCCACAGAGTAACTCATATTTCAATACGTCATGATCACACTACTGCTAATGGCTTCTTATTGTCCACAGGACTTGGCATGCTCGAATGGCATTGAAATGTCAGGATCATCGCAAGTAAAAATATTCATGAGCGGCTGAGCGTGCTGATTTATGCATGCAAAGGCAAATAGACTGCGAGAGGTTGGTTAATCAAATATATCTTGGAACGCCAGTTTAGCAACAACACCAGACAATGAGGACTTTAAGACAAACAGATTTTAGTAGTCTTTCAAATACTACTTACACTTGTCGTGCCATCTTTCAGATTGCATCTTGAGTAGATCATTAATGCGATATCACGATGTTTGTTTTCAAGGGCAATTGATAACGCGGTGCTTCCATCCTGAAAGAGATGCAACAACAATAGTGTCGGTATGCGTCTGTACCATTGACCTTTTTTGCGTATTTAGTTTCTGATATTTGTCGTTCAATGAATCAGCAGCAACCACGCTGCTTAAAGACTAAAAGAAATGACGATTTTGCGGAGTTTGTTAAAATATGATCGTCATATTAAATGTTAACAGAAAGGATTGAAGTTTCGCTTCATTCAGTATATTTCATTAGTTCGTGACTTTTCTAGCCGCATATCCAGGTTTTCAAGGTCAATCTAAGCAAAATTCCAGGCTTTCATAAACATCTCCAGCCATATTTCATGATGTTCAGGTCAAAATGATGCCATTTTACCAGGGTTGCGTTGGAATTGATAATTGAATCCCCACCCCATGCCCACAGGAAAATCTGTGGGTATCCCCACACCCCCACAAGATAAGTCCCCTGATTTCTATGTCGCTCTTGTTCGTAGAGAATGATTGATGTCCAATATCTCCATCTCACTGGAACTTCTGCACAGTATTCAACGATCCGAAGGCCGTATTTGACTCCAGAGATGCGGAATGGGAGTCCTTGAAGAAAGTCACCGATTGCGTGTTGTAGCTTTTATGACTTTTCTTTGCTATATTCGGTATAGGCCTACAAAATTGTAGTAGCCTATTTTCTATCATTATTGAGCCTTGATTCTGACTTGCCAACTAGAAATTATTGTACCGAAATGCTCATTCAAGTAAAGAATAGAGCCCGCTTTGCACACGTATTTAACTCACAAATTTACATTTGCGTGAATCATTTGGCTACATTCTCAGATAGGTGTTTTTTATCTATCTCTACTGATTCGCAAGTTTTTGTCGTCTGCTGCCAGTCTAAACGTGCAGTTTACATAGGTTCTTCTCATTCCGCTCTTCATTCTTTAATGATTCATGAGACATGACACCCTTTTTCCATAAAACTACCATAACGTAATTTACTGCAGACGTAATTCTATCTCGATATGCTTTTTTAATATAGTATGACGACATTTTCTTTATTTCTTTGCTTTTATAACAAATCGGTTATTGATCAGCTTGTGTTTTTCAAACTTTCTCTTTCACTCACTTTGGATTTTTGGTTCACTTAATCTAGTTATTGACCATGTCGATCCTACTTCATTTTGCTACAGGATTATTTTAAGGGTACAATTTTTGCATTACTGTTCCCTTAACGGAAACACATTTGTATGAAAATTCAACAACTACATATAGACTAAAGGAAACATGGCCTTATTAAAATGTTGAGATGAAATATTAATACGAGTATGTACTTAGTTCTGCACAACACTCGAGCATAGCATAGTACGCTACTTTTATACTTCGCTGTTTTGAAATTTCGATGTTTCTTATATTCGCCTTTTACCGTTCGCTGCTTTAAGATTCGCCGTTCACTAAGCAACCAGTCTACATCAAGTAAAATCAAACCTAAGCTTACATTACAACATGTATACATGCTATGCGAAGCATTCTCAGGAAATATGCACACATCCATTTCAAAAGAACTATGCTTAAATTCCTCGCTGCAGACAATCGTGATTAAGCACAGCATGTTTCACAAAAGCAAGCATGAATATTTATCAATATATATCTTGAAATTTTAACTGTTAGTGTACGAGTTACTCGTAAGTCCTGAAGGACCTTAATGGTATCTGGGGTTCCTAATGTGAGGATTTTTCATTGGTTTGGTTGCTCATAGTGGTGCTATTTTCAAGTAATAGGAAGTCCATCAACATGCAAAGACAGGGTTGAACATCAATAAGAAATATTCATATGCTGCTACACTGCCAATAGTTCAAGATGTCACAAAAAAAGTCACCTGTCAAAAATTCTTGCGTCACTATATGTTTGCGGTCTACTAATGTGTGTTATAGCCATCGTTTATTGCTCAGTGGATCATGCCATGTTCTTATGTGTGAATATTCCCGTTTAATATTCGTTAATTGAATTAATGTAGCAATCATTGATAATTCTATCTCCATCAATGCCGACATAGAAGTAAAATATCAAAACGAGTTTGGCCTTTATGCATCTCAAGTCTAGAATTGTTTCGCAGTAGAAAGCGACTATATACACGTGGTGAAGGAAAAAACTTTGAATCAATCCAATCTACTATTATAAATATAGATTTCGATGAAAATCATCCTGATTTTCTCGACCACTGATGTCACCGAATTATTGCACAAGAATTTGGAGGATGTTGACCCATTTGTGAATGGTGATGAAATGCAGCACGATAAACCATTTATTGAGGTACACAGTGTGCAGTTAAGGATGCCTATCAGATGAAAATGAAAGTTCTGACAAGTCGTGGACAAGTGAAAAATCTGAGCTTTCATTATAACTATGACTGCAATGCGAGTAGATGGCTTGCAGTTGAATGATTTGGTGTGAGAAATCCTTATCACACTGTTCATGTGTCCGACGAAAATCATTCAACATTATCATGTCTTGGTTTGTGGGTTGGACCCAACAGGTCTTCTATATCGTAATTAGTTTAAAATCTAGGTTAATAATGATTTTAATCGCATTCAAAACGCAAGCTTAATTATATCACAAATAATTTTATCTGAGCGATTTATGCTATAAGAGCTAATAATTGAAAGTCTCCACTCATATCTGCAGTAAAGGAGACTTGCAGCATTCTTCCACTTCAGACGTCCTTGACACACCTGGAACTATCAATATAAGTCATTCAAAATTATTAAACGTGTGTTACTAATGTGAAATGATCAGCATTTATATTTCATGTATTTTAAGTGGTGAGATGGGTAGGTTCCGTGATACTTTGTAATTCAACATCGAAGTTGATTGTGTGATACGATGTCAGTTCTCATTGCTTCTAGTGAATGTCAAAAATCTTCAGAGTCTCCACGGAATCCCCATAGAAGCGCTATGGGAGCTTTGGGGATGGCCACAATACCCATACCCACCCCATACCCATGGGTATCCGCCAGAATCCCCATACCCACGGCAACCCTGTATTTTGTCAATTCAGTATATAGATAATATACACACAGCAGATGCAATCATATACCAAGTTATTTATCGTCATCATCATTCTTCACTCTTCATCTCAACACGAGATGATTGATAAGTTACATTTGTAAATATGTAGGTCTCATGTAATATGTCTATGATGGTATATGATGTACATCATGATGACTCTGTAACACAGAAGCCTGGAACACAGGTGAAACCGGTTTGGGCTACAAAATTGTGCTTTTTCTTTTTGCCTTCTGCGTGGGTTACTATTTGTCGTATTAATTTCCATTTTTTGATTTCACTATTTTGTATTATATATATATATATATATATATATATATATATATATATATATATATATATATATATGTAATGTATTTTTTATTGATGTTAAACTTAGCGTATGCACATGTTACACGTGTTATTAACGCTTGCTTGTAAGTGCCCTTGCGGCCATCGCTTTGCGTTTTCTGTGTATTTCAGAATAAACGCTTATGACTTATGACTTATCTCAATGTTGATAAGTCTTCGAGTCCCTCACTTAGCTGCATGCAAGGTATCTGAAGATGACGTCTCTGTGAGAAATGTTGAAAAATTCAAAAGGGAAATTGCTGGTTATTTTCTGCGATCAGACATCTGGTAGTACAGAATTAAAGATGTTGAAGTTTGACCCATTCTTGGGTCTCGTGTTTGCCACAACCATTTGTGTTTCATGTGATACTTTGCTAATTTTTCTATTCGCAAATACAGATAAAAAAGGTAACCTACTCATAGCTAGAGATTTGTTAATCGTCAACAGCACTTGTATGTATCAGGGTGTCCGCGGAAATTTGAAGGAAAATTTCCAGGGGTTTTCTAGGGGTTTTCCAGAGGAATTTCACCAAAATTTGAAGGAAGATATTCAACATTTTTGACAAAATTTTGATCAAATTCATGTGTCCTATATCTAAGGACAGCTGAATGTGACTCATGTAAAATTGACAGAAGAGGATTGAAAGGTAGCATCAAATCAGTTAGCATATTTCATCGAACAAGTGAAGCTGACAATCTGATTATCCCATATTGAAAATACTGACATAATATAAATTTATCAGGCTGCAACATATGCTTTGAGAAAAACTAAAAATATAATCAATCGCTTCAAAATTAAAGCGAGCCGATGAGGGAGAACAAAGTTGAGTAAGGGAGTAACAAAAACGAAAAATATAAACGCAGCAAGGATGCGCAACAATTGTAAGCTTAGCTGCAGACTCGGTGGGAGAATCCTACCTTATAGTATATAAGGTAGTATAGTGACTATTTTGAAACCGATGCTTAAATATGACAGTTTTCAAAATGACGTAATATGGATAATCTGTAAATTACAAAGAATGTTAAGACATCACAATTGTTAATAGAAATCCATCAAAGAAATATTCTAATCCATTTAAGTCATATCAACCTGAGTCAGCGAAAATCTCAAGGATTCTTGCCGATCATGGTGTTCAGAACTTTTAAAGAACTGTTGAATTACATACATATAAAATCAACTAAATAAGTGCCATCATCAGGATGCCGAGCACATGTAGTCTTTTACTGAAAGCGTAATATTCAAATACAGTTAATCTCATAAAGAACTGTAATGAACAATCGTAATTTTCACACACTGTAGAAAATCATTTCCCAATTTAACAAGTCCATGCGTTTGGAGATCTCATGTTCTGAAATTGAGTCTACTAAATTACGGGGACCTTAACAACTCAGCTTTCAATCAATAGTCGTGCATCGAACCCGAAATCGGTGACTAGAGGCTCGGCGGCTATGGCTCGTTCCAAAATCTCGACCGAGTCTGCAGCCCTGATTATAAGAATGTTTGTGAAGTCTACTCTATGCTATGAACTGCAATCTGGTGAGCTAGAGAATGTAATCATTCAGATAGGATCCTTTGGATGATGGAGATGATACCATTGAGATAGGAGAATTCTTTCTCATTGCCCAACGCTGACTTTCTCATTGCATTCGATCGCGTAATCAGTGACAGGGCTCCTTTCTTCTCGGCTTGAAAGGCCAATGTGTTCTCCTCTTCTGATAAGACGTTGTTTTGAGATGAGATCAAATAATCGGTCCTCTTATTTTGGAGTTAGAACGTAACAGCTGAGCTCTTTACAGCTTCACATTTTAGAATTAGAACAGTTCATCTGATCACAGAAGCTTTCAGAGATGACAGCGCACAGGTCATCATACTGCAAACTGAGAAGGATGACGCTTAGGAGGGAGCCTACACCTCATAGTTTACCATACAGCACGACATTCCACTTGACTGTAGGCTATAGTCGTAGGAACCCACAGGAAGTCGATGCTCTTCTGAAATTCATCGTTTTATTCTCGCAAGAGATCCGTCAGTCTCTTGTCCACGGTCATCACCAGGATGGTTATTGATTTTCTGTTGTTCCTTCGAGTAAGCAGTTAAACAGAAAGTAATCAATACCTAGTGTTCAATCAATGCCGCACAGCGTTAAGGGAACATGATGTGAGCTCATAGTTTATCATTGTACACAATTTGGACTCATTCATATGGCACTTAAAACATTAGAAAAGCAAATTTGTACATGTGAGAATCTACAATACCCGACTCCAGATGAAGGACTGATGACTGCAAGCAATATATATGGACCGCACTGTAGAAAACAATTCTATTAAAAGTTGACAATGATTCCTTCAGGCAGCACGTAAATCTTGATGACTGTATCTGGGGTTGCGATAGTTTGGTCTGGTTACTTGGTATCAGGATTGGTTCTTGTTGGGCTTCTGGGAACAGGAGCTATTGCCAGCTCATAGTTAACTATCCTACATAATTTGGATTCATTCACATCACATGCGCTATGACCAGGGTCATCAAAAAATAATTGCATTGCCATTAATTGTTCGCAATTATTTGATTGCTGTCAGTCCATAATTGCAATTAAGTGATTGAATGGAATATAATGGGAAAGTAATTTATTCTCATTATAATCGTGGAAATATAATTTGGAAGTTACCATATCATTTCACCGTAAACTGTGCATCGTTAAAAACACCTTTTTCACAAACTGATAGCTTTCAGAATTCTACAGAACTAATATTTGCTGAATAACCCATTTATTATCTCTTTCTTGCAATGCACAATTGTCTACTTTTATGATAAGTTTGAAAACTTTTCAGTTATGTACATGTGATTATGCATTCACTTCTTTCAATAATTGATATTTATCAATATTCAAATCTAGTTAAAAAATATATAAAGAGAAAAAACAGAAAACGCAAACGGCGCCAAATAGGTAAAATAATTATATAAGTTATAAAAGTTATTTTACTTACATGTGTGTGTGTTTTCATATAATAGGCTGCCGCTGACTGCTTAAACTGATATTTGACCTATAATACGACATGTAAAGTAGGTCTGTGTGCAAGTGCATTATGTAGTCTAATTTGTTGAGGCGAAATATCAATTCAAGTTGAGAATTAAAATCAAGAATTCGTCTAATGAAATGGTGACAACAAGTAACCTGATTGCAATTTATTGATTGAGAACACGAATTAATTGCAATCAATTGATTGCTGTCATCAATTGATGAATTGATTGCTGTCATCGTGTGGCTTCAGTTCCTGCCTGTGATACCAGTGCCCTGAGTTCGATTCCTTTTCGAGTTAATTTTTGTGGCGTCTAAGCTTGTATTTTCTCGATCATGTCGGAGAGTTTGTCAGTATCAGAATTCCGCAAGATGTCTGCTTCCGAGATTGGAAAACTTTCAAAAGCCAAGCTGACTTCAGCTCTTCTGAGTGCTGTCGATTCCATCGAGAAAAGTGAAAAGTAAATTCTTACTCTCAAAGACTTGAAAGTTGCCCTTGATGATGCCATCTACAGCATCAAGAATGATGTCGCTCAACAAACAGAGCAAAAGCTGAAAGAGCTTGAGGAGACTTTCGTGAAGAGAATGAACGAAATGCATGTTTCTCTAACCTCAGGAATAGAGGAGACTCTAACAAGTCATGTTGACAAGAAGCTGCAATCACTAAAGTCGTCAATGGAATCTGACATAATTTCTGAAATTGAGGATCGTGAATTTCGGAAAGACAACCTGGTCATTTTTGGTCTACCCGAGCAAAGTGATCCCGAAGTCGATTCCGAGAAAACGATGGAATTGTTGAATTATCTTGATGATAATTTTGTCGATTCTCATGTTGTCAAGTGTTTCCGAATTGGCAAACCTGGTCATAAACCTCGACCAATAAAGGTGAATTTTCTGCTGTTTGAGACGAAGATGAGATTGCTCAAGTGTGGTCCTATGCTGTCAAAATCCTCAGACTATCGGAACGTATATATCAAGCCTGACCTTACAAAGAAGCAACAGAACGAAGAGAAAGAGCTACTCCAAGAACTGAAGCGACGAAGGAGGAATGGTGAAAAAGTCGTTATACGCAAAGGAAAAATCGTGCAAAGCTTGTCTAGCGTTTAGAAGTAGTGGTAAAGGTTCTGAAAATGTGTCCATATCTCGTGCACCGAAAATTTTAATGATGAACGCTCACTCAATTGTTTCTTCTGGGAAAATGGACGATATTCGCATTCACTGTGCCACCTTGAAGCCAGATATTGTGATAATCACTGAATCTTGGCTAAGTAATGTGCATGACAGTTGCCTTTTCAATATAGATGGTTACTCCATGTTTCGATGTGATAGAAAGAATCGTATAGGTGGTGGAGTAGCTGTGTGGGTTACGTCTGAACTCCAAGTTTCCATTTTTGAAATTAATGCTTATCCATCATTTTGTGAATGTCTGTTTCTAAAAATAATAATTGATTCTGAAATCATAAATTTGTTGGCTATATATGTACCTCCTCGTATTGTTTCACATCATAAAGAGCTGAACGATTTTGTAATTGATGTCTTAGACAGTATGACTGAAAATCAATCATTCCCAAACGTGATTATAGGAGGTGATTTGAACGATTTTGACTCATCCATTTTAAAGCGCAGTTTTGATCTTTTTAACAAGGTCTGTGATCCAACTCGTTTTGAGTCCACGTTAGATATTTTTCTCGTGAGTAGAACTTTGAGTGAAAATTACGGATCTGCTGAAGTTGGGCCCTCGCTATTCAGTAATCGTAGAGCCTCTCATTGCTCTGTTTTGTTAAATCCATTTGTAACCAAGGTCGATACTCATGATTTCTGCGTTCGTAAACTTTTTGACTTGAGAAGTTCAAATGTGCAACATTTTTTATCTGCTCTGTGTGAAAGTTCCTTTCAATGTGTCTATGAAGCTGATGATGTTGATAGTAAAGTTGAACGGTTTTACTCAGTTTTTCTTGATTGTCTGTTTAGCTGCATACCAATCAAAGAAGTTCTCATTTCAAAGAGAGACAAGCCGTGGATGACTCCATTAGCAAAGGATTGTATTAATCGCAGATGGCAGGCGTACCGAAATCGTGATTTTCAGGAGTACAACAGACTTAAGCAAAAATGCAAAGAAATTATAAAGGCCTGTAAAGAAAATTGGGTGAAAAGGTCGAAGCAAACATCGAGAGATATTTGGTCCATAGTAGCCCACTACAAGGGCAAGCAAGCAAATAATAACACTGTGGAATCACTAATTTCTCAATTTTCGTCTGTTGAATATGCTGTTGACGAAATCAATCGTGTATTTGTGAACAAATTTTGTGTCTCTCAACCTATAGAATTTGATTTTGATGACAGTTGGTGTCCTCTATCTGACCCTGTTGAAGTTTTCGGCTATCTGGAGAAATTGTCCGTCAATAAGTCTTCTGGAGCTGATTGTATTCCCAACCGAATTTATAAGATTGGTGCCCCATTTATTGCTGAACCGCTGTGTCACATTATCAACTCGTCTGTTTTGCTGCACTATGTTCCAGCAGCTTTCAAATCTTGTGTTGTAGTTCCTGTGCCGAAGAAATCTAAAGTTTCTGTTGAAAATTTGAGGCCCATTACAATATCAAGTGTGCCATGCAAGCTTTTGGAGAGACATGTGTTGTCATGTATGTATTCTAAAATAACTAGCTGTATTCCTGACTTTCAGTTTGCCTACAAGCCTCAATCCGATTGTACATCAGCCTTGATTACGATTCATAATTATGTTACTGAGATGCTTGATTCTGACAATGTCACATCTGTCATGTTAATAGCTTTCGATTTTTCATGTGCTTTCGACAGGGTTCGTCATGACATTTTGGTTGCCAAGTTGCAGGCTCTTGGCTTTCCCTCAGGTTTCATTTGTTGGACTATCTCCTATCTTCAGGATAGGTACCAAAGTGTTCGTCTTCGTGAATGTTTTAGCAGTAGCCGGTGTGTGTCCAGTGGTTGTCCTCAAGGATCCCTTCTGGGACCATTTTTGTTTGTCCTATACTGTTTTGACATAGCTACCGCCAATGAAACGACAAAGATTGTACAATATGCTGATGATGTAAATTTGATTGTACCTTTGACTAAAAACGATTATAATATAACAGATCGCGTTTTCGACGAATTTCTCTGTTTGGAGAAGTGGTGCTCTGAGAATGATCTTATGTTGAATAAGAGCAAGACCAAGATTGTTCATTTTAAAAAGAAAAATTATGCATGTAATGACGCTTTTCTTGACTTATCCAAATTTATTGTTGATGAAGCAAAAGTGTTAGGTGTTGTATGGGACGATAATTTAAGCTGGTCCAGACATTTTCGTGAAGTGGAGTCGAAATGTTCTCAGCGTATATATTTATTGAAATCACTCAAGTTTACTTTGTGTCATGACGATTTATGGACCGTGTATTACAATGTTATAGAAAAGCTTATGTTGTATTCAGCTCCTTTGTTTGGTGTACTTAGCAGTGATGTAAAGGTGATGATGAAACGTATATTCAGACGATGCAAGAGAACTATTTGTAGAAAAGATTGTGCGTGCTCTAACAACTTTGAATCATTTTCTATCAAAATACTACAATCATTTGAGACATTGTATAAGAGTTCTGTGAGTCCAACGCATCCACTAAATGTGCTTATACCACCAACTAGCTTGAGACGCATTAATGTACCTTTCTGTAAAACTACTCGTAGACAGAATTGCTTTCCAATTTCGTATCTGCTACATTTGAATGGACACTTTCGACCGTGATAACTTTCCGCATTTTCTTTGGTGTTTATTTTGTGTACCTGCAAGATTCACTTAGAATTTGATTTTTGTAACTGTTCATGTTGTAATTTTTTGGTTCTCATTCGGTTCAAATATACATATTCTCTCTCTCTCTCATCAAAAATTGCAATTAATTGATTGCTTCTTGCTACAATCAAAATTGATTGATTGCTTACCCAAAATAAATTGCAATCAATTTTTTGATAGTCCCTGGTTATGATAGGAGATTCCAGAAATCACCAGAAACATTGTAAAATCAAAAATGTATGAGAATACATGCTTCCTGGATATATGAGAAATTCTGGTGACTGCAAGGAAAAGATCTGGAGACCATGGAGAACAGTTCCATCAACAGTTGGTTAAGACATACAAAGGGATTCCTTTTGGGAGAACGCAAGTTCGACACCGGGTGCTTGATGGGTGTGTCTGGGGTACCAATCATTTAGTCAGGTTACTTGATGTCAGAGTTGTAAGTCAACGTGATACAGGTGCAAACCAACCGAGAATAATGAGCTTGATGGGCAGCAATGTCCTTTGTTAGTTTAATCGAGTGTGCGAAAATGCCTGCATCTATTGTAACATATCAGGGCCTCCAATGGTGGCAGGACTACAGGGCTGTTGTTAATTTGCTGCTGAGTGAATTGGACTAGATTGTTGCTGCTCTGGGATCCCATTTCAAACCTTTGGGTGCTTTTAACTGAGAATGTATGTCATATTTACAACAAGTATGTACAGAGATGATGAAAAATAGAATCAAGGAAGTTGGATCACTTCAGAAACTAAAAATTCCTACATACCGAAATTCCCGAATACTATGCTCGTAATTACAGCACCAAAATTTCAAAGTGCATGCCGACTTCGATCGACAAAAGAAGACATGTTTATCGGGGAACTCCTTTGAAAGTGGATGGGTTGCGTAATTTTCTACTTTAAATTATGTCGACATGATACACTCGCACTTTCAGGACTCAACTTGCTGGAAAATACAAATGGGCACAGAATCATTCATTTCATGAATGACAATTCAATTTATGAAGTTACTATTGCCGAACATTGGGCTCAGTTGCCGTCATAAAATGTTTAAGTTTCCTTCCAATACAACATGAGAAATATTATTGCAATTTACAAATAGTAAAGCCTACCTATGTAGAGCATATTTTTCTGTTTGAAAAAATCTAGCGACAGATACATCCTCATCAAAACTGAAGATAGAATCGAAGGTACGGGTCTATGTAGCAGTACTTCCACAGGAATAATGTTGTTCGCAGTGATCTGATTTTAATGACAAGTGGATACAATGTTCAATATGAAAGTAAAGACATCATGCTGAAGCGTTATAATGTTATTCTGATGTAAAGTCTTCAGCTCGCTGTCATCTTGTATCTTGGGCATCTTTCTCGGTAAGGAACTCCTCTTCTTTTGACACAAGCTTCTCAAGATCACGACTGCTCTTTTCCTCCATCGAAATTTCAACTCGCAATCATTCTTTGGTTCTATTCTTTTTTTTCACTGCATCTTTTTCCTCATATTTAGCTTTACACATTGCGATATGAGTTCCTTTTACGAAAAGGACTTTGTTGGGAGATGAGTTGGAAAATTTATCCCGCTTTTTCACACGAATAAGTGATTGAATACACAAATAATTCGATAAATTTATTATTCGCAGAGAGGGGTGCGAAAAATTGCTCAGGAAGGGATGTGAAATCATTTTTAATGCGCAATTGCGCAGGTCTGGTAACACTGTTCTTAAGCTTTTTTGAAATGATAAGCATCTAGATTGCAAGAATCAATGTGATAGGGAACATAATTTAAATAATACAACAAATCGTCCGATTTGCTCGCAGCATTTTCAAACTCTCACTAAGCATCATTTTATCTAATCTCAAATCTTTTAATTTTATGCAAACTTTGCGCACAAATTCTGACCTTTGACTCACTCACAACACATACTTTTGATTTCGAAAAAAATTAATGATACACTTCTCTTCTGCACTGATCTTTCTACCTACACTTCGTACTGACATTTGATTGCGATAATATATCAAAAGTATTTGTATTTGAAAGCAACGGCATAGTTTAGAAGGCTAAGAAATTCTACACAATTTTGTTTCTTTATCAGGCAAAATTGAGCTACAATTTCATATATTTGACTAGGAAAACACTGAAATGAGAGAAGTTATGAAACATTCTTATAAAAAAATCCATCAAGAAAGAATTGATGAGAGACATGAAACCGGTTGTGCCTCTCAGAACTAGAACTCAAATTCGGCTCAAATGTGGTCTGTGACTCACATCCTCAACAACAGATTAAGCCCGATCGATAACGAAATAACCTACACGAACATCATGTGCAGCGTGTTCATCACGAGATCATAGCGGTCCGTAAAAATGATGCGGCGGTCAGGAGTTTTGGAACCCCTGCAGTAGGGTAAAGAACAGGCATTAAAAAATGTCCTCAGACATAAACAACCTAGGCACAGAATTCCTTGACAGAATTCCACAAGGAGGCGTCTCCCATGTCATTTGCCTCGGCGGCTGACAGTTAAGTCTCTGCTTGGGAACAATAGTTTGGTGAAATGCGCGGATGATATGTGCTTACATCATTTCATCAGAAAGATCATGGCGACAATCTGTATGACGAATTAAACAACATGCTACTTCATCGGTCTTCAGAACATGGCTTGCCATTGAAATTACAGAAACAAAGGTCATGAACTTTCAAGCCAATCTCTCTCTTTCTCTAACTTGTGTCCTACCGTCATCACCGTTCCAATTCAGTTATCGAGGTAATTACAAGTGCTAAGGTCCAGGGAGTTTAAATGGACAAAAAACAGCAATGGTCACTGCGAAATACACATAGATTAAACATTGCCATAACTTCGCAAGCAAATGTGAATGCTGCACCTTCTGAAACAAGCACGCACCCCCTAAGTCTCTCATTTTGGACAGTATACTTTGTAATGCTGCTGCCTGTTGTGCTTTCCCGGCCTGGTGCAATGCATCTGTAAGGAAGATTTCAAGAGCTACCGTAGATATTTTTGAAAGACGAATCTGCAAAACATTTGGTTTAGAAGGAAATGTGACTCTATCAAGCTTTCGAGTCTCAACTGCTAAACGGCTCACACTAACAGCACTGGTCTCTGAACACTGTGAGTAATCTGCGATTTCAAATTCAATTTTCAAATTTCAATTTTTTCTGCACGATATAGCTCATCACGACCGAGTGCTCTGGCTCGAACTTCTCGTTTTAAAAATTCTTTTATTCAATCTATGATTCTTACCCTATCACTGTGTGAGAAAGTAATTTCAAGTCAGCTCGCTTTTCTGCACGACGTGATTCATCTCATAAGAGTATCTGAACGTTTTAAAAACTCTTACTCAATCTGTAATTCTGACTATTTCACTTTTTATGGCTGCTGTCTTCAGTCATAAATTTTATGTGACTTAATTGATTGCCACTTCAGAAACTTGTTTGAAACGCAATATAAAGCGAAATTTATTTACTGACGAGTCCTTATAGGGCGAAAAGCAACGTCTAAGTCTGCCAAGTAATTTTGCTTTTGTATTGTTCATATCTGGGGACATCTTTCTACAATGCCAAACGTATCGGGGTCAACGTTAACACAAGAACTTCGAGTCGAAAGGATCGGGTGAGGAGCATCGGCCAATGGGCACAAATGAGTTTGAGCTAAATTGCTGACATGACTTGAGCAACTTGACATCATTTCTCAGGTCGACCTTGAAAGAATGAGGTTCCTACCATTAATTGGACGAAGCTGACAAATATGAAAGTGAAAGAAAGGAATCGCAATCGTTTTTTCGGTTTAAGTTTTAGGAACCATTCTACAATCACATTCACTGTCAATCCCCTGTGACATGATAGTATCCGTGGATTTTTTCATAACTGATATCTACGATAACTTTATGCGTAAAATGCGTCTATCATTTCCATCAATCAGTGATCTACCGATACTGTATTTCGTTAATTAGAGCAGCCCTATTAACAATGTCATATGATTCAAAAGGAAAAGCTAAAAATCCTTACCATTCGGGTGAAGCAAATGATCAACTCTAGAACAGAGGCAAATAACAATCATGCCTCGGAGCTTCATCAGATACTTTTACAGTTAGAAGCATGCCAATCCTATTTAGAGCAGCAGTTCTTCAACATGAGAGTGATTCCAGCTATGGAGCTCAGACACCTACTGCTGCGGAGGCGCCTAAGATGAGTTAGAAGCATTTAGAATCCATTATAGTAAGCGTTACATATTTCAACTTAGAACAATCTACTCGACAATATTACGATGCTTGCATCACACAAAGCTGACATATGTCATCAGTATTTTCATATTCAGACACGAAACATAAATTTGATTTATAATTACAAGTCGCGCGTGTGAGTGAAGTAACAATTTCTGCATCGCAAGCGCTTCAAAATGACCTAGTAGCATCTTAGCAATCATAAACCGGTGAGGCACAACTTGTCCGATGAATAAACTTGAATTGCCATTGTCCTTCTATCTCGGCCTTGCAACTACAAAACTGTGTAATGTACATAATTGACTGCCTCTGAGAAACACAGCCAAATGAAAGAATGGCGTTTGATGCAACAATTTAGTATCGAATGATTACGAGGAGTTGTTCTCTGTTCATGAAACATTGTGTTCACCGACATTTAATAAATCTCTAAAAGTAAAAGCAATCACAAAGCACGCATGCTCAGCACAAATATAACTGACTTCTGTTTCACAGTCTTGTCAGCAATTACCACCGACTTCTACAGCTTATACATCAGGATTCCGGAGGAGGACGAAGAAATTGACAAGTCTGTGGACATTAAAGCCGAGTAAAAGATGTTTGTGGACCTTCAGACTGGTTTATATTTCAGGACGTTCAACGCCTGCGATGGAAACAATTTCCAAGTCAGGGTCCCAAGGTCGATGCACCACTCTCCATCATTTCATGCGCGTATTGACCAAAAAAAGCAAGCTTATGTTCATATTCCTTTTATTAATGAAAATCAAGCAAGACAAATTCGCCGTGAATTCCAATTTTGAAAGTGAAACCTGTGTTTGTAACTCCACCACCACTAGTTCGCCAAATGAAGAAGAAAGAAAATATTCCATGAAATAAGTCTTGTTTGTGTAATGTAGTGTCATGTGCAATTGATAACTACTACATTCTTTAGATATTATGCCAATTTTTACATAGCTTCTACTTTTGGTAGTGGCGTCTAAATTTTAGATATGATGACTCAGATTAGATTCCCTGTTTCATGATTGTTGTTATATTTGTATTGAAATATTGAAAAAGACTTTGGTCGAAAGCTTTCCAATATGTGTTTTTATGGACCTCATCTTCTTTTTCCTTAAAATAATTCAGGTCAATGGTGAACCGTATTTGTGCATATATATATATATATATATATATATATATATATATATATATATATATATATATATATATATATAAACTCCGAGTACCAATACAAGCTATTTTTCTCTGATTAAACAAAATTCTATATTGCGCTCTGGTTTCACCGAGCACTTTCTTCGAATACGCTTCAAACCCCTGGTGAAATTGCTCCTGCTCCCCGAAGGTTGAGCACTTTTGAACAAATTCGATTATGATGGAGAAATTTAACTTGGATTTTTCGAATAAGAACATTCTACTACCTACAGAGGAACAGTACAAGATGCAATTACTATCCAAAATTGAAACTTTTATAAAGCGATTAAGATGGAGAGCAATCAATTTCAGTGTGGAGGGAGAAAATGCCGTTCCCTATGATGATACAATTAATTATGGTCTCAGAAGTCCCAACTGCCCTCATCCTGTTAGAGAATTGGAAAATTTTGAAAACGACTTATTTGATTTGGTGAATAAGATAAAGTTCCGAAAAGTTAACTGCGACTTTCAAAGTCATATGAGAAGTAAAATGCAAGAAATCAAAAAGTGTGATCAACTGCTTGTTTCTGCTGACAAGACTTCAAATATTTACAAGGTTCCTCCTGAGGAATACAAGCAACTTCTTCATGGTTCTATAACAAAATCATATAAGAAGGCTCGTTTGAATATTCAAAATGATATCATAATGGAAGGGAAACGCATTGCTACCACCTTCAATGTTGCTAGTAAAATGGAAGTTTATGGAGAAAACGAATGTTTCATTACCTTAAAGGATCACAAGGACAATTTCCCAAATAATCCTTCGACACGCTTGATAAATCCGTCGAAAAACGAAGTTGGTCGTATTAGCAAGCATATCTTGGTTGATATCAATTCAAAGTTGAGAGCTTCTACTGCTGTTTTACAATGGATGAATACGACTGACGTTATTTCATGGTTTAATGATTTGAAGTATAAACAATCGGGAAAATTCGTGGTATTTGACACTAAAGATTTCTATCCATCTATAACTGAAAACTTACTCGATCAGTGCTTAAAGTTTGCGGCTGACTTTGTCAAAATCGATCATCAATCGCTGAATACTATCAAGCATGCTCGAAAATGGCTGTTATTTAATAATGGTGAGCCATGGGTAAAGAAAGAGAATGAAAAGTTCGATGTATCAATGGGATCTTATGACGGCGCAGAAATTTGTGAATTGTTCGGAATTTTCTTGTTGCATATATTATCCAAAGAATTCGATACAAATTCGGTTGGATTATATCGGGATGATGGTTTGGCCTACTTTAATGACATCACTGGACGCCAAGCTGACATAATTAGAAAGAGGTTTCACGAAATCTTCAAGTATTATGGACTCCACTTGGACATATCATGCAATCTCAAGATTGTGAATTACTTGGACATCACTTTAGACCTTAATGATGGAACGTACAAGCCTTTCCGGAAACCAGAACAAGATGTTTTGTACATTAACGCCAAGTCCAATCATCCTCAGTGTATTATTAAGCAAATACCCACAATTGTAGAAAAGCGGTTATCTGAGTTATCATCAAACGAGAGCACATTCAACGACTCAGCTGATTTTTATCAGAAAATGCTGCACAACAATGGTTACACGCACAAGCTCACCTATCAGAGTACTGAAAATAAAAGTCAACAAGAGAAGAAAAATCGAAAAAGAGTGATTACATGGTTTAACCCTCCATATAGCAAGAGTGTTTCTACAAACATTGGTCGGATATTTCTTGCTCTAATTGATAAGCACTTTCACAAAGACCACATGTACAGGAAGATATTCAACCGCAATACAATTAAATTGAGCTACAGCTGCATGCCAAACGTGAAGCAGATTATTAATGGACATAACAAGAAAGTAATGGAAAAAGAAGGGAAATCAAATGATGATAAAATGTGTAACTGTCTTAAAAAAGAGCAATGCCCCCTGAGAAACGAATGTCTCACAAAGAATATGGTGTATGAAGCAACAATCTCCTGCGACGACTCCAAATATGAAGACAGAAAATACATCGGGATATGTGAAGGAACTTTCAAGTTAAGATTTGCGAATCACAAAAAATCTTTCAATCATGAGAAATACAAAAGTGAAACTGAACTATCAAAAGAATATTGGAAATTAAAAGAAGGCAATAAAAATCCTAAAATAGTATGGTCAATAAGAAGGAGATGCAAGCCATTCAAGCCTGGTGTATCAAAATGTGATTTGTGTCTTTATGAAAAATATTTCATTCTGACGGATCAAACTGGCAAATTATATTATTAAACAGGAGAAGTGAACTGGTGTCAAAGTGTCGGCACAGAAACAAGCACTTGCTTGCTAACTTCAGACTGTGAATTTTACGCCCCGCACACTTCTGATTACTATTTAGGCTATCTGTGATATTAACCAAAAGCTGTAGATTGCAATGTTCATTTGGCTGATGATTGTATGACCACATACATGTAACTCCGAGTACCAATACAAGCTATTTTTCTCTGATTAAACAAAATTCTATATATATATATATATATATACTCAGAAATGTCAAGAAAATGAATACTCCAAAATTAGATTGGAGCAAAAAATTGTCACAAAGAAAATTTTCTTTTTGTGAGGCTATGAGAAATAACTCTATCGCTGAGATATACGATGCAGCCCTACAAGAAAGCACACCTAGAATACCAAGAAAATTCTTTAAAAATATTGCGCCTCAGATTTGTGATCAAGTGACTTCCGATGATCATTTGTGACTTCCGATAAGCATCTCATGAAAATTGATAGTCATCAAAAATATTCATCGACCAATCAATATTCAAAACCTCAATATTCAAATAGAAGGCCAAATAATAGAAACAATCAAACTAGTAGAAGAAACTATCACTTTAATACTCAATATAGAATGTATAATAATCGCAACAATTGGAAATCAGAACCAATCAATAATGAAAATCAATGGAGGAATATTAATAGAAGGAATGGGAGTAATGCTGGGAAAAGGTTAGGCCTATATTTTGATAGAAACTATCATAGAGGAATGGACTCAAGTTATCAACAACAGATATCTAACTATAGGGGATTTCATTAACCCATGTTCATGTCTATAATCACTAAAGACTACGTAACTAACTTGTGCTCTGATATTTAAAATATACATACTCATTAATCCCTTGAGAAGTCCATGAAACGGACGATGCCGGTGGGGATCAACCCTGTGTTTTTGATTGTTTTTCATTTGGGAACTTTTCTTCTATATATATATATATATATATATAGTGAAATAATATTAAAAAATTGACGGTGAGAGAGCAGGAAGCTTGCTTTTTGCTTTAACTGTCGGTTAAGAAGTTATTTCTATTCCTGCGTTCCTGTCCAGATCGAAACAGCCCCCAGCCACATGGCTATAACAGCGGAGTTGGCTTTCGAGGACAAAAAAGTACGTTGTGTGCGGCTTAGTCCTGCCGTCAGCATAGGTTTCTGCAGGGAACTTGACAGAAAGAGACTTTCACATGTTGTATGAATAATGTATGATGTTGAATTCATGATGTACACCCTATGACTACTGCGAATCTGTGTGTCCGTTGAGTTCTACCCGGTTCCTCTTCTTAACAGCATAAATGGAAGCCCAAGGAAATCCTGCAAGTAGCTTCTATTCGCTTTTGCTTTCTATCTCAAGCGATGTATCACGTCATAGGAAGCAAGTGGAAACCAGGTCAACGCTGAGTCAAAGTCAGCGTCCGGCTTCGAAGTAGAGTCATGAATGAGTCAAACCTAAACGCTGTTTTGATGTGAAGCAGTCATAAATGCGGCTTTCGTGTAAACTGGTTTCATGGAGATTGATCAGCAGTAGAGATGCTGACTATGCCGAAATCATTCCATTCATTTGAATTGATAAAAAATGTATCTTGTACATAATTAGTATACACATAGATTGCAATACTACCTACCTAGCCTTCTTAAGGAATTCTCCCTATAGAATAGTGATTCATCTTACTAGCGAGATCTTACTAGCGGTTATCGCTCTACGCATCATCATTTTTGCTGATTTTTAAAATGTATTTGACAGCATTTGTCGGCTTCGAAAACAAATCCCACATAGACCTATTCTACCACGAGTATCTCCGATTATTTGTGTCGTGCAATTATTTTCTAATACTAATCTAACTGTTCGAACCATTCATGGCCCAACCAGTCCATTCAGGAATACATCCGGAATTTTGCAAGATGACTCTGGTACTTTATCTATTTGTGATGATACGACGCTCGCTGAACGACGAAGTCAACTTCGAACTGTAACACCACCGAGCAACGGCTGAATGAATTTCGAATGTAAGTCCTCGAAAACCAAAGTTATCCATCTCCAGACAACCTCCAGCACTAAAACTTCAAAGTGGAGATATTATTGAAGTTTGCGAAGAATTCAACATCTCGACGTGATTGTGAAAATTCCCAAACATCTTCTAGAAAGACGCAACTGAGTTAGAAAGCAGTTCAATCCCTCATACCGCTGTCTGACTCCTATAACTCAGATGCAATTTGACTTCGACTCTAATGCTGCAGTAGAGCCCGCCCTCCTCTACGGACTAGAAGGCGTACCCTTGACGCCGTCATTGGAGCAGCAATTAGATGGAGAAGAGGACCCACGACACTGTCCTGCTAAGCACAGCTTGTGACTCTAGTACAATTTAAATTCCTGCGCTGAAGTCAGTAGATAATACACTGGGCCTGCATCATTGTCCAGGATACCGAGAATCCGATGGCTAAAATGAGCCAGAGCTGTCATCACGTCAATGCCGCACAATGGAATATACATGTATGCGAATTGAGATGTGTCCATTTCTCTCACGTATGGAATGATCCACCGCTTGGCAACCATCCTTTCGAGAATCCTTGACAGGATGAGAAGAAGAGAAATTAATCTAAAATCTGATACAAGCTGAGGCTTGGAGACTTTGGGTACAGGGGCAATGTCTGCCGCTTTGAAGCAGGAAGGTACTTAACCAAATTACTTCATTATCCAGCGTCTAAGGGATTAAATGATTCAAGCATACACTGACAAGCAGCTTTCACAGTCACATATACACAGTGACTTGTTGGTGGAGGACAAATGAACAGTCAAGCAAATGAGCTCTTTCGGCAAATCAACTGATGACTATAAAGTGATGACATACAAGTAAGGAAGCAGTAGCGTCAGTAGATGAACAATAAATATTGATTGCATCAAAGCTACATGAACATCGCAAGAACATAAAGATTATACACTATAAATCGCTTGCGAAAAGAAAAAATGATTTATTATGTCTTTCAGTGGTAACAAAGGCTAGTCAGTTAGCTAGTCATTGCATGAAAGACGAGTTGAGCAGTAACTAGATAGAAAATATAACGGATTCGAAAGAACTCTCTTGAGTAAATTCGCACCGGCATTCACTCTTCATAAAATTGATAGCAGCATACGGGAGGTAATTTGATATAGCCATTTTTCAAAATAATTGAGCACTCCCTTTTCTAAAGCCGAAATGTAAATATATTCAGGTAAAATAACAGGTAGGCTACCCAACGTTTTGGTCGTCTTGACCTTTATCGAGGGTTACACGCAAAAAGAAAATATGCTTGACAGGCTTCTAAATAACAAAATAGAATGCGGTATTAAATTTTTTTAACAATTTCTATTAGCAATTTTATGAATGCCATTACTTTCCGCAACAATTGCGACTGTAATTGCAGTATTTGCGATGCTCTACCAGAGAAATATTCCTGTAAGAGTAGATATGTTGTGTATTGTTTCAAGCGTAAAATCTGCAACGATAGCTATGTTGGTTCTACTTATAGAACTTTCATTACGCGCTATGCTAAACATGAACGCAGTATACTTATGGAGATATGAAAAATTGCATTATCTCAACATATTCGATCTAAGCACAATAACGTTGCTATGACTATAATAGATTTCTTTGTGGAGATAATTCACCATCAAAATAATCTTGTCAGAACTAGAATTTCAGAAGCTAATTTCATCGATTTACTGAAACCAACCCTGAACCGAAAACATGAACAACATTGAGCCGGTGAGCGGTCATTCAATTTAATACCGTATTCTATTTTGTTATCTAAAAGCCTGTCAAGCATATTGTCTTTTCGCTAGCATGTAACCCTTGATAAAGGTCAAGACGACCGAAACGTTGGGTAGCCTACCTGCTGTTTTACCTGAATATATTTACATTTCGGCTTTAAAAAAATGAGTGCTGAATTATTTTGAAAAATGGCTGTATTCACTCTTCTTGACTACAGGCAATTCACTTTGTTACATCCTCACTTTCCATCGTCACCGAGAATTCACTCAGTTATTGAACTGATGTTTTTATACTCGTACTTCGCAAAGCTCCCTCCGTTTTGCGCGAGGTTTCAAGTAGTAAGGAATCCTCCCAACTGCGTACAGCGCCCACCCCCTCTGGAGCGTGAGTTGGGTTGATGTGGTTCTGGGTCGACCGGCCGGGTGTGTCGTGGTCGACCGTCCTTGTTGGTCTTGGGCGGCGGTCAATGTTTTTGGTGTGTAGGATTGGTTGTAGGGTTGTTTTGTGTTTAGATTTGGTTTCCTGATGAAATTCTGCGTCGACATGTTGTGTTTCTTGGGTGTAGGTGTGGTTTAGGTGTGTTTTTGAGTGAGAAAATGGCTGTAGCGGCTAAACGAAGCCTCGCACGTGAAAATGGAGGGCGGATTTGAGCTTTTTGGCCAATGTTGGGTCTAGGAGCGATGTTTCCAGCGTCATAAGGCTAAAAACAAAGAACTTCGACCCCCCCTCGGCAGCGTTCTTCCAACTTTGGTTCTAGAAATGGTAGAGAGTCTTGAAATAGCTCATTTGAAAGCTAAGAGTGGTACAAATTGATTGGAAAGCACAGTTTGGCCCTACCTTCCTTTGCTGAGGCTTGGGAGTGACATTGATACTTTTGGTCATGTTAGAGAGCCGTCAGAGGGTTTTTGAGTGATAAAGTGGCTGTAGCGGCTAAACGAAGCCTCGCACGTGAAAATGGAGGGCGGATTTGAGCTTTTTGGCCGATTTTGGGTCTAGAAGACTTGTTTCCAGCGTCATAAGGCTAAAAACGAAGAACTTCGATCCCCCCCTCGGCAGCGTTTCTTCCAACTTTGGTTCTAGAAATGGTAGAGAGTCGTGCAATAGCTCGTTTGAAAGCTAAGAGTGGTACAAATTGATTGGAAAGCACAGTTTGGCCCTACCTTCCTTTGCTGAGGCTTGGGATTGACATTGAGACTTTTGGTCATGTTAGAGAGCCGTCAGAGGGCTTTTGAGTGATAAAGTGGCTGTAGCGGCTAAACGAAGCCTCGCACGTGAAAATGGACGGCGGATTTGAGCTTTTTGGCCAATTTTGGGTCTAGAAGACTTGTTTCCAGCGTCTTAAGGATAAAAACAAAGAACTTCGACCCCCCCTCGGCAGCGTTCTTCCAACTTTGGTTCTAGAAATGGTAGAGAGTCGTACAATAGCTCGTTTGAAAGCTAAGAGTGGTACAAATTGATTGGAAAGCACAGTTTGGCCCTACCTTCCTTTGCTGAGGCTTGGGAGTGACTTTGAGACTTTTGGTCATGTTAGAGAGCCGTCAGAGGGTTTTTGAGTGATAAAGTGGCTGTAGCGGCTAAACGAAGCCTCGCACATGAAAATGGACGGCGGATTTGAGCTTTTTGGCCGATTTTGGGTCTAGAAGACTTGTTTCCAGCGTCATAAGGCTAAAAACGAAGAACTTCGATCCCCCCTCGGCAGCGTTCTTCCAACTTTGGTTCTAGAAATGGTAGAGAGTCTTGAAATAGCTCATTTGAAAGCTAAGAGTGGTACAAATTGATTGGAAAGCACAGTTTGGCCCTACCTTCCTTTGCTGAGGCTTGGGAGTGACATTGAGGCTTTTGGCCATGTTAGAGAGCCGTCAGAGTTTGAATTGGTCAGTTTTGGTCTGTAGCGGCTAAACGAAGCCTCGCACGTGAAAATGGAGGGCGGATTTGAGCTTTTTGGCCAATTTTGGGTCTAGAAGACTTGTTTCCAGCGTCTTAAGGCTAAAAACAAAGAACTTCGACCCCCCCTCGGCAGCGTTCTTACAACTTTGGTTCTAGAAATGGTAGAGAGTCTTGAAATAGCTCATTTGAAAGCTAAGAGTGGTACAAATTGATTGGAAAGCACAGTTTGGCCCTACCTTCCTTTGCTGAGGCTTGGGAGTGACATTGATACTTTTGGTCATGTTAGAGAGCCGT
Organism: Prostheceraeus crozeri; assembly: GCA_907163375.1. Classification (NCBI taxonomy): domain Eukaryota; kingdom Metazoa; phylum Platyhelminthes; order Polycladida; family Euryleptidae; genus Prostheceraeus; species Prostheceraeus crozeri. The sequence continues at coordinate 1,264,449 of CAJQUW010004613.1, read as the reverse complement.
CAGAGGGTTTTTGAGTGATAAAGTGGCTGTAGCGGCTAAACGAAGCCTCGCACGTGAAAATGGAGGGCGGATTTGAGCTTTTTGGCCGATTTTGGGTCTAGAAGACTTGTTTCCAGCGTCATAAGGCTAAAAACAAAGAACTTCGACCCCCCCTCGGCAGCGTTCTTCCAACTTTGGTTCTAGAAATGGTAGAGAGTCGTGCAATAGCTCGTTTGAAAGCTAAGAGTGGTACAAATTGATTGGAAAGCACAGTTTGGCCCTACCTTCCTTTGCTGAGGCTTGGGAGTGACTTTGAGACTTTTGGTCATGTTAGAGAGCCGTCAGAGGGTTTTTGAGTGATAAAGTGGCTGTAGCGGCTAAACGAAGCCTCGCACATGAAAATGGACGGCGGATTTGAGCTTTTTGGCCGATTTTGGGTCTAGAAGACTTGTTTCCAGCGTCATAAGGCTAAAAACGAAGAACTTCGATCCCCCCTCGGCAGCGTTCTTCCAACTTTGGTTCTAGAAATGGTAGAGAGTCGTGCAATAGCTCGTTTGAAAGCTAAGAGTGGTACAAATTGATTGGAAAGCACAGTTTGGCCCTACCTTCCTTTGCTGAGGCTTGGGATTGACATTGAGACTTTTGGTCATGTTAGAGAGCCGTCAGAGGGCTTTTGAGTGATAAAGTGGCTGTAGCGGCTAAACGAAGCCTCGCACGTGAAAATGGACGGCGGATTTGAGCTTTTTGGCCAATTTTGGGTCTAGAAGACTTGTTTCCAGCGTCATAAGGCTAAAAACAAAGAACTTCGACCCCCCCTCGGCAGCGTTCTTCCAACTTTGGTTCTAGAAATGGTAGAGAGTCGTGCAATAGCTCGTTTGAAAGCTAAGAGTGGTACAAATTGATTGGAAAGCACAGTTTGGCCCTACCTTCCTTTGCTGAGGCTTGGGAGTGACTTTGAGACTTTTGGTCATGTTAGAGAGCCGTCAGAGGGTTTTTGAGTGATAAAGTGGCTGTAGCGGCTAAACGAAGCCTCGCACATGAAAATGGACGGCGGATTTGAGCTTTTTGGCCGATTTTGGGTCTAGAAGACTTGTTTCCAGCGTCATAAGGCTAAAAACGAAGAACTTCGATCCCCCCTCGGCAGCGTTCTTCCAACTTTGGTTCTAGAAATGGTAGAGAGTCGTGCAATAGCTCGTTTGAAAGCTAAGAGTGGTACAAATTGATTGGAAAGCACAGTTTGGCCCTACCTTCCTTTGCTGAGGCTTGGGAGTGACATTGAGGCTTTTGGCCATGTTAGAGAGCCGTCAGAGTTTGAATTGGTCAGTTTTGGTCTGTAGCGGCTAAACGAAGCCTCGCACGTGAAAATGGAGGGCGGATTTGAGCTTTTTGGCCAATTTTGGGTCTAGAAGACTTGTTTCCAGCGTCTTAAGGCTAAAAACAAAGAACTTCGACCCCCCCTCGGCAGCGTTCTTCCAACTTTGGTTCTAGAAATGGTAGAGAGTCGTGCAATAGCTCGTTTGAAAGCTAAGAGTGGTACAAATTGATTGGAAAGCACAGTTTGGCCCTACCTTCCTTTGCTGAGGCTTGGGAGTGACATTGAGACTTTTGGCCATGTTAGAGAGCCGTCAGAGGTTGAGTTTTGTATTTTGGACTCCAGCGGGCGAACGAAGCATCGGACGAGAAAACTAAGACCAGATTTGCATTCAACGTCAAATTTTGGATAACCAATGTCTAACCCCCCTCTTATCGATTGCATATTCACAGGATATATAAGTACGAGTTCGGGAGAGGAATCTCACTAAGTTCAGAAACTGACTACAGGTAAGTCGTTTCTCTTGAGGTCCGATATCGGGCTTCGGACTTTTCACTGCTGATATCAGCTAAGAAGTCAGACTTATAGGTTAGTCAGTATAGCATGACTGACCATTTGATGATAGTAGGCCGAAATCTTCAAACGGCTATAACTTTGCTTCTACAAGTCCTTTAGACTTGATTCAAAAAACGTTTGACAGCTCATGATGTGCTGTAGGTGACAGACTACTTATAAACGTTTTATTAAGTTGTACTAAAATACTGAAAAATTTAAATTCGTATTTAATGATGATGATTGAAAAGAATATAATTATGAATAAAAAGCAGTCGTTTATGAGTCTCTGCGACTTGGGACGTTTCCTCTTGTAAATAACTCCATCGGCTTTCATGTCAAAATCGGGGCCCGGATACCAACACAGTGACATGACGCACCCTCTGTCCGCCCGAGGTTGGATTTGTGGGTCGAGGCCTTGGAGCTGGGATAACATCCCCTCTGAGTAATGCCTGTAACGGATTCAAGAGTCTAACGCATAGACGACTGCTATCAAATTTTTTGGACTTAGTCTTTCAATGCATATCAGCAAGTAGTATCCTATAAACACTTGCTATCAAATTTTTACTCTATCTTTACAGAATCGTTACTATCACTGAAATGATTAATGCGCGTATGCTCATCGGCAAGTGTAGCTGTGGCCGTATTGCCAGAGGCAGCGAATTAAGGAAACACATCAAAGAGGGGACGGTGGGCGAGCATGTGAGGAAAGTGTTGTTGAGGGTGTGTGTGCATCATAAGGTAGTATGTGAGGATGGGAGTGATGTAGAGTTCATTAGGAACCATAGCCAGTGCCCTACTGGCAACATTAGTATGCAGGGAATTAAGTCGAGGTTTGAGGGAATTTTGTTAGATATGGAAGAGGTAAGAGTGGAAGTGGCGACTGTTGAGGGTGCGGTGGGGAAGAAAGGTGTTACCAAGGCGACTAATGAGGGTCTGATTGAGGAAGAAGTGGAGTTGAGAGGGGTCATCAAGAAGCCTGATGTTGATGTTGATTTGGATGACGTGTTGGAGGAATTGTTTGGGAACATTGGTGATCTTGAGGAGAAGGGGGAGGATGAGGGAAAGGAAGTGGGTAAGCCGTTGGCGGCATCATCGCCTCGGAGGGAGGAAGGGAACACGAGGGATGAATATGTGAGGATGAAGGATCGATTGAGGGCGGTTGAGAAGAATAAAGTATTAGTGATGCGGAATGAGAAGTTGACTGCGAAGGCTGAAGGGTATAAGGTGACGCGAGAAGAGTTGGAAAGTATGAGGCAGAAGGAGAAAGAGTGGATGGTGGAAAGGAGTGAGCTGATGAAGAAAGCAAGTTTGGTGAGTAGTCTGCAAGCGAATTTGCTGAGGAAGGATGATGAGATAGATCGGATGCGAAGCGTGGTGAAGAAGACAGAGGAAGTGAAGGGTGTGAACAAGTGGTTGGTAGCTGAAGTAGAGGGATTGCATGAGCGTGAGAAGTGTAGAAAAAGAAGAGTGTATGAAGTCCATCTTCCCCTCTTCGAAAATAATGTGTGCGACGCCACAACCATTACAAGCGACCCCAATCAGACGCAGCAATGCTACGAGGGCGAAAGAGTTCTATGTCTCCACATGAACATGGACATCACCGGCGAGCGTGAGGACTTCGTCGCCCAAGAAGTCGGGAAGAAAGTTCCCAGTAAGTTACTTCAACATGATCATTTCCGTACCGCATCTAAACTCCTATTCTTTTCCTTTCAGAGTTTTACATCAGCAGTAGAATCGCTTTTGATCCCGAGAACGCCCCAAACGGCTCTTTTAAGAGCCACACGGAGCAAGAGTGATAGTACCTCCTCGTGGTTTGCTCTGGACAGACTTCGGTCTGATTGAATCTATCACATAATTAGAAAGACTGAGTCATGTCTTTGTATCAGAGGGGTATATAAACCATTGCCCCTTTTTCATTTTCATTCTATATTGCATCATGAAAACACCTAAGACGACAGTCAGCTCTCCTGACAAGCCTCGGATTAGACCGAGAAATTTATTTATTTAGATTCTAGAGATGGAGGAGCGAGAGCGAGTCTATAACAATCTTGCTCGAATTGGCTGATCAACAACTGACGATGATGCCAATTCAACAGAGTGGGGATATATACCGCCCTCTAACAGTCAGCTTATAGTAGAGGAGGTCGATGCCGCTGACATAGAGAGATTACAAGTCTCTCTCAACGGAATCGGCCAAACCTAAGTCTATTCATCTCCCGAGAACGAACCAGCGGTCTTTTTAAAGACCACCATGGGGCAAAATATGATAGTACCTCCACGTGGTTTGCCCTGGACAGACTTCGATCTTACTGAATCTATCATACAAATAAAAAATAAAATCACTAAGTTGTAGCTGCTATCAGTCAACTTAAACGTTGTATGTTAAGGAAGATTTCGGTATAATTCTTCCTGTTGGTGGGCGATCTCTCTTGAGACAGCGGATGATATCGCAGTGATAAGTGTCGCAAGGGAGTGTGTCATATTTTAGACCGAAACCTCTGGGGCAACTCATGTTGGGCATTTGACACAGTTCTCAACGTAGCACTTTGAACGCCTATCGGTTGAGTCTTCGCTATCTGCCACAGGTTAATTTTTAAATTCTCCATTGCCAACGTTATCTGAGAATGAGCCATGAGTTCTTTTAAGAACTGCCTCTATCGTTGAGGTTAAATGATGAAGGGATGAAATGGGAGGTCACTCTTACGCAACACGTATACAAAATAAGTTTCTATCTTCTCTAATGGTGCGATAGAAAAGTAGAGCGATAATAAATGTGTTAACTAATCCCATATATAAATTCCTCCATTGATTTCCATTTCTAGATAAATACATTGCAAAACAAAGACATGTAGTATGTAGGTTTATTTACAATTGAAGCACACATACTTTATAGCGAGGAAAAGTCAAGTGGAAGAACCTTTAAGTCATTGTAGACTTTGTAGCACCTTGGTCGTTTTGGGGCATCGGGCGCTCTTCTCACGCGCGTTGTTTTTGATGTAAAATCACCATTACTCCACACAACTTGTACAATCTTGCCTTTATCACAAGTCTCCTTCTGATCACAGTCTTCATCCCATTCGTCGACCACTTCAAAGATTTTGTTGAAGATCTCTAAGGCGGGAGATGTACCTTCCATCAAGAGATAAATGAGAATGAGAAGTGCTTCAATTTTTTGACTTTTATATGTTTTTCAACAATGAATTCCTCAACAACCAATCAGAATGATTCTAATTTAGATGAAGACCACATAAGTCGGAAGATTGTAGCACTCTTATTCATATTATACGAACTAGCACGCCAAGATGACAAACTCAGAAACACCATGTAATTTTGTGATCGTCAATGAGTGGTGTGATGAAGACAAGTGTGATCAGAAGGAGACTTGCGAAAAAGGCAAGACTGTAAGTATTGTCTGGATGTATGAAGAGTGGACACCGAAAACAACGCGCGTGAGAAGAGCGCCAGATGCCCCTAAACGTCCAAGGTGCTACAAAATCTACAATGACTAAAAGGTTCTTCCACTTGACTTTTCCTCGCTATAAAGTATATGTGCTTTAATTGTAAATAAATCTAAAGAACTACATGTCTCTGTTTTTGATATTCAATCCCTTTATCACTTATCCTCAGTGATAGAGGTAGTACTTAGGAAAAAATGATTGTATCTATCATCAACTGGTATGATTTATACTGAGCTGTCAAATGATCAGATTTCCACTATGATGTTGATGATTATGTATGCTACATTACCCAGAAATAAGAAGAAAACAGACATTTATTAAGAACTTTACAAATAACTCAAAAGTTCCTCGGAAGTCACATTGTCCCATAAATTCTCACAACCACTGCAGTTGCACTTCAACTGCCTTAATCGTTCCTCTGCCGCGACCAACACATCATAGATGTAATTCCATTCCACTTCATTCCAGGGTTGGGATGATGGACTGTACCATCTCCGTATATCATGGAGAAGGTTAATGTCAGTTTCCGTTTTTACATCTTCCTGATTGTAAAGCAGGTATTTCCATCGCACATAAATCATTTCTAACTCTTCTTGCTCCGTTAGATCTTGTAATTCCAACTTTGGAATATCATCCAGCCTTCTCTGCTTCTCCACCGTTGCCTTTTTCGGAGCGAGAGGGCAAGTTGGCATGCTTGATGCAGACACTGGTGATTCATGCGAGAGAGTTGATGGTGAATCCATCACTTTGAAATGTATGCCATAAACTTGATTTCTTAGTCCTTAAGTATAAACAAGCAACCAATCAAAATGAATAGCCAATGAATGTTGAGTATGGGAGTATATAAAAGGGAAAAATAGACTAGATTTCATTCGATATTTGAGATATATTAACACTAAGTGAGCCTTTCTCTCCACTCAAATATAATCTAACGTTGCTGACGTATCCTATTTTGGTTTGAGTCAATTACTACATTCTGACTATTAAAGTATCAGATTTTGACTTAATTTCGTTGAAATGGTAAGTTAAGGATTTCATCATTCCTCTCCCTTAAACGTTAGGTTAATAGCATCTTTCTCAATTTCAGGCATCTACTTCATCATCAAGGCGCTCCCTTCTCAAGGAAGCTTTACAACTGTTGAGTGAAGGTAGGTTGTAAAAAAAGCTATGACTTCAATAGAGATGACAGAATGATTTCTCCTCCAAATAATGACAGTTCCAACTCAAGTGCGCAGTCACGGGAAGCATCCAAAACATGTGCTGATTGTGGGCATATCTTTACGAGGAAGCGTGATCTCACCCGACACATCAGACGTGTGTCAACCCAAACCATCATCAATCTCCCGAGGTGAGGATGATTCTATTCAACATGTCTCCTTTACTTGTGACTTTTGTTTCAAATCTTTTGAAACAGGTTTTGAATTATCTACACATAGACTTCACCACACACACACACACACACAGATGATAGTTATAGCAACAGCACCTCCTCTATTCGACTAACTGAATCATCGCTCAATATAGTAGTGAGAAATTACCATATGGAATCCTCAGAAACTATTGCTGATTTTCCGGAGTGGTTCCATCAAAATTCAACATTGATAGATGCGCTCTTTCGTAATTTAGAGCAGTTTAGAATAAAAGCGCTCATCTACCTTAAAATAAAATATGTTTAAGTTGATTATCATACTGGTGGAATAGTACAGAGGTTGGTGTTTTACATACCCTCCTCTCCTGCTACAGAGGTAGTCGATAAAGAAGCTTGGTTAAATTTTCACATCCAAGGACTAAAATTAAATATTGATAAATTTAATGAGCGCGATAGTGGTCTAATTTTTGATGGCATAGAATCTACCAAGTTTAAAATTACTCTATTAGAAAATTACCGTGGTCGAAGCTCCTTCAATCTTCCAAAATCGTTAAGAACTAAGAATGCAGTCATTTCTGTTGATTGTGAATCACAGTGTTTTAAGTATGCGGTATTATCTATTCTCCACTATCATGATGTACAGAACAACCGTTTCCGTAGAAGCAAATATCATGAATGGGAGAATGAATTGAAGTTTGATGAATGCAATAGGGAAGACATGAAGCTTAAAGATATAGAGAAATTTGAAAAATTAAATGAAATTAAAATAGTTGTTCACATCTGGCAAGAGGGGCTTAAGGGTGTGCGTTACAACAACCGTTCATCAACTTATGATCGGGTAGTCAATCTCCTGATAGTATATCAAAATGATAGTGAAAATTGGCATTACTGCGGTATTCCTAAAATGACTCGACTATATTCCCACTTAACATCTGGAAGAGGAGAGTATTTCATATGTGACCGTTGTATGCGTCCCTTCTGGTCAAAAGATAAATTTAAAAGACATTATGAATGGTGTAGGCGAGGTAAACTGCAAATAGAATGCATGCCCAAAGATAAAGAGTTTTCATATAGAGAGAAAGGTGATGAATTAAGTCCTCTTCGTGTCATCCATGCTGACATCGAATGCTATATTGATGATAACACCCATAAAGCGGCAGCCATATCATGTTATGAGGTATGGCATGATTACTTCAAAAATAAAAATATAATGCACGTCTGGCAAGGTGATGATTGTATACATAAATTCTCACAATTCCTCGAAAGCGCTGTCAAATTTCAGCAAAAATATGATAGTGAACTCCAACGCAGATCATTGAATACGTCAGCATATGATCAAGTAAAATTTGAAAGTTGCAAAGCATGCCCAGAATGTAATAAAACGCTTGATGAAAAGAAAGTCAAGGAAGTGCGCGATCATGATCACATCACTGGCAAATTTAGAAACGCGCTATGTACAAGATGTAATTTTTCACTGAGACTGAAACGGCGTACTCTACCCGTTATTTTTCATAACTTCAAAGGTTATGACAGTTATATGATAATAAAAGGGGGTTAGGAAAAATGAGAGTGGAAGTGTAATAGCTCAAAACGAGAGAAAATTTCATGGCCATGACAGTAAAAGTACCAGTTGACAAAACTAAAGAAAACAAGACAGTCTATTTTGATATAAAATTTTTAGATTCCTATCAATTCATGGCTTCATCACTAGCATCTCTCGTTCAAAATCTTAAGTCTCTTCCACTAACTCAAAATTTGAAGAAACAATATCCTAACTTGACGGATGAAGTCATCACACGCAAAGGAGTGTTTCCATATGCATACTTTGATAACATTTCTAAACGTAGTGAGACTTCTCTTCCATCAATAGATAAATTCAAAAATGATTTGACTGGTGTAGAATGCAAGGTAGATGATTACAATCATGCTCAAGTTGCATGGACAAAATTTGACTGTCAAACGTTTAGCAATTATATGATCGCCTATTTAAAATCAGATGTATTTTTGCTGGCTGATGTATTTCAGGAGTTTCGACGAGTGGCATTACAAGACAAATTAGATCCAGTTCACTTTGCCAGCCTTCCAGGCATGTCATTCCAGTCTGCTTTTAAAATGACTGGAGAGAGAATCCATCTTTTGAAAGATCCAGAGATCTATAATCTATTTGAACGAGGAATTCGCGGTGGTCTCACATTTGTAAACAGGCATCAAATAAAATCAAAAACAGTAGATGATGATCAGATTCATCTTAAGTACTATGACCAGAATAATTTATATGGTAGTTCACTGTCAAAACCTCTACCTCACTCTGAGTTTAGCTGGTTGGGTGATAATGAAATTCAGCATTTCTCCAACCCTTCAAACATACTAGCTATTCCAGATGATGGTGATTGGGGATATTATTGAGATAGATCTTATCTATCCAAATAGTATTAAAAATAAAACTGTGGATTTTCCACTTGCACCCGAATCAGGCGAAGTGACTGAAGATATGTTTTCGGACTTTATGAAACAATTTCATAAAAATTTAGAAGGCAGCGGACAGCCCAAGTATAAGCCTTGTCGTGAACTTTTGCTTACTCAATTTGATAAAAAAAATTATTTAGTCCACTTCTCTATCTTAAAATTTTACTTAGAAATGGGCATGATTTTAAAAACAGCTCACCGCATTATCAAATTTAGACAGAAAGCCTTTCTGAAACCTTATATTGATAGCAACAGCCAGAAAAGTGCACTAGGCCAAAATAATTTTGAAAAGGATTTCTATAAATATAAGAATAATAGTCTTTTTGGTAAGACGATGGAGGACGTTAGAAAGCGTATTAACTATAAACTTGTGAATCATAGTGATAAATTTCAAAAGTTAGCGACATCACCTCTCTTTATTGATAGAGATATTATAGATAATGAGTTGGTTGGTGTCAAAATGATAAAATCAGAAGTAGAGTTGTGCAAGCCCAACTACATTGGACAACCTGTGTTAGATTATTCCAAGCTTAAATGCATCAACTCTTCTATAGAATATTAAAACCATACCCTCTAATTAAAGACGTGCGTTTGCTAGGCGGTGATACCGACAGTTTCGTTTTAAGTATCGCTGCTCAGAAAGAGTTAAATTTCAATGAAGTAGGAAAATCTTTAGAAAAATATTTTGATACATCAAATTATCCTACAGATCACCCACTATACTCTACTAAAAATAAAGCAAAATTAGGATGCTTTAAAGATGAAATGGCAGGAAAGGAAATTAAAGAAATGATTTTTCTTCGTCCTAAAATGTATTCTGTGAAACCAAAAGACTCCAGTGACAGTATTAAGCGCGCAAAAGGCATATCTAAATCGATTGTTGTAAATATGAAACATAGGGTCTATAAGATGGCCCACATAAATAAGAACATAACGTTTGTCAACATGACCATCTAAAAATCAAAGTCACATGAGGTAAAAACTCATACATTTAGGAAGCCAGCACTTTCAGGTGGGAGGATAAGAGGATATGACATGGATAGGACATAACATATCTCTTCCACATGGACATCCTGGCACAAACATATCACCACCCAAAAGAATTAAACTCACACTACCACATTCAGGAGATGTGTAAATAGATTCATTCTTAAATCAGTATTTTTATGATATGCCTACAGTCAGTTCATTCCCACTATATCTGTGAAAAGACTTTCCCACTTTGTCAACACTTCAAAACACCTTTCATACATATCTTCTTATTTCAATAAAATTTTACAATGACTTTACTTTGTTTTCCGAAACACTAAAGTTATGAGGTATTTAGTATCTTTCACATCGATGCACTCATGTAAACCATCTGTAATTTTGAGAGTAATAGACGGGATAGTTTGTTTGATAACAGGATGGTAGAAAATAGGTTTAAACATCTTCTCAACGATTCCATAAGAGGCGTCTTTATCATGAATGAAATTACGTAAAATGTATTCTTTTGTCTCACCAACAGAAATAGGTAGAATCAAATCACTTTGAATGTAGAGATGTTGTTCATGTTTATCAAGTGTCATTGGTATTCCTACACCAATCGTGTATGAAGTAGCAAACTTATCTTGTAGCAATGAAAAGCCAAAGAGTTTTTTCAAATTGTTACTCAATTGACATTGAATGTGATCACCCAGCTTCAGAACAGCACTTTGATTTTTAATTGAAAACGAAATGTGATGTGCCTTTGCATCATATCTACTTTTCAACGCTTGCTTCAGCTTATGTTGTATATATAGATTTATGACACGAATAAAGTTTTCAACTGTATTGTATAGACGCGGAATTGTATTGATACTAACTTTCGTTTCTTGATAAGATTGGTAAATTTTCTTGATGCGATCACCATAGATGTCCACCCACCATTCATCATTAACTGAATCAGCTCTAGTATGATATTTATGAGAAGCATGAACCAAACCGCTTCCAATAATAGGCGATACATGTCTTACAAAATGACGCAAGGTTGGAGAGAAATAAACTGTAAGTTTGTCATTATATTTCTGAATAACCAACTTATCCTTCCGAGCTATGACTTTCTCTCCATACTTCTTACCCACAGTCTCATTCCATCGTTTTACGAACTCAATAAGTGATAAAGGTTGAACACCACGCTTTTTCAAAATGATGCATTTTTCGCATTCTACAACATCTTCATCAAATATTTTAAATCTATAATGAAATTTGTTGATTCGATTTGAATAAACTTTTCTAACATTTGCAGTAGCAATTGACGTTAGATGTAGTCCATGGCCAAAACCAAGATGCGGATAGAATTCACTATCCAACCTCAGCGTAAGACCTTTAGTAAAAGAATGAAGGCGGAGGAACTGTCTCCCACTCCAATGATAGATAGTAAACTCATAAGCTTTCTGATTTTTATTCTTCATGATGGAAGTATTACCACTGTTGAATGCCTTAATAATTTTCTCATTCCCAAATGGTTCATAATAATCTGATTTTATCTGAATCCATTCATAGTTCCACTTTCCATCTGATGTTAAATTGTATGGGAACTGGAATGCATTATTCATCGTTTTTCCATCATGGGTGCAATGGTCAATATCATTTCTTCCAAATCATTCGCATTCTGAATATTGCTATCATAGCAAATACTAGAAACGCCAACCTCCCATCCACCTTCTAGAAGTAATGGAGAATTTAATTCTACTCGATAGTCTGATGGTTTATTATTGGGAATTTATTCATAGAAGCATTACTGGGTAAGTAAATTAGAAACGAATCCTTATTTTCACTTTCCATATGATTCACATTGGAACCATATATTTCCACACTTTTGCATCAATTCTTCATTCGAAAATGGAGTGTGATACTTGTCACAGCATCTTTATGAAAAGGAATCAACGCACCAGCATCGACATAAATTGCAATATCAATTTGTGGTATATAGTTTGATTTCAAGTTTGTATAATGCACTTTCTGAAAAGTATGCTCAGAAAGAGTACTATTGCGTTTTGGTTGGTAGGGCATCATTGCTAAAAGTGGAGCTTCAACATCTCCCACACGTACATCTTCACCAATATTGGAATATATCTGAAAATAGCTAATACGACGCGATAACGATATGCTCGCGCTAGCTTTTGTTACAGTACCACTTTTAAAAGTATTTTTATCAAATCCAAAAATGTCCGTTAGGGTATTGTCCATAATAAGCTCAATATTTTCCCACTTACACTAAGAGACAGAACACCTTTTTCAGAAATAGAAATATGCTGTTCATTAATCACTTCATTCAAATAATTTATAGCCAATTTCACTGAAGTGATAATGCGAGGTGTCAACACTCTTGTTTTATGTAAGATACCACCTAAAGGATCTATACACTTTCTGTATAAAGATACGGACCATTCTGTATCAAATTGATTTGAACTATTATGTCCCAGATAGCGCATATTAAATTTTCCATGAAGAGCTGCAGAACGATGTCGCAAGAACTGATGAAAATCTTCTGAACAAACCAATGCTATATCATCATCATTTAGTTCATTGATTACGATATTATTAGACCCTTTGTCGTAAGTTAATGTTGCCACTTGTTCACCATCTACTCGAAGGAGATAATTAAATTTCTTCAATAATGCTTCAGGAGTCATGTTCGTCTTTCTTGCCTTAATCACAATCTTCTTCACCAACGTCTTTTCATTTTTCGGAATAAGATCCACATAATAGGCTTTCTCTTTATGAATTAAATTTTGCAACCTCTTGGATAGTAATTAGCTTTATAATTATCATAGCTTTTCAATGCGCTAGCAGATTAACGTAAATCATTTCTTACTCAAAGCAACAATCCAATCTTTATCAACTGCATGATACATATGATCATATACACCATTGTGGGGAGTAAACTCGACAATGTGTCTACATGCTTTATTCAGGAAATCAAATACGAATTTTTTACATGTTGAGAAATCTTTCTTCGGCCATTTCGGAATGTAAACTCGACATCCCTCTTCACACTGATAGGCATCTGTACGTCTCATATTAATAGTCATCACTTCATGATCAAAAGTATAGACATAGTTACTGTGAACAACTTGGGTGACGCCTACTTCCCACTTTCCATTCAGATGTTGTGTATTATCAATGGGAGTAGAAAAGATAGCAGCTCGATTGCCAACAAATCTATTTGTTGCCACATTGCTAAGCAAAACATGATACAATGACATTTTCATTTCGGTAATCTATACATTACCAATTTGCATAACATCATGAAGACTTGGATTTTAGACTCCCTACAATATATTAAAGTTGATCGCGATGGAAACGTTCATTTCAAGAATTCTTATGGAAATACATCGAAAGGAATTACATTAACATGGCGACAATTTTTCAATCTTAATGATATCATGAGGGATTTGGAATATTTCAAAACGTTGAAATTCATCTCCTTGGGTAATCAAGTTTGGCTTCAACATCACAGAAATGAAATTCAAATCTATCATTCTCTTCTCTCCATCTATTTCTCATTTCGCAAATGTAATTGGGAAAAATATAAAAGATGTGTACATCGCTCCATCATGTGATTCATTCGATGCGAGTTCATCGCATTGCTACGTAAATCTTAATCAGACAAAATCTTCAACACAATGTTACACTCCATCATGAAGACTTGGAAATTGGACTTCCTACAATATGTTGAGATTGATCATGAACGCAAAGATTATACTGGAAATGTAAGAAGAGTATTTGCTTTATCATATCGACATTTTCAGTCTCTAAATCATATTATGAATGACTTAAAATACTTCTATATGAAAAAACATTCACGCATAGGAAATCGCATATGGTTGCGACTCAACAAACAGCAAATTCAAATCTATCATTCACAACTTTCTACCTACTTCACATTTCATCAAGGCAGTTGGGAAAAGTATAGAAGGAAGATAAATCGCTCTATTTACTCATTTCTTCATCATGAAACGTCATCGCTACACCATCGTCAACATTCTCCGACGCATCAGACTCTACACGCAAATCGATCTCGCAACATTACACCAACAAATTCCAAACAACAAGTATTATCCGGGTCGACCGCAAATGTTAGTGGTGAAGATGAGCAATTTACAGAATCTTCAACTCTTTCCAAATGGGACTGTACAGATTCTCGGCGCCCTTTCTCATTCATCAGCGCGGTTAATGCGCTTAGAGCTGCAGAAACTACTACGACGGATATGGAAGAGAGAGAGAGGTGTGATGTCGAATCTGACTGTGGACAATATGGTGATCTCTACTCAATTGAGTGAAGAAGTATCGTTTTTAAAGATTCATATCAGCAGTTTCAATTTGTGTTATGAACCAGAACTTTTCCCGCGGCTCTCATTAGTTGCTGGTTACCTGCACATGTTGCAATCTTTCATAATAGTAAAGTTATCATTACTGGACTGAAATCTGAAATGCAAGGAGATACGATCCTAGACTATCTAATCGAGTATGTACATAACTAACGGATTGTAAAATAAAAACAATTTTTATTCCAACATGATGCTTTTTATTTCAAATCATTATAGAACATACAAATCATCCTTTCATTAGAGGATGGATTACATGAAAACTTTTGAATAACAGATTTAAATTGGTGTACATGTAAACGTTTAAAAATGAAGTACAATACGAAAGCACCACAAGTTGATGAAAGTGGATGTTGTAGTATGCGCTCATTTCGTTGATATTGACGAGTATGCTTTCTCAACCAATGCTGTGTTGGTATATTCGGAGGTTGAGCAAGAGAGTCAAATAGTTCACCGCGTCGGTCTTTTCCAATAAAGATAGCTTTCCAATGCTGACCTTCTAAATTCTAAGAATGAGTGTTCAATACCATAAAGATGGGATGCTGTTTTACAGTAGTCGGTAAGGTATCTAGCGAATAGACATTATCAAAAGCTTTCAACGTAGCTTCATCTGCATTACGCTACACTTTAGTTTTAATATCTTCAGCATTCAACCAACTCATTAGCGATTATAGTGAAGAATCACGTCACGAAACTTAGTTATTTCAATACTTGAATCAAAGACTGCATAAAATAATACATTGATCGTCTCCGTTAGCGCTGTTTTGAACTCCAGATCCAAGCGAATATTATGAGGAACGTTAGCTTGACGATAAGGTGCACTAATATCGCTGTCGGCAGTCAAATCAAATGCATAAATAGTATATCCATTTTTAAACTCTTTCATTGTGAGTCCGTTGGTATCGCCTGTGTTGTAAAAGCCAAAGACATTCATATAATCAACATAACTACGCAGAAATTGATAAGAAGTAAAATCTGGTTTATTGGCCGGACCAGGATGACTAACACCATTTACACGCAAAGCAATTTCACTTAAATTGTTGTGTTTGAAGTTGAAAGGATTCTTCTTGATATTACCATTGAATGTATCATTTTCAACCATTGCTACCATGAGGAGCTTTGGCGCTTCCGATGGAAAAAGACCATCTTTCATAAAACTCATTTGATCTTTAGGAATAGTAAAATGTGAGAAGCTTTGTATGTTGAATGGGATAAATGGCATTGTTGCGTTTAAGACCCTCAGCATGTCCTCTAATTACACTTGGATTAGCCACCACTCGACGAATGTATACTGTAATATCTTCCACATGAATTTTAAATTTCACAACTGAAGCAAATGCATTCAACAAAAATTCAGGCTTATTCAATGTAAGTTTGAGTCGCATACTGGTATTACAGAGTACAAACTTTGATTGTCTGAAGAAGTCTAAATTAAGTGGACCATATAGCTGAGATACTTTACTATCTTTAATCAAAGCAGATCGCTTTACAAAACCAGTGTTTGTCTCACTATGAAAGAGTGCTGCTTGATCTCTATACCATCCCATTGCTTCCATATGACTGTTTTGAGCTGCTGGATGAAACTATGATAGAGCATTCAAATATGCTTTATAGGGATAATCGCTTTGACCACCTTCCACCTGTTGCTCTCCAATAGTTAAAGAGACATCGCGAAATATTGTAGCCAGCGGTAAATTCAGACCAACTTTATGTGCATCTTCAATTTTAGTTCCATCTACTTGTTGAATTCTAAACCTCACATCAACCATCGCATAACTCAAATCAGTGTAATCATCGCTAGCGCCATGAATAACAAATTCAATAGGACCAGTATTCTCAACTGTACGAGGATGATAATCTACAATACTTTAACTAAGAATATGTCTGTATTGCTTGTTGATCAAACAAACAAAAGCCTGAAGTTTTGAACTCCATGATTAGAAGTTATGACAGCGTCGTCGTTTAGCACGCGATTAAGGATTAGAGCGCGCACGGCGTTTGCGTGAATGCCTTTTCTTAGATTTGCGTGAAGTTCGCCTCTTACCACCTCCGCCCTGTTTTCTTTTTCTTCTAACATTCATTCGTTTAGGTGCTTTCTTTTGTTGAGTAGCATTAAAAGTATGCTTCAATGTTCTTAAACCGCGTTCCTTCCGACGATTTACTAAAGTACTCTTTACATTTATACCAATAGTGATACCATTAACAACATCACCATCAAAGCCAACAGCATTATTGAAAAAAGTTCGTTTTAAAGATCTTCCGACAGTAGATAAGAGAGGTGCTACAACAGATTTCAGCGCACCAAATATGCTACCTCCACGTTGACGGCGGGTGCCGCTGTAAATTGCACCCACGCCAATTAGATAGGAGGGGCGTGAATAAAACGATGCAGTCGGATTCATAACTTAGGCCTTGACATTGCAAGTTATATATTTGCATAAATCACTGGTGATCGCGTAGATGAAAGATGTCCGCACGACGCATCCAAGAGTTCATACTTGAAGGACAACCGACCCATTTAACAAGACACCACTCTTCACCTTGTCGGTTTTTACTTCGAATGACTTTCTCTACTAAATATGTTTCACTTTGAGTGACCAACTCAATCTCATCACGATAAAAGCTACAATCAATTTCTTCATTATCGTAATCTTTCAACTTGCAAGTTGTTGGAGAGTCTTTCTTATTGATACTTGAAACTGTGAAAATTTCTTCTGTCCAATTCGGGAGATAACCTTTGGCAAAAACACTTTTCACTTTTGAGATACGAACTTTATCACCTATTTTCACATCACTTTTTGCATTATTACGCTTGCGTTGGAATGTTTCACGCACTATCTACGTTGTCAGCATTCACATCCGCTGATCTGAGTCCAATAGAACGATGAATAGATGATTGCAGGCATAAAGCGTATCTTGTAGAACCTTTGTCCGATTTTGTGTTAAGTCGGCAGTGAAATGTCGCCACAAGCGATCTTTTAATTTGCGATTATAACGTCAAACTAGTGCAGCCTTATAAGCACTCCTCACACTAAACAGCTCAATATCATATCTCTCAAATAATCTTCCCACATGCTGATTTTCGAACTCTTTTCCTTGATCACTCTGAATTCTCTTTGGAATACGACCCTCTCGGAAAATTGACTGGAATGCCTTTGCTACTCGTTTACCTTCTTTAGTTTTTAAAGGTTGAGCCCACGCATAACGCGAGAAAATATCAATTACGGTTAAGATAAAATTGTGTCCCGAGTTATGTTTTGAAATAGCGGCAACGTCACACGAATCTGCTTGCCACTGTTGATCAATGTCATGAGCAATATAATGACGGGTCCGGTACTTCTTTTTAGCTTGTTTGTGGAGTGTATATGTAGCTTGACCCTTTAACCATTGTTTAACTTGTGATTGTAAAAGGCCACTCGCTTTTGATAATTTCTTGATCGATGCAAATCCTGCAGGATGTTTTACATCATAATATATTGACATTAAAAGTTCATCCGATGACGACTGACTCTTTCTCCTTCTTCTCATGCTTTTGCTTTCTTACCTTTTTGCATTTACAGCAACCACAGGATTTATGGGATTTACGTTTACATTGCTTAGGAGTCTCATTGTGAGAGCTGGCACAGCAAGTACAAGTTACAGCTACATTTACTTCCGGCGGCTCATTACATGGTAAGTAACACATCTGCTTCATATTAATAGCCTGAGAACATGTATTTCTTTGGAGGAGTTCTTTTACGTCGTTCTCTTCCCCTTGTTTGCTTGATGGGTGTGGGAGGGGATTTAGAAGGTGATCTCTTTAACCAATTCCTTGGCATTTTCATTTTACTCTTAACCGGTGAAGTAGATGAAGTAGCATCAACTGCTGAAATAGAATCAAATTCTTTCAATGTTTCATTATTCAAACCAAATTTTGGAACATTGTGCTTTTTCAATAGTTTAAGAAAGTAAGACCAACCAGGTGGGACATAGCCTTGACGGCGCTTTCTCCGTGTTCAATACTGAATCAAGTCTTCATAAAGTGAAGCGTTAATAATTTCATTATCATCTGAAATGATTTCACCTCTATCATTCACAGTGAGATATGGTTTAATGGTGTTGAAAAGGGACGTTGCATAAGCGCGAGATGCTAAAGGTGTAGCAGTCCAAACAGAGTCACGCATCTTATTCTTCAAACTTTTTAATTCTTCGACAGTTTCCGATTGTAATAATACAGCACGATGTGGATCTTTGATATGCGCATTTTGCTGATAATTTAATTCATTCCTATAAATTTGATTTGCGAGAGGTTGTCTTACTTGTTGCATGGCAGTCAATTGCACATATTCATCCAGAGGAATAACAACCATGCGAGAATAAGAACTCATAGTTTCTAGATAATCATAGGCTCTTTCAAAATATTACTTCGAAATCTAAATTCTTCCGGACACTCTTGAGTAAAATCAATAAATAAGTAACCGTATGGTTTTTCAGTAGCTGCTTGAAAAATTTCAATTAAGGCTTTTGAACCTCTTGGTGCAACTTGTCGCGCCAAAATTTCAAATTGACTTCTATCTCGTGGATTCTTAAAAACAGCGCAATAGTGTATATTCAGGTTTCATGTGCGGTTTTTGCGTGGTATAGATTATAAAGCATCTTTTGTGATGTGCTGCGCGAGTGAACATATCTGTAACATCTTTAGAATTGTTGCATTTTTTTAACAGATCATCCAATACAACGACATCATTGGACTGAATCTTATCCACTGGAATAATTCCTTCATTTCGAATAAAGCTACGACGTTGCAATTCCTGAATGAGTGACGGTTGATAAATGCCACAACACCAAATCACTCGATTGATAAGTTCCCTAAACAACTCTTCTTTTATCTAGCAAATTCAGAGTGAAAACAGTTTTACTTGCATGGGATGGACCTTATACAGTCAGAACTTGATCACATTGAAGTCTGAAATCCATTTTAATACTTTGGGGTTCAATATTTGCATAGTTAACGCTTAGGATTAAAGATCCTACCCAATAGGTCACCTACTACGAGTACAGGAGCTAACAGCGGAAGTAACACTGAAAGGAAACCACCCTTTTGTGTTAGAGTTTTCCTCTTTCTTTGAAGGGTAACTTTAGGATTGGAGTTGAATCGCAATTTTGTAGTATGTCGCTCAAGTAACTTTCGTTGTTGTGGTGATAACTTCTTTGTCCTCAAACTTCTCACATGAGAAACAATTTCTCGAATGAATTTATCATTAGCATGTCGTATAGCATTATATCGCTGATTTCCTTTCATTCGTTGAAGAACTCGAATGGCCTCAGAAAATTTTGAAGACTTTCGACTTTTGCGTTTCGCCATTTTTCTCTTAACCATTGTTATAACTTGATTTTTCCACATTTGTATAGGTGCTAACTTTAATGACAGAAGTGACACTCAAAATGAGCTATATAACAGTGACTACATTGACAAAGTTGAATACAGCATCGTATGAAACAGCGCTGACAGAAAGTATGCTTACATCTCTTAAAGATGCGTTTTTCACTTCCATCCTTTCGCTTACATACATCGCACATATTTTCACACTTGCTAACAACTTCTAAAGCAAGTCTTTTTGACGACATGAACTTGCTAGCCTTTTCTAAATAATAGACGCATGTACAGAAAGAATATACTTCGAGAGTAAGCAGACATAACTCGAAAACCAATTGTGCTACGATCAAGTACCATTGCATCTCTAAGTTTCCTTTATACAAAGTTGAATGTGAATATGTGAAATCGCTTCAATCACTAGACTGCTACCATGATGGTTAAATGCATCAAGACGTTGAGCAATTTTCCAGATATGTCTTTTAAATAATTCTTCGGGATTATCGACAACTTCCATCGAATAAGAAGCACAGTGGAAGAAACGATCTTCTACCTCGTCTTCCCCAAAATGGCTGAAATGAATTTTTGCAACTAATCTCGCCATTACAATTCTATTAGAAAACGTATCCATTAACTTCAAAAATAGAGTGCTAGTATCACCAATAACTGATTTGATGTTGATCTCATCCTTATGGAAAGTTATCACATAATCTTGAATAGTTCCCTTTAAGCTTTGTCTTTGAAAACTTAATGTTCCACAATCATTTGAGAAAGACATTATCATCCTTCATCTATCCCACCCGTTGCATGAAAATAACAAATCTCTTCAAAAAGCATTTATTGAACGACTTTAACAAGCATGCATCACAAATTTTGGGTTTGAAACAGATAAAATAGATGCAGTTGGTAGCTATCATATAAAGAGCAATGATGACCAAACATTACTTTAGCAGTGTTGAGATATAAAGGAATAAAGCATTGATTATGAATGTAGCGACTACAACGAACATTTAAAATAGGAACACTCAATTCCTTAAAACGTTTAGTGACTTCATGATAGTGTTGATTAACTCTACTATCCCAAGGTGGAAGTAGAATATCATTGATGATTAAATTTGGAAATAGTTTCTTCTCCTTAGTAGGATCATTGCAGAAGATACATACAACATTAAAAGCTGCTAACCATTTTTTAAAGTCAATAAGAAGAGCACATTCATTAGAAAAGCCATAGTCTTGCAAGCATTGCTGATTAAGTCCATGGATAAGTTTTCTCGCCCAGCTATCAGTGTTGGGATCACACTTGGCATGTTGATGGTAGACACTAGCAATTTGATACGACCAATTGTCCATAGCAATAGCACGGAACTCCTGTACAGGTTCACCCTCACAATCCATAAAAATGATGATAGATGACTAAAAAGGAAATTACAAATTTTTACTTATCTGATGAAGAGTCCTATAACATATTACAAAATGATGAAGTACATCGATGCTGTTCACGACAAAATACACAAATAACATGATGGCAGCGAAGTAAAATGTATCTGATAAGTCCACGTCTACGACACTCAAAGCACATCAGCAAATTGTCATAAGGTAGAGATAGGTAAGGACTACTGATTCTCCTTCTTTGGCTTGCGTTTACCGGCAGCATTCTTCTCTGACTTGCTTTTTGTACCGCTCTCGTTGAGGATTTGATCAATAATGTCATGAACGTCCGGTTGCTTTGGTATATATAGGATGGATTGAGCATGCGTCGATATAGAGGCTAATTTGTTGTTCTGGTGATAGCCATAATATATTCCACTGATAGCAAAACCAATATTCCAAGTGCCTTCTGCGAGGTCTTCACATCTGATGGGTGTCACTTCATCTCCTTCCTTTTTATAGGATGAGCACCAATGCGATAGTGGTAAAGAAAGCTTTTTACCATCCCACATCTTTCTATATGGAGTATCATTGTCGTCTCTCGCCTTCCATTCCTTGCTAAGGGGAGTAGGGATGTCCATATTTAGTGTTGCAAACTCTTCAATAATATCGAGTTGGCGACGAATGTATGGATTCACAGGAATGACTACGTAGTCCCCATACTGATTGTTCAATATCTTCACTTCAGTGGAAGGAATCATTCCCGTTTGCAATACGATACTATGATCGTAATAACGTATGGCTTGCCTAAATGTGCGCTGTAGTGGGGTAGGATTATGTACCTTTGTTGTCTCTTCTACTGACCTCAACATAAGACGATCTGATTGTAGAGATCCTTGTAACGTCTGAACACTATCTTGTCCTGTAAATGTAGTAGATGTAGTAGATGCCTGAAAATAAAAGAGTTGCTATTAAGTTGACACTCAAGGAAGGAGAGGAAAGAAGGTTCCGACTTACCATTTCAGATGGATAATATAATAGGAATGTAGAGGGAGAACGTGCGTCCGACACTTGTGCGACTCAAAGATAGAATGATTGTCACTCTGAAAACCTCATTATTTATAGAGAAATGCTGGATTCTCATTGGATGTGCTCCTCATTGGCCAATGACATCAAGCTGATTCCAAATCTGGTCTCAGTTTTCTCGTCCGATGCTTCGTTCGCCCGCTGGAGTCCAAAATACAAAACTCAACCTCTGACGGCTCTCTAACATGGCCAAAAGTCTCAATGTCACTGCCAAGCCTCAGCAAAGGAAGGTAGGGCCAAACTGTGCTTTCCAATCAATTTGTACCACTCTTAGCTTTCAAACGAGCTATTGCAAGACTCTCTACCATTTCTAGAACCAAAGTTGGAAGAAACGCTGCCGAGGGGGGATCGAAGTTCTTCGTTTTTAGCCTTATGACTCTGGAAACAAGTCTTCTAGACCCAAAATCGGCCAAAAAGCTCAAATCCGCCGTCCATTTTCACGTGCGAGGCTTCGTTTAGACGCTACAGCCATTTTCTCACTCAAAAACACACCTAAACCACACCTACACCCAAGAAACACAACATGTCGACGCAGAATTTCATCAGGAAACCAAATCTAAACACAAAACAACCTTACAACCAATCCTACACACCAAAAACATTGACCGCCGCCCAAGACCAACAAGGACGGTTGACCACGACACACCCGGCCGGTCGACCCAGAACCACATCAACCCAACTCACGCTCCAGAGGGGGCGGGCGCTGTGCGCAGTTGGGAGGATTCCTTACTACTGTTTCAGATCTTGAAGAATATGTTGACGTTCGCATACTTTGCGACCAACCTCGTCAACATGACTGTCCCAAGTCAACCTGTCGCTTCAAGGTGACACTTAGAATCATAATTTGGTTAACAACGGTGATCGGAGTTGATTGATTCATGCGAACTGGAGTCCTTAGATGCAACATCAAGTGTGACTTGTTCGTATTGAAGATCTGTGTTGCTTCTACGCCAAAGGTCGAAATTATCTACAGCGTGTAGTTCGTCCTGGATTCTGGATCTGATTTTAATTGGGTCTTCAGGTTGTAGGGAAATTATCAAGGTGACATTGTCTGCGCACTGCACTACAGCTGTGTCTGTGTAAAAAGGAGAAAAGTCACCATCAAGCATGCAGAATAGAGCTGACCAAAGGACAAAGCCTCGTGGAAAAACATCGTTGACATTGCATGTGCTAGAATTCGGTCGGTGAAAACTGACGAGTAAAAATGCTTTTCTCGTTTAATGCTGCACCGCCTGACGAACAACATTTTTCTGAATTAAAAGCTTTGTGTAGAACTCCTGTATTCGACTGTGTAGAACTCCTGGATTAGTTGGCACACTTTTCTTTGAAGACTATCGACTGTCTCTGTTGCTCGAATTTTCTATCAAAGGATCCCTTGTCAATTTCTTTGAGTTGTGTCAAATCACAACAGTGAGTATTTCACAAAGTGACTTTTTCACAACATGGAAATATTTTAGCTTCATATTTTCAGAGTATATAATAAACAGACTTGCTATCAAATTTCAGTAAAAATTAAAATAAAATTTTAAGGTTAGCAATCACTCTTACTTCTTTGGCATTATTAAAAAAAACTCTTAGTCAGTCACATGCAATAAACGGAAATCTGTAAAATATATTTTAATTTCGAACATAGCTGACCCATTTGTTCGAGATATTTGTTTGAATTTCCCATTGAAAATATGGTCTCTTTATCTCGGTGTATTTTATGATCAGCTTCAAGACAAAATGTTAAAGTTAATACCACAGTCAGTACTTCGGCACCAGTGCCTTCCACGGACGATGTAGAAGAGATATCATCCGCGGAAGGCACTGATTACTCTTACTCGTATGCATGTGTTTTTTCCACTTACATTGTCCTTAATGTTGGGATCGCAGTTTGAACTTGTTAGCAGCATTTTCACAGCCTCTAAATGACCATGTTCACTGGCACACATGAGAGCAGTGCTTCCTTCCTTATCACGGCGATTTGGATCCGCTCCACTCTCCAGAAGTAGGTGAATCATGTCGGTTCTTCCATGGGCTGCAGCAAGCATAAGTGCAGTTTGACCGGCCAAACTAGAGCCTTGGTTAATATTTCCACTAGCTAACAACCGTTGAATGACTGGACGATGAGCTTCATTAACTTCTCGACAAAGAGCTGTGAGCATGAGAGGTGTATAACCTGCCTTGTTGGCTTTACTGATACGAATCCTATTCGTATCTAGCAAGCGAGCCACGATTCCCCATTGCTCACGACTGACAGCATAATGAAGTGAAGTGTTATTCTGAAGTGAAAGAGTGGTAAATTATAATCATGGAAAATGTTCAACTACTGATATTCATTTTGCAATCATTGCAATCATTTAAAAGAAAGAAAGCGCAACTTAAACTGATTACCAACTAGATGCATCGGATTTAGCAAAACATTGAAAAATTAGAAAGTCTAACTACTACTGAACAAATTGCATGAGTACCTCTAGGATGAAACGTAGCATCTGTGACTGCCATAGAATTTAGAACTTCTGTGCACATCACTCTATTCAAGGCCCAGGTGAACTGGCACTCAGACTCGGTAATCTTTGATGACTATTAGCAGCGCAACAAAGCCAGGATGAACAAGAGCGGAATAACTGTTATTCAGTCAATCAGCTTGTAAAATGAATCCATTTTAGAAGATATGATAACCCTTTTTAGAAGTCCTTGTCCTAGTGGTGGTTGTGACTTCCAAGAAATGCCCATTTATGCTAAATTACAGGTTTCTGCACGAACGTTTCTAGTCATAATTCAAAGTTTTCATGTCTATATGTTAGTATTTTATCGATTTGAAAGGTTATCATTATAATTGCACATGTAATCATACTTTTGCATGTAATGTGCTACTAACCGTCACTATTTTTATTAGCACATCCTTTAACCTTTAACATGATCACTGCTGGTTGCTGCTTTTTTATCTGATTGGGCCTTACCATGCATAGGGCTGTGAAACTAGGAGGCCAGCCCAGGGGTTGCAGTAAAAACCTCCTAACCAGGACTGAAACGTGGTCCAATTTCAACCCGATTGCTCGTGAATAAAAAAATCAATGAATTTTGTCATTTCTATCCACATTTTCAGCAAGATGTCATAGAGTCATTACAATCAGTAATTCACAATTTCAGTGCTTAGGCTGAATGTATGGACTTTTATATTTTATAGTGCAATAATTTCTATGATTATTGCTTCCATAATAAAGCTCATGTTTTCCAGAGGTCATAAATTTCAAGTAGTGCAATAAAGTCTTTATTGCACTCCTTCATTGAAGTACATAAGCACATGGAAAGTTTTTCATCCTCTAAAATGGTAAATTCTACGTGGAAATCTCAAGAAATACCGCTGATATCTACAATTCCACAGCAAATAGAGGTGGATATTTCCATGGAATGAGATCTGATAAGATATCCTTTACCCCTCCATACCAAATGAGGTTGAATATTACTTTTATATTTCACAGTGCTATAATCTCTATGATTATTGCTTCCATAATATAGTTTATGCTTTCGAAAGTGTGCATAAATTTCAAAGAGTGCAATAAACAGTCTTTATTGCACTCCTTCATTGAAATACATTAGCACATAGAAAGTTTTTCATCCTCTACAACGAAAATCATGCATAGAATTTGCACGAAATATCGCGGATGCATAATTATTCATAATTATATGTATGTGACTTCACAATACGAGGTATAGGTATTTTTTGCTTTGACTTCTTTTCAGATGCGATATTATTTAACTAATAAACGACAATTTGGTTATCTCGTGTCACTGTCCAGCGTCGAAAACTATAATTTTAATGGCAAAGTAATAACTATATTGATTGAATAATTACAAGGAAATCACCATTAAGTCATTGAAAAACAGTTACAAGTTGATAACAATGTTTGAGCAGTTTTGGATGTGCACCTGTTTTGAATGCGCTTGAGACGTTGAGCTGATGTTTTGACTGTTTGATATGTTCTTATTGATTGTTAATGTTTGGGCAACTTCCAATTTGTGTTTTTTGCTTTGGTCAATGTAACCCATCGCCACCGCGTCACTTTTCCATCGAAATTGACGCTTCAATGAAGGGAGTGAAGCCCCTGAATCAGCTAAAGCTGTGGCTGATGATCGACGAAAACAGTGACTGGTATATTCAGTTGGATTGTCTAATTTCAAAAATTCCGCAATATACGATGGCACTTTTTGCTACGGCATTACGACCCATTGGTTGAGATGTGAATTTTTTTGATTTGTAATTGAAATTTCTGAAAAATCTCCCATTTTTGTCATCAACTTTGTTGTGATACTCAGACACCATTTCATAAGGACCTTGTCCATCATCCTGGAATTTAGGGATAATGAAAAAAAATGAAGATTTTCCAGTTGGATCAGTTTTGCTGGATCTTACATGTATTGTTATCTCATTTGCAGAAACCTTTACTTCAGAAAACAGTAAGTTGACTAGCTCAACACATCGGAAGCCACCGTAATATCCGATAAGAGCTACAACCTTTTTCGCAAGAAGCTGTGGCTGCTCGTTATGATCAGCATCGAAAAATTTGAATAGATCTTCTTTCGATATTACCTTAGACTGCTTTTTCGGCTGGCCTTTCTTTTCAATCGCTTTTATGAAGCTTTTTAAAATTGGTACTTCATTAAACGATTTCCAATTTTTATAGGTCGTATAGTACTTATTTAGGCAGCTGTACGCTTGCCAAAGAGTTGAAGGCGCGTACTTTCCCGAAAGATTTTTCATAAATATCAAAACGCTTTCTAAACTCTCTTTACGTTCTTCTTTTTCTAAGAATTCTGAGAATCGGTTCTTCCACGTAGTGTAAACGGCGACAGACTTACAATTAAATACTTTGTCTTGAATAGCCTGTATGGAGCCATTGCTCTCGCTGTTTTGATCAATTTTCGGACATTTGTTCTTAAAATCCTTGCAATCGCAGTCTAGATGTACATTTGTTGAAAAATTGCAGTCTTGTTTTATGCTGAAATTGCTGATCATAGTGGAATAATATAATGACTAATTGTTGATGAGATAAATCTGCATGTACAATGGACAGAGAAGCAGGTTATCTGATTTCAAAATTGCTTTGGTTTGATTTTCAAATCATGTTAAGGATCATGATCATAGATTCTGGTAGTTCTGTGAAATATAAGGTTACTTACAGAACTCGTGCAAAGATATCCAGCTTAATTGCATTTTTCTCGATCAACAAACTATGCCCTCGCCCTTCGGGCTCGTGCATAGACATGTTGATCTCAAAAAATGCAATAAAGCTGGATACTTTGCACTTGTTGTGTAGATAACTATTTCCATCTATTTCGGTGGAAATTCCAAGCAATTTGGTCAATGATATCTAATGCTATGATTGGAAGCAATTTGATCACATAGCTTGCTATTTCCAAGCAATTTTGGCAAAGTCTGATACCTCTCTTAACTATTCCAAGCAATTTGATCCAAAGTTCAAGCCATTTAGTCAACGATTAAGATGAATCTCATAAGATGTATTAATCATAAAAATATGAATAAATTAGATAAATTTCTTTTGTCGTGTGTTTAGTAGCTTGCATTAGTTAAAAAATGAGATGTTGATTTATGATCAAAATACATTTATTAATTATTCAGTAAAGAGAAAATTAGGCACGGTGCGGATATTAAGCTGCGTTCTTCATCGTCATTGTTAGCTTTCGTTAGAAACAGTTTTATGTAAATATACTGATATTCATAGCTAGGCTATTTAAAAATTACATTATACGTTTGTTAACCATAAAGTGCGTCATAATTTAACCACCAGATCAGAGAAAATGTATCTGCTTTCATAGTTAGATACCTCCTACTCTATATTGGCAAATTGGAAAGCCATACAACTCGCTCATGCTGCAACACATACATATTTGAATTTAAATTCAAAAAGTCTGAAAATCACACAAAGTATGTTCAATCAAAGATATCATGTTCGTTCAAACACTTATGAAAATAGCTCAAAGTGTGGTTGTACCACTCTAAACATTTATCCTGTGCTAATTCGGCAAAACAGACCGTAATTTCTCGTCGCAGAATTGACAAACGTCGAGCTTGAAATGTCTTGCGTGCTTTAATCGCAGCGTCTCTGTCACCAATCTGCTGGATAGAAGGATCAGACAGACGTCGCTTCACGTGAGCCTTCAAGCATGACCCTGCATATTCTGCCGCATTCAAATATGGAGAAAAGCGAGGCAAATATACAAGCTCATAACTGTCGTTATTCATCTGTGGTGCATCGCAATGGCATGAAGCATTGTCACACAGAAGATAATATGGCTACTGCACCAAAGCATCAATCTCGGATAGCATGTCGGAGAACTTATCTTTGGTCAAGCCACCAACCACAAACATGTGATGCACAAGTCCCAGCTGTGGACTTACTGCTGGGCAAATGGTAAGGTTTCGACCTTGTTGACTTGATACAGTTCTTGCAGCTCGTGATCCAACGGCCGCTCTTGCTTTGGTTCTACACGTGTAGACGCTAAATCCGAATCATCGAGGAAAACAAGAGCTCGTGCTTGGATTCCAATCTCCATGACCCATTCAGCGTGGATCTTCCTTTCTGTCTTGTATTCAGGAAATTTTCACTGTACACGAACATATCGCAAGTCCTTTATTGATATTAACGAAGCATCGAGGGTTCTACTAATCGTCTGGATCGAGACGACTGGTCTTCCTGGGGCGTCAGCTAAGAGTCGATTTCGCATCTCTTCTAGCGTTATTGTAGGTTTTTCTTCATTGTAGCTAACGAGTAGCTCTTTCTTTTCTTCATCTATCTTCGTAGAATGGTCTCCACCCCTCGGTAGCTGACTTGTTCTTCCTGTATCGATATAAGTCTTGATGATGTTGTATGCAGATTGACGTCTGATGTTCAGTATTTCTGCAACATTCTGCCAATCATTTGATTCATCATGTGGTTCTTCTGTATTGATCATTGATGCGTACATATCGTCCTGAACTCATGATTGCAATGAAATTCAAAATCTGAATTTTATTAGTTCACTAAGAAATCAAATAATTAAATTAGTGATATCGATAACCAGAACAAGAATTTAGTCGCATTGTATACCATGTATATAAGACTGATATCTTTGATAATGCCCAGAAATTCATTAACGGCCCGGAAAATTCATGGCCTGGAAATGAAACCACAGAAATATTTCGCAACATGGCATACAATGATTATGACATCTACATTTTTCGGGCTGTCAATGGCAAATTGTCGGGCCGCTAACGCGGCCCTCTAATTTGCCATTGACGCCCTCAAAACATAGCTGTCATCATATCATTGTACATGTAAAATAATTCAAATTTTAACCTACTTAATTTCCATGCACCTGCTAGAATGCTATGTGACTAAATGGCTTGAACTTCGGATCACATTGTTTGGTAGTTAAGAGAGATAACAGATTTTGCCCACATTGCTTGGAAATAGCAAGCTATGTGATCAAATTGCTTCCAATCACAGCATTAGATATCATTGACCAAATTGCTTGGAACTTAGAACGAAATAGATGGAAAAAGGTATTAGGACGAGAGATATACAAGGTGTTTCAAAAGTAGGCTAACAGTAGAAATTGGCCTTGAAAAGCTATGTCTTAATGCTATAGATTAATAAGCTATGTCATAATAATCTTTTTCACGATGCCACAGATAGCTAATATGCCTTGTATTCGTAAGGGGCAAAAATTCAATACTCTTTGACATCGCGTAAATCATATTAAAATATCTCATGATCTCCAGTGTTTTCATGCCTACATATTTCACTACAACCCAATTTGAATCTATACCGATCATGAGAAGTCGAATAACTATCCAACATCTATCAAAAAAAATTATTAGGAAACCATGTAAACAAGATAGTAGTTGTTTCAGTGTTACTGCGGAGAAGGAAGAACAGCTGACATTCGAATGTCCTTCACCTTTGTTAATTCCAGCCTCCTCTTAGACCATCGTCAGAAGCTTCTGACGATGGCCTAGAGGAGGCTGAAATTAATAAAAGGTATTAACATTAAAACAACTACCATTTTGTTTGCTTGGTTTCCTAACAAAAAAATGAACAAATGAATAACCAAGGCCTATTCAACATATCAAAAAATTAATCAACTTAAAGTTGCAAAAATTCACGAACGCAAATGCTCAAAATGTCCACCATGGACATCGGCACATTCTTGTAGTCTTTCGGCCACACTGTGGCACACAGTTCTGCATAAGTTCCTGTCATCACTGATCTCTTGACAGGCATCTGTGATGTAGGATCGATGTTGAGAAAGTGTGTGAGGTTTTCGTCCGTACACTTTCTCCTTTACAACGCCCCAAAAGAAAAAGTCCATCGGAGTTAGATCGGGAGAGCGAGGAGGCCAAAGGATGCTACCACATCTCCCGATCCACTTTCCTGGAAAAGTGTCATTCAGATAGCTTCTGACACTCACTGCAAAATGCGCTGGTGCACCATCCTGCTGAAAGTACAGCTCATTGAAGTTGTTCAATGACTGCATCTCAGGAATCGCAAAGGATTGGAGCATTTGAAGGTACACCTCAGCCGTCACAGTTCTTTCAAAAAATACTGGCCCAATCACACCGTTGCTTGACATACCGGCCCAGACGGTTAAGCCAGGCTGGTTCAGCTCATTTGTTGATACCATGAGCGGATTTTCAGGGAACCAGTAGACACAGTTATGTCTATTTACGTGACCTGATAGTTTGAAACTGGCTTCGTCAGACCAAACTATCTTGTCAAGCAAATCTGGGTTCTCCCGAATTTCCGACAACATGAGCACAGCAAACTGCAAGCGTCGTTCAGCATCATCCGGTAGAAGGTGCTGCAACAGTCTGGGTCGGTATGGTTTCAACTCAACTTTCCTCATCAGTCTCCAAGTAGAGCTTAGAGAAATGTCCAACTCCAATGAGGCTCTTCTTGTTGACTTCTTCGGACTTTGAACAAATGTTTGGGCCACTAGCTCCTCGTTTGATGTTATTGAAACTGATCGAGGGCGTCCTGACTTCGGTGCATTCTCTACCGAGCCGGTCTTTTCAAATTTATCTCGAATGCGATAAATAGCAAATCTTGATGGAGGATTGCTGTGAAAGGCATCTCTCCATTCCATTCGCACCTTTTCAGCATTCTTGTTTTTCCAAAAGGATTTCAAAATCCATTTTCTCTGATCATCTTTTAGATGACCTGACATGACAGAAGCAGCAAATTCAAAAAAGCTTCAAGCTTGTTTAATTCACTTCAAGTCAAACTAACAGTGTTTGATTCAAATCAAATTAATTGAACATATCCATGTACGTAATGTCAGATTGGTGCTATATCTTGTCCATGATAGATTTCAAAATTCCTTTGCCAATGGAATGCTACTGCATAGACTTCTAAATGATAGTAGCAATTACTTCGAAGTCTATGGCTCATGTTGGACTGATCATGGATATCCATCGACTGATTCAGGTGTAAATCGCCAATAGAACGGTCAACATAGATTTCCTAGGGCAAAATCAACTGTTAGCCTACTTTTGAAACACCTTGTATAATGATGGATGAGGTTCATAGTGTGATATTGTGGCTTGCAGTGTTCTATATAGTGGCTGGTAGATGTGCGAGGGGTGAAAATTCTATAAGTTTAGATAAATATGTAAAAATAAGAAACAATAGAAAAAATATGTGCAGTAAAATAAGAAGAGGTCTTTAAGCATTAAATTTTTTAGATTACTGCTTCCAACGTTATTGTACTGTTACCTTTAAAGCGCATTGCCTGCCAACAGCAGTTGGAAAAATTCTATTGCTATTTCCGACTAGTAAGCCTAACTGCGTGAAACCTACTTTTATTTTGACCCACAGCTTCTACAGCTGCATCACAATCATAGTTGAAGACAGCCTATATCAGAGAATGTCGATCTACGTAGAGGTGTAACTGTTATGGGACCGATCATTTGAGGTTCGAGATTTCCACCAGTAGAAATGGATGAGGAACGCTGTGTTGAAGGCTCTGAGGCATATTGAAAAGGTTGAAAAATAGCATTTACAATCAAATTACATAATCTTCATGCATTGCATCACTTTTTCCCAAAATCCAATTTTAGTTTTACAGAATATTCTCCGATTGCGCAGAGTATATCTGTGATCAATTTTGAGTTAATACATCCAGCCATGAAAATTCCAGATTTTTGAAGGCTTTTGCAGTGTGTTCCAGGTTTTTCCAGGTCGCGGACGCCCTGTCAATACCATTTAGTAACCCATTTCATTTGAAAGTCAACCTCGGCATGAAAACAAAACGAACAAAAGGTACGTAATATCCACAATAAACAAACAAAAGTTGATGCTAAATACAGATAGTTCAAGAATTAGGAGAAGCGAGTAAAACAACATGCCGACTTTTCAACCACCAAAAATTCGGCTGAGCAGGCATAAATAGTCTAATTTTAGAAATGTTGATAATTAGAATGTTATGATGTCTATGGTTTTGCGCTGACTCTATGGTTTCTCTGCTGACTTTAAATACATTATATTTTCATGCACTTTATTAAGGTGAAAATGTTTAAAAATATGCAGAAACAGTTTCGAACGATAATTGCCTGGTTTTGATATTTTCGCGCATGTATCGATATTATGTAAAACACGATCAATGTCTTATCAGTTTAAATCGAAGAGACTTTCAACACAACAAGTAGAAATGCGGATTACATGCGTATGATCCGACAGGCTAAGTTACGATGAATGCGAAAGCCAACATCGCAAAAGATGTGCATCATTTGGCATCCATTTCTCATGAGATACTCAGCAACAATCGTCAGGTCAACTGTTACTTTCAATAATCATTATGTGCATTTATCGGTCTTTAAATACAAAAGATGAAAACAATAATGCTGCAAATCAAGGACAATAATGCAGTGTCACCTTCTACACTGCAAAAATATCGTATCCGAAGCAAATCACCGCAGTCTACATCTGAGGAAATGCCAGGCGCAATGAACAGATGAGTTTATGAAGAAGTACATAAACTGTGGACAATTAGTCGACGAAAGTAGTATAACAATCCAGTGAATAAAAATGCATTATGGACAGATCATGAGATAATGTTCATATTCTACACTATTCATATGCTTTCATAAGCAAATCGTAACACTGAGCGAGGAAATATACTTGGTTAAACACCTTAATGGTGAAATTTAAAGATAAATTGGTTGCTGATTTCAGTTTTAAAGGTACAAATATTTAATGATTCAATATTCAATTATTCTATCTACATTGTATTTGCAAAAAGTGGCATTTATTAATTATTGCAGGCGCACTATCTTAGGCGATTCGCCAGTAGTGTGTTTCAAGTGATATTTAATGAATGCCCGTCGAAATTTCACTATTTTACTAATTGCAAATTTCAAATTCACCAGGGCATGGCTGCAACTTTATATATGGAGCTGTGTCGATGGTGAGAGATGTAAACTAGGCCTGCTAATGATTCCTGATATTGGATGAAATAGCAATTATTCAGGTCTGTTTCCATTTTTCAACTGAGGATGCAACTCAATATTTGATAATTCCATTTATGTCACAAGCATCGCGCATCAACAATTCGCAAGCTTGAAAAATCAGATGCCACTAGACTATTCCGTGGTATTGGCATCTAGATGACGACGACACTATTCACTTCCTAAGCACTGATGAGATAATGCGATGGTCAGGGTGAATTAATTATCGCACAAGCGAATCCTTAGCAGATACATTGAAGGGACGTTGACTTCTTAATCAGATGCAAATACAGCCTTCATTGATTTCAAAATTCAATGCCATCCGTTATCGAAATTCGCACACAAAAGATGGATGATATTTCTTTTAACATTAGAAACACACACCGTGAGCAATGAACTGTTGACTGAATGAACGATATACATGCATGTGCGCTCAGGGCATCCGCGAATTTTCAGTCAAACAATTCTGAGACCGCGGATGCCCTGAGCGCAGAATATGTGCAAATTCAGTGCTGAATGTCAGAACCAAGGATGCGTTTCTCCATGATACACGAACTGTTTCCACTGAATGATTAAAATAATTGAATGAGGCCTTTCCAATTTCAGTTCCAAGCGCATATAGGTCTACAGGATAATAAGCACTTGGCAAAGTGATGAAAAAATGAATCGAGGTCAACATCCTTTCCTATTTAATTACTTATCAATGTCACTGTACGTCAATTGTCAGAGCCTAAACTCAAATTAAATGCTAAATGTAGACTAAAATGTATTTAAATACAAAGAAACATACATTTCAGAAATAATCTATGTGTTCCTGACAGCTGAATCGATCCACGTGAGCTAGGGTCAGAATTTTGTCGATGATCTAAATTACGTTGTCGTTCATTTGTTCAGTCCACTCGAAAGTTGATAAATCCACATGTCATCAGATCTTATGATAGCAAGAGTTCATTTAATTTAGATTAAGGGAGCAATTTCCAACTTATGCCTAGGGTTTAACAGTTTAAATTCCTGGATTTCTTATATTCTTCCGTTGACTACGTCTAGCGACAACAAACTAATACGAACAAAAATCAGTGCTGCCACTCTCGAAAAAGGAAAAAATATCTCCGATATCAAATGCCCCTAAAACAGATCCGCAAATCTTGTAGAATGCATCTAAGCCACTGTATAAATGCGTGTACCCCAACGCAGTACACTCTGGATAATCAAGTACAAAAATTTCCGGAAAATAATTTGTCGGCATCCCCTATTAGACGATGCAAACTTTGATAATTCCCATATAGATCAGCGCATGAGCACCCTTACCCAACTTCTAGACCCTAGCTCTGAGAGACTCAACATGAGTGACCCTTTTCGCGGGAGGGGCACTTATTTTCTGATATGCTTTGAAGCGGGAAGATAGTTGACGCCGGGAATGCCCGAAAGGTTTTGCGTTGGCGCACGAGGTAGGAGAATAACTTATACTAGACTGGCTACTTCTGTCAATCAGTGTTGCTAGAGTTCCTGCTAGAATTAACAGGATCATGGCGCCTTGAAGAGGGCTAAGTAGGCGCTCGCGAAAGAATAGGAGGTGCGGGATGCGAGTCATTGTCGGATTCAGGTTCACTGTCTGCTAGGGGATCGGGATGCAGTCCGCCGCTGTCCCAGAGAATCTGAGTGCCCAGTTGCACTTCATCAGGTTGCGGCAATGCATCTTATCCTCGGCCCGGTTGATCCTGCTGTTCGGGTTCGGTGTCTGCTTCAGAGATTGTCACGGAGATACTGATGCTTTGCTGAAAGCCGCTGAACGGGTCCGACTCCAGGATTGGGCAGCTGGCTTGTCTCTCAGTCAGGTCGATAAGGCATACTTTCTCGGGATCCACCTCTTCTGGCCGAGTTCTTCAATCGTATCCATAAGTACTGTACAAGTGCCTGTGTATCGCTGACTGTGTAGAATCGAAGCACCGGCGGCGCACAAGGAAAGCGCAAGGCATTTGCGGTCTCAATCTTCTGAAAGTTACCGACAATTACGTCCAACCGAGGACTTCCCCCGTCAACGACGATTAAATTTCGGACAACCAGATTTAATCAGTATAGCTTCACACAACGCACTACCAACAGAATTTTCAGCACACTTAAGAATCTTCACCTCAAAATCGTCAATCGAACTACAATCGCAATCGTTCCGAACATGCACACTGAACGCACTAAAATCTTCACGATTGATAATGCCACAATTATGTTCTTGGTATCTACGAGTCTTGAAAGTCAGGGATGTTTTGCCGATGTAATTGCCCCCTCAGACCCATAGCATCTACGACTAATAGGGCCTATAGCTACTGAAAAAGTAGATTGGACTTGTCGTCAATTTTCAAATGAAATGGTGAAGCTTGAGCCGGATCATTTGAACAGCAGTTCTGGCTTGATCACTAACCTACGCAGCATTTCTTGTAATGATAATTTTGTTTTCATCTCGTTGGATGTGGTCAGAATTTGCATCAGGTTGGATGCAGACCCAAGCATCCCTGTTGATAATGCTCTTGAAGTCATTGATAACCTTGCCCAAAGATATTGTCAAGATATCAGTAACATGGGAATTTATCAATTAAGGCATTTATCAATTGTGTTCAGTTTGTCGGTGCGAATCCATCATCTTCTAAAAAAATATCTCCGAAAATGAAATATCTCCGAATAATATCTCATTATCTCCGAGATTTTTGAAATATCTCGGCTGAGATACAATATCTCCGGAGTGGCAACACTGAAAAGTTAACAATTTACACTAACTCGAAAGTATTCGGCACATGCGTTTGTCTTTGATACACTGAACATGAATTTGAATAGCTAATGAAACAGCTCTATGGTCAATCATTATTTGAAATACTGATCTAGTATTTGAACTCCTAATACTAAATACGTACTCCTAAAAACACATATGTCTCACTATAAGCTGTGTCTATAAGCATCTATAAGCTCATTACCATAAAAGTCAGGGAGATTTTAAGTAAAGTAACAATTATTCAATATTTAATTTAAGTCCATTAGATCACTCAACAATATTCCACTCTAGGACCGAACGGTAGCATTAGTTCAACGCTGTGTTCTTGCTAATTCCAGTTGTCTTACACAAATTATGAGGTCATCGGGAGTTTCTGCCATTCAGCAAAAAAGTAGACTGCGTTTTAAACGACATTTCAAAGAAACCAACATTTCTAGAAATCTTCATTGTGAAGAGTCTATTCAGCTTGCCATGAGGTGAGTAAGTTCCCCCGCTTGTCTAGGTGAGCAAGTTTTACTGGAATACAAAACGCCGATTAATTGAAGAATTATATTCAGCTTGATTATTGCATTATTATAAAAACTTGAAGTGAAAATAAAGTTTTACTGTTGATAGTTGAAGTTAAGTTTAATTTACTTACAGACAAGTATACATTCAAATCATGCAAAAGAGTAAGAAAATGTTGTATCAAAAGAAATCGAGACCTTTCGTTAAAAGCCGATCAATTCAATTTCGAAATCCTCATGTACATAAACAAGAGTAAAAGTTGAATGTATACTTAAAATGTGACGAGAAACAATTTGGCTACATTGCTTTCCCTTACTGGTAATCTAGTTCTCGACAGAGTCTGTAATTTCACTTTTCAGAAAATTTGACTTCAATTTCTGAACACCTATTGACCACTAACCAAGAGAAAACGTTGAAGTGCGATATGCAAAGCCTCACTGAAATGCTAGCATGTTGATCGATATCCAAGGATTAGTGAGGACTGATTCAGTTCAGAGACAACATGAAACTTAAGCGCATCGCATAACCAACCATGAGCAAACTTCCCTGCTTGTGATGCGTGCAAAGTGAGATCGATGTGGATAGAAACTTGATAAGTTTGAATGAGGTGCCTCCATTTTCAGACATGTTCTGTTCCCATTTTCAGACAAGCTTCAATGCCACTTTCAGAAAAGGTTTGATCCCATTTTCAGACAAGGTCTGATCCCATTTCCACACAAGGTCTCATAATATTTCCACACAAGGTCTCATCATATTTCCACACAAGGTCTGATCCTATTTGCAGACAATGTTTAATCCACATTTCCAGACAAGGTCTGATCCCATTTCCAGGCAAGGTATGATCCATCCAATTTTTACTCGAAATTCGGTTAAGTTTTCTGACCTTCATCATTTTCAGACATTCGTGTGTCAATATTTCTGCGATTTAATTCCATAACACATTTAATCTACACTTAATATATAATGTTTTACAAACATGCCTCCACCAAAGCGCGAAGTTTCAGTACCAGTAAATTAAGATAGGGACAGTCACTGTACACTGGCAATTTTCACCACGGTAGGGTTAATAGCCTGCAGTGATTATATCTGACTGTGTCGAACCAATAAAGCTGCACACAGATCTGATCAACTGTGGAAGGATACAGAAATACCGATATTCACTTGAGTATATACATGAATGATTCTTCTTATCGTACGACTTCAGATTGAATGGTTGCTATTTACTCTGTGCACACATTATCCAGATAGCTTGCATGACATTTCTTCTTATAAAGTGTATCTCATGTGTAAGTTTCAAAAACAAAATGCTAAAATAATGCTAAAAGAAATAAGTAGTACTATAAACATGCGTACTCGCGCGCAAAATATGTACTATTTCATAGTCACTATATGAAGTTAAGTGAAACAAGATTGCTCTTTTTCACAATTTTGGAGAAAAACATGGCGAAAGTAGTTTTTTAGTGCTATGACATGTTTCGCCTTCTCTCGTCACCCGCACACGCAAGTAGCGAGATAAAAAAAATTATAAGGACACGCATGATATGGGTAGTTCATAAAACAGTTGACATCTCTCGATTGAAAGCTGATCTGGTGACAACTGCGAAGATGTCAAATTCGAGACGATGTCCTTTACAGCGAGAGCACATCACCAGCGTGGTGAACGATTCTGAATAATGAATAACCATGACTTTTCCCTGACTTTTAAGGTGATCCAAGGTGTGTCAGGAGGACCTACGTGGGTCCATAACGGTGTGCTATGTGGGGTGGACATCACCCTTTTCTGTGCGAGATCTCACATGGTCGCTTGACAAGTGATACTTTAGGTCAAAGTTCCTTTACTCATGTTATTCAAGAATCAAGACACAATAAAGATAACGAAAACAATATAAAAGGATAACTCATGAAATTGCAAGACAAAAAAGCTTCTAAACAGCATATGATTGCTAAGGAAACATGAATCGGCAACGCTATAATGCTTGGTATTCAAGTCACTTATAAAGATAAGCAATGACCTTCTCAACTTCAAAAAACTACAACATCAACCTCTTTTCTTCGCTCCCATTTTTTGGCCTCCTTCCAATGATACTTGACCGTGACCGAGGCAGAGAATTGATTCCGGAACTCGATAAATTCATTTTTCGATTGTTGAGTAGGCTACATAAAGGCTCACCAGGAAATGTTCTTATCGATCTGTTTTATGTAAATAATTGAGGCTTGTTCTGATGAACGTGAACATAAAGACTGAAGACCTCGACTCCTATCATTGAAAATGAGTTCCGCTTTATTCGTTTCTTCTACCAGAATTTCTAAAGCTCTGGAGATTAGGCGCAACATGTCGGCAGCTTTGTCGTTCTGGCTTTTCCACCAGTTTTACCGAGAAAAAACGGCTTTGTGAAAGAACATTTATCTTTGTCATATTTTCCGGTTTATCCGAGTCGTTCACTACCCTGAAAATTGGAGATCTCAAAGAACTGAAAGCGAGCTAAGATATCCGCATATTGAAACCCGACACAAAATAGATAGTGACGCAGCTGTTGCGGTTGGACCGACTGTGTCAAACTCATGGAGACAATTCTCTTTGACATTAGGAAACTTTAGACTGATGTCGACAAGGACTGAGATACCGGACATTTTCAAAAAGACTCGCAACATCAACACGGAATCATTAAGAGCATATTAAAGCTCAGTGTCACCATGAACCGAGGTTTCATCACATCATGTATCCATCAATACCTACGGAGTACAGGACCAACCAGTGAAGCAACAACCTGCAACCAGGGAAAGAGCAAATTCTCCAAAACAGCTCCGCTCGATGGGGTGTCCCTATTCGCTAAATTTACCACATGAAGAGATGATACAAAGATCGTCGAGTTGTTTAAGAACATTATCACAATTGTCCCGCGACACTGTTAGATGAAATGGAGACCTTGCTGTGAATCTGCAAGGAAAACTTTCGATTCCTGTTCAACGACAAGGTCTATCTGCAGAAGGACGGAGATAATGACGGACTGATGAGCTCAGGAATCTTTATTAGCTCGAGCCTCACAAGTTGAACTTTTAACTATTTATTTCGACTAATTCATGCAAAATCTTCCTTCAATTTCTTAGTAAGGAACGAAAAACTGAACAATGAACAACTCATACAAGGATATAAATGGAATTCCTCCGTAATCCATCAAAGGAGTGACCTATATATATATAAAGTAAAAGAGAAAGTCGAGGCTTCAATGGAAAGGAATTTATTCGCAAACATATTTCACCAGCTTGCTGGCTTCTCAATGCGATTAAATGAATGAATACATACCAGCAAATCAATTCAAAATAATCAGATATCACCTTAACAAAAACATCATCATGATGTTAAACCTAAACCATTCAATGCAGGCTTGAACTTCTCGATGAACATAGACTCTTTATGTTCACGCTCTAGCTTGGATACATTGGGTTTGAGCTAGTAGAATGGCGCAAATACAAATTTCATGGAAAGGTCCCTGGTACACATAGCAATAGGAATAGTCTCGGATGACCACAACAAAACTGTTCGCTATTTGCAACTAAAACAACGTTTGCTTGAATTGTCATATCCAAAACTTTTGATAAACAAAGCCATAGAACGAGCTAAACTATCAAAAACATATGAAAATGAAAAAGTTGATGATAAATTAAATTCCACTGTGATTTCTTTTATCCATACCTACAATCCCGATAA
The DNA here is from genome assembly GCA_907163375.1 of Prostheceraeus crozeri. Lineage (NCBI taxonomy): Eukaryota > Metazoa > Platyhelminthes > Polycladida > Euryleptidae > Prostheceraeus > Prostheceraeus crozeri. Next base: position 1,223,684 of record CAJQUW010004613.1, on the reverse strand, counting down.
TCTTTCCTTTTCAACAATGTAATAAAACCTACCACTGGATGCCTCATTGTGAGTAATGCTTTTAAAAACTGCACTTTCAGACAAATCTATAGGCAACCGAGATCCCTGTTATCTTTGCTCAATAAGAACAACCGTATGAGCCTGAATGGGATTGCGAAATGCAATGAGAAGTTATGTAAATCCTGTGATAACATCATTGAGGGGATGTCAGTGGAGTTCATCGTTGATAATGACAAGATGGAATTTGTTTTAAACCATAACTTCAATTGCATGTCTAAGAATGTGATCTATAAGTTGCACTGTAAAGGTTGCAAGAACTACTATATTGGCCAAACTGGCGATACTTTGCGCCATCGCATGACTGTCCATAGGCAACATATTAATAATCCTAATTACGCTATATTACCTGTGAGTAGGCATATTGCTGTGTGTGCCAGGGACCTTTCCATGAAATTTGTATTTGCGCCATTCTACAAGCTCAAACCCAATGTATCCAAGCTAGAGCGTGAACATAAAGAGTCTATGTTCATCGAGCAGTTCAAGCCTGCATTGAATGGTCTAGGTTTAACATCATGATGATGTTTTTGTTAAGGTGATATCTGATTATTTTGAATTGATTTGCTGGTATGTATTCATTCATTTAATCGCATTGAGAAGCCAGCGAGCTGGTGAAACATGTTTGCGAATAAATTCCTTTCCATTGAAGCCTCGACTTTCTCTTTTACTTCAAATGTGATACATTTGCTTTAGTTCTCTTATTTGAAGAGACAAATTCTAAACTTGAAGGGTCATTGAATCGGCACAACCGCTCCTTAGACCACAAGTAATTCTCCATGTCAGGGGTTGGCAACCTTAATCAGCCTGCGAGTCACTGAAACAAGTTTAAATCTTCTCGCGGGCCACAACCGCAGAGGTAGTCAATCAATAAAAAACGAATCTTCATTTTGACTTATGAAAACAATTCACAAAACTGATGAAACATATAATCTTTCCATTTCACCTAATGGAAAAGTCATAAAATGGTTAATAATTTTAATTCATCATTTATTATAAATATGGATGACATTCTATAAAGAAAAAATATGTACGGGAGTGAGACGTGGGCCAAGAAAAGCTGTCAGATCATGAAGATTGAAAAGACTGAAAAGGCATTGGTTAAAAGAAAGTGTTATGTGTGGCTTATCGATGGACACGGGAGAGAAGACCCAAGGAAGGAGATGATCCTTGAAGGCATTTCTGATGTTCTGCGATTAAAATATCTACGGTGGACTTGGCACATTATGAGAAGATGATTCGATGAAAAGAGATCATTTCAGCCTGATGTCAAAGGCAGAAGACCAAGAGGTCGTTACTAAGACCAAGTAAAACATGGTCAGAGGTCGTGTCCCATGATTTCCGAATGCTAAACCTAAATCAAGCAATGATCTACGATCAGCAGAAGTGGAGGCGCGCTGTCCAGAAGCAGCAAACATGTGATTCCATTCAACGTGGAAAAAGTACGGAAAACGGAGAAGCAAAGAGTAAGTAAACTACTGTAGACTCCGTGAGTCGCAAGTAGGTAGGCAATTTTGAAACAGAGCCGCCGGCCGCATCAGAAGGGTTCTCGGACCGCAGGTTACCGACCCCTGCTCTAAGTTTTCGAAGAGAGCAATTAACCATCTGCATGTAAGTGAAGTTATCAGCGAAGAAGATTCGAAGAAGCGAAATGCCAAATATGTCAACAAGCGCTTTCGAAGACAGTCGGCGTCCTCTTCACTTTATCATCGAAAAGGTGGGGATGCTACGATGCCTCCGTACTTGATCAGTTGCGCTCAAGTGAAATCAAGGACAAAGTTATCAATTTATCATTTTTTTTAATTTGTTGAGTCATAGATGACTCTAACTTCAACATCAGCCATTATTCACAAGTAATACATGCCAGGTTTTCATATTACATGCAGAAAGTTACGCTATTCGTTTTATTCACTTAAGTTACAAGCAAAAAGGACTTGAATAAAATTTTAAAAAAATTGTTTAGTAAATGTGACACCTTTGGGTATAAGTAGAAGTAGTTGTTAAGATTGCACTGTAAGCGCCAGTTCGCCTGGGCAAAGAATTAAAGATGTTCTCTTGGTGAAATCAGATAAAAGTAGATATAAGTAATTGTAATTGAATAACAAGTATATAGTAATTGAAACAAACTTTTTCCAATAGAGACATCAAACATCTTTTTTAGTAGATAGAAAAAAGACATTACAAACACATGCTCACATTGTCATCGACTAGGTTCGCCGTCATTTCCAGTAATGAAGGGTTGAATTGCTGAATCGTTTCAAGAATACTAGCTACGCGGTTGCTGTCCGCATCGCGACCGGCACTCAGGATGAACCATTCACGACGTAAATTTGAAATTGACTCCATCTGGAAAATAAGAGCGGTGTACAAACGTCAGAAATACAAAATCAGTTCAGTCGTTAGCTTAAAATTTGGAATGTTCTGTCATTGCTGCGAAAATCCCCAATAGTTCAATAGCTGGTACAGGGCATTTTCACTGGTGTCGGACGTAACCACAGGTCGTAGCATTCGGAGGAAAATCGATCTGTACAAACATGTTAGACAGTATGAACGGGCTTAGTTGTGTGTTGTATAGGTGAAATAAGTCGCATGTCGCATCCAACATACTTGTACAACTGTAGCCATTTCATATTTTCCAACAAATTTGTACATATCGATTTTCCTCCGCATGTTACGTCCGACATCAATGGAAACACTCCACATCAAATTAATATCTACAGATGGGCCGTTCAACAATCGCAAAAATTCTAGAGAGATGGTGTATCGAAATGATTCGGCCGATAACGGAAGTTGAGCTGATGAGAGATAATCTGTTACGATTTCGTAATCGTTGTCTTTTCGACGAAACATCGTAAGTAGTAAATTTTACAGTGTACTACCATATACAAAGTATGCGTCAATATATAAAGTTACGTTTCTCTTCTATGGCAACCAAGTGCTAGAAACTCAACTAGAACTCTTAACTGAAACTTTGTTTGAGGACTGAAAAATATCCGCAACTATCAATGAAAAATTTACAAAAAAATCAATATTTACATCTTTCTGACAAGCAGTATATTTTTTTAATTACCGGTACTGAACGATGCAGTATTTTTACTTAAAATCATGCATGTTATGCAGATTAATGTAAACCACCAAGAAAATACCTGATGAAAGTAATTAGCAAAATCTTTCTTTATAAAGAGCATCGTATAATGATCAGTGCTTTGTAAAATGTGTAAACCTTCCTGCCATATTTGAGCCTTGCAACTAGTGCGCAACTATTGTAGGTGTACTGTCATATCATCATGAGACAGATGAGCGTAAGTTATTAAGCACTTGCCATTTGCTTGTTGCTGAACTTTGACGAGTCTTGCATCCAGTCCGAAATGTCAGTAAAACACTCGCACATTATCGGAGAAAGCGAAGATCTAAAATGAATATAGGAGAGTTACAAACCGCTATCCTATAAAGGCTGATAAATTTCGCATTCCATGTTCAATAAGGCTTCAGACAGTAAATATTGCATCATTCAGTGATAACATTTTTGATTATAAAGAAACAAACTGCGGCATCTTTGATTATATACTAAATGTCCAAACTTTAAAAATAATCATTTTTCAATGCTGCGTCACGAACAGCATAAATAAAAAAATCAGCGTCTTCCCTTCAAAAGATTTGCTTCCTATTGTCCAAGTGTGTTCCAACTTTATGGATTGTGTGGTTTTTGTCCACACTTGAGTAACGCAAATGTATTTTTCGATGTTGACACTCAATTTGGATTTTGATCAATGGGCTTCAACATTAATCGAATATATCTGGTAACATCGATCTGAGGAATAAGGCTTCGACTGAGTAAGTAAGTCTTATTCAATCTACGTTTCGCAATCAGCTTCATCGAGATAAATTTATTCAACTGGGTAACAACTTATTTACTTCGTCGAAGACTTATTTCTCGAATTTGACCTTGTTGCCATAAAAATATACTAAAATTAAAACCAGCAATTATATTGGATTTCATTATAAATGATTTGATATGTAAATCAGAACAACTTTCTTATACCATAGTCACGCCTGATCACTTGACTTGATCACATCAAGACTGTCTTCAGCATAGCGATGATTGGAATAAGAGTGAGTGCAAATCACAGAGATAGACTGCCTTGTCTGCGTGTTTGGGTTTAGAGATGACTTTCCTCAATGCTGATGGTCACGGACAGAGCTAGTCTCGAGGAGCAAGAAGAGCAATCTTCAATTAAACGTAGTGCAAATTCAAGCGTGAATCCTGGAGTGGGGCAGCGGATTGTAACAATTGTGTACATCATTTGAAGTGCGCGTCGTTGCGCGAAGTGCGCGATGAAATTATCACCTCTAAAAATGCACGATGTAGGAGTGCGCCGCATTCGTTGCATCATTGGAAGAGCGCGATGAAATTATCTTCTAAAAATGCACAATGCGCGAAGTGCGCCACATTCGGTACATCACTGGAAGTGCGCGTCGTTGCGCGAAGTGCACGATGAAGTTATTAGCTCGCTCGATGCGCGTAGTGTGTCGAATTCGCCTAAATATTGACTCACACTATTTTGAACCTTGTGTTATATTTTCGACTAAATTTCTGCAAACTATCTGTTCTGTATGATATCTGTATAATATCTGTATTTGTGCTACAATCTCAAATATAACTCGAAGGTTATAGGACATTTCGAAACTTATATGCGGGTTCTATTCGGGGGAGGGTTGTATGAATGATTTTTCTTGTTTGTGATTTAACTACCCCAATGGCTTACTGACGAAGTGCAGAAATTCTGTACATTGAAGATGAGGCGGAATACGAAAAGGAAATCGAAAAGACAGATGATTACGACAGTGACAGCGAACTCGAGACGAAATATTTGAAATATAGCCTTAGAAGTAGAAGGTTACATTGTGTAAATGGTAGTTTTATAAATATGATGATAATATGAATCGATAATGGCATATCGATTCTATAAGTTCCTATCATTTTGATAAATAAATTCTCCAACAAATGTTGTTCCTTTATTATGGAAAGTAGCAAAACAATAATTGCAGAACATGTCCAAAAATCAAGAACTTGTAGCTACACCAACTGATGAACAGAAATAATCGCTAACAGTCATTGTTATACAAAGTGAAAACGTCACGCATAAGTAGTTGCACAACAATAACAGTGACTGTGTGATAAAACTTGTAAAATCCTCTTAAATTGTGATTTAATTGTAGTGGGCTATATGAGCGCTTTTCAATGCATGTACGGATTTTATTGAAGGAAATGCGTTATCCTACTGTAGTGTTGTAGTCCACTTCGGGATAGTTTCTCCTAAAATCGTGTCGGACTTATTTCTTGGAATTACTACCGACACTTAAGGTCCATTCACATCGGACGCGGCGTAACGCTTCCTCACGCGTTAGAATTTTCGTTCATAACCTTAACAAACCTATGGGGATGTTCATACAGAAACTCGAGGGACCGCACCGCGTCCGTTGAAGTCTCCGATGTCATGGGTTCATACCGATCTGAATGTGAGATCGTGACTAAAGAAAAAAATATGACTAATATTGTACCTTAATAATGTTTACAATTCATTACACAGCTAGGGAATGTGTCAAGTAAACCAAATTATAAAGTTTATACCTGGCATCCCTATAATATCATATGAATAATTAGCAGCCAATGCGTTTGACTTTTTTGAATTATTAATCTAATTTTGATATATTGCCTATATCTAAAATCGTAAATGTACTTTATGCGCAACAGTATGCACGAATAATATAGAATAATATACGCAAACAATTAATACAGCACATTGTATTAAGATGATATTAACATATAAACCACATCGTCAAAAAATAAGATTCAACCTAAGACACGAGATCAAACCTCGTGTGGTGCCACGTCACAATCCCCCAACCCTAAAGATCAAAAATCGCTCCGCCGCGATTGGCGTGACGCATTTACTATATGACTTTGATCATAATATACACCGCATAGGGTACCGTACAGCGCCATTAAGCATTCCAGTGACATTTGATAACTATTTCTTTTTTCAGCTCAATGAATCATAGGCCTACATGCACTACACTTAGTCATCCTTTCGTAATTTTCTTGATATCAGAAGTGCGGCGCTTATCAGAGGAAAAACGGCATATTTATGTAATAATTGAAAATAATAACATCATATGACCTAAATGTAGGCCTATGTTGCAACTCATGATTACCTGTCCATGTAGCACACTTTAAACATTTGCTCCTCATTATATACATGTATAAGCCTACCATTCGACATTATAAAGTGCTTTATGCTGATTGATGTGGTAACAATTATGGGCTGCAGCTGACAAATCATTGTACCACTTGTGTTAACAAAAAGTCTAAAGTTGCATTATTGAAAAAAACTTTGAAATTGCATGAAAGTTTGCTTCCATACACTGTTCGCTGAGAATGACCTTGTATTCCTTGTTAGAGTGTCTGACCTAGACAAGAGCACATGGATTATTCATTTAAGTGCACCGTTATTTACAAGAAGCTTAACTTTGATAAATTAAGGTTCAACATATCCTAATTGGAAGTTCAACTTCTTTTAATTGGCGGTCAACTTTTTTCAAATTTGATCTCAATTTTCTTGAATTAATGAAGATCAACTTTATGAAAATGAAGTTCAACTTTATCTACATTGAAGCTAAATATTTAGGAGCAAGTTCACATTGGCATTTAAATATTGCTGCGCGACATAGATATGTGCGGACACTGGTTGACAACCTGCGGCGGGAAATCCGCTGTCTGTTGCCGGGATAACAAATGACACGCGAGTCACGCATAGATCAACAAAAGTTTACATCGTGATTTCATCCAATATTTTGAAATTTGCAGGTGCTAGTCCTACCAAGACATAAAAGCATAAGTATACCTAAAGCACAAATCGCCATACTCAAACCTTACCTTTCAATAACACTTTTGTTGGGGATACTACGTTCCTCACGTAAGCGCTCCAATCGCTTCATAAATTCCGATTCACATGAAAGTTCTTCTTCATAAGAAATGTCATCCTCGCCACTGAAGCTGCTGCTGCTAACGCTGTCACTGTATAAGAAGAACATGAACGGATATTTCTAAAATTGAGAATATTGATTGGTGTCTTCATACTTAGGAATACAATAACATTTAAAAAAATTCCAACCATATGCTAATACCAATTCTATTATATCGGGCTCTATCACATTATGTCTTTCACAATATCTTTCAGCTCGTGACCAATTTTACACGTAGTTCTGCGGAAACTACTATGACCTATATTAAATTCTACATCTAACTTTACAAAAATGTCAATAAAAATGCTGCATTTGTAAACTCTGAACATTTCATATTTCTACTATAAAAGTGACTATGCTGTAAACATGGCAACCAGTAGGTAAGGAGTTCAAAGATTACCACAGACAAATAAGCCAGTAACCAGCCAAGAGAGACCTGGAGTCTGACTTTGCCTACATATATGGTCTAAGAAAGTAGACATCAGGTTGCTCAGTATAACCCTTACACTTAAGCTCGAGTATGGGATCAACAATTTGCTATAAATCGAAAAAACAGTCATCATCTAATGCTACCAATAATTGATGTTTTGATTTTCAATGAGAAGGATTGTCTTGGGTTCTTGTACAACAACGCGTAGACGTACGTGTCTTTTCGGGCCCGCAAATTATGATGCAGTGTTGACGGGCCCGCAGTGTTGACATTAGAGTTTGCGAAAATTCTGACTTGCCATCGAGAACCTGTGTTTTTGTTGGGTTTCGCAATTTTTCTACAACTTTCTTTGGGTCCACAACATCTGGATTTTGCTTCAACCTTTTGCAAATCCTTTGATGATGCTAATGTTTTCTTCATCTTTTTTCAAAAATGATTCCCTCATTTACTGGTTTGACTACTAATAATAGTCAATTATGGTATCCATATCTTTCCGACCACGACACGTCTGACCAGAATTCGAACACAAGTCAGCTGGAAAGCTAAGCAAATGTTTTATCCACAAGGCCAGACAGGCGGTGCCGAGAAGGTAGGCTGCTAGCGTTGCTGATTGATTGGTTGCTGATTGTCAATTGTGCCATGTAACTATTCTTTAATGGATGGTAGGCTATAAAGAATCAAAACTAAATTCATAATTATATCTAAATAGCATTCAGCCAAAATCTGTCTTATTTAAATTTTCCGTAAGTATATGACTAATTCATTCGTATCAATATTGAAATCCCTCTTACGAATATTTTTGTAATATCTGTTAATCTCTAGCTTTGAGTCTAATTATGAGTAAAACTGCATACAACCTAGATAAAAGAACAACCAAAGGAAAAGAGTCAGCCAAAATTATCTTTATCTATTTAACCATTGATTCAACAATTATATTTTTGTTATATATATATATATATATATATATATATATATATATACACGTATATATATATATGTATATATATATATATATATATATATATATATATATATATATATATATATATATGTATATATATGTATATATATGTATATCAAAAACTAGAACCCAAATATTCAATTCAAAAACAATTGATGCACGAGCGCTTTTATTTCAATCAATCTTCAGGTGCATTCAAAAATACATTTATGTATTTTTATCATTTATTTATTTTATGTATAAATATTTCATGTATTTTTATTATTTATTTATTTTATGTATAAATGTATTTTTGAATGCACCTGAAGATTGATTGAAATGAAAGCGCTCGTGCATCAATTGTTTTTGATTTGAATATTTGGGTTCTAGTTTTTGATATATAGTACTGAATACTGCGTTTAGCCTATTATATTTTCTGTGTACATATATTCATGGATCCAGAAAGAGGCCATTCAGCCACTACACCAAAGAAACAAAAATTGACCCATCGACAATCAAGCTCGATAAAGGTTTCCTCTGACTGAAGCAACATTTCCACGCTGCACAGCAAGACTCAATCGTTGAGTCAGTTGGACCGTTGATAGAGGGTCGCCTGACTTGCTTACAATCTGTCGAACAAGAAGTGTGGCACCTGGTCCGAACGCACCTACAGTCTCAATTGAAAGCCCCTGAAGTCGTATGAATAAATCCATTGGAGTTTCATGTCTCAAAGTCTTCTTCATCTTTGCCTCCTTTGCGACTGAGCCCGCCTTTCCATTGGCAATGAATAACATAATGATGTTAAAAATTAGCCTATCCTTATCGATAACTAATTTTACATCAGTATCGAATAGACAATTAATATACATACATGTACACGCACACTAACTTATTTTTGTCATGCTACTGTTAACTATTCTAGCTGAGAAAATGATAGACATATAAAAATCATTTCAGTTGTATGTTTGTATACAGATGCTTCTTTGAAACATATGTCGACCTTGCTTCTTGATACCTTCAATCTAATGATCAAGAATTTTCATGCTAAATCAAGTTTGGTTCATTTCTAATGTCCACCGTGTTATCTCTAAAAATGTGAAAGATGGCGTTTAAACCCCCTCCTCGTTGTGGTTTAAAGAGAGATCCCGGAGGCCGTCAGGCCTTGGGCGGGCCAATCGCCAGCTACCGGCGGCGGATGAGCTCCGCACACCTGACGGGGGCACCTCAAAGGTTCCATGGTGTGAGTGTCATGTGTATATTAATCCACCTCCTTTCTGAATTTAAGGTCGATTCGTCACCCGAGCTAGCTCAGCCTATGAAAACATGCCACACTGCACGTTTCCTGTTTTCCACGTAACATGCATGGTCCATCATGCTTTTTACTTTGTGCATTAAGTGGAAATATTTTATTCTTCTGTGACTCCTGTTCATTGATAGCGATATTCAAACTAATCGACTTTCCTTTTAAAACAAGAAATACGATCGTCTTTAATCGACTTGATCATTTTAGATAAACCACCCTACAAATTTTCTGTAACATCTTCTATTGTCATAGTGGCGCAATTCGGTGAACGATCGGTGTATTATAATTATTCGAGTCAACATTGTACAGGAAGAATAAATGTTACTAAGCTTACTTAATCATTAGATGAAACAGCCGATAAAGCGACTTTAGTTTCTTTCCATTTTCCTTATTTTTCCATTTAAAAGTCTTAGAGCACAACACAAAGCATCAAAGGCAATAATGTTGTTTTTTGATTGAGTAAGCATCAATATTCAGTAAGCAACATTCGTCTATTTCTACAAATTTCTTAAAATGACAACGAACACAGATGACTACAATATTGACGCAGCAATGTATTATTCATGTACTATTCACTCACTGTAATCATTGACGCACTTCCTGTCAAGAGACATTTACGTTTTTAAGTTTTAAATACTACGAGTACTGCTTCATAGACTATAGAATTAACTAGCAACTGCTAATTACCTCTTGGTGTCCTTCGAAAACCGAATTCCTTTCTTTTTTCTCAGTAGAGGTAATGTATTATATTGTTTTTCGCTGTCAAGATTGACGTTTCGCTTCATGATAGACCTTGGCTGTCGTGGAGAGGATGGAGTAGAAAAAGACTGACTTTCAACGGTTCCTCCACCATAATTCAGGCATTGATCATCCTGCGAAACTGCAGCTGCAGACGTTTGAGCATGGGATTTCCTGAGGCCTTGATGCAATCCACTGTTGGGCGGACTGGGTTTCAGAAACACAGAATCATCATCACTCTCAAAACTCTGCTTTGGGCGAGCGTAAACATCATCATGTGCGATGTGTTGTTCTGATGTTTGACTATCAAGAGTTTGATTGTCAGTTGTATATCGGTCGTTACTTGTCGATCGTTCAATTATTTGGCCATCCTTGGCTACCACAGTTGATGAACTTTTCGTTACAGTGCTTGTCGTATGGGTGTGGGAGCCAGCGTATTCGGGAGATGACCATGTAGTACTGAAAAGTGGACGTAATTCTTCAGACTCTATCGGTGGTGGTGGTGGTGGCATCTTGTGATCGATTCCTGGAGGTGCAAGTCCGGATGGAGTGGTAACAATAGTTTTGCCACTTACAACTCGAGTCGATTTTTGAGTGAAGGTGTGATGACCAACTGTACCGGGTGTTGGAGCGACTGGATTAAGCGATGAGCTCAAATCAATGCCATGAGAATTATGAGCATATGTTTCGTCTCCTCTGAAACGATCGAAACCCAGATTTTCACCGATGTTATGTTGTTCATTATCTTCGTCCGGAGTAGCATAATTTGTCAGCATTGGCTGGGATGTCGCGTCATTTACCCTCGCCTCCTCAGCACTTTTAACTATGTTAAGAACGTCATCATTGCCCCGCTTTACCGAAACATTTACAGGGATGCTAGTTACGGTACGTCCTGTAGCATCATGAGTCCCCGATGAGCTATGAGTTGAGCGTTTTGTTGATGATATGTTTCTACCTCCATGCGGCTGGTGTCTTTCAACACTATCTGAACGACGATCACCTGAAACATTCACATGAGTGCTAGCCCCACTAATTTGCTGGCCTCGATTTTGTCGAGATTCTTGTGCATCGATGTCTGGGCTACGTGTTCCAAGGACATGTGGCTGATTCTGCTGAGGACGTCGAGAGTCACGTCCTGCAAACACACCTCTCTGGTTGCCAGGCGCATTAGTCTGAGTGTTCGTACCGCTTATTTGCTGATCACGAGTTTGTCGAGATTCTTGAGCATCGATGTCTGGGCTACGAGCTCCAAGGACATGTGGCTGATTCTGCTGAGGACGTCGAGAGTCCCGACCTCCAAACACACCTCTCTGGTTACTAGGCGCATTAGTCGGAGTGTTCGCATCGCTTATTTGCTGACCACGAGTTTGTCGAGATTCTTGAGCATCGATGTTTGGGCTGCGGGTTCTAGGAATGTTTGGCTGATTCTGCTGAGGACGTCGAGAGTCACGACCTCCAAACACACCTCTCTGGTTGCCAAGCGTATTAGTCGGAGTGTTTGTATCGCCTATTTGCTGACCACGAGTTTGTCGAGATTCTTGTGCATCGTTGTTTGGGCTGCGAGTTCTAGGAATGTTTGGCTGATTCTGCTGAGGACGTCGAGAGTCACGACCTCCAAACATTCCTCTCTGGTTACCTGAGTCTGGCAACGTATGCGGTTCATGTGATTCATGATCAGATTCACGATATCCAAGAATACCCTGAAGATTGTTTGTGCCTTGCAAAGTTCGCAAACTTGGTGAATCGCGGTCAGAATTACGGGCGCCTGGCACACGTTGAGACTCAAATGAATCGCGGTTGGAAACATGATTGTCTGAAGAAATTGGCTGATTGCTTGCAGTATGTTGGTTTTGGCCACGATTATTTGTAATGGCGTTTATTTGATTTTCAGATACCAAACCACGATTGTGTCTCGGATCAGTACTTGGCAGAGAATGTACACCATCAGTTCGTACTCCGTAACGTGAATGTGAGTCTCCAAAATCTCCCGAATCACGGTTTCCAATAGGAGACTGGAGATTAACTGTACCTTTTGGAGGCCCAAGTTTGGTATTTGTATTTCCGAATCTTCGATTCACTGAAAACGCATTTTGAGAATTATGAGTGTGACCTCTATCCTCTTCAGAATCTGCAGGTAGAGCTTTTCCAAGGGCATTTTTGGAGGTATTCGGTTTCTTTACAGCACCACCGTCCGATTTACTGACTATATCTGATGGGTCACTGTCTGAAACCTTAGGTCTTCTATCATAGGATTCAGAGATGGAGCCTGGAGCACTAAATATACTATCAGACTCGACAGATTCCTGAGTTGATAGGCTATCTCCCGCAGCAGTCGAATGCCAATCTTGAAATTGCTGACCTCTTACTTGCCAAGCATTCACTTTACTGGTAGATGGGTCGGTACCACAAATGTGAACATGTGGATGATTTTCGGTTGGACTTCGTGGTACAAAATCCATTGAAGGTTTCGATGTGACATCCCTTGATTTGGTTCCACTGTTATCAGGGGGACCAGTGAATGCAGGTATGTTGATACCACTGCTTCCACCCACGGAATGATCACCTGCTAAAGAGCTGCCTCTACTATCACCGAGATTAACGTAGTAGTGCTCATAGCGCCCTCCTTCTTCTCGAGTCGGCATTGAATCCGCGATTTGAGGCTTTTCACTAGTGGCTACAGTATATGTGGGAAGGCGCTCAGTTCGAATGACATTTCCCTGAGAATCGTATATAGATAACTCTTCCCAGGTTTCCTTGATAAAATGATCTTCATCAGAGTCGTATGGACGTTCGTCTACTTGACGATCTAAATCAGCCCATACAACAACACTGCGAGTCTTGGATTTGTCCGTGTTTACTCCTCTGCTATTAGATTTGGTCTGTCTGTTATAAGTCACTGCTTGATCATGTAATCTCCTCTCTGTGTTTGTCCATTTACTCACTGGTACAGGTGCATCCGTCGAGGAAAACTTATTCATGCCAAAGGGCTTATGTTGAGTACCAAACGAAACTTTCTCGATAGGAGATACTAATTGAGTGTCTGTTGTATCTTCTCCGACTCCACGAGTTATCAATGAGGAACTTAAATCACCATATATTGTGCAGCTATCGGTCAATTCTGGTGATACTTGTACTGATTTTGCACGCACTTGACGATCTAGCACTTTCGAGAGTACAGAAACAAATTCTGGCTTTCTGTATCTATAGCTGCGTCGCAACTTTTCAATGAATGCCTTGAAATTGGTACCTCCAACTTTCGACAAGGGGGAACCATCGCTCCACGTTTTTTCATCAAGAGCAGCCCACTCTTCGTCATCTAGATCAACGTCCACACTTTCATCAAACATGGCTGGTTGTGGATCCTCAGACATTGTTCCGACATCTAGCTGGATAGGTAGATCAGGTGCACACATAACAGCGCGAGAAATAAGTCTTGGCCTAACGGGCTTTTGATTATCTTGAGATATTTTCCATTGAAGTTTCAGTTTATTCACGAAATCTGAGGGAAGATCGTGAGCAGATGAGTTGCTTGTATCCAAGAAATAAAGTTTCTCTACATTATGATCGCCAAATCCAATGCTCCTTCGCACCTGTCTTTCGGTTGCCGATGATTTTTCGTGACAGTTCCGACGGTATTCCACCACTCTGTTGACAAGTTCTGGCTTCGATGGCAAAGTTCGAAGCCATGAATCCTTAAGAATGTCGCTCAAACGCTGGAGATATTGTGATGGCAATTCGTTGTCGATGGAATCAATATTTGATTGCAAAAAGTAAATTTTTGAGACATCATGATCACCTATGCCAATTGAGCACCTTCTCACCAATCCATCTGTCGCTAGATTTTGATTGATCATCGCACGTGAATACATAGTACTGCTAGATGTTAGGAGAGGTTTCGCTGGTAAAGATTGCTCCCAATTTCGACGCCATTTCTCTTTTAAATACATTAAAATTTCAGGAGGAAGTTCCCCTTCACAGTCATACAGCTGGTATTCCAACAGATAGAAACGTGAAACATCATGCTCACCAACTCCAATGGATGATAGAGGTGGACCATCAGTTTCAAGTGCTTGTTCACATGTTTCTACATCGCATTGGATGCCGCTTGTTATCGTTTTTGGCTTTTTTGGTAATCGACTCTCCCATTCGTTATACATCTGCCCTACAGCATCTGAGGGCAACTCTTCCAAACGTAAAAGATGAGGTTGGATGAAATACAATGATGAAATATCATGATTGCCTACACCAAATGTATCGGTAAAATGTTCCGTTTCTACCATTTGACTTCGTGTTGGCTCAACAGCGCTGACACCAATGCTTGCCATACTCACTTTGGGTCTGTAGTCATTCTCCAGCGTTTTGCGAAGACTCTGCACAAATGAAGTAGGCAACTCCTGTTCAGAAGCGTGCTCTGGTTGTAAAAAGTAAAGATGATTTACATCGTGATCACCGGCTGATGCATTCCTAACTTCTTCTGAGGCATCTACCAGCTTATGTCGATAATCTGGCACATTATTGACACCAGCACTAACTACACGAGGTTTTGGTAAGGAAGCAACCCAAGATCTCCTTAGATGTTTGTAGAGTGATTCAGGAATATCCTGCATTTTCCATCCGCTTGGATCAAGAGTATAGAACTCAACGATGCCATGATCTCCAACCCCAACGCTTTTAGTCTCTGAAACAGATTTTTGGGAAGATTCCTCCAAATTATTAAATTTACGCCGTGATATAGGCGATGCTAAATTTCGCTTAGCACGGGATTCTCTGATTTCTTCCTTGATCTCATGCGGCTCTTGGATTGTCTGGGCTGATTTCGTTGTCAATCGAGGCTGCTTTATTATCGGATCCAAACCTCTGTCAATTTTTTGAGGTTTGGCAATCTCATGTGCTTTCACTGGTACAACAGGTTCGATGGAATCTGTTTGAATCGCGATGTTGTACAACTTCAGCATGTCTTGTTTTGGTTTTAATTTCTCTTTTATATCCCTGTTTAACTGCTCAATTATCATCTTTTGATTAGCCACCCGGTCTTGAAGCAATGAATTCTCTTCACGCAGTGCTGAATTGCGTACTTGCATAACAGGCATAGAACGCAACTGAGCCTCTAGCTCATGAATACGATTTACGCACTTAATGAGGTACTGCCGAATTTCATTAACCTTTTCAGGGTCAAATTCAATCTTTATTGTTTCAATTGGTTCCTCCAAACTTGCAATAGGAATTTCCAATTTTGTTTGTTCAACTGGCTGTAATTTTGGTAAGTCCTCTACTTCTCTCTTATTCATATGATGAAAGTCATCACAATGATAGTCCTCATGATAGCATACATCTGAGCAACAATCAATACAGGTACTATTGTTGTGACAACATAGCTGATGGTGAGGGCAGGCGTATCTTGAAGCTTCATCACTTAAACACACAGGGCAATGTTTGCAAATAGATGAATCGGTTGAGCACGAATGTACTCCATGAGCAATTTCATCGGATCTCATGATTGATCCGGTAGAGAAGTGCTCATTTTTTGACATCTGCTTATCAAGTGCTTCAAGTGTAAATACTGAGTCGGAAAAGGGCTCTGTTGGTCTTGATATATCAAGATATTCTCTTTGTCCCACTCTTTCTCTTTCTATTGATTTGTCCCTTTTGCCCATCTTTCTCTTGCGTCTCTCAGTCCTTGTTCCAAACAATGCAAAATTATCTCGATCGCTCTCAAGTTCTGTAATGGATGAGCTCTCTCCATGGTTTAAAATCAGATCAGGTTGATTTGCATGTAAATGGACAGGTCGATTTCCATGCACTGTATGAGACCGAGAAGTTTTGCCTCTTTTCATTGAGTCAGTAAAATTAATGAAACTGTTGTCTACATGAAAGCCGTAAGGACAACAGGAACAACGCGAGTCGCTTGACTGTTCGTAATTTCGTAACTCTTCTGGCAGGATGGGATGATTCACATCCAGGAACACGTCATTCATGTGAGCCATTAAATACGACGATTGAAAATATACTGACAGGTCTCAAGTTATCCGTAACCTGAAATGAACACAGAAAAGCATAACTAAGTGATATGCAATTATTTTGTCACATAAATCAGGCGTGCGTCACACATGCAAATGAAACAAGTTTAAAATGTCATAGATGAAATGGTAAATAACTGGCATTTGGTGTTCATAATGATTGATATTGCTGAATTAACCATCAAAATAATAACTGTGTGCTGAATGCACAAAGAGATGTTATATTCAAAATGTCATGCCAAATTCAAAGATTTTGAAGTTTTTACATCTTTACGGTAAACGAACGAATTCTCACACAAGGAGCGAGGGAGAAACCCGATTTGAGTGAGTCATTCACATATACTAGCATATATTTCACTAGCAATTGTCGCATAGATAATACCCTTGCCTCCAAATAGCAATTGCAGTGAAATTATTGAGAGACGCCTTGAACTCGTTCGAATTCTGTATTTATGTACACGAGCCCTCTCAGCCACTGCATGTGGTCATCGTCAGGTGAGAATTTGGTTGAAAGGTTGGGTGAACACAGAAATATGGACTTCAAATCCTTTCAAATAATGCAGCCAGCTATTTATAAAGACCACTCTCCAATGTGAACAGATTTTCGAATTGCATAGAAGCCAGAAGTTAATAAAGGAAAGCAGTCGTATCATCAACGTGATCATCCTAACAAATTGATGAAACCATACAAACATAAAAAAGACAGGATCAGAGAATTTGATTATGACATGCTTGCTAAAAAATGCGAAGATTTACACACACACTAAGTATTGGAAATGATCTATCAGGAAAAATCATTTAAAATGATTTAAGTATAATTAACTCATTATTTATAATGAAGATAAGAAAAGAAAATCGAAAAGTAGTACCTTCAAACGAAACGCGAAAATTCAGGAAGAGTTAGGCTATAAAAGGAACGCTTCCCTCTCGGAAAAATCCCTAACAATTGAAATTCTAGGTCGACTGATGGTAAGTAAATTAGCTCTACTTCTGATGATGGCCTACGAGGAGGCCGAAATTAATAAAGCTTATAAAAAAATTATTACCATCTTGTCTACTTGCTTTCCCAACATCAACTTAAAGAAAATTATTGACCAAGGTCTCTTCAACACTGATGGTAAGTAAGCGAATGCTGAATAACAAAATAAAAGCAGACAGTAGGAAAGAAAGAGAAAAAAATGCTCGCAAAAAGGATATTGTAAAGGTTATTGGCGACTGATAAATGAAAATAAAGGTGCTAAACTTGAAAGAACTCAATCCTAGAAAATGCACGCTAAATACTCTAGATTTTTATAATCACATCACACAGATTATAAGAAATCAAGCAAAAACATATTTGACGATCGAAACTAAGCTCATAACAACAAAGTCGGAAAAGCAAGTTAATGCTACTAACCTAGATGATTCAATAACAAAACCTGAAATAGAAAATGTTCTTTAAGAAGCAAAACTACGTATAAAATAAGTGGTAAGTCATGTCAAACTCATAACAAAATTTTAGAAAAGATCTATGATGATGCACTGCATAATGCAAATGAAATTCCTTGGAATAGTAGCTGGATCACGCCAATATGTAAAAAAGGAAATAATAATGATCAAAATCGCTCAGATTTTTAAACTTATCTTCAGGCATAGAAAAGTTTCTGACAAAAATCACAAGTATCCGTCTCAACAATTAGTCATTCGAATATTATGTTATAAAGAAAAAACAAACGGGATTCAAAAAAGAAGTTATTGCTTATCAAAGAAGTTATGCAATTTTTTACAAAAATACGGAACTCCCTTTGTTCTAATGTTTTGTAGATTTTTCAAAAGTTTTTGACACCATTCCCAAAAAGAGGCTGATTAATAAGTTTAAAATTTTGATTCCGAATGCAAAGTTGTCATTGTTGATGAGCACTATCACTAACAAAGATTACAAAATACTTTATGATGTCAAAGCAAAGCAAGCTTTTAAACTTAAAAATGGAATTCATCAGGAATTGTAAAATTAATGTTACGTTAATGATTAAAATTATTGCAAGCAAACTAGAAAATTAAGATTTAAATCCCATTCCTAACGGTACAATTATTCTCATGGTTGAGCCGATTTTCAATATGTTTAATAATTTAATTTCATTCATATATGCAGTATATATATGTATATATATATATATAACAGTTTAAATATTAATAACTATGCTCAGCAACCGGAGAAAAATATAATGAAATTAAAATTAAAACCACGACTTTTACTTATAAGCATAAGCGCTTTCTTTCCTTCAGATGCTTTATAAGTAATGAGATTTATATAACATGCTATTTACAAAATTTGAAACATACATCATAAAGTTAGTCATTAGAAATAACATGGAAATTTGGAACATATCTTCAAAGTCATAGGATTATGTACAGCATAGATTTCTGTTGAGGGTAAGATAATTAGGTCGAATTGAGTGATGGATCAAAGGAGTCCATGAAATATCTTTCTTTGTTTTTCTGTTCCAAATTTCCATGTTATTTCTAATGACTAACTTTATGATGTATATTTCAGATTTTGTAAATAGCATGTTATCTAAATCTCATTACTTATAAAGCATCTGAAGAAAAGAAAGCGCTTATGCTTATAAGTAGAAGTCGTGTTTTCATTTATATATATATATATATATACGTCGTATATATTTTGGATATAATTTGGATTCGTTACATCGACGATATTTTTATGATTTGGGATTGTGATGAATCAAGCCTTAAAAGTTTTCTTCATTTTGTGAATAATATTTCATTGAGTATTAAAGTTGAGTCTTGTTCGAGCAATTGTTCAATTCGTTTTTTGGACCTGGAGTTGTACAAGGCTGGTCAAAGAATTTTGCATCGTATTGGCTTTAAGTCGACAGACAGCCATACTCTATTACCACCTGTGTCATATCATCCCCAACATGTTTTCCGTTCCATTATTTTTGGTCAAATTTTGCGTTTTGCAACTCATAGTGCCTCCTACCAAGACTTCAAAAATACAAAGGCTGTTGTACAGTCTCAGTGGAGGCGTCAAGGCTATACCAGAAGCTTAGTACGTCACTGTGTACGTCAAGTTTTTTCGTTGACCCTGCAGTCTCCCGATCAGTGGGAAACAGGTTTTTCTACATGTGCCGAAAGCTGCTCCGTTTGTGATTTTGGCATACCCTCAAAATATGTTGTAAATACTGTAAATAAAAACCCTTTTCAAATTGTACATAGACTTTCTTGTAAATCTTGTAAAGTAATTTATCTTATTATCTGTAAAAAGTGTAAATTCATGTATGTGGGCCAAACATCCAGAATGGTGTGTGAACGCATTTCCGAACATGTCCGAAGTATACGGTCTTTTTACTCTACTTCTGTAGCTCAACATTTTAATGAGACTTGTACTTTTAGTGATTTTTCTTTTGTGGCCCTTGAGCATTGTCCTTCTGAAAGTAAACGGCTGAAAAAAGAAAATTTGTGGATTAAGCGCCTGAGCACTTTGTATCCAAATGGTTTAAATCATGAATTGAATGCGCTTGATAATTCTCACCTTGTATTGCCGTATAGTTCTTGTAGCCAGCGTGTGCTGCGCTATTGTCAGAATGCATTTGATGACGTAAGAACATGTCCCTCGTACACCACAGAGAGAAATCTGCAAAGCTTGTTGTTCAAGAAGTGAACATCTCTCGTTGGCTGACATTTTGCTGTCTTTCAGTTTGTGTCCTGTATCACTACATGTGGAATTGATAAAGATAAACTCGAAACCGGTCTTCCACGAACAAGATAGACATTTTTTTGATTTCGCACAAGGTTGGATTATAGTTGGTGCGGCGTGAGAGCCTGGGAATACTCTTCTGAGTACTTTCTATATATATATATATATATATATATATATATATACATACATATATATATATATATATATATATATATATATATATATATATATATTGTAGCATAGTTGCCCAAACGTCTTCATATTAAAGAAAAAACACAAATGCTCCTTCAATCGGACATGTTTCGGAATGCTTTATTCCATCTTCAGTGGAAGCCTCATCAAATCAACAATAAGGAAAAATGGTTTATATACAAATTAAAAGATAGAAGCAAGCGGTTTATAATTACAGCTCAAGATAAAATCAATAAAATCAGTTCGACGGCAAAGTTCATAGGTTCAAGTATAGAGGTACTGATCTGTTCCGTTCATTAGACAGAATGTTATTGTTTTCTATAATTAAAATAGATTCCAAAATCAACGGATACTTCGACTGACCAATGACAGTGAAATTTTCTGGCTTCGGTGTATGAACATGCATAGAGATTTCAGTAGGGCATGGATAACCTTTTAAATGCTCACTAACACGGATGGCTAAATGACGTTTGGTAGCGCCAATGTATCGCATTTCACAACGATCACATGAATATAAATATGAAACATTAGATTTTAGGCCATTCGCAATAGGATCTTTGTTTGGAAAGAAATTTTGGATTTTAGATATTTTATAAACAGGGCGAATACCAACATTCGAGGACAGCTGACTATTAATTTCAATTAACCGACGCTGTAACATAGGATAATTAGTGTTAATAAAGGGAAGAGACCAGTACAGAATTTTCGTATTAGCGCTTTCATCTTCAGTAGTTGACTTGAGATGCTCTGCTTTAATTCTTCTTTCTACTTGTAGTCGTATGCGGTCAATTGTCTTCATCTCATAGCCATTCTTAATGAAAATATCATTGATTTTTTCAATAGCGACTTGATAATTAGCATCATTTGAGCACATTTTACGAGCACGATGGAAGAGAGAGCGCATGGCTGCAACCTTATACTGGAAAGGAGCATACGCTAGGCAGACATGTACAGGCCGGTGTTCGTCTCTTTTAAGTGATACATCACTTCAATGTCATGCGTCCTCAGTCTCAGCTCCGTGTCCAAGAAGGTAATGCAACTGCCATCACCCCTCTCCATCGTGAACTGGATGTTCGGCTCCAATGAATTAATAAACGATAGAAAATCATTAGCATCATTATCTGAATCAAATAAAACAAAACAGTCGTCAACGTAGCGCCTGTAAAATTTTGGTTGCTTTCCCAAAAAGTCCGGTAGTTTACTCTCGATCAAGTCCATAGCAAACGCAGCCATGGTAGGACCCAATTTTGATCCCATGGGCATGCCATCAACCTGAGAAAACAATTGACCGTTAAACGTGAAAGTTATATTGGTGCATGCAATCTCAAGCAGACTTCTAAGAGCTCCGGGAAATATGGGCAACTCGGTGTCATCAATCACAGATAAAATATGATCAATAGTTTTCTTCACTGGTATATTAGTGAACAGGCTGACTACATCATAACTATAAAATTTGCTGTTCTCAACTGTAGCAGGTGATAGCGATTTTAGCTCTTCATGAAAGTGAAACGTATCCCTCAAATTACATCTCTTAGGAATATGATTTTTCAGAAGACCATCCAACCAACTGGATATATTAGAGAGGTGCGAATCACGCATATTCAGAATCAGCCTGTAAGGTGGATCAAATTTATTTTTGTGAACTTTGGGGAGACCGTATAAACGAGCTGGCTGAGCTCCTTGCAATTTGATTTCGTTCATTATTTGCTCAGTAATTTGTTTGGTAGACTTTAGCTTTAGCAGCTTACGATTAAATTTCTCTTCTTCATAGATAAAAGGATCTGTTTTTGTCTTTTTGTCAGGTATATAAGAGACAAATTTGGGAGATTCTATCAAAACTGTAAGAATATGTTCATTATAGCGTTCGCAGATGATGAACATACGTGATATACATACTCTATATACACATACTCTATATACTCTATATACATACTCTATATATACCGGTACATATGATAACGTGATGAACATACTCCTGTATTAGTCCTTGGGCCAAAGCCCCAAAATTTCGATATCGGTACCACCTGGGTTGAATAAACTTAATGATGTTTTTTGAGTAGTTGTATGTCTCTACTTCACAGAAAAGTGTGATAGCAGTGCCAGATCGGTAGCTTAAGGTTAGATAATGGCTCTTATATATGTGTACATGCTGCAAAAAATAAAAAAGGAGTTTTTCACTATCATCTTGTATTCTGAAGATTAAGACATCACGGAGTGGCCAAAACATGATCGGTATACGTCATAAGATATGCAAACTACATATTTCGTACCTCTGATATCCAAAACAAGTGTAATCTGAAGTGAGCTACATAGATTAGGCCTATAAAACTAGGCCTATTGGTTTGAACATGGAACAAGGTGTAGGTAGATACATGTGTGTAGAGTGTTCGTTTCTCGATGATCATTTTATGAACTGTTTTTTCCTTCTAGTGTCAGCATTAACTCGTTTTTTATCTAGGCAGTGCTCATTTCAGTCAACCAGATTATAGCCATGAAAGCAAGCAAAGATTGTGACGGTTAATGAGTAGCATGTGAGTAGTAGTAGTAGAGGAATCAAATATAAAATTAGAAAATATTTCTTATATCTTTACGACTTATCCTATAGATTTCTGCGGACCGTATATTCACTTAATGAGACAATATTATGATGGAGAGCTTATTATTCCGAGCAATGAACACTCTGAAATTCATAGTATTATTCTATGATGTTGAATTATGTACAATAAAATAAAAATGGGCAACAAAAAAGTTCGTCACAATCGCATTAACTCAAGTGTCAAGAGTCAAGAGTCGAGTGTTTTGCACGTAAATATGCTCATCCAAGCAATGGCACGTCAACAACGGGTTGATGAGATGTGGCAAAAATGCTTTTATCTCTATGAGGATTGATTAATTAGACAGTATGGGCCTGTTCTTACATGTGCCAATGGTCCTACTCGTCATCATCCTCGGAGTCGGTCAGTTCTGACATTCTCACATCAGACTCAGGTGCCTGATTGTCGCATGCTTGCAACTTGCACATGTCTGTACATCTCAAGCCATTACTGAAGCAGCTGCAATTTGATGTTTTACATGAACGGGTACAGTTGCATGACATCAGTTGAAGGACGGAGCTTGGAACAGGTGAACAGCGCATCCATTCAGTAACAAGGTTGCCCGTATTTTCTGTGTCGGTCGTCCAACCACAATCCAAGGGGCTTGGCACCGTGGGTTGAGCCTGTAGACTTCTTCTCCAGACAGCTGCTTGATAGTTGGCGCGGAGAGCGTGCATGTACAAGCAGTCTTTACACGGGAGAGTTGGCTAGACTCAACTTCTCCACGTTTAGCGCAAAAGATCTGGTAACGCAGTTTGTTCACTTCGGTCGTTGTCGCTGAAGGTATGTATATCTTGCATGTTATCATCTGTAGCCTCAGAAACAGCTCTTCAGATAACTCCCAAAATTGCCCAAGGTCATTAAAGGCTTCCTGGAATGCTTCGTTGGATTTCATCTGCTTAAACATTGAAATCTTACCACGACCCGCAAAAGCGCTGACAGTATCACAGTCTGTGAATGCATGCCAATCAAAGCATTAGAAATGCCACTTCCATGAGCTTGACTCAACTTCGAAATGTCAATGTAGC
Source organism: Prostheceraeus crozeri (assembly GCA_907163375.1). Lineage (NCBI taxonomy): Eukaryota > Metazoa > Platyhelminthes > Polycladida > Euryleptidae > Prostheceraeus > Prostheceraeus crozeri. The sequence continues at coordinate 1,199,662 of CAJQUW010004613.1, read as the reverse complement.
GTGTTCTATTTTTAGTGATGCACTTTTGATACAGAGGGCAAGATATATTGCTGCTTAATCCTAAGCACAAAATCAAGACATCGGTATCCTCACCATTGATAACAACAGCGCTACTTCCTGATTCTGCAGCGTGAAGGGCGTGAAGTAGGAGCCTTGTGTCAGCTTCTTCATGTGATGAATTCAACTGTGCTTCTTCCATACATTTTTTGGTTGTGATTTGGAAGCACTTATTCTCACAGGTCACGAAAATAATTTTATCAAGAAGTTTCTCTCTGTACGTCGGTTTCTTCCATTCCTCTACCAGAAAATTGATCAGACTCGTTTTGCTCGAAGGACTGCTGAGCAATCTGCGCCATTGCTGGATTCTTTGTCCTGGAGCCATGCTTCTGAACTGAATTCCTTCTTCAGATCCTCTTTTAATTCTTTCCGCAGTCTTGATGGATGCCTCTTTGTAAACATCGAACACAATGTCAATTCGATGACTTTGAGCTCCTTCATGCAGAAGATAAACTAACAATGACATTGCTAGCTGGACGAAGGTCTGGTCACATCCTTTGAATTTTGAATTGCGCTCATTCCGTGTTGTTGTTGATTGTTGTTGATGGGCTTGGAATGACCTCTACTGGGGTAGTGTTTTTCTCCATTTCTCTAGCCAGAGCCGCTTTGTTAGTTCTGCGAAGAGTCCCGTCACAATTTGCAAGTGCCCAGGGTACCGGACCGAGAGGATGAGCCAATACATCCGCCATATGTAACCTTCTGCTTTCAGCTACTAGAATAATGTGGGCAAACAGGTTCCTTTCTGCTTTCAAAATTACTTCCTTGGTATGGCCTTGAGTGCGTTTCTTTGTGATGTTCGTAAAAGTCTTCAGTTTCAATTTCATTATTTCATCGTGAAATTTGATGGATGGCGCATCTGTTTCAAGACGTTCTCGTTTGAATGTTTGATAAGCTTCTTCCCCGAATCGGTGAGCATCAAGGAGATCCTTCGCAATATCCGAGGGTGCGACAGTGGGACTGGACAAGCTAACAAATTCATCATTTTCAATTTTGAATGGGTTCAGTCAACTAGTTTCAATTCCATGAGCTGCACAAGGGATTGAACGTCGGCTTCATCTTTCTTGATTCTTGATAGGCTGATATCAGGATGATCAATAGATTCCGTTTTCATATCAGTGGTCATGCATCTTATTTGCCGCAAGAATGAACTGCGATATTCTGAAGTCAAGTAAAACCTCGCCACTGCTGCAGTTTTCAAACTGAACCCTTTCGTGCCCCCAGGTGTTTGGGTATCTCTGTTAACCGTTTCTTCGATTGTTTGGTCCACTGGAATACGTCCAAATGGGTTTTGCTTGCCAATTTCCACAGAGAAACCTACTTCTACGAAGTGTGCATGAACGTCGGGATGTTCAATGTGGAGTTGAGACATCTTTGCGAAGTAGTATGTAAGGAATCGAGCATAGTTTACCTTGTCATAGGCAAAACACCAAAGAACAATCTCACAAATGGACGCTAGATGCAGGATCCAATCCCCTTCTCTTGAAGCTCGTATGAGACCCAGTAAGATCTCCACCATGTCTATGTAGGACATCCAAAAAGCTGAAAGACTGGTTCCACACCTGAGTGAGACAAGGTATGAGTTAAACATTTGCCAGATTTCCGTGAAAGACGCATTTTCAAGAACTTCCTGGAGCGAAGCCTGGTTGACAGCAATATGAAAATTGTCAATTATCGTCAAAGATCTCATCACGTGTGACATACTGCACGCATGGTTCTCTTCTATCCATGGCAAAAATCCTTTCCACACAAGTCGCATGAATGCCTCGTACATAAGTTTGTGCAACCTTATCGCTCGGTTGTATCTACGACTTTCCATCACCCCAGACACTTATCCATCGGCTATCACACCCGACTCAACACACAAATCTCTCAAGCCTGCATCTTGAAACCGCTTGCCAATAATAGAGAGGAGATTGCATAAAGTATGGAATGCTCCCATTCTGATTATCACGTTCTTGAACTTGTCATTTTTCCGTACTATTTTTGCAGCCTTAGCGAACAATGCTTGATCAAACACACAAACTATCTTGTCGAGCTGTAGGAATTCCATGACTTGGTTAGTTTGTTCTAATACTTCATTCACAGTAGACATTTCAGTTGCGGGAGCATTTAGTGTCGACAGGTAGGCAACTGTGTCCTGGCTGACGACAACATCACTGCGGGTCTGAAAGTTGAATCCGGTCCAACTACTTGTAGACTGGTACTCTGGATCGGACATGCGAGTGAGAAGCCAAACAAAGGTCTTCCGCTTAGCAATGTCTTCTTGCTGGCTACTTGCACTTTCTAGAGTTCCTGTTTTCGGAGGTCCTGTCCGTTAACCAGCATTATAGATCGGTAGTAACTGTGATGGAGGACTGATGCTCCTTTTCTTGGACTTGGTGATTACTGGCATGTTAGTCTGTGGCATAGGCTCTGAAACCTTGGGCTGTACAACGATGCCGTTCACTCTGTGTGAGGTACCTTCGCCACTGAGGTCCCAGGTAACAGTTGTGAATACCCCAGGGAAAAATGCTTCTTGGCAACCGTGAAGAATTTTCCGAAACTTCAACCTTCTGAACGCAAAGGGCTGTGTCTGTCTCTATCATCTGCGAATAAGAAAGGCTGTGTCCAAGACGATTCAGTATTCGTATGAGTTCTGTATTTCCCGTCAGAGACTTCACAGCAAACGGGAGCAGCACATGCTTGGATGGCTTCGTCTTTCCAAAAGTAACAGAAAACACGAGGTCGCTACCAAATGAATTGGTTAAACGCTTGACTCTTTCACTAGGATTTGCGCAGTCCTTTTCTCCAGTTAGCAAGCAATTCAGGAATTCAGTTACCTTATCGGGAATGACATTGTGATGGGTGTTTGGTGGCCATGGTTGTTTGAAATGCTGTTCCTTTATTTGTTGTCTGAGCTGCATCGCTGCTTTTGTCGAAGAATCATCAGAAAGAAGAGATTTCGAACTTTTCAGATCCTACTCAAGTCTATAGACTTTTCTGACGAGATCATCGACAGTGAAGTTGTCTTGATACACAATGAGTTTGTTCTTTTCATTAGAGACGAAGTGAAGTGAATTGCCAAGTTCATTTTCAAGTTTTCGACGAATGTGCTTCTTTGTTGAAGGTTTGACAGAGGCGATTCCGAGTTTGCTCATGGATTTCTCAATTCTGTTCGTGAGATCCATCATAGAAATAACTTCAGGATTTGACATCAGCTCGTTTCTGATATACAAGAACAGTTCTTCAAAAGCTCGATTCTCGGCATCCTGGTACTCGGCATCGTGGTACTCGACATCCTCTCGATTGGTCATTGCCTGAGTTGTGTCCAATGCTTCTTTGGTGTACAGTTTGTAGCAGGAAGCGTGATAATGTCCCTCTGCGGCAACGAGTTCCCTACTTAACAATGTAAAGATTCGTTCGTCACATCGTCTTGTTGCTACTCTTCGGATGGCATCATCGGCACGTAGCTCCACACATTGGGAAAGAAGTTCACGTGTTCTTTGGCCCTTCAGGTATTTACTTGACTTGTTGCAAAAAATACATACTTTGTCATACACTCTTGAGGTACTTGGTGGATCACGAGTGGATTTTCGTTCGGCATTCATTTGTACTGTTACAAAGATTTGCTCTTTGAAATGTTTTCAAGATCTCGCTTCATGGTGAAGATACTGCTGCACTTTCGGTGATAAACGATTTGAGGCATGGTACCATCTTCTAAATCTCTGGCTAATGCAAGAACAGGGACATGCTGTCTAATCTCTGCAGCCTTCAATAATGCTGCCCATGAATCTAAATCTCTTTGTGAAACAAGGTTGTCCGAAATATTGTCGAAGCAGTGAATTATACATTTTCTGTGAGCTTGATTTCTCAGAGTCGGCTCACAGTTACTATCACCCTTGCTTGATAAAGCCATTATGAGTGTTCACCCTACTTCAGAAGATGGTTGTTATGACTTCATTACCCACACCTGAAATGTAATGAATACAGCATTGGAGGCATGAGAAGCATTAGAAGCATGTATGAAAGCATGCATGAAAGCACAATGGCTAAGCATGAGAAGCATTGGATGCATTTATGAATACATGCATGAGACACCGTAAGTATTTGCATACAAAGCATGCAAAACATACAGAGACCTGCCACCGGTAAGCAATTTGTGTATATAGGCTACAAGCATTTAGGAGACATAAGACAATTCAAATCGCACTTTATCAATTTACCTATTTTTAGATTTAGTGCATTTTATATTCATCATGGGTGTCATTCTATGAAAAGAATATTCTTAGATTTACATTATCATAATATGGATGTCATATTATGATACCAATTTCCTGTTATTTTCAACCCTACATAGCTCAAAAAGTACCCCTCACCTCTCAATTGATTTGCAACTGAAATGAATCCTAAGAAACACATGTAACATTCAGTATTATCAAATCAATTGCCGAATCTTGGGAACTCGGAATGGGGTTTAATGCGTTGATGCCAATGATTGACCATCGCCAGGTTATGACAGCATGCGATGCATGCAATAACAAAAGTATTTGAAAGGATTAACAAGTAGTTAAATTTTATAGCGAAAATAGTTACCGTACATATTTTTTTCTATAAATTTATAAATCGCGTTTTCACGATATATACCACTTATGAGTCGATCAGAATTCTTCCGAATTCATCAACAATCATTGCCCATCACAGCATGTATTCGTAGAACTCATAAAAACATGTTCATTTATAGACATTATAGTTTGAATTGGTTTATTTGCAATTTTTTCAAAAAAATATTTTTTTATCATTTTTTTTGCTTTTTTGTCCTCTGTTGACCACCAAATGACACAATCAGCGTCCCAGACCTATCAAAAAGTGGTTGCGATAATTTTCTTTTAATTGATGAAAAATATATTGGAGATCGAAGGATTGAGAGCCAACAGGGAGTTAATTAGAAAATAGCGGCATGTTGGATTTTCCAGAATTAATAGCGACGCACTAAATTAAAAAACATTTGAAAATCAAGGACTAAGCTACCGATCTGAGACTGCTATCACACTTTTCTAACTTATATGGACCCAATCAACATTTCTATTACACTTTCGTTTATTCATTCGAGGTGGTACCGCTAACTGGTCTGGCCCATGGACTATATGCCCTGTAATCAATCTTTCCTCTTGTAACTTGACTGTTGAAGAGAAAGATCTTCTATCTCTTGGCATGTCCATGTCTGTGCCAAATCACAAAGTGAATTTGAATTACTGCAAAGCTGAAACTAAGGGAATCATACATCAGAGTAGTAAGTAAAACTCCACTTCTGGATAGCGCAAGATGGCCGCCGTCGCTGACGTCCCCCACCCCCTCTGGAACGGCAGAGTGTCGTGGTCGGCCGCCGTGGTGCGTTGAGTCTGACTCCCCCCCCTCTGGAACGACAGAGTGTCGTGGTGTGCCGGCCAAGTGCGTCCGCCAGGTTCGCTGACGTCCCCCCCCTCTGGCCGGCCGTCGTATAGCGCGCGGTGCTGTGCTGTCCAGGTTGGCGTGGTGTGCCCGCCAGGTTGGCGTGGTGTGCCGGCCAGGTTGGGAAGGTGGACTGTTGTAGCTCACCTGAAAAAATCCTAAGTGGCTTTGTATGGGTAAAATTTTGAAAATTTTCCAAAGTGTGTCATTTCGACCTGGGACCTTCACCAAAACATTTTTCATCAAATTTCACTGACCTCCCCCCCCCGACAGCAATCTTCTAACTTTGGTTCTAGTGAACAGATTTTGTCTTACAGCTACTCGTTTGAAAGAGGAGAAAAAACTGCTCGACGCCATTTTTGCCGCGAGTCAATCGGACCAGCCGTTCAAAAGTTAGAGCGGTTACAAGATTTTAGGTCGGAGCTCACCTGAAAAAATCCTAAGTGTCAGAGTGGCTTTGTATGGGTAAAATTTTGAAAATTTTCCAAAGTGTTTCATTTCGACCTGGGACCTTCACCAAAACATTTTTCATCAAATTTCACTGACCTCCCCCCCCTCGGGAGAGCTAGCTTCGATCTTGGCTTCTAGTGGGCGGATTTTGTCGTGCAATAGCTCGTTTGAAAGCTAAGAGTGAGACAAATTCAGTGAAAGAAACGCCTTGTTCATATCTGTCTTCGTTCAAAAGTTAGAGCTGTTACAAGATTTTAGGTCGGAGCTCACCTGAAAAAATCCTAAGTGTCAGAGTGACTTTGTATGGGTAAAATTTTGAAAATTTTCCAAAGTGTGTCATTTCGACCTGGGACCTTCACCAAAACATTTTTCATCAAATTTCACTGACCCCCCCCCCCGACAGCAATCTTCTAACTTTGGTTCTAGTGAACAGATATTGTCTTACAGCTACTCGTTTGAAAGAGGAGAAAAAAATGCTCGACGCCATTTTTGCCGCGAGTCAATCGGACCAGCCGTTCAAAAGTTAGAGCTGTTACAAGATTTTAGGTCGGAGCTCATCTGAAAAAATCCTAAGTGTCAGAGTGACTTTGTATGGGTAAAATTAATTTTCCAAAGTGTGGCATTTCGACCTGGGACCGTCACCAAAACATTTTTCATCAAATTTCTCTGAACGAGGGGGGGGGAGGGGGTCCGTGAAGTTTGATGAAAAATGTTTTGGTAAAGGTCCCAGGTCGAAATTCGGAAGTTATTAATTTTTCAAAATTTTCACCACACTGGAGCTCTCACACTTAGGAATTTTTTCACTTGTGGCATGTTACATGGACATGTGCTGACGGACCGACTTCCCGTGGTCATATGAGAATGGTTCAGGTGTCATATGATAGAGAATGATGAGACGAATCGTTTGCAACAAACCGCATGTCGCTACGATTAATACTTTCGGAGATAGAGCCATTTTAAGTTTTCTTCCGAGCATATATAAACCCCCGACAACGTAAGTCTGATCACCTCATCGAAAGACGAGGTAAGCGACGGTCGTCGCTCTGAGCTCCCGATATCGGGTGTTTCAAAGGACTCTATCTTTTGAAGTAGGCAAGCTATCTTCTTACTTCAAAGTTTGTATGATAGAGTTTGATAGTGTCTTTACTACTGATAAAATTTTTTAAAAGTAGTATGAGTAGTAAAATGCGGAATTTTTTAAAAATTCTTAATTTTCAGTTTTTTCAAAGTTTTAACATCTAGACTAAGGTTTTCAAGTATGCTGAGTTCAAATCTGCTATCAGCAGATGGGTTAGATCCCAGCTACTGATCACTACCTTTGACTCGACGTTGCTGTTACCACTTCGGGTCAGTGACAATGATGTCTTCAGCTGTAAAGAGCGGGTATCGGGGAAGATCTCTCACTTCCCTAGTGATCAGTACAAGGCCTTCGGGCTGTCGACGGGGTCGAGTGCCACTCACTATACTCAAATCTATCATTCCTGACTAAGTGTAATGCTTTAGGCTGTATACTACATGATTCCAAACTTATACAAATTTCATTATCTTACAGTTAACGATAAAATCTCAGGCATGGCTAACGATAAAAATAGAAAATTCCATATAAAAATGTGTACCTGTGGGCGAATAAATCGCAGTGCAGACGCCAAGGCTCATGTCAAGAAGGCGGGCACCGACCACATGATTATCCTGAATAGGGTTGCGTGTGTGAAGTGTAGAGTGTTGAAGGGTGATGAGGATGAGGCGCGTTTTTACAGAGTGCATGCTGACTGTAGTGGAGGTTTGGTGAATGACCTAAGATTCACGCAGTTGATTGTGGAAGAGAGGGAGCGAATGTTGGCGATAGAGCGAGAGGGTAAGGTTGAGAATGTTGTTGAGAATGATGAGTTGGCGAGAGCAGTTGCGTCGTTGGAGGCTGAGATTGGGCGAAAGAGAGTGCTTGAGAGTGATGATGAGGATGATCTGGATTTAGATAGGGAGCGTGTGAGGAAGCGTGTGAGGAAGTTGAGCTCTTCGTCGTCGGAGGTGTCAAAAATTGTCATCACCGACCCCCCGAAGAGCTCATCTTCCCCAAAAGTGAAGAGTGGTGGGATACGTAAGCAGTCGGCGAGGTGGTTGAAGGATGAAGAGAAGAGGCATGTATCGCAGCAGATGGCGCATGATTTGTTGGTGAATAAGTATGAGAGTTTGAAGAAGGTGAAGGATGAAGTTGTGAAGGAGTTGGATGAGTTGAAAAAGAAGGAACTGAAGTCGAAGGAGGTAGCGGATGAGAATATTCGAATGAGGCGTAGTGTGACTGATTTGAAGAATAAGACGCGAGAGTTGGAAGAGAAGAATGATGAGTGTGAGAAGAGGGCGAGTGCTGCAGAGAGAGGAATGAGAGATGCAGAAGCGAAGTTTGAGGAGATGATGAAGGAGATGAGTGTGTTGAGAGCGAGGAATGTTGAGTTGGAGAGGACTGTGGCTCGGCGGGGTGATGAGAGGCAGGCGTATGAGAAGTTGGAGCGCATGAGGGATGAGTGGAATCGTGTGAATGAGGATAGTTTGTTTGAGTTTCACATCCCTATTCGGGATAATCATTTGGACGGCGAAGTACTCGTGAATCAAAATCTAGACGAGTCAATAATTTGTTACAACGGCCATCCGACGAAAAAATGCCTACATGCCAGCCTGAGAATGCGCGGCCATCTCCACAAATTCTCTATTCGGAAGCGCGCGAGACTGCCAAAGGATGACTAACTTGGTAAGTGAAAAGTAAATAAGATAGTATATCCTATTCTAATACATATCATTTTCATTGCAGATCTTTGCCCGCCTTCACCACCCCATCAATTCACTCCCGAGAACGAACCATCGGCTCTCTTAAGGGCCACCTAGGGGCAAGACATGATAGAACCTCCACGCGGTTTGCCCTGGGCAGTCTTCGGACTGGCGAATACTATCATTAAGTTGAATCTGCCATCAGTCAACTTGAACGTTGCGTCGCGTTAGAGGGGTATATAAACCACTGCCTCTCATTTCATTTCATTTCAATCATGCAGACGCCGAACAGTCAAGTCAGCTCTCCTCGCGGACCGCAGTTAAGGCCGCGAAATTTATTTGAGGAGTTTGTCAGGCTAGAGGAGCAAGACAGAGTCCACAATAATCTTGCTCGGATTGGCAATCCGATGACAGCAACTGCTGCCAATCCAACGGAATGGCGCTACATTCCACTTTTTAGCCATGTGCCAATTAGTGTGGAAGTCGACACTGCTACCAAAGAGAGAGTCAAAGACTCTCTCAGCAGAATTGGTAAGGTGTAAGATGACGTTACTCCCGAGAACGAACCACCGGCTCTCTTAAGGGCCACCATGGGGCAAGATTTGATAGAACCTCCTCGCGGTTTGCCCTGGGCAGTCTTCGGACTGGCGAATACTATCATTAAGTTGAATCTTCTATCAGTCAACTTGAACGTTATACAGTCGATTGCTATCCCTGAAGCATTCTGATTCGCTGTTGAGCAATTCATTGTTGAAAACCCTATATAAGCCAAAAGATTGTAGCGCTTCTCATTCAATTTCAAGTCACGATGGAAGCAACGTCTCCTGCCAACAGCATTCCGTCTTCATCGATGAAGACAACTCCATTCCCGAGTTCATCATCCTCGACGAGTGGGATGAAGAGGATGATAAGAAGGGGAAGATCAAGAAGATCGTTTGGACGGATGGGGTGTGGACTCCAAATACCACTCGCATCCGAAAGGTGCCAGATGCACCAGCACGACCTAGGCGGTATAGGGTCTATGACAACCTAACCGTCATACCCATTGACTATTCCAGCCAATAGTCATCTTAAATTCACACCCCGAGAATGAACCATCGGCTCTCTTAAGGGCCACCATGGGGCAAGACATGATAGAACCTCCATGCGGTTTGCCCTGGGCAGTCTTCGGACTGGCGAATACTATCATTAAGTTGAATCTGCTATCAGTTGCAATGAAGTTCGGTGTAATACTTCCTTTCGACGGGCGTTCCTGTAAAGGGCGGCGGTGAAACCCGTAGCTATGTATACCGCAAGGGACATTCGGCAATGGTCAATCTTGTTTAACCTCTCTGCGTCATGTTTGCAAGTGATTGCCTCTGTCTCAACGTAGTATGCATTCGCGTCAGGGCGACATTTAGCCAACTGTCGAAGGTTGCCTAAAACTTTCCATTGCATACGTTATGAGAACCATGAGTTCTACCTGTCTCTATCAATGAGACGAATTGATGAATGGAATGAAATGGGAGGACACTCACGCGCCACACGCAACATAACACACTTCTCTCTTCCGTAGTCTAACAAGCTCTTTACACATGGATCGCAGTCGATTGCTATCCCTATATCAGAAGTGTAAGCTATCTTAATTTTATTTAACACTATTTCATCTATCATCATCGCCCATATGAAATGTTTTAAGATTTACAAGTTAGACTAACGTGCTACTATTTCCAAATGAAAAAGTATACATGGTTAAATCATCCACTTAACCCCATCCGTAGTCTAACAAGCTCTTTACACATGGATCGCAGTCGATTGCTATCCCTGTATCAGAAGTGTAAGCTATCTTAATTTTATTTGACACTATTTCACCTATCATCATCGCCCATATGAAATGTTTTAAGATTTACAAGTTAGACTAAGCGTGCTACTATTTCCAAATGAAACAGTATACATGGTTAAATCATCCACTGAAGCCCCGTTCAAGTAAGTCAGTATGAAAGCAAAGATAATACGAAATAAAAATTTATTATGGCATGTATTTCAAAAGGTCTTCATCGTCAATATCGTCCCAGAGTCTGGCTTTACATAGATAACAAAAACAGTTCACTTGCTTTAATCGTTCTTCCACTGCGAGCCTCACTTTGTCGATATACTCCCACTCCGCCATAGTTCGTGGCTGGGAGTTGGGGGTGTACCACTCCCATAATTGGTGGAGGAATTTGGTGCTGGTGATCTCCATCACATCGTCAGTATCGTACTGGAGATACTTCCACCTCACGCCTGTTAAGTCGGGACACTCCCTCTCACATACACTCTCTTCGTTGTCGCTGGTAATGACAACTTTCGGATATTGTCCAGTCGGTACACCTTCTCTACCTTCCCCTTCGTTGGAGCGTTTGGTGCAACGAGCGCCTTTGGTGTTGAGGATGGAGAAGAGAATTTTGTGTTTGGTGTTGTCGGAGGGCTTGTCATGTTGACTGTGAATAATAACTTTGAAATGTTTTCTAATTCTTAAGTATCAACAAGCAACCAATCAGAATGAACAGCCAATGAATGATGAATACGAAAGTATATATGTAAAGTGACATTCGTGTCATTTCACTCTGTCTTTGTGACATATATGTGAAGTGTTCTCTGGCGAATTCTATATTTGAGGCGTACAAGTGAACTGCTCTCTCGTGAAGTCTCTATCTTGTTGAAGTATCAACCTGAAACTCGATTTCGTTGAAATGGTAAGTTGAAAATTTCTTCACTCATCTCCCTCAAACGTGTGGCTAATAGCATCTTCCTCAATTTCAGGCATCAACTTCATCACCAACGCCCTCCCTTCTCGAGGAAAGTTTAGAGTTGTTGAGTCAAAGTAGGTTGTAACAATACACTGAGACTTGAACAGAGATGATAGAATGATTTCTCTTTCAGGTGATGTGAGTTCCAGCTCAGGACTCTCGCGACAAGGCAACGAGTGGGAATGTGCCGACTGCGGACATATGTTTACAAGGAAGCACAGTCTCCTTCGACACATCAAACAACGTGTGTGTCAACGCAAAGCGGCGTCAATCTCCGGAGGTGAAGTTGATTCTGACGATGACATCTCCTTTCCTTGCGATTTGTGCCCTCTTTCTTTTGATAGTCACTTTCAGCGATCTTCGCACAGACTTCAACACACGCATGCAAATGATCACTACACCAACGGTACCTCTACCATCTCCCTCATTAATGTTTCACATAATAATTTAGTACGCGACAACTGCATGGAGTCCAATACTCAAATAGTAGATTTTCCTGAGTGGCTCCTTCAAAATTCTAACATTATCGAAGCGCTCTTCAACAATTTAGACAATTTTAGAATGAAGGCGCTCATCTACCTCAAACTAAAATATATTAAGATAGATTTTCAAACGGGTCAAGTGACGGAGAGAATACAGTTTCATGTTCCTTCCTCTTCCGCAACTGAAGTTGTAGACTGCGAGTCTTGGCTAAATTTTCACATTCAATGTTTAAAATCAAATGTAGATAAATTCAATCAACGCGACAGCGCTCTCATTTTTGATGGTGTGGACTCAGCCATATTCAAAATTTCCCTATTAGAAAGTCATGCAGCTCGAGGCACATTTAAACTACCAAAAACGTTGTATAATAAGAAAGCTGTCATCAATGTCGATTGTAAATCACAGTGTTTCAAATATGCAGTCCTATCCATCCTTCACTATAATGATATCAACGCGAATCGAAATCATACCTATAGCTATAGACAGTGGGAGGATGAACTAGACTTTGAAGGTTGTGATAGTAACAACATGAAAATCAAAGATGTAGAAACGTTCGAAAAACATGATAAGATTAAAATTGTCGTTCACGTGTGGGAGAAGGGGTTGAAGGGTGCCCGCTATAATTCACGTTCAACTTGTTATGAACGTGTAGTCAACCTCTTATTAGTAAAACAAGATGATAGCGAGGAATGGCACTACTGTGGTATTCCCAAAATCTCTCGCTTGTACACTCACTTGGGGCACTCTAAAAGAGGTGAACATTTTGTATGCGACCGCTGCATCCACTCCTTTTGGGGTAAAGATAAATTTGAAACTCACTATGAATGGTGCAGGCGAGGTAAATTACAAATGGAACGCATGCCCAAAGATAAAATATTTTCACATAGGGATAATGGTGACGAATTAAGTCCCCTGCGTGTCATTTACGCAGACATAGAATGCTACATTGATGATATCATCCACAAGCCAGCAGCCATATCCTGCTATGAAGTATGGCATGACCACTTTAGGAATAGGCAAAACAAAATGCATACTTGGCAAGGTGAAGATTGCATTTCAAAATTTCTAGAATTTCTCGATAAAGCTGCTAAATTTCAACAATCATATGATTCCCAATTGCAGCGTAAGTCACTACATATGTCAGATGAAGACAAACAAACATTTGAAAGTTGCACATCCTGTCCTAAATGTCATAAGACGTTTGATGACGATAAAATTAAGAAAGTGCGTGATCATGATCACATCACTGGTAAATTTAGAAACGCACTCTGCTCCAAATGTAACTTTTCACTTAGGTTGAGACGTCGTGTACTACCCGTCATTTTTCATAACTTTAAGGGCTATGACAGTCATATGCTCATAAAAGGAGGGTTGAGCCAGATGAAATCGTGGCAGTTTAATGTAATAGCACAAACGAGAGAAAAATTCATGGCAATGACAGCAAAAGTACCAGTAGATAAAACTAAAGAAATTAAGACAGTCTTCTTCGAAATAAAATTTTTAGATTCATTCCAATTCATGTCAGCGTCACTAGCTTCTCTCGTTCGTAATCTCAAGTTTCTTCCCCATAGTCAAACTTTGAAGAAACACTATCCAAACTTAACGGATGAAATAATCACTCGCAAAGGAGTCTTTCCTTATGCGTATTTTAGGTCAATGTCTAAACTAAATGAAACAACCCTTCCTTCCATTGACAAGTTCCAAAACGATTTGACGGGTGAAGATTGTCCAGTAGAAGATTATGAACATGCTCAAGAGGCATGGTTAAAATTTGATTGTAAAACGTTTGGCGATTATATGATCGCTTACTTAGAATTAGATGTCATTTTGTTGGCTGATGTCTTTCAGGAATTTCGACGAGTGGCATTAGAAGAAGACAAATTAGATCCTGTCCACTTTGTCAGTCTACCAGCCATGTCCTTTAAATCAGCCTTTAAAATGACTGGTGAGACCATTCATCTCTTACAAGACCCGGAGATGTATAATATATTTGAGCGCGGAATACGCGGTGGTCTCACATTTGTAAATAAACATCATATAAAATCTGAAACAGTAGGTGATGATCATATCCACCTAAAGTACTATGACCAAAATAATTTATATGGCAGTTCACTGTCTAAACCACTACCTCATTCCGAGTTTAGTTGGTTAAATCAAGATGAGCTTGAGTATTACTCCAACCCTTCAAACATACTGAAGATTCCAGATGAAGGTGATTGGGGATATTATTTTGAAGTGGATTTGATTTATCCAAATAGCATTAAAAATAAAACTGCTGATTTCCCACTCGCACCTGAATCTGGTGAAGTGACTGAAGATATGTTTTCACCATTCATGTCACAATTTCATAATAACTTAACAGAGTGTGGACAGCCAAGGTACAAACCATGCCGCAAACTTTTACTCACCCAAAATGATAAGAAAAATTATCTCGTACACTTCTGCATACTAAAATTCTATTTAGAAATGGGCATGCTTCTAAAGTCAGTTCACCGCATTATCAAATTTAGACAGAAAGCCTTCCTCAAACCCTACATAGATAGTAACAGTCAAAAACGTGCACTCGCCCAAAATAATTTTGAAAAGGATTTTTATAAATATAAGAATAACAGTCTTTTCGGAAAGACCATGGAGGATGTTAGAATACGTATGAACTACAAACTAGTCGTTGATGAACAAAAATATCACAAATTGACCTCATCACCTCTTTTCATTGATAGAGACATCATCAATGAGGATATTGTAGGTGTTAAAATGATAAAATCAGAAGTTGAGTTGTGCAAACCCATCTATATTGGGCAAGCCGTTTTAGATTATTCCAAGCTTGAAATGTATCAACTCTTCTACAAAATATTAAAACCATGCCCTCTCGTAAAAGAGGTTCGCTTGCTGGGTGGTGATACAGATAGTTTCTTTTTAGGAATTACCACTCAAAAAGATTTAAATTTTAATGAAGTAGGCAAGTCATTAGAAAAATATTTCGACACATCTAACTACAATCCCACTCATCCACTCTATTCCATACAGAATAAAGCCAAACTTGGTTGTTTTAAGGATGAAACAGCAGGAAAGGAAATAGATGAAATGATTCTCCTCCGTCCTAAAATGTATTCCATGAAATTAAAAGAATGTGCAGATAGTATTAAGCGTGCTAAAGGTATATCAAAATCCATTGTTCACAAAATGAAACATCGGTCCTATAAGAAGGCCTATAAAAATAAAACTATAACGTTTGTCAATATGACAATCTTAAAATCTCAAGTTCATACTGTGAAAACGCACACGTTCAAGAAACGAGCACTTTCAGCATGGGAAGATAAGAGGTGTTGGATAGGACATAACACATCTCTTCCACATGGACATCCTGACACAAACATACCTCCACCCAAAAGAATAAAACTCACGCTACCACATTCAGGAGATGTATTGACATAATCAACTTTAACTCAGTATTTTGATGTTGCTTTTTGTAGATATACATGGTTGTTTTATGTATCGCATGAGATCGTTTCTTCCTTGTGAATATATGCCTACAGTCAGCTCATTCCCCCTATATCTGTGAAAAGACTTTTTCATATACATATTTTTATTTCAATAAACATATCACAATGACTTCACTTTGTTTTCCGAAACACTAAAGTTATGAGGTATTTAGTATCTTTCACATGGATGCACTCTTGTAAACCATTGGTAATTTTGATAGCAATAGAGGGTATAGTTTGTTTGACGACGGTATGATAGAAAATAGATTCAAACATCTTCTCGACTATTCCATATGAAGCGTCTTTATCATGAATGAAATCGCGTAAAATGTATTCTTTTTTCTCACCAACAGAAATAGGTAGAATCAAATCACTTTGAATGTAAAGGTGCTGTTCATGTTTATCAAGTGTCATTGGTGTTTCTATACCAATCGTATGCGCAGCAGCAAACACTGTTTGTAGCATTGAAAAACCAAAGAGTTTTTTCAAATTTTTACTCAATTGACATTGAATGTCATCGTCCAGTTTCAGAACAACGCGTTGATTTTCAATTGAAAACGAAATGTGGTGTGTCTTTACATCATATTTACTTTTCATCACATGCTTCAACTTCTGTTGTATATAAGGATTTACTACATGAATGAAGCTTTCAACTGTATGATATAGACGCGGCATTATATTGATAGCAACTTTAGATTCTTCATAAGACTGGTAAATTTTCTTGATGCGATCACCATAGATGTCCACCCACCATTCATCATTAACTGAATCAGCTTTAGTGTGATATTCATGAGAAGTATACACCACACCGCTTCCAATAATAGGTGTATGATGTCTTACAAAATGGCGCAAGGTTGGAGAGAAATAAACTGTAAGTTTGTCATTATATTTCTGAATAACCAACTTATTTTTGTCCGCCATAATTTTCTCTCCATACTTCTTACCCACAGTCTCATCCCATCGTTTTACTAACTCAATAAGTGATAAAGGTTGAACACCACGCTTTTTCAAAATGATGCATTTTTCGCATTCTACAACATCTTCATCAAATATTTTAAATCTATAATGAAATTTGTTGATTCGATTTGAATAAACTTTTTTAACATTTGCAGTAGCAATTGACGTTAGATGTAGTCCATGACCAAAACCAAGATGTGGATAGAATTCATTATCCAACCTCAGTGTAAGACCTTTAGTAAAAGAATGAAAGCGAAGGAACTGTCTCCCACTCCAATGATAGATAGTAAACTCATTAACTTTCTGATCCTTATTCTTCATGATGGAAGTATTACCACTATTGAATGCCTTAATAATTTTCTCATTCCCAAATGGTTCATAAGAATCTGATTTTATCTGAATCCATTCATAGTTCCACTTTCCATCTGATGTTAAATTGTATGGGAACTGGAATGCATTATTCATCGTTATTCCATCATGGGTGCGAGGAGTCAATATCATTTCTTCCAAATCATTCACATTCTGAATATTGCTATCATAGCAAATACTAGAAACGCCAACCTCCCATTCACCTTCTAAATGTAGTGGGCGATTTAATTCTACTCGATAGTCTGATGGTTTATTTTTGGGAAATTTATTCATAGAAGCATTACTGGGCAAGTAGATTAGAAACGAGTCCTTATTTTCACTTTCCATATTATTCACATTGGAAAATATATTAGCATACTTTTGCATTAACTCTTCATTCGGAAATGGAGTGTGATACTTGTCACAGCATCTTTATGAAAAGGAATCAACGCACCAGCATCGTCATAAATGGCAATATCAATTTGTGGGATGTAGTTTGATTTCAGCTTTGTATAATGCACTTTCTTGAAAGTATGCTCAGATAAAATACTGCAGCTTTTTGGCTGGTATGGTATCATTGCTAGCAATGGAGCTTCAACATCTCCCACACGTACATCTTCACCAATATTGGAATATATCTGAAAATAGTTAATACGACGCGATAGCGACATGTCTGCGCTAGCTTTGGTTACAGTACCACTTTTAAAGATATTTTGATCAAAACCCAAAATGTCCATTAGAGTTTTATCCATAATTAGTTCAATTCCTTTTCCACTTATAGTGAGAGACAAAACACCTTCTTTTTCAGAAAATATGTTGCTCATTTATCACTTCATTTAAATAATCTACAACCAATTTAACCGAAGTAATAATGCGAGGCATCAACACTCTTGTTTCATGTAAGATACCACCGAAAGGCTCTACACACTTTCTGTATAAAGATACGGTCCATTCTGTATCAAATTGATTTGACCTTTCACATGGTAAATGTTGCATATCAAATTTTCCATGAACAGCTGCAGAATGATGTCGTAAGAACTGATGAAAATCTTTTGAACAAACTAATACTAGTTCATCATCATTTAATTTACTTATTGCAATATGATTAGATGATTTAATATAAGTCAATGTTGCCACTTGTTTACCATCAACTCGAAGGAGATAATTAAATTTCTTCAATAATGTTTCAGGAGTCATGTTTGTCTTTCTTGGCTTAATCACAATCTTCTTCACCAACGTCTTCTCATTTCTTGGAATAAGATCTACAGAATAAGCTTCCTCTCGATATATTAACTGTTTATGACCACTTATGTGGTAATTAACGTTAAAATTATCATAGCTTGTTAAGGCGCTAGCGAGGTAACCTAAATGATTTCTTAAACTTGGACTTAAACCAACAATCCAATCTTTCTCAACTACATGATGTACATAATTATAATCATCATTGTGCGGAGTAAATTGGACAATATGTTTACTCGCTTTATTCAAGAAATCATATATAAACTTTTTACATGATAAGAGATCTTTCTTTGGCCATTGTGGAATGTATACTCGGCAGCCCTTTTCACATTGGTAAGCAGCTGTGCGTCTCATATTAATAGTCATCACCTCATGATCAAAAGTATAGACACAGTTGCTATAAACAAGTTGAGTGACACCCACTTCCCAATTTCCATTTAGCTGTTGTGTATGATCAATGGGAGTAGAAAAGAGTGCGGCTCGATTACTAGCAAATCTCTTTGTAGCCGCATTGCTAAGCAAAATATGATAAAACGACATTTTTATATTGCTTACCTGCGACTTTGCATAACATCATGAAGACTTGGATTTTGGACTCTCTACAATATATCAGAGTTGATCGTGATGGAAACGTACATTTCAAAAATTCTCATGGTCATTCATCAAGAGGTATTACATTAACATGGCGACAATTTGTCAACCTCAATGATATCATGAGGGATTTGGAATATTTTGAAACATTAAGATTCATCTCCTTGGGTGATCAAGTTTGGCTTCAACGTCGCAACAATGAAATTCAAATCTGCCATTCTCATTCCGCAAACTGTTTCTCATTTCGCAAATACAATTGGGAGAAGTATAGAAGATACATACATCGCTCCATCATGACATTTATTCGTCGTGAGTTCATCGCCCTACTATGCAAATCTTAATCAGACATGACTACCACGCACCATGAGTTGGAAATTAGATTCCCTACAACGTATTGAAACGGATCATGATCGAAACGTCTATTTCAAAGATTCAACTGGAAATGTGAGAAGAGAGTTTGCTTTATCTTATCGTCATTTTCAATCTCTACATCATATCATGAAGGATTTGAAATACTTCTATATGAAAAGACATTCACGTATTGGAAATCGCATCTGGCTGCGCGTCAACAATCGGCGAATTCAACTCTATCATTCCCAACTTCATACTAACTTCACATTTCATCAAGGTAGTTGGGAGAAGTATAAAAGGAAGGTACATCGCTCAATTTACTCATTCTTTCATCATGAAGCGCCATCGCTACACCATCGTCAACATTCTCCGTCGCTTCAGACTCTACACCAAAATCGATCTCACAACATTACACCAACACCTTCCAAACAACAAGTATTACCCGGGCCGACCTCAAATGTTAGTGGTGAAGATGAACAATTCACGGAATCTTCAACTCTTCCCAAATGGGACTGTACAGATTCTCGGCGCCCTTTCTCATTCATCGGCGCAGTCAATGCGCTTAGAGCTACAAAGACTACTACGTCGGATATGGAAGAGGGAGAGGTGTGTGATGTCGAATCTGACTGGACAATATGGTGATCTCTACTCAATGGAGTGAAAGTGTATCATTTTTGAAGATTCGTACCAGCAGTTACAATTTGTGTTATGAACCCGAACTTTTTCCTGCAGCTCTTATTAGTTGTTGGTTACCTGTGCATGTGGCAATCTTTCATAATAGTAAAGTGATCATTACTGGATTAAAATCTCATGTACAAGCAAATGTGATCCTAGACTATCTCATCGAGTATGTACGTACCCAGCGGATTGTAAAATAAAAAACAATTTTTCCAACATGATGTTTTTATTTCAAATCATGATAGAACTTACATCATTTTTTCATTAGAGGATAGATTACATGAAAAGTTTTAAATAACAGATACAAATCGAGATACATGTAAACGTTTTAAGATGAAGTACAGTACAAAAGCACCACACGTTGATGAAAGTGGATGTTGTAGTATGCGTTCATTTCGCTGATATTGACGCGTATGTTTTCTCAACCACTGCTGTGTTGGTATATTTGGAGGTTGAGCAAGAGAGTCAAATAGTTCACCACGTCGGTCTTCTCCAATAAAGATCGCTTTCCAATGCTCACCGCCTAAATTCTGCGAATGAGTGTTTAGCACAATAAAGATGGGATAGTGATTTACTGCAGGTGGTAAGGTATCGAGTGAATAGACATTATCGAAAGCTTTCAACGTCGCTTCGTCTGCATTACGCTGCACTTTAGTCTTAATATCGTCAGCAGTCAACCAACTCATTAACGATTATACTGAAGAATCACGTCACGATACTTTGTAATTTCAATATTTGAATCGAAGACTGCATAAATTAATACATTGATCGTCTCAGGTAGTGTTCTTTTGAACGTCAAATCCAAACGAATATTATGAGGCACGTTCGCTTGACGATAGGGGGCACTAATATCGCTGTCAGCAGTCAAATCAAATGCATAAATAGTATATCCACTCTTAAACTCTTTCATAGTCAGTCCGTTGGTGTCATCCGTATTGTAAAAGCCAAAGACATCCATAAAATCAACATAACTGCGCATAAATTGATCCGAAGCAAAATCTGGTTTGTAGGGTGGACCAGGATGACTCACACCATTTACACGTAAAGCAATTTCACTTAACTGATTGTGTTTAAAATTGAAAGGATTCTTCTTTATATTACCATTAAATGCATCATTTTCAACCATTGCCACCATGAGGAGCTTCGGTGCTTCCGATGGAAAGAGGCCATCTTTCATGAAACTCTTTTGATCTTTAGGAATTGTAAAGGTGAGAAGCTTTGTATGCTGAACGAGGTAAATGGCATTTTGGCGGTTAAGACCTTCAGCATGCCCTCTAATGACACTTGGATTCGGTACTACTCGACGAATGTAAAGTGCAATATCTTCCACATGAATTCTAAAATTGTCAACTTTAGCAAATGCATTCAGCGCAAATTCAGGCTTATTCAATGTCAGCTTGAGTCGCATGCTGGTATTACAGAGTAAAAACTTTGACAGTCTAAAGAAGTCTAAATTCAGCGGACCATATAGCTGACATACTCTACTATCTTTAATCATAGCAGATCGCTTTACAAAGCCACTGTTTGTTTCAACATCAAATTTTCCTGCTTCATCTCTGTACCATCCCATGGCTTCCATATGACTTTTTTGTGCTGCTGGATGAAACTGTGATACATGATTGAAATATGATTTATAGGGATAATCGCTTTGACCACCTTCCACCTGCTGCTCTCCAATCGTTAGAGAAACATCACGAAGTAATGTAGTCAATGGTAAATTGTTCAGTCCAACTTTATGTGTATCGTCAATAGCAGTTCCATCTGCTTGCTGAATTCTAAACCTCAAATCAACCATCGCATAACTCAAATCTATGTAGTCATCACTACCACCAGGAATAACAAATTCAATGGGGCCAGCATTCTCAGCTGTTCGAGGATGATAATCTACAATACTTGAACTAAGAATATCTGTCTGTATGGCTTGTTGATCAAACAAACAAAAACCGGAAGTTTTACACTCCATGATTAGAAGTTATGGCAGCGTCGTCGTTTAGCGCCTGATGAATGATTAGAGCCTCTGCGACGTTTGCGTGAATGCCTTTTGACTGAAGATCGCACCTTACCAGCTCCGCGATGTTTCCTCCTTCCTTTTTTCATTCGTTTAGGTGATTTCTTTCCTTGAGTAACACCAGCAAAGGTCTGCTTCAATGTTTTTAAACCGCGTTCCTTCCCACGATTCAACAAACTGCTCTTAAAACTTCTACCTCTGGAAAGATCACTTGCAACATCACCAGCAAAGCCAACGGCATTACTTAAAACATTTCGTTTTAAAGATCTACCGAC
Source organism: Prostheceraeus crozeri (assembly GCA_907163375.1). Taxonomy (NCBI): domain Eukaryota; kingdom Metazoa; phylum Platyhelminthes; order Polycladida; family Euryleptidae; genus Prostheceraeus; species Prostheceraeus crozeri. Next base: position 1,177,788 of record CAJQUW010004613.1, on the reverse strand, counting down.
ATTGGATATGAGAGGTGCTACAACAGATTTCAGTGCACCAAGTATGCTACCTCCACGTTGGCGGCGAGCGCCGATGTAAATTTGTCCTCCATCACTTACATAGGAGGGTCGTGAATAAAATGAGGCAGTTGGATTCATAGCTAAAACCCTAAACATTGTTAGTTACAACTTTGCATGAATCACTGTCGATCACTTAGATGAAAGATGTCGGCACGACGCATCCAAGAGTTCATACTTGAAGGATAACCAGTCCATTTAACAAGACACCATTCTTCACCTTGCCGTTTTTTACATCGAATGATTTTCTCTACCAAATATGTTTCACTTTCAGTGACTACCTCAATCTCATCGCGGTAAAAGCTACCCTCAATTTCTTCATTATCGTAATCTTTCAACTTGTAGGTGGTCGGAGAGTCTTTTTGATTAATCCTTGATACTGTAAATACCTCCTCTGTCTAATTCGGAAGGTACCCTTTAGCAAAAACACTTTTCACTTTTGAGATACGAACTTTATCACCAATTTTCACATCACTTTTCACATGAGTGCGTTTACGTTGGAATGATTCGCGCACTTCATCTACATTGTCAGCATTTACATCTACTGGTCTGAGTCCAATAGAACGATGGATAGAGTGATTGTAGGCATGGAGTGTATCTTGTAGAACCTTTGTCCAATTTTGTGTCAAGTTGGCAGTAAAATGTCGCCACAAGCGATTTTTTAATGTGCGATTAAAACGTTCAACGAGTGCAGCTTTATAAGCACTCTTTACACTAAACAACTCAATGTCATGCCTCTCAAATAATCTTCTCACATGCTGATTTTCAAACTCTTTTCCTTGATCACTCTGAATTCTTTTTGGAATGCGACCTTTTCGAAAAATTGTTTGGAATGCTTTTGCTACTCCTTTCCCTTCTTTAGTTTTTAAAGGTTGAGCCCACGCATAACGCGAGAAAATATCAATGACGGTTAAAATAAAATTATTGCCCGAGTTATGTTTTGAAATGGAGGCAACATCACACAAATCTGCTTGCCACTGTTCATCGATGTCATGAACAATATAATGGCGGGTGCGGTACTTCTTTTTCGCTTGTTTGTGGAGTGTATAGGTAGCCTGACCCTTTAACCATCGTTTCACTTGTGATTGTAAAAGGCCACTCGCTTTTGATAATTTCTTGATCGATGCAAATCCTGCCGGATGTTTTACATCATAATAGATTGACTTCAAACGTTCAGTCGATGACGACTGACTCTTTTTTCTCCTTCTCATCTTTTTGTTTTCTTGCCTTTCTACATTTACAACAACTGCAGCATTTAGCTTTAGCGGTTTTGCGATCGTGTTCACATTGCTTAGGGGTTTCATTGTGAGAGCTGGCGCAGCAAGTGCAAGTGACAACGACATTCACCTCTGGCGGCTCATTACATGGCAAGCAACACATCTGCTTCATATTAATAGTCTGAGAACATGTATTTCCTGGGAGGAGCTGTTTTACGTTTTCCTTTTACTAGTTTTAGTGGCGATGTAGATCTACGTCGAGTTCTTCCTCTTGTTTGCTTAGTGAGTGTGGGAGGGGATGTAGCAGGTGACGTCTTAAACCAATTTGTTGGCATTTTCATCGTCTGAAGCATTGGAGCAGTAGCCACTGTTGAATCAAGTTCTTTCAATGTCTCATTATTCAAAGCAAATTTTGGTACATTATGCTTTTTCAATAGTTTAAGAAAGTATGACCAACCAGGTGGAACATAGCCCTGACGGCGCTTTCTACGTGTCGCATACTGAATCAAGTCTTCATAACGTGAAGCATCAATCACTTTATTTTCATCTGTAATGATTTCTCCTCTATCATTTACATTGAGATGGGGTTCAATACTGTTGAAAAGAGATATGGCATGTGCGCGAGATGCTAAAGGTGTAGCAGTCGATACAGAGTCACGCATCTTATTCTTCAAGTTTTTTAATTGCTCAACAGTTTCCGATTGTAATAATACAGCACGATGTGGATCTTTGATGTGAACATTTTGCTGATAATCTATTTCTTTCCTATACATTTGATTTGCAAGAGGTTGCTTTACTTGCTGCATGGCAGTCAATTGTACATATTCATCCTGAGGAATAACAATCATGCGAGAATAAGAACTCATAGTTTGTAGATAATCATGGGAGTTTTCAAAATATCACTTCGAAATCTAAATTCTTCCGGACACTCTTGCGTAAAGTCAATGAATAAGTAACCGTATGGTTTTTCAGTAGCTGCTTGAAAAATTTCAATTAAGGCTTTTGATCCTCTGGGTGCAACTTGTCGCGCTAAAATTTCAAATTGACTTTTATCTCGCGGATTCTTGAAAATAGCATAATAGTGTGTATTCAGGTTTCGTGTACGAGCTTCTTTTCCATCAGGAAACAAATTTTGTGTGATATAGATGATAAAACACCTTTTATGATGTGCTGCACGAGTGAACATATCTGTAACATCTTTTGAATTCTTACTTTCTTTTAATAAATCATCCAATACAACAACATCATTAGACTGAAGTTTATCCACTGCAATAATTCCTTCATGTCGAATAAAGTTGCGACTTTGCAATTCCTGAAACAGCGACGGTTGATAAATACCATAACACCAAATCACTCGATTGATAGATTCCTTAAACAACTCCCTTCTTTTATCCAATAAATTCAGCGTGAAAACAGTTTTACCTGCATGAGATGGACCTGATACAGTCAGAACTTTATCACATTGATGTCTGAAATCCATTTTATTACTTTGAGATTCAACATTTGCATAATTAACGCTTAGAGCCAAAGATATTACCCAATAGGTTGCCCACGGCAGGAGCTATCATTGGAAGTATTGCTGAAAGGAAACCGCCCTTTTGTGTTAGAGTTTTCCTCTTTCTTTGAAGGGTGACTTTAGGATTGGAGATGAAACGCAATTTTGTGGCATATCGCTTAAGTAACTTTCGTTGTTTTGGCGCTAATTTCTTCGTCCTCAACTTTCTGACATGAGAAATAATTTCACGAATGAATTTATCGTTGGCATGTCGTATAGCATTGTATCGCTGATTTGCTTTCATTCGTCGGAGAGCTTGAATGGCTGAAGAAAACTTTGAAGACTTTTGACTTTTACGTTTCGCCATTTTACGTTTCGCCATTTTCCGTGTTAGTCTTTGCTAAAACCTTTCTTTACCACATTTGCATAGGTACTAACTATTGCGACATAAGTGACACTCGAAATGAGCAATATCACAGTGGTTACATTTGCAAAGTTGAATGCAATTACGTATGAAACAGCGTTGAAAAAAAGCGTGCTTACATCTCTTGAAGATGCGCTTTTCATTTCCATCCTTTCGCTTACATACATCACAACACATAGTTTCACCGTTACTGATGTCTATAGCAAGTCTTTTTGAAGATATGAATTTGCTAGCCTTTTCTAAATAATAGACGCATGTACAGAAGGAATATACTTCGAGAGTGAGCAGACATAGCTCGAAAACCAGTTGTGCTACAATCAAGTACCACTGCATTTTCAATTTTTCTTTATGGAAAGTTGAATGTGAATATCTGAAATCGCTTCAATCACTAGACTGCTACCATGATGGTTAAATGCGTTAAGACGTTCAGCAATTTTTATCATATGTCTTTTAAAAAATTCTTCGGGGTGATCTACCACTTCCATTGAATAAGAAGCAAAATGGAAAGAGCGACTTTCCACCTCTTCCTTTCCAAAATGACTAAACTTAATTTTCGCAACTAATCGCGCCATGACAATGCTATCAGAGAATGTATTCATTAACTCTAGAAATAGAGTGCTAGCATCATCGACCACTGCTTCGATGTCGGTCTCATCTTTATGAAAATTTATCACATAATCTTGAACAGCTCCTTTTAAACTTTGCCTATGAAAATGTAATGTTCCGCAGTCGTTTGAGAAAGACATGATCGCCCTTTATCTAACCCATCCATTGCATGAAAACAACAACTCTTCTCATAGTAACATTTATTGAATAATAGTAACAAGCATGCATTATTAATCAATGGTTTGAAAGAGATAAAATAGATACAGCTGGTAACTATCATACAGCGAGCAATGATAACCATACAGGACTTTGGCAGTGCTGAGGTAAGGAGGAAAGAAGCATTGGTTATGAACGTAGCTACTACAACGAACAGACAAAATAGGAACACACAAATCCTTAAAACGTTTCGTGACTTCATGATAATGTTGATTCACTCTACTATCCCAAGGTGGGAGCAAAATATCATCAATGATTAGATTGGGAAATACTTTCCTCTCCTTACCAGGATTATTACAAAAGATGCGTATAACATTGAAAGCAGCTAACCATCGTTTAAAGTCAATAAGAAGAGCACTCTCACAAGAAAAGCCATAGTCTTGCAAATATTTCAGATTAAGTCCATGAATGTGTTTTCTCGCCCATTGATCAACATTGGGATTGCAGTTGGCATGTTGATGATAGACACTGACAATCTGATATGTCCAATTGTTCATAGCAACAGCACTGAGCTCCTGTACAGGTTCACCCTCACAATCCATAAAAATGATGATAGAAGCCTAAAACGGAAATTTACACATCTAAGGAAACGTTCTATAACATATTACAAAATGAAGAATTACATCGATGCTTTTCACGACAAAATACACAAATGATATGATGGCAACGAAGAAGTAAAATGTATCTAAGAAGACCACGTCTACGACACTCAAAGCACATAAGCGAATTGTCATAGGGTAGAGCTAGGAAAGGACTAGTAATTCTCCTTCTTTGATTTGCGTTTTGATGCAGCATTCTTCTCCGACTTGCGCTTCGTACCACTGCTGTTGAGGATTTGATCAATTATATCGCCCACGTTGGGTGGTTTTGGAATATATAGGATGGATTCCATATGCATGGAGAGAGAGGCTATTTTATTATCCTTATGCCGACCATAATATAGCCCATTCACTTTGAAAAGGATATCCCAAGTACCTTCTCCGAGCTCGTCGCATGTGATGGGTGTTGAATGATCTCCCTCCTTCTTATAGTAAGTGCACCAATGTGATACCGGTAGGCAAATTTGATTACCATCCCAAATCTTTCTATAGGGAGTATCCTTGTCATCTCTCGCCTTCCACTCTTGAGCAAGAGGAGTAGGAATGTCCATATTTAATGTCACGTACTCCTCAATAATATCAAGTTGGTGGCGAATGTACGGACTCACGGGGATCAGTATGTAGTCCCCATACTGATTGTGCATTATCTTGACATCCGTGGAAGGGAGCATTCCCGTTTGGAGTACTACGCTATGATCGTCATAACGCAAGACTTGTTTAAATTTACGCTGTAGCGGTGTAGGTTTATGTACCTTGGTTGTTTCTTCCACTGGCCTCAGTTGTAGATGATCTGATCGTAGCGAACCTTGTAACGTTTGACCGCCATTTTGTCCTACTAGTGCAGCAGATGGAGTAGATGCCTGAAAATGGAAAAGATTGTATTAAGTTTACATTCAAGGGAGGAGAGGGAGGAAAGTAGCGACTTACCATTTTAGTTGGATAATAGAATAGGGAACTAGAGAGAGGAAATGTGCGTCCGTCACTCGTGTGATTCAACGATGGAATGATTCTCACTGTGGAAGGCTCGCTATTTATATAGAAATGCTTGATTCTCATTGGATGATGATCCTCATTGGACAATAACATCAAGCTGATTCCAAATCTGGCCTCCGTTTACCAATCCGAGCCTTCATTCGCCCGCTGGAGCTGTTTCTTGGGAAATTCTAACTCTGTCGTTTTTCGTCAATCTCCCAAAATCTTAAATGGCGTCTCACATCTAAACGAAGACAGATATGAACAAGCCGTTTCTTTCACTGAATTTGTCTCACTCTTAACTTTCAAACGAGCTATTGCACGACTTTCTACGATCTCTAGAACCAAAGTTGGAAGATCGGTGCCGGGGGGGGGTCAGTGAAATTTGATGAAAAATGTTTTGGTGAAGGTCCAAGGTCGAAATGACACACTTTGGAAAATTTTCAAAATTTTACCCATACAAAGCCACTCTGACACTTAGGATTTTTTCAGGTGAGCTCCGACCTAAAATCTTGTAACAGCTAACTTTTGAACGGCTGGTCCGATTGACTCGCGGCAAAAATGGCGTCGAGCAGTTTTTTCTCCTCTTTCAAACGAGTAGCTGTAAGACAAAATCCGTCCACTAGAACCAAAGTTAGAAGATTGCTGTCGGGGGGGGGGGGTCAGTGAAATTTGATGAAAAATGTTTTGGTGAAGGTCCCAGGTCGAAATGACACACTTTGGAAAATTTTCAAAATTTTACCCATACAAAGCCACTTAGGATTTTTTCAGGTGAGCTACAACAGTCCACCATCCCAACCTGGCCGGCACACCACGCCAACCTGGACAGCACAGCACCGCGCGCTATACGACGGCCGGCCAGAGGGGGGGGACGTCAGCGAACCTGGCGGACGCACTTGGCCGGCACACCACGACACTCTGTCGTTCCAGAGGGGGGGAGTCAGACTCAAAGCACCACGGCGGCCGACCACGACACTCTGCCGTTCCAGAGGGGGGGACGTCAGCGACGGCGGCCATCTTGCGCTATCCAGAAGTGGAGTTTTACTTACTACTCATCAGTTAAAGCGTCTGAACGATAACATTGTTACAGACGATTTGCCCGCTAAAATCCGTTCTGTTTTCAAAAGTTATTTCCACAAGCACTACCGCCCTAAAAAAGTGGAATAAATTGCTATAAGCGCTGAACAATTTGAGAAAGCAAAAAGATATCATAATATCCCGTTTCGACAAAGGTAATGGCATTGTTATTCAAGACCGAGAACGCTATAATGAACATATTCTTACAGTTTTGAAAGAATCTCCCAAATTTGTCTCTTATATACCTGACAAAAGGACAAAAAAAGATCCTTTTATCTATGAAGAAGAGAAATTTAATCGTAAGCTGCTAAAGCTAAAGTCTACCAAACAAATTACTGAGCAAATAATGAACGAAATCAAATCGCAAGGAGCTCAGCCAGCTCGTTTATACGGTCTCCTCAAAGTTCACAAAAATATATTTGATCCACCCTACAGGCTGATTCTGAATATGCGTGATTCACACCAGGGATTGCACCGGGTCAAGATCCGGATCCGGGATCCGGTGGATCCTGTTGTAAATATCCGGATCCGGGATCCGGTATGAGATCCGCCCAGATCCCGGTTCCAGTGAAGAACGTTTATGATGAGATGTTGATGGTCAATAATGCTGTGGAAAATCCTATTTAACGATAGAAGTTATAAAAGTTATGGAACCTCAAACCTGTTTTCTCGTTACTCACTTAGAATTGGGAGTGGCAGCCAAGAATCCGATTATAAATCTTGATAGAAATGTTTTATCCAGGAATATTTGTAGCTCGGTATTGAATGACCATCTATTAATGTGCAAAAAAGATGAAGTAACTTTTAATGCTTTGTTCATTCTAATTGTCATGGTACCGCTGTAGACTTGTGATCACTGCACCCGCTTTACTAATCCACACCAAGGAATGAATGGACATCCATGACTTTCAAAGCTAATAACATAAAAAGGATCCATTGTGCTTCTCCAAACATATGATATTGATCCGACTACCTTACACTTACATGTAAGCTAAACAATAGCTGTAATTACTAATAAGTCTATGATAGTTGGATATGTCATCATTAGTTAAATAAACACATATAAAAGCAAATTTGCTGTCTTTCCTTTCTTTTAATTAACACACCTGTTTATCGTTGTTGAAATTGTTTTTTTGATTGACAATCATGGTAAATGTAAACTTAATTAATTCAGAAATTCAGTTGCAGTTATCATGTCTTAAGAAAGAGTACACATTTCTCTATGCTCAGTCTCAGATTGTATTACCGATATTTTAGATACTTGCAATTATCCATTGATATTTTTGGTAATGATATTCTGTAAAAAGAGTAATCACAACTGAGAACCAGAGTGACAACTGCAATTGGCGATAGCAAAATCCTAGGGTAATCACAACTGAGAACCAGAGTGACAACTGCAATTGGCGATAGCAAAATCCTAGGATTTCAAAACCACTTCATTAGTATGTATTATGAAACGCATAATTTAAACTTAATCTCAGGAACCAGACCATTCAATGTTTCATGATAATGAAAACGAATTACATGCAGCTCTATCACCTTTGATCATAGGATCCGGATCCGTAACCGGGATCCGGGTGGTTGCAAAAACCCGGGTATTTGCAATCCCTGATTCGCACCTCTCTAATATATCCAGTTGGTTGAATGGTCTTCTGAAAAATCATATTCCTAAGAGATGTAATTTGAGGGATACGTTTCACTTTCATGAAGAGCTAAAATCGCTATCACCTGCTACAGTTGAGAACAGCAAATTTTATAGTTATGATGTAGTCAGCCTGTTCACTAATATACCAGTGAAGAAAACTATTGATCATATTTTATCTGTGATTGATGACACCGAGTTGCCCATATTTCCCGGAGCTCTTAGAAGTCTGCTTGAGATTGCATGCACCAATATAACTTTCACGTTTAACGGTCAATTGTTTTCTCAGGTTGATGGCATGCCCATGGGATCAAAATTGGGTCCCACCATGGCTGCGCTTGCTATAGACTTGATCGAGAGTAAACTACCGGACTTTTTGGGAAAGCAACCAAAATTTTACAGGCGCTACGTTGACGACTGTTTTGTTTTATTTGATTCAGATAATGATGCTAATGATTTTCTATCGTTTATTAATTCATTGGAGCCGAACATCCAGTTCACGATGGAGAGGGGTGATGGCAGTTGCATTACCTTCTTGGACACGGAGCTGAGACTGAGGACGAATGACATTGAAGTGATGTATCACTTAAAAGAGACGAACACCGGCCTGTACATGCCTGCCTCAGCGTATGCTCCTTTCCAGTATAAGGTTGCAGCCATGCGCTCTCTCTTCCATCGTGCTCGTAAAATGTGCTCAAATGATGCTAATTATCAAGTCGCTATTGAAAAAATCAATGATATTTTCATTAAGAATGGCTATGAGATGAAGACAATTGACCGCATACGACTACAAGTAGAAAGAAGAATTAAAGCAGAGCATCTCAAGTCAACTACTGAAGATGAAAGCGCTAATACGAAAATTCTGTACTGGTCTCTTCCCTTTATTAACACTAATTATCCTATGTTACAGCGTCGGTTAATTGAAATTAATAGTCAGCTGTCCTCGAATGTTGGTATTCGCCCTGTTTATAAAATATCTAAAATCCAAAATTTCTTTCCAAACAAAGATCCTATTGCGAATGGCCTAAAATCTAATGTTTCATATTTATATTCATGTGATCGTTGTGAAATGCGATACATTGGCGCTACCAAACGTCATTTAGCCATCCGTGTTAGTGAGCATTTAAAAGGTTATCCATGCCCTACTGAAATCTCTATGCATGTTCATACACCGAAGCCAGAAAATTTCACTGTCATTGGTCAGTCAAAGTATCCGTTGATTTTGGAATCTATTTTAATTATAGAAAACAATAACATTCTGTCTAATGAACGGAACAGATCAGTACCTCTATACTTGAACCTATGAACTTTGCCGTCGAACTGATTTTATTGATTTTATCTTGAGCTGTAATTATAAACCGCTTGCTTCTATCTTTTAATTTGTATATAAACCATTTTTCCTTATTGTTGATTTGATGAGGCTTCCACTGAAGATGGAATAAAGCATTCCGAAACATGTCCGATTGAAGGAGCATTTGTGTTTTTTCTTTAATATGAAGACGTTTGGGCAATTATGCTACAATATATATATATATATATATATATATATATATATATTTTGAAAACAAAGTTTCTTGCATTGACCGAACATGTTTCAGAATGTTAACATTCCATCTTCAGCGGTAAAATCTGAATACAATAGCAATGGGAGTTTATATACAAAATGCGGGAAATGAACAAATGAGAGCGATAAAAAGAGTTCAAGTCACCAGTAGCTGTCTGACCAGGACCATGGTCATAAAGATGAACGGAATCCCCCGTATCGCCCTATTTTAAACATGCGTAATTCGTATCTTTCCAATTTGTCGGGTTATTTAGATCAAATTCTAAAACCTCATATTCCAAAGAATTATAACTTGAACGATACCTTCCACTTCGTGAATCTTCTAAAATCTCTGGATATTCAAAATTTACAGGATTGTAAACTCTACAGATTTGATGTAAAAAATCTTTTTACTTGCATTCCGGTTACTCGTACCATCAATCATATGTTGTCCATGATCATTTTTGAGGACTTTCCTATTTCAAAAGTTGCCTTAAAAAATCTTTTAGAAATTGCTTGCTCCAATATTCTGTTTAGTTTCAATGAGCAACTCTTTTACCAAATTGACGGGATGCCGATGGGCTCCAAGCTTGCCCCGACCATGGCATCTTTTGCCATGGACCTTATTGAAAGTCGTTTCTCAGAATTGTCTACCTGCCAGCCAGAGTTTTATTGTAGGTATGTGGATGACTGTTTTGCCATTTTTAAAGCTGAAACAGACGGCGAACAGTTTTTAGATTTTTTGAATAGCATTGATAAAGAGATCACTTTCACAAAGGAACGTGTCTCTGATAGCTTGATTTTTCTTGATACTAAAATTAAAATTGATCAAGTGAACTTTGACATTTCCCATTACTTGAAAGAAACCAACACTGGTATCTATATACCTTCGTGTTCCTCAGCGCCATTTACGTACAAGGTTGCAGCTATGCGCGCTCTATTTTCGCGTGCTTACAAAATTTGCTCAAATGCAGAAAATTATAATAAGGCTGCCTCTCTGATTTCTGAAATTTTTCTGAGAAATGGCTATGAAAAACGGGTTATAGAACGGATCAAAAGGCAAACTGAAATGAATCAATCTCTCCACAAAACAGTGTCTGACAGGGAGACTTCCAATAGTGTTTACTGGACTGTTCCTTACATTGAGAGTAAAAGCAATGACTTGAAAAGGAGGATAAAAAACATCAACATTGATCTTTCTGATAAAGTGAAAATTGTTCCTGTTTTTGTTACTGATAAAATCCAAAACTATTTCAATTACAAAGATAAAATTGCGAATGGTGTCAAATCTAATGTGGTGCATTTATACACGTGTGATCGCTGCCCAATGCGATACATCGGCTCCACGAGGCACTATCTTGCCATTCGTATAAGTGAGCACTTGAGGGGCTATCCCTCTCCTACTCAGGTCTCGATGCATGATCATCCACCTAAAAGTGAAAATTTCTCGATTATTGGCAAATCTAGAAATCAGTTGTTTCTGGAATCTATTATTCTAAAGAACAATACAAATTATCTCTCTAATGAAAGAAACAGTTCAGTACAACTGTACTTGAAATTGTAATTGCAGAATGCAATCTCTAGGTCGGTGCCATGGTCAGACAGCTACTGGTGACTTGAACTCTTTTTATCGCTCTCATTTGTTCATTTCCCGCATTTTGTATATAAACTCCCATTGCTATTGTATTCAGATTTTACCGCTGAAGATGGAATGTTAACATTCTGAAACATGTTCGGTCAATGTAAGAAACTTTGTTTTCTTTTTTAAAAATATGAAGCTGGGTCAACTTTGCATCAACAATATATATATATATATATATATATATATATATATATTGTTTGTTAGTGCCCAATATATCGACAAGAAAACAATTATTCACACACCATGTTTCATCTTTTTCAAAGACTTCCTCAGGTGTAACAAGAGGGCGGGGATGGAATCACTTGTATATATATATATATATATATATATATATATATATATATATATATATATATATATATATATATATATATATATATATAATATACAATATACTGTATATATACAATATATATATACATGACAATATACAATATATATATTTTTTTCTTTTCTTTTTGAAAATCGGCATCTTGAGAAATATATTTTTGTGAAAATGGCTCAATCAAGATAAATAAATGTATTTTCACAAATTTTCGTGATTGCAACTGCAGTCTATTTTAGGGTTCTATTCTAGGGACAGTCTATTTTAGAGCAATATCCGAGTAGTTGTATGATGAGTTTTGGTAGACCAACAGTCTAGAAAATAGGCTCAATCTTAGAAGAGCACTGAGTTCAGCATGATTTGGCGACAAAAAGTCATTTCGTCCTGTTAATTTTCGTTAAGTGAATCCGAATCTGCAGAAATTATTCTCTTCAGTATCAAAATCTATAAGTTGTGGTTGTCGCATGATTTGAGGGAATATCAGATCAGAAATTTCACTGCCAATTCTATTCATACAAGCCAAGTGAAATCAATCCTTTTGTCAAACTGTTGACACAATAATTGTGTTAATTATTATAAGCTACTCGTACATCGACTGTTGTCACGCACTGCGATGAGCATGAGCGATACAAGCGAGCATTTTCAAGGAGAAAAAATGGCTGTTGTCTGCAAAATAGATGCCACCATCATCTTCTTCGTGAAATTTCCTTTTAAATGAAGTGTTTTTCAACTAAACTGTTTGTGAATTCTGCGATCTGCGTCAAATAAACAACATGAAGCGTTTTGATGACCTTATCGCATTGCTTGAAGGAGTGGCGAACAATTAAAGACAGGTGAAAGAGACCGACATTGCTTAAGTTATCTATTCCAATTGTAAATTAAGTGCGGCATACTTTTGAGTGAATGACATTTCAAATTAATCGTTAGGATATGGGGATTGTTATAAAGTACATCATTTTGCGAAAACTAATCATTTGATATTTCACATTTGTGAAGAATATGGTTGTTAAAGACATTACAATGTTAATTAATTTACAATGCTAATTATACTTTTTCATTCATAGGGTGACAACACGGCACAGGTGACCCTTATTAACTGACATCGTCTATTCTATAGTAATTGGGAGTATCACTATATCAGATAGGTTGAGAAAGATAGCAACTTTCTCATCTTCGTTTCCGATACTCGTTTTGCAGTAAATAAAATACCATACATTTCCAAATGCATTCATGAATTCGATTTCGTGGTTGACAAAGTATGAAAGTGCAGTGATATGGGACAAATTGATGCTCATTTGGTCAAATTTTCCTCATAGAAGGTCAGAATTGTCGGATAGCTATGTCGAAAGTCAGTCATTTCCATGCGCGAACATCTGGCAACGTGTGATGTAGGTTCCAGTGCGGGGGGTAGAGCAAGCCGCGAGGCGTCTTGGCGAGGGGTGGATTCTCCTATCTCTTAAGCAAACCGCGCGTCATTACAGAACTTTTTTCTGAAATTTCTTGGACGCGTGGTTTCCACCGTCCACCACTTCTGCAGCAGTAATGATATTCGTGAAATCGAGAGGGATGAGAGAATTATGCGGGTCCATTACAACCGGACGCGTCTCACGTGTCCAGAGCCTCAACAAACTATGGGGCTGTTCACACCAGACGCACGGGAGCACGCGTACAAGTAATTACAGAAAAAAGTTCTGTAATGACGCGCGGTTTGCCTACGAGATAGGAGAATCCATCCCACGCCAAGACGCCTCGCGGCTTGCTCTACCCCCCCCCCCCCAAAAAAAACAACTTGCTTAAAGCTAATTATCCAATGAATTTAATTAATAGCGCTATCTCAATTGCACGGTCTCAACGTCGTGATGGACCAATAACAGCAACTAACAGGCCAATATTACCCTGCGTATCGACTTTTAATCCCAATAACCCAAATGTTTATAAAAACATCATTTACACAACCACTGGTAGTCTTGCTTTAATTAAGCCATTTTACAATTTTATCCCTTCTTACCGCAAAAGCCGTTCTCTATTGAATATTCTTCGCAGGAATGACAATATGATCATCACGGGAGTCACTAAATGCAGTGATGTCACATGAAAATTTTGTGACCATCTCATCACTGGCACGACGATAAAAATTGGTGATTTTGTCTTCCAAATAAAAAAGAACTTCAATTGCAATTCTAGCAATATCTTGTACTTCTTAAAATGTAATGGTTGCAGCGATTTCCATGTGGGTCAAACTGGTGATATCTTACGGAATGGATTGACCGTCCATCGCCAACAAATTAATAATCCCAGGCTTGCTTTGCTCTACGTAAACAAACATATAGCCTCCTGCTGTAGTAACACGGAAATCAAATTTGTACCTGCGCTTTTCTATCAATTTTCTAATGATGCAACTAGATCTCAGAGAGAATGCAAAGAAAGCTATTTTATTTCAAAATTTAAACCTTCTCTAAATAGAGATCATGCATAGTTGCTTTTCAGTTTGTAATTATTTCTAAGTCTGGCGAAGTACAATAAAGTACGGAAACCGGTAACACCAAAGACGTGTTTTGGTTCTCTCTTTTATATATACATATACATGTTATATACATATACTGTAAAAATCACTGACTGGAAAATAGGAAATAATGTCAATACAAAATTGAAACATCAATAAGATTTCACCTGCTATGAATATTGTGCTGAGCCAATAAGTGTGCATAGTTTGTCTGCAGTATTTTTTTTCAAATTTTCCATCTGATGTATTCATAGAATTGTAATTTCTTTTCCACTAGATTTGATAAAGATTCAATCGAAACATCATCAGAAATAACATCTTTTTTATTGGCCTTGTCTATTTCAATATATATTTATCAAAACAAAATTGTAACACCTTGACTTATAAAGTTTTAAATAAAGTTTCAGTTGGAACAATTTCGCTTTAAAAATTGCACCCTCAATCAGTTCATCAGGATAACACAAAATTCCCAGTCTATTTTGCATTTCCATTAACTAGTTTCTTTTGTGTCCTCATTGGAGACAATCCTACAATGAGTCAATATTCATATTTGTCACAGCTGAATTATTTTGTCATGCGAAAACACTGTCGTACACATAATGTCAGGTAGATTACTCCATAAGCTGACATTTTAGACTGCCAAGATGAGACCTCAACGGCATCTGGTCCGCATTTTTACACTGATCTTGAATCTGTGATGACCTACATATTCTGAGAAAAATTCAGAATTCAGAATCCAACTTGATGGCCTTTAGGTAATAATAGACTCTTTTACGATATACAAAATACTGAAGAGTGAAGACGCATTATTAGTTAGAGCTGAATTATTTGTCTTATGAAAGCGTTTGACATGCGGGTGTTACTACGTAAATTTTTGAATCTCGCTTCATCGTTCAAACGGTCCTGAGGTTTATTGATATCGTTGAAGGAATAGCATTTCGTTTTTTTGAAATCTTCAAGTATATTAACACTATCGGCCGCGATTCATAATCTACTCTAGGGCATGCATCCGAAGACTCAACAAAAATAGGTAGCCTGTTTCGGAGTCCCCCAAGGTTCTGTTCTTAGGCCGCCCCTGTTCTGTTGCTACATTGCGGACCTGAATAGCAAGTTGATTTCAACAAAAGTCAAATATGCAGATGATATTACTTTGATTGTGCCGCCTGTATGTGATAAAATTGATGATATAGTCAGTAATATCAACATCGAGGTAAGCAATGTCCAAAAATGGTGCTTCAAGAACTGCTTGACCCTAAATACGAAAAAGACCAAGATGATGATTTCTACAAGAGAACCGATTGACTTAAACGAAAGGCTGATCATTAAGAGAGCTTCAAAATTAGAAATACTTGGAGCAACGATGCATGATAGTCTTGATTGGATCGACCAAGTGAAAAGCATTATTTCAAAGACCAATCGAGAGCTTTATGCGATAAGAAAAATAAAAAAGTTCTCAGTGATTTGCACAGAGTTTATGAAGCGATGGTTCAAGCCCAATTGATTTTGCTTGTCCTGCTGTCAGTCTTCCAACAACAATAGACAATTTGTTGCAAAGAATTTCAAAACGCGCCCATCGTATCCTATCGTCCAATGGCGAAGTAAACTTTGAATGTAATTGTGCTGTGAGGTACCTAAATGACGAAAAGAAAGACTGAGGATTAACTTATTTAATAAGGTTGAAAATGACCCTGACCATCGTTTGCATCTTCCTGTACCACGGAGACTGAAATGCTCAAAGCATTTGTTTATTTCTCGGTGTCGTACTCTGAAACGAAACTGTTCATTCATCCCATTTGCATCTACTCTTTTGAGTATGACCCACCGACGTACATTTATAATTTAATGTAATTACGGAATATATCATGATTGCCTTTCAAATTACTTTAACTACTTTTATTTCTGAATTTTCCTGTGATTTTGATTTGCAACCGTGGATTTTCATTTGTCGTAAATATACACTGCTTACTATTACTAGTAGTCCTTCTGCCAATGGAGGAATGGAGCATGTCATATTATGGAAGCTTATCCTTGAGAAAGCGTTCACGACAGACCTAGGTTCGTCTATAGTCACAGAGATTCACATTTACGAAAGATATCAGTCAAGGTGGAACTTCTACGCCTGAACCGTTTGCTAATGACGACATAACGCTAGAGCTCTTCGGCAAGCGCGACGACCTATCTGAGAGACTTTCGTGTGTTGGAGACACCACACACACGAGCCTACTACCGAGAATTACTTAAGCTCGACGTTGCCGTACTAAGTGATCTCTCGAAACGCGGAATGTGCAGAAGGCTTTCATCACGCCAGATGGATGACGGGGAACATCTGCGCCTTGAAAATCCGCTTAATTCGCTCTATTTCTGATGTCTGCGGCGGAACCTATCGACGCTGATGCACCGGTGTACGAGTTGGTCTTATGCAAGGCATCGGTCGCCTACAACAACACGACGTTGGGGAAATCGACCGAGTCTGTTGTTGGTCGACATCGGAAATATACTTCAGCTAGCTTCTGGCTCTCTGTTTTTCAACAAGTGGAAAATATCCATCAAGTGAAAAGTGGTCACTTCAATTTATAAGGATCAGGTTTGACAATTCATCTCGTCGCGTCACGCTTGAAAACGTCATCACAGTTGAAAAAACACTCGTCACGACCTCGTCGACATCATTCTACGATGTATTGGGAATGGATGAGGTGTTGTTGCCTCAGGGACATCGATTTGTTAAACAACAGCGACGATCCGCGTTAACGCGTTCACCACGTGTGATCAATGACTTCGTGGAACGTGGTGCAGCTCGTATGCAGGATTTCAACGTGTTGACAAAGATGAATATCAGAAGCAGCTTTGCTGCAGTTGGTGGACAGTCACCGGACGCACTTCTCCGTTAAGCAGAAATCACAACCATGCGCTTGAGGCGTTATTCACTTTGATTTATGTTTTGAGGTTCCTTTTAATTCCTTCTAATTTACGGCTATTATCAAAACACAACGTCATATTTCTTGATTTTTTCACAAAACTGCATAATTTCTCGAGAAATGAGAAATGACGCTCAACTAAAAGCTTTTTCTTTACACAAAAGTACTGCTTTGTCATGCGAAAGTGTATAGCCTCAGCGACTCTCAACTCGAAAAGCGAGCGGCAACATTTAACTACGCTAAAGAAATTCTCGTTTTGAAATTCGCTGCCGAACGCTGTTCAAATGATCTGACAAAGTGTGTTGGATCGTAAATACCTGGTAAAAGGCAAAAATCGAGAAAAAGTGCACTTTTAGAATTGTGGTACTGAACAAAGTTAAATTTAACACCGTCTCTTAGTGCAGTTTTAATGATTTACTACATTATTTATCTTCTCCTAAATTTTTCACAAGCATCGCATTTACCTTGGGCATTTTTTAAGTTTTCTGTCTGGCTTTTTGTTAGTGATTGCTTGTAATTATAATAACTAGCACTGGTTGAGTCCAATGCATGCTTCACGCCCTACTCGCACAAACCAGACTGACCAAAATTCCCGCACACTGCACATTATTTCGACACCAGATATTTCGCCTGTCAAGCTTCTGCTGTGGTGTAAAAGTAGTGGGTTAATGAAAGCGTTGACCTTGAGGAGTTCGACGCATGTACCACACTATATGTCACACACTCCGATGAAAACAGCGATGAAATATTGACACCAGATGTATTTCGGCCTCGCTCTTCTTCAAAAGTGACACAAGCTAAACCGAAATTGCCGCAGATGGCACTGTATTTCGAAACCCGATATTTCGCCTATCAGGCTTCTGCTCTGGTGTACAAGTACTAACGGTAGTAGTAGCAGTAGTAGCAATATGTAGAAGAAAGCGACGACCAGGTCGACGCATTTCACGCACTGTGCCCCTATCAGAAATCCTTCATGTAGACTCTTTTCATGCCTTGTTTATGAATTAATGACAGCCTGCATTTCCACTAAATTTGCTTTTAGTTATTAAACAAAATCTCAAAAGAATATATTTACACATAATTACCTATTTAACTGGTGATGCATGCTAATAATAAAAACTGTAATTGAGCTACTGAGCAATCATTCAGAAAAGTTTCTAAGAAATTCAAGATTGAGAGACTAGATGGAGGCTTAACACACTAATGTATCTCCTTCTCACTAAAAGTGAATTGAGTTCTCGAAGTATCTCAAGGAGATCACATTTGTCATCTACATGTAAGTTGACGAAAATTCCACTGAGCCACACTGATAAATACAAGTTGACTGAGATCAAACTCAAGTAATATTATAGGTATATAGAACATCTCTATACAAATTTAGTGTCGATTCATCGGTGCTAATCAAGATTGTAATACACAGCCATGCGCAACTGAGTGCAACAAGTTAAGTACATGTTCTTTTCACTGATATTTCGACTTTTTAAAATAGTGATTATTTACTGAAGGTCATCACTAGCCTTTGATAAACTAAAACAAATTACAGTTTCACCTCCACAAAATTAGATTGTTTAGCTATTTCAGTTTACTAGAGTGCAAAGTAATTGAAAGTGTTGCTGAATGCTGGAATTTTACCCTTCCATTTGACAAAAAGGAATTCCGAACGTCCTACAGAGAGGGAAAATCGTGCGTCGCTTACGGATTCATGCAATTTCCAGGGTGTCTCGACTGCCACGATTCCTTCAAATTCGAAGAATTTAGTTCATTGCTCACCTGTTTTCTGTGTAATGTTGATCCTTCCGATCACTATTGAAGAAGATACCAGGCTTGCGAAAACTGGTTCACCTGGTGTACCACCCTCTTCGTAGCATTTCTTTTGACACATTCCTAGCCATAGTAGGGTAGCAACACAGCAGTTATTAAATCCCTTCTGAATTCCCCTGTGTGTACAACTTCGATCGCAGAGTAAGAATGTACAGGTAGAGTGTCGATCATAGAGCAAGCTGATATAGGTAGAGTGCAGACTCAAAAAGTGTTTGTACAGTGAAAATTTTGTATGAAAAGGAACAGTTTTTCACGGAGATTGCATTCCTGTGGTCCAAAGAATTATTTGAGCAGTTTACAAAAAGCTAAAATTTTGCAAATTTTTATGCTACCGACATGAAGCCGCTTTGTAAGTAGCATAAAACAAGTTCGATAATTGAGTATCATTGTTTGAAATTGCTACAACCTAGCAACCATAGAGTAGGAATATATAGGTAGAGTGTCGACTCAAAAAGTATCTGTATACAGTGAAAATTTTTATGTCATCAGTTTTTTGCGGAGATCAAGTTCCCGTGGTCCAATAAATTTTTTGAGCACTTTTAAAAATGTCAAAATTTTGCTAATTTTATATACTACCGAGATGACTCTCCTATATAAGTAGTATGAAACAAGTTGGATATCAAAAGGAATGAATATTTGCTGAAAGGCATCCTAACTAAAAGGAAATTAAGCTGATTATCAAGGGAATTTCATGATCTGTATTATAATGAAAGTCCTCATGAAAAAGTCGCGATGTTATTCGTGCTTTCTTGGCTGATATTTCATGTTTTTAATTCAATTTTCACCGGCATGATTTTATGATTCGATCACTAAATTCATACTTCATTTCTAGAATCTGAATAGTGATGTGGAACCATTTACATCTTTCAAAGTTAAATGAAGTCATTGTCTTTGATTATATGATTTTGGTGTGCCAGTGGCAGGTTGCCTGTGATGTGATCACGCTTAAGAAAATACTCTTGAGGTTGAACATGAAAGTATTAGGAACCTATCGAATTGCTAATTTAACAAACATTAAATCTCCAAGACACTGAGAATCTGTGAAATACCATCATTCCTTCTGCATTACAATCATGATCACTCAACTCCGTTGTAATTTCTGTAAAACTGCAAAAATTTGCATATCTCACATTTGGAAATGTCGTTGAAGTTAGCACCAACTTCAACACCAACTTTTTGAATAGAGTTTGTACAGAATAGGAAACCACATGTTTAGGTACTACTGATGACGCAGAGTTTGTACAGCCAAAAAGTTTTCCAAAATTCGAACTCTTTCACCTTCAAAATTCAAATTTAAATTCGAAAAATTGGTGCAAGTATTGGTGCTACCTGGTTAGCGAGTTTGTACAGCATTCCGATGGAAAAATTTAGATACAAGAGTAAAAACCTGAGTTTGTACAGCAACTTCCAGCACTTTCCTTACACGAACAACCGGAAAAAACCGCCAAAAACCGATTTTTTCAAAAAATGATAAGATTTTCCAGAAAAGTTCTTGGTGTTACATGGAAAATGAGTTTGTACAGTGCTCTAACCGGTGGAAGAGTGTTCTACTAATCCAGTCTGAGTTTGAACACACACTTCTCCGACACTCCAGCACTCCTACGACCGGTAAATACCGGTTATTGTACAGTAACTACAAGAATACTGCCCATTTATGAACAAATCAATTGGTGCTACATGGAAAATGAGTTTGTACAGTGCTCTAACCGGTGGAAGAGTGTTCTACTAATCCAGTCTGAGTTTGAACACACACTTCTCCGACACTCCAGCACTCCTACGACCGGTAAATACCGGTTATTGTACAGTAACTACAAGAATACTGCCCATTTATGAACAAATCAATTGGTGCTACATGGAAAATGAGTTTGTACAGTGCTCTAACCGGTGGAAGAGTGTTCTACTAATCCAGTCTGAGTTTGAACACACACTTCTCCGACACTCCAGCACTCCTACGATCGGTAAATACCGGTTATTGTACAGTAACTACAAGAATACTGCCCATTTATGATGGAATGATAAGTTTCTCTAAGTTGGATGTCAAAGTAAGTGACTTCAAAGTCTCTTTTACCTCATGATTGGGGCAAATACGACATGGCCTGGGTGATTTTGCATCTGAGTACGTTTTCATATAGATTTGCGAATTAAACTCCGATGTGTTGGGAATGTTGTATGAAATGACGGTGATGTGTTTCCATGGGCGCGGGAACCATGGGGGCAGTGGGGGCAGCTGCCCCCACAGTAAAACCTCTCTGGGGGCAAGCCATACATCCTGCCCCCACAATAAATAATTGAAGTAGTAAAATCTATAATAAACGCTAGACGATCGTAAATTATTGATAAAAAGAAAAAACCAAATTACTTGGTGCCTCCGTACCAGTATATTTTTTTGATCTGTTTAAAAAAATAATAAATATACACTGAAGTGCACTGAAGTTGCACTGTACTGCGGCCTTTGGCCTTCAAGTTGCGATGGTAAGTGGCAGGTCATACATTCAACCCTTCCCTTAAGAATCGAAAGTGAACAGATTTAACATCCGATCGTAAATTAAAAAGAAGAACTTATTTCCCTTAAAAATCGGTTCATGGATTTAAATATCGTATTGTTTATCGCAACGCAATGGTATAGTGTTCATGATGTTAATCCTCGTCATTTATTGACCTGACAAGTGACTACCTTTCTGAATTAAGATAATGATTTTAACACTCGAAACAACAGACACTTAATACATCGAAAAATATCATGCAAATAGTGGAAGTATGAAGTGTGTGCCAAACCGCATACTGTAATGAAAAAAAGACGCTGCGTCAGCGTGCATGCGTCACTACCACGATTGAAATCGATCAATATTTCTTTTTGTCGACGTCTATCATTCCACGCCAATCTGCGGTTACTTCGCTCACTTGCAGGCTTCTCCGTGGTTGTGTATTAAGTTTCTACTGTGATAACGTGTTGCTTTACTAACGTATTACTTTGCAATGTGCGTGAATTTTATTTATTTATTTAATTTATTTCGGAGCACATTACATGAGGGCGTTATATCACCGAAGTGATTTCTTGGCCGCTTCACAAATTTCATAAAAACTTGTTCAAAAGATATACATTTAAAAGTCTCTTAAAAGTACTAAAACAGCCAGTCAGTCTCAATTCACTAGGTAGGTTATTCCAAAGCCCAGGAGCAGCCACGCTAAAGCTTCTGCCACCGAAGGTAGAGCGTCGACAGGTCTGCACTTCCAGCATTTTGACATCTGCGGAACGTAGTCTCCTTCTGCTCAGATTGACTGTTGTCTCTCTCAGATGGACGGACAGATAAGTTGGTGCTGAGCCCTGAATACACTGAAACGTCTGAGAGTTCATCCGTCGTTCAATCCTTCCTTGTATGGGAAGCCACCCAAGCTGACGTAGGAGTGGACTTATGTGACAACGGCGATCGGAGTTGAAGACGAGACGATCGCTGGTGTTTATGACTCTCTGCAGACGATGCAAATTAGATGCCGGTAGGCCACAATAGCATGACACACAGTAGTCCAATCTGGAAAGCACCAGAGTGATTGCCAAAGTCCTTGTCGCGTCAGATGTCAGTCAACTCCGTATCGACCTTATCCGTCGCATAGCCGAAAAACATGTGGATACTGTTCTTGAGATGTTCTCTCGCATGCTGAGTTCAGAGTCGACAATTGCTCCCAAGCATCGAATGCTGGATGCTGGAGATATCATAACACCACACAGGTTCACAGGACCAAGTTGCACCGCACCACGTCGCTTGGGAGAGACGCACCACATTATTTGTAACTTGGATGAATTTAGCAGGATTCTGTTTGACGACAACCAAGAATGCACCCCATCCACACATTCTGATAGTCTGTCTTGCAATTCATGGGCATCTGATGGGCTACATGAGCTGTGAATGAAAATGTCGTCTGCATAGAGATGAACCTGGAAGTCAAAGCCCTGTACTAATGTTGAGACGTCGCGTGTGTAGATTAAGAACAAGATCGGGCCAAGGACAGACCCTTGAGGCACACCACATAGATAAGGTTGAGATGTTGAGACAGAAGATCTATACTTCACCACAATTGTTCGGTTGTTGAGATAAGACCTGAACCAATCAATCACTAATCCGGAAAGTCCGAAGGAATGCTGAAGACGGCGTAAAAGAAAATCATGATCTACACTGTCGAAGGCTGAAGTCTGATCTAGGGTTGACAGCAAAGACACCCGGCCACTATCCATCGCCGTCAGTAGGTCTGATAGCATTTTCAGAAGTACAGTCTTCGTAGAACAGCCCCGACGATAGGCTGACTGAATACTGGGCAAAAGGTTATTTGCATCAATGAAACTCCACAATTGATTTGCAACATACTTCTCAAGAAGTTTGCAAATGACGGGCACAGTCGTAATCATTCGATAAGAGGAACATGAATGTTGGGCTGAAGACCCAGTCTTTGCGGTTTTTCTGCGGGTTCCTCTGGTGTTAAAAAAATTATGTCAAGCCCGTTATTTCATTCTACCCAGTCTTTGGTATTGGACGCAAGTTGATCACTTTCCAAGTTTCAGGAAAAACTTGAAGGGTCTTGAAAAAACTTGAAAATGTCCGTTCGATGCCAAAGGGTCTCATTCAGAGCTTATCAAAGAAAGCGAACAAAGCTAAAACCTATGTTGCCCTTGACTTATGCTGCAAGGTGTTCGAACCGTGTGGTGAAACGGCTCGAGCTTTACAAAAATGTGACATCTCACCCCGCGAATCTCTCTCAGCAATTGAGATATTGCGTCAAACGCTTGTAAATGTAAGGGAAAACATACCTCAGTATATTCAAGATGCCTCTGTCAAAGCAATCAATATGAATCTGACTCCTCCACCAGCCACGCGACAAACCAAGACGCCAGCTAGATTCCGTCATGATGGCATAGCCGCAGCTCGAGAGGATGAATGTCGTGAATCTACGTTTGATCAAATCCGAATTTCAATGTATGAAGGTGTTGATATAATGCTGAGGGAGTTTGACGATCACTTCTGCTCAGATGGCTAAAAGTTAGCGGTCCTTAGAGAAGAAGCGATTCTCGAAGCTGCTCGGCAGCGCCAAACAATACCGAACATACTTGTAGACATACTTCAACTGCCACCTGTTTTCGGCAAAACAAGACTGGAATTTCAGCTTCAACAGTTGAATGATTTGATGCTAAATGAAAAAATGGCTGAACCGACCATACGTGAAATTGCTAAGGTCATCGGTCAGAAAGACATTCTCGTTCAGACTCCATTTTCAGAGGTTATTCGACTCTTATCTCTGTGTCTTTCTCAGCCATCTTCAAACGCATCTTCGGAGGGAGCCTTCTCTGCATTCCTGCGAATAAAAACTTGGCAGCGATCAACTATCGAGCAAAAGCGTCTAACTCATTTTGCCATCATGTCAACAAACCGAGAGGTGTTGCGGTCTTTAGATCGTAATAAGCTCATGCGCGATTTTATCAGTCGTACTGCGGAGAGACGTGCTGTCTTTGGTTAACTTGATTAGACTATTTTACCATATTTTGTTAAATTCGTCTGTGTATATAGGTGTATCGCAATTTTATATTCTATGTTTTTGCAACTTTTCATCAATAAAATTCATGACATTATTATGTACTTCTTACTTTACCCAAAGTATCTAGCGTTCATAATTTAAACTTACAGAAACTTATGTAGACTGCACTACGACTCTAAAGTAATGTCATAAACAGAGCAACTGTATATTGCTTACATATGTCACAGCAGAAACAATATTTTTTGCCCCCACAATCAAAAAATCGTTCCCGCGCCCCTGTGTGTTTCGCTCCTATCTTGGTAATAGAGCAACTGATCTTTACAAGGAAATCCTAAGTGCTAACTTATCGCTACCTAGAATAGACATTTTCACATATAGAAGTGGATCTTGGTTTATTTGTGATTGCAGAATTGATCTAGATCATTATTTCGATACACTAGTTGACATGCCACGCTCAATCACGCGTAATTACACATGACCCCAAACATTCGTGGCTATGCCGGATATTGCTGCAATATAAGTTATATAAGTAAGTATAGTTGGCAGTCCTGTTATATAGACTTTGCGTCTCATGTGTCTGCCTGTATCAGAGGCTAAACAATGTGATAGGGCCTCAATTTCATGTTCAGGGAAGACAGAACATGCTTAGCGGTTCATATTAGTGGTTCAAGTGGCAGCGCAGACAACCGTGGATGACGCGCAAACTATAAACGCTCGCCCGCGCGTATTCTTAAACATCTCCCATGTTTTAACAGCATCAGATCAAGTGATTTCTGACTCTTAGTGCAGCGGATATATACGCGGGTAGAAGAATAGAATGTCCTTAACCACGGATGTTTGGGGTGTTCCGTAATTGCGCCTGAATAACGCGTGGCATGTCACCTAGTGTAGATTTATGTTTATGTGAGATAAAAATGGGCAGTGTTTATATGTAAGCGTATTTTGAAGCTGAATAGGCCTATTTTTAAATAGGATACATGCATGAAATGCTACAACTGATATACGTTCAAAAACAGAATTAGCCTATTTTAGAAATATACGAGCGCATTAGAGAAAAGAATATCAGAATTAGGCCTAAATATCGTAAAGGTTTCTCGTTCTTTCTGGACGTAGATCCTTTCGTTTGATTGACTTGAAATGGCACCTAGCTGTTATTAATCGATCGAAATCCATGAACTCGAAACAAGCTTGGATCTTGAGCATTGCACCCTATTGTCGTTTGAGACATCTATGATTTCAAAATATGTTGGTGACGATTTTATTGACACATGCAGGAGTGTATCAAAAACTTAAGCGACAAAAATCAAAATTTTGCACGTTGTCGCACCTATCTCGATGGGCCTTGTCGCATTTACCCCGGACCTGGTTTTCACTACCAAAATCGATCGGGCTACGTGAATAATGAAGAGGTATTCGATCGAATCCGCTATTTCGTGTGGATGAACTTGACATCTTACTGTGATATAAAAGGTCGCCCATATTTAATTCCAGCTTGCTTCTCTTGACAGCAAACAAAATTTGTTGCAGAGTAAAGCAAATAAGGCCCAATTTTCAAAAACTGCCAAATCTTTCACCAAGTGCCAGGGTGGCATGCAATACTTTTGCGAAATAAAATGCCTTAGATATTGGCTATCTGCCAATCTAAGAGATTGGCTATATGCAGGCACATATGGATGCAAACTTAACGGTTTCTTGGCTATGAGCTATTGGTTTGGGCTACAACCTAATCGCATTTACCTAATGATGCATTTCCCCAAGCCAGCCTATCGTAATTATAATCCTGCAATATTTTTATACACTGCATGTTCAATATTTTCATCTACAATCAACGATCAAGGTCACTTAACTATCACATGTTGATTTAAAAATTTGGCGGATGACTGAAGGTCGAAATTCCATCTTTTGCAGCGAAATGCGTGTATTTGTATTTCTTAATCTATTCGCGGCTGTTTATGTTTAAATGGCATATAGAATTACAAACTTTCACATAGGAAAATGAAGTAATATGTAAGTTTGCTAGGTTTACGCTCATTTATACAGCATCATTTAATTAGTATTAGCACATGAAAAGATCTAATTGTTCAAATATTTGACGATGAACAAATCAACAAAAATGAGATTAGCAATGAATATATCCCGTAAGTTTTATATGTCAACATTTTATGGCTACTGAACTGAGAGCCTAACTAGCCTGCCTGACTGTGATACAATTTTTGATACATCCGGTGATTAACATCATCAGTTAAGGTTCAGAAAATCAAGTTCCTATTTCTATCAGTTGTGTTGAACCTACATACAAGGTTTATAACCTACATTGCGGTTATTGCAATGTAACGCATATTTCATTTGAAGGAGCTATACTTTGGGTTGTACGATATAACGACATAACTTGAAAATCAGTAGGTTGCCTTCTACACCGCTCGTTAAGACATCTGGTGATCACATTCTTTCATTTGAAATTATTCAAATTATCAACTTAGTGAGCATGTAGTGTATCTGAACATGCGTGACTGATTACAGAGAGCGTCTGTTCAACAACTACGATTATGACTCCCCTGCTCTCATGTTTGAGCGATAAGTCTTCAACATTTTTTGAGTGTGAACACGAAATTGAAATATTTTGACCACTACTTTATTCCGCTTGTCATGTGCATTCATGAAATTTGTTGTAATTAATCTTATCCCGACCATTTCCTTTTGTATTTTAAAAACTTTATCGCTTGGTCACATTTTTGGTCATTTAAGGTTCATCGTATAGGCTATACGCAAGCCTGTACAATTCTTACTTTTATACCTGTGACGTGAGATTTCCATGACACTTGAGATTCACTGTGTTTCAGCTATGCACATGATCGTGGACTGCTGTTCAGACCTTTGTGTAGTGAGTGATGGTCTCGATTTTAACGTAATTCTGTGTTAATGAAATATACGACATTATGTCTGCAATCGGTCTTCTTAACAATACCTTTGATTGTTTTCCGGATTTTACTTGTACATAACCGCGGTACCTTAAATTCACATATGCAGACAAACCTTTTCCCTTTGTATTCTACGGTTTCCATTGTTTCGTCCTATCAGCTAGTATATCCAGTTGTTACATTTATTATACCTTCGATTGTTTTCCAGATATTAGTGATGAATTACAAGCAACACTAATTATCAAGATTGCTGTTTTTTGCGGTGATTTTCAAGTGCATTTGTAATTGATTTGACTACAATTGGTTGACACAACTTAGTACAGGCATTTTCAGAGATGTTCCTCTATTCTATACCTTGTTGGTGTTTTTCTATATGCGCCTCGGACTGTCCGATCATCATCGCATCTAAGATATTCGGTCTTCATTGCACAAATGTTGCAAGTCATTTTTATCCTATCTGACCTTTCTATGCTGTGCTTCCTACTGTAATAGAGTATGTAAAAATTGAGAACTCGATATTCATCTGTCGTCCTTCTCCCTTGTCAGCATTTGAATTTGGTGCAGCTATTGATTTTTGGAGTACCGCCTACATCAAGCTTTTCACCCGTGACCTTTATGAAGTACTCGGGCTTTTTCCAGAGTTTTGTGCACCATTCTCAGCAGAGTTCATATTTTGATGGACAATAACATTTCTTGAAACAGAATATTGTTTCAACTCGTTTCACTGGTGGAAGATAGCGATTCAACCGACAATTGAATTTTGAAACAAAACCATCGCATCGATGATGTAGTTACTGTACAATAACCGGTATTTACCGGTCGTAGGAGTGCTGGAGTGTCGGAGAAGTGTGTGTTCAAACTCAGACTGGATTAGTAGAACACTCTTCCACCGGTTAGAGCACTGTACAAACTCATTTTCCATGTAGCACCAATTGATTTGTTCATAAATGGGCAGTATTCTTGTAGTTACTGTACAATAACCGGTATTTACCGGTCGTAGGAGTGCTGGAGTGTCGGAGAAGTGTGTGTTCAAACTCAGACTGGATTAGTAGAACACTCTTCCACCGGTTAGAGCACTGTACAAACTCATTTTCCATGTAGCACCAATTGATTTGTTCATAAATGGGCAGTATTCTTGTAGTTACTGTACAATAACCGGTATTTACCGGTCGTAGGAGTGCTGGAGTGTCGGAGAAGTGTGTGTTCAAACTCAGACTGGATTAGTAGAACACTCTTCCACCGGTTAGAGCACTGTACAAACTCATTTTCCATGTAGCACCAATTGATTTGTTCATAAATGGGCAGTATTCTTGTAGTTACTGTACAATAACCGGTATTTACCGGTCGTAGGAGTGCTGGAGTGTCGGAGAAGTGTGTGTTCAAACTCAGACTGGATTAGTAGAACACTCTTCCACCGGTTAGAGCACTGTACAAACTCATTTTCCATGTAGCACCAATTGATTTGTTCATAAATGGGCAGTATTCTTGTAGTTACTGTACAATAACCGGTATTTACCGATCGTAGGAGTGCTGGAGTGTCGGAGAAGTGTGTGTTCAAACTCAGACTGGATTAGTAGAACACTCTTCCACCGGTTAGAGCACTGTACAAACTCATTTTCCATGTAGCACCAAGAACTTTTCTGGAAAATCTTATCATTTTTTGAAAAAATCGGTTTTTGGCGGTTTTTTCCGGTTGTTCGTGTAAGGAAAGTGCTGGAAGTTGCTGTACAAACTCAGGTTTTTACTCTTGTATCTAAATTTTTCCATCGGAATGCTGTACAAACTCGCTAACCAGGTAGCACCAATACTTGCACCAATTTTTCGAATTTAAATTTGAATTTTGAAGGTGAAAGAGTTCGAATTTTGGAAAACTTTTTGGCTGTACAAACTCTGCGTCATCAGTAGTACCTAAACATGTGGTTTCCTATTCTGTACAAACTCTATTCAAAAAGTTGGTGTTGAAGTTGGTGCTAACTTCAACGACATCATTTGGAAACAATTCCGGCTGCATCTCCCTTGAGTTCATTTAATAAAATCGAAACTCTATACACATTTAGGATTTACTAAATGCGGAGTTACCACTCTACCTAATATATCTACTCTATGGCCACAACCACTTTTGCAAATTTGCAACATAGAGTACTAACATGATGTACAAAGATATTATAAACCATAGACAGGATATATAGGATAGTGTCGACCATAGAGTAGGGATGTATGTATACTTAATAGGCTATACCTAATATAACTACCTATAAAGAATGAATTCCAGTCAGGTAAGATTATGTAAAGATGGGGCAAGACCATAGAGTAGATATGTAAGGTATAGAGTGGTAACTCCGCATTTATTAAATCCCCAATGTGCATACACTTTCGAATTTATTAAATGAACTCAAGGGAAATACAGATGGTTTTGTCACCAAATGTGAGATATGCAAATTTTTGCAGTTTTACAGAAATTACAACGGAGTTGAGTGATCATGATTGTAATGCAGAAGGAATGATGGTATTTCACAGATTCTCAGTGTCTTGGAGATTTAATGTTTGTTAAATTAGCAATTCGATAGGTTCCTAATACTTTCATGTTCAACCTCAAGAGTATTTTCTTAAGCGTGATCACATCACAGGCAACCTGCCACTGGCACACCAAAATCATATAATCAAAGACAATGACTTCATTTAACTTTGAAAGATGTAAATGGTTCCACATCACTATTCAGATTCTAGAAATGAAGTATGAATTTAGTGATCGAATCATAAAATCATGCCGGTGAAAATTGAATTAAAAACATGAAATATCAGCCAAGAAAGCACGAATAACATCGCGACTATTTCATGAGGACTTTCATTATAATACAGATCATGAAATTCCCTTGATAATCAGCTTAATTTCCTTTTAGTTAGGATGCCTTTCAGCAAATATTCATTCCTTTTGATATCCAACTTGTTTCATACTACTTATATAGGAGAGTCATCTCGGTAGTATATAAAATTAGCAAAATTTTGACATTTTTAAAAGTGCTCAAAAAATTTATTGGACCACGGGAACTTGATCTCCGCAAAAAACTGATGACATAAAAATTTTCACTGTATACAGATACTTTTTTGAGTCGACACTCTACCTATATATCCCTACTCTATGGGCAAGACTTTTGTTCTCCGTAGAATCGACGATACTTCTACTCAATGTATAAAGCTAACCACAAAAACACTTCCAATATTTCAGATAAATTCCTTGAATATCACTTATGTTATGGTGATTAATAATATGTGAGCCATCAATGGAAATGCATTCATTTAACCACTAAGCATTTCCTAGTAAGCTGATAAAGAGTAAGAAATTTAATCGTGGTCAAGACATTTGAGAACAAGTGTAAATGTATATGATACCGTAATAGCGACACTGCGACAGTAATAGAAATAGCTATATTAATAGAGAAAAACAATGCGAACTTAACAATATCAGTATAGTTGTAACACTAACAGCAAACTGCAGTGCACGTCTCATTATGAAGCTTGTTAGAATTAATTTTGATAATAAGTCATATGTAGAAACTGCATGTATGTAAAAAGCATGATCAGAGTAGTAGGCTGTGAAATATCTATAGTAGCAACGATTTGTAGAAATGCTTTTAATCACTTATCAGAATTCGAGCATATCAAATAGAATTCGAGTACATTCGAGTACACAAATTCAAATTCGAGTACATTCGAGTATATATCAGCGAAAATCGAGGACACGCGGCCACCCTGAATATATAGGCTACGCCTAGTAGCAATGGCTAACAATGCAAAATATCTATATTCACCCATCTTATCTATCTAGGATTTTCCGGCTACCATCGATTCAATGGACTTTTAGGTGACTAATTCAAATGGGAAAATACATCGCAAATAATGAATCGATGAAAATGCGAAGTTCTTTTATACTATACAATTTTCTTATGTTATTTTGTCTTTGACATGAAATTCATGCGTATTGTCAATAAACCAATTATTGTATGGATAGATTAAAAAGCATTGCCGGTATTTTAACCGTTCAATATTTTAGTGTACAATTTCTACGTTCGTAATACAAATCAATCAAGATATCACAAAGAATGAAGTTCTTTAAAATACGATGTCGAGCAGCATTCGACATCCGCTTTGAAAGTTGGAAATATCACAGATTTATTCGAGCTGTACGGGTTAATGATCAGCCTTGAGCATTTTCTTAAGCGTGATCATATCAAAAAACCAGCGCCACTGAAAGAGTAGAATATCATAAAGACAATGATGATATGTAATTAACTTTAAAGGATGTAAATGGGTACACATCAAATATCGACTTTTGGTCCACATTACTATTCGGATTCAAGAAATTGAATATGAATTTAGTGTGTCATAGAATTATGCCAATAAAAATTGAATTAAAAGTTTGAGATTTTAGCCAGGAAGCACAATCAGCGCTCAACTTTTTCATGAAGACTTCTATTATAATGTGGTCCATGAAATTTCTTTGACAATCAATTTAATTTCCGCTTAATTAAGATACCAAAATAAATTGACATAGGCATCTAAAATGTTGCATACTACGTAAAGTGGCTTCACGTAGCTATAGTGCGAATACATAACACACAGGAATGCCGGGTGTCCCAAAAGTAGTGACAAATTTTAAGGCTGTAGTTTGCTTCAATTCAATCATATTCACATGCGATTTTTTTTAATGTACCTCAGATCGGGGAATTTGATGTAGCATATTTGTTTTTATGCAACCAAAACTTAATTGCCATTTTTTGGCTCTGAGACTTTAAAGCTAGAATAAAACCATGTATATCCATAAGTAAAAAATACTGATTGCAAATTCGCATTTTACTTAGCTTAATTGCTTAACGAAGCATGCAATCAACAAAAGAAGAAGAAACTCTAATTTACAATTATTACAAATGAATGTTCACATAAGACATTGCTCAATTGCTTCTCCACACTCGATCACCGCTTCCAACCTCGAGCGCAGACTCAGAACAGATCGTCTCAATTCATCTGAGTCGATGCTCTCAATCACCATCGTTATCTCCTGCAACTTGTGGAAGTTTCTTGGAGTGAAGCAGTGGTATATACGGTTTTTCACAGTGTCCCAGAAATAGTAGTCCAGTGGTGTTAAATCTGGTGAGTGAGCTGGCCAACGGGTTGGATATCTTCTGGAGATAATCCGATCATCAGGAAATACTTGAGACATGAAAGAGCTTGCAACATTCGTAAAATATGGAGGTGCTCCATCTTGTTGGAAGATTTCATCTAAGTTGTGGGATGACATGGTCGCGAAGTATCTTGGTATGATTCTCTCCTGTAACGGTTCCAGGAAAGAAGAAAGTAGTTAGACGGTACTGCACAGAACAACCAAACCATACACAATTTTGGAGCACAGTTGTCTTTTTCGATGACTTCCCGCGGATTCTCCGATGCCCAAACGATACATACAATTGTGGCGATTCACATGGCCCACCATTCAGAAATAAGACTCATCAGTCATGAATCGACTCGAGATCAAGGGCACCTGACAGGAGGAACCGTGCGAA
Source organism: Prostheceraeus crozeri (assembly GCA_907163375.1). Classification (NCBI taxonomy): domain Eukaryota; kingdom Metazoa; phylum Platyhelminthes; order Polycladida; family Euryleptidae; genus Prostheceraeus; species Prostheceraeus crozeri. The sequence continues at coordinate 1,144,735 of CAJQUW010004613.1, read as the reverse complement.
AGCAATATGCTTTTCCTTATCATTGCCTGGTTAGTCTGCAGTCTGTATGGTTAGAGGCACAATCCTGTATTGTAGGATCCGTTGAACACTGGTTTTAGGAACACCTGTTCCCCGAGAAACCCAACGAGACTGGCAGCTCCAAATTGTAGATTTGACTGTTGCGTTTCCAGTTCATCCCTTAGACATTCTTCCTTTTCATCCTCGAGACTGGGCCTACACTGTAAATCGCTCAATACGAATCACATACGAAGGATGCATACCAAAATATTTTTTTATCATGTTTCTGTATTCTCTTTGGTATATATTTGTATGCTTTTCGTATGTTATTTCAAGTGTGGTATGCTTTACATACTAAAGCCATACCAGCATAATGTTAAAGGAAAGCATCAATCATGTCCAAAGTATGCTGATTTAAGGCCTTTTGTTAATAAAGATCACACTAATGTTATTACTGTTTTGTAAGTAGTGAGATAATGACATTCAACAGTCATACTTCCAATACTGAATTCGATTTTAATACACCTAAGTCTAAGGCATTTCATGAATAATCAACTTAGTTCATAAAATAGAGCCAACCAAGCGTCCTGTTAATGATAGTATGCAAGAGCAGCGACGACATACAGCATAAAATTCACAATAAATTTAATCTGGTTAAATACCACACTATCAAGAAGAAATATTCACGACTGGTATTACTGGATAAAGTTATTTGACAGTAGTATGTAATATATACATCTTTTTTCAATGTGACTTAAAGCTCTTCATACGAAACACATACGAATGAGGACCAATTTGCATCGGGTCTCGTATATAAAACATAACAACAACTCGTATTTCAGTGTAAAACAGCCAATCACAGACAGAACAGTTCGTATCGATACATACCAATCACATACGAATGTAAGTGAGATTTCGTATGAAAAACATACCAGATCTCTATAAGCATACGAGAATCTCGTATCAGATCTTAGTTTCAACTGATGAAGTCTCTCTGAACCGCTGAATCAAGCATGAGATGGCAGAAACGCTAAAAGGGTCGCGATGATAACCATGAACTATCTTGTAAGCGCGCAATGCCGCTGAAGAGGACTTGCCGTTGATATAGAAAAGCTCAACAAAGTCAATCAGTGTTTCGAGATCCATGCCTAGTGTAAAGATTCACTGAATGTGCAAGGTCTCTATATGACACCTCGTGTGAATAGAATTCACATCCAGACGATAACTGACCGATCGAATTACTATGTGCACACAACAATAGCTTGGTGCAAGATCAGTGAATTTCGCCAACTTAACAATGCATTGATATCGAGTCAATTGAAATCATAGTAGAATCATGAATTTATAGTGTTTCTTTTATGTGATAAAAACGTCAAATAGAATACAATGAAGAAATCAAACAGTGGTACATCAAATTCCCCGATCTGAGGTACATTTTTAAATAAATCGCATGTAAATATGCTTGAATTGAAGCAAATGACAGCCTTTTAAAATTTTGCGCGACTTTCGGGACACCCTTGCAAAAAATTTGCTTCTTAAAAGTGATCATATATCTTTTTAGATCGCAGTAACGTAATTTCTTCAAAAAATTCAATAATTTGATATGAAAATATTCACTGTATGCCAACATTCTTTCAGTCGACACTCTACCTACTATATACTTACTCTATGCTTTGCACTTTCTTCTCTTGTTGAATCGACTATTCATACCATAGTCGGTTTTTATGTATGCGTGGGAAGGGAAGATAATGAACAAATGACATATCATTCATGAGATGAAACAGATCAAACATGAAATATGAAGTTTTAGCAATACACAAGTAATTAATGACCGTCATCAAAGCTTTCTTTCTTCGAAGCTCTTGATATGATTGGGATGATGACATTTTGCGCATAATCAATTGTTATTTTAGTCTACAACTTTTATCCTCTCCCCATAGAATCGTTCTCGCGCACCTGCTCCGACGAAACCTTCCAGTATGTATTACACTTTATTACTCGTAAGTTGATTCAACAGTTGCTGTACCTGTCAAACCATAAATGCGACTTGAGAAAACAAGAAATTTAGGTGCAACAAAATGTTATTTGATATATACAAAGGATAGTTCATTTTCGACACTGACTTCTCGTCAAAGTCAATAATTGCAATTTATATACACAGAATTTTTCGCTTGACACTATGTCAAGGTGAATCAAAGGAAGGAGAGAAGTTTTCAAACCATGCAAACAAAATATTTAAATTTAGCAGATTTCTGTGATGACATGATGACACAGATAATATATTCGTTCATCTGAGGGAAAATGTAGAGTAGATCATGTATTGTCTCATTTGAGAAAATACAGCACATAAAAACATATCGACACGCAGAAATATAGAATTATGAAAAAGCAATGGAAAATATAATATGAAGGCTACCTGGTATTCAATGAGTCCAGAAGAGCCTCGGATTTCCACGATTTTCTTGCCCGCCTGGGTTTCATAGAATTTCTTATCCTCTAAATCTATGGAGAATGTCTTATAACCATATCCGATTAGACGAATTTTTCTGCGAAAATTTGTCTTGCTCTCCCAAAAGGGCAGGATCAAAAATATCGCCCTGCGACATTTGTCACAACATTAACTGATTTTAACTGACGTTTAACAAATTATTAGAATATCATCTTATGATCAATCGATATTTTGAATGAAGTTTTTTTGAATTGTTGTAATTGCATTTTCTGTTGTTGGCTGGGTATCATGAATAAGGACAAATGTTGATAAATTACATCTTAATTGCGAAATGATTCAAAGAGCACACGCAACAAAAATTTAGAACAATTTATCAACTTTTTATTCTTTTTCATGATACCAAATTGACAACAGAAAACACAATTATAACAATTCTGAAGACGTTTTCAAAACATCGATTGCAATTTCAGAAGAAACATCATAGTTATTCAGGTCCACCAACAAGTACATAAGAACACCAGGGCAGAATGAAAGCAAAGTTATACATAAAATTATTCAATCAGGCTGATCAGCTTCTGTTTTAAGAATTTCACTGAACTGGAATCGGTGACCATTTTATGGGTGGAATTCACAAGCCTGTTCTATCTGAGAACACAGTTCCGTTCTCATAAGCACAGAACAGTGTTTCAACACAAGCTTCAAATTCACAAACCTTGTGCCATTGAGAACACGCTTCAAAACACGCCTGATGTGTAAAAGTGCAAAGAAGCATGAGCTATTTTAAGAATTAGGGATTCCCCGGCCTCTTATTGGTCGCCTCAATTGTGAGAGCTTCAGTTGTCTGTCGTCGAATGCTTTCCATTCTCATATCTCAATCAAATTTTAGAAGATGGCAAAGCGCAACGTTGGAGCGCGTAACTGGTTCACAGCACACGAAAAGCAGTTTATTCTTGACCGGGTGACTGAAAATAAGGATATTTTGTAGAGTAAAGTCAACGATCTCAAAACAAATACAGAGAAAAACAAGAAATGGACTCACATCGCTGTAGCCTTCAACGCCAGATATTCAAAGAATGCATCGGCCAAGTCTCTTAATCAATTATACCGAAAATTAAAATCAACACCTAGGACAGAAGTTTCGAAGAACAAGATCAGCTTGAAAGCTACTGGTAGTGGACCTCCACTGGAAAATCCGATATCAGACATAAGCCAGCAAATCGCTGAATTAGATGACACCACGACATACACATTGGACAACGAGTTTGATGACAACTCAGACGATGATAACACGGCCCAGGTTGGTGTACCAAATGATGAAAATATGGTCATGGAAAAAACTACCAAAGCTACTCGGAGTTCAAGAAAACAAGATATGCTTCGTCTCGAGCATGAGAAGAGAATGGAAGTCCTGGAGCTACAAGCGGAGGTATATCGACAGCAAGCAACTTTATGCAAGATTCAAATGGATGCATTTATCGCACAAAATAATTATTACTACCGGATGGAGACATTCACACAACCTCGTGGTAAGTGATCATGTGACTCATTTATCATATTTTCTATTCCTCAACTGCAATCCATTTTTTTCAGATCTTTTGGCTACCGAATCTGCCAACCATCCTCAGATTGCACCTCAACCTTTGCAGCAATGGTACACGAATACTTTAGGAAGTGAATTTTCGACTTTGCTGGAGACTATAAACGAATAACTGAAATGCCAGTCGTACTAATACAAATGAGTGGATCATAAAACTTGTTTTGATTAGCTTGTGAAAGCTCTAATACTCGACTTTCAATCATTTTCAAGTTTGTTGCTTTCAATATTATCTAATTTATTTTTCTTAAGTTTGTGATGACACAAGTTCCCAAAGTGATATGGAAGTTGACGAACTCGATGAAAAAAGGGCTGACCTGAGGAAAGCACTTGGCGAGGATGCAGATATGGTTCGTGATGATGATCAATACATTATAAACTGGATACAGCATGAGACAATGCGAACATCACATAGGCCTACAAGTGACTCCTTTCGTGAATACAATGCAATCATTGTACGTAGAATTGTGGGCAAAGGCATATCCGAAATGGGATTCGACACTGAGTACTTAACTATCTCATTACTGAGGAATGAAGGTGTTCATGAAAAGGTTCATTCAATTATAAGAAAACTGTACAATGATGGATTCTCACCGAATACGTTGAGTATATATCTGCGGGCATTATATTCATTTATTAAATATGTTATTGAATTTAAGTGTGTGAACACATCCGAGATTGATAAAGTTTTACTACGCAAGTGGAGAGACCTACTAGAAGCACAAAATAAGTCTTACAGGGACATTGCACGAGCAGCTAAGGTACATTCATTATTGCAGTTTAACTTACAGCGAGAGGAAGCGTTCCAGAAATATATCCGCAACAGACAAATGGTTATATGTTTGGAGGAAGAATGTAAGGCAATAGCAGCACGAATCAACGCGGCAAAGAAAAGAAATGAACCAGTATCAATATCAGATGATGATGTGCATACATTCAATAGAGCCATAGTTTCAACATTCGCAATACTACACAGTCAACGTCCCGGGGTATCGGGTAATTTTTTGGAGACAGAGTGGTCGAATGGGATTTTGGACAAATCAACTGGTGAATATCATTTATCAATATGTTATCACAAAACATGGAAAAACGGCCCTGCTGAAGTGATCCTTGTACCTTCATCGTTTCATTTATTTGATGACTATTTTAAACTGATCAGGTCCGACTTGATAAGACGTATGACAATAGATGAGAAAGATGCTCTGAGAAATCAGGTGAAACATTATGACACATCACAATCCGGGGTACGAGTAAGGGCATTACCATTCCTCATTTCACCAGATAATAAAATGGTCCAGAATCACTCCAAAATACTTAACCGAACGCAAAAGTTAACCAAAACTCCATACATGTGTGCATCACGTGTACGGCAAGTGATTCAGACAGCTTCAGTACACATGGTGCAGGAATCAAAAATAACACCTGCTGAACGTGAGCAACTTTCCAATTATCTGAGACATTCAAAGACTGTGGCCGATGAATTTTATGCAGGCGGAGTCAAGAACGCTAACATGGGACATCGAATTATCGAGGCAGTTACTTCTTCAATAATGAGTACTGCACCTATTGAATTAAATGCAACTGTGAATACGCTTCGTTTTAACGAAGATGATGATGATGATGATGACGAAGAAGACGACGATGGGACGGGGTCAACAATGTCATCAACTTCATCTGCTCCAACTACTTCAACTGGCGTGAGTTCTCGTCCAAGAAAAAAGAGTATCTGATACAAATGAGTGGATCATAAAACTTGTTTTGATTAGCTTGTGAAAGCACTAATACTCGACTTTCAATCATTTTCAAGTTTGTTGCTTTCAATATTATCTAATTTATTTATTTTTCTTAAGTTTGTGAGATTGGTTTTTACCAATTACCGGTAGGCTATATATTAAATTACCCGCGATAGTTAATAGCAAATTATATTGAGCTGTCATTGAACGAGTGATGTCTGATTAAACAAAGTAAATAGAAAAACCTTATAGCTGGAATTTAGAAATAGAATGAATTAGGCTACTGCTAATCTTGTGGTTGATGTGGCATCATGTATCTTTCTATAGGATGTTACGAATTTCGATTAAAGTAAGGCTAGTCTATCAGATGAAGAATACTAGATAAGCTCTTAAACTTAATTGCACTTACATACCGGCATCATTTTAAGCACCAGTTATTAGCTGTTCTTTCCAAGTATAGAAATTCGCATTTATTAGAAACTCATATAATTACGAAAAAAATCTGTCAATCAGCTCCGCACGAACTAATGATCCCTGTCCGTGTGCATTTGTATGAACAGCTTCTTGATTGAAGGCTTGTAGTTCAGTAATAACATCCTCATTGCTTAAGTCAATACCTCGACGAATACAAATGTTATGAAGAATAACACATGCGACGACAACGACAACAGTTGTTCTAGGAAGAAGTCGAATACGAGAATCAGGACCAAGTACTGCAAATCTACTTTTAAGCACACCAAATGCACGCTCGACACAACCCCGTGCACGAATGAAGTGATCATTATATCTCTGTTCGGCATTATTAGAGGGATACCGAACTGGTGTGAGAAGCACTGATGAACACGGATATCCTTGATCACCGATAAGTTTGAAATCTTTTAAATCTTCACCATCCAATCGACGTTTTAATCTAGATTCTCTGTAGATACTGCTGTCATGTGCTGATCCAGGATATCTCGATACAACATTCAGAAATTCATAATCAGTAGTTGCAACCAATTGTACATTCAAAGATGGATATCCTTTTCTGTTATAAAACAAATTTCCATTTTCAGTTGGTTTCTTTATACGCACGTGCGTGCAATCGATTGCTCCAATAATACAAGGAATTTTAATTTTTTGACGAAACTTCTCCATAATCTCCGAAATCTTTTGAGGACTCGTAGGAAAATGTATGTACTCTTTTGATAATGAGGCGATTCTACTTGTCACACGTCGAATGATTCTACACACCGACGGTTGCGATAGTTTTCGCAGATCAGCTAGCACATATTGGTATGAGCCAGTCGCAAAGAACTGTAAAGTTACAGCCAATTGTAAAGCCGGCGGAATGGCGTTCTTTCTTAAACATTGCAAATTTAAATCCTCAAGTAAGTCAACAAATGCTGATTTGTTCAGACGAAAATGATGTTGAAAACACTTGTCAGATAGATGTTCCAGGGGATTTGAGTAATCGATCAGTTTAGCTCTTAGGTGTAATGAGTATTCTTCATAGAGGTTGTAATCCAAATCAACCGCATCCATCAGGAGCGGGTAGGTGATGTAGGACTCTTGATGGAGAGAATGATGATCAATGAATCCGCGTAGTGCCTTATCAATAACTTGATCACTAAAGCACACTTAGCACAGGGGTAGGCTTGTTCTATCTTAGGTACGATTTTTTGCATTGCGTTGGAACACGCTTGAAAACACTGTTCTCATCACAAGCTTGTGAATTCAAAATACCGTCAGAACACGCTTGAGAACAGACCCCTGTGCTGAGAACAGGCTTGTGAATTCCACCCTATGTGTCTCCCAATTTAAATTAGAAAACTTAATTCTATGTGTCGATAGGGTCTATACTTTTATGTGTTTATTTTTCTCAAATGACACAATTCCTTATCTATGCTACATTTTTCCTCTGATGAACGAATATCTCATCTATGTCATCTTGTTATTATAGAGAGCTGCTAATTTAAAATACGTGTGTGTTGTAGGCATTTTTATAATAACTTAAAGACTTTCTTCTTTCCTTTGATTCACTTTGAAATAGTGTCAAGTGAAAATTTGGTGAATAGAAATTGTAATTACTGACCTTGTCTTTCTGCTTTTTAGAACAAAGTATAATGTTGAACATCCTTACTGAACATCAATAATCAGGTTTTTACATGTCAAGGCATTGCTGCCTATCTGTAATTTCTTTGTTCATTTATGCATTTTGAACATGACCATTAAAAATGCTTCCTCGTTCTAGTCTCTTGTAAGTCCTACAGATGCAGGCCTACTGCTTCCAAAGCACATACATGTTTCAATCAAATACAAGGTCTGTCGAGCATTTTTTAACAGCATTTTCTCTTGCTGGGAGATTTCTTGTCGTCGATTTTCAAAGATCCACTTTCTTCTGTATTTACAAATGGAAGAGCGCAATTGTTCATTTTTCTTGTCCGTACGTTCCGCGCTACAAGAACGAAACAATTATCAAAGCTTGTACAACATAATTGCATTTAAGAGGAAACATGATCTAGTACTTTCTTTGCTGTATTATCATGTCAAGAATGTGACTGACAGACAAGCAGTAAGAAACATGTGCTGCCCTACTCTTAAATAAAACTTTCAAGCATCGGCCCCTTTACCATCGACCGATAAAGGGTGCAGGACGTCGAAGACCCATCAACCTTGTTTTCTTTTTTACTGAACCCGAAGATAAACTTTTTATAAAAGTTTGGGGAATTTTCTTTGACTTTGACATAGTTGACCAGTTTGCTAGTCAGGCGATGCATTTCACAGGCAAGTTAAGAGAGTTTCTGACTTGATATAATTTATTGGTCGAAAGTAAAAAGTTATAAATTTACACGTCGCACAGCGTGACTGTTGACTTCTTTGATTTTGTTTGGAAAAATACTTATCAGATGTTGAATGCAAATTAAACTGATATCTGTCGAAGTCAGACTCGGAAAAAATGATATTCGAAAGAATCAAATATAAATACCATTCTTTTCGATTGTCAAAATTTAGATACAAACTCGGATAAACATTGTATGAAATTCCAAAATACAAAAACAAAATCTCGAAGAAAGTATTCAAAGCCATTTTAGAAGAAACATTATGCATTTTCAAATGGATTGTCAGTTCATATCTTAACAAAATCATGCTTCAAATTAGTCGGGGATATTTTTATCAGCGAATGAAATTAGCGGCAAAAACAAGACATTCTACAATTTCATTGAATTTGAGTTTCCTCATTGAATTTCCTTAACATTCTCCAATCCTTTCTATAAAATAATATCATCCGTAGCATGAATAGATTAAATGAGTGATATGAATAATCTGGATCATAGTATAGGCCTATAAGTCGACAATGCCGTCTTGCGCCTTTTTGATAGAAAATTAAAGCTTCCTAAAAAGAGGCTACTTTAACATTTTTTGAGAAATATCCAATCTGCCCTAATAATAAATCTAAGTTTTGGTACAAATTAAGACAAAATGTGGCACATATTCCTTAAATGGAAACACATGCACAAGTCCTACTTTCAGAATGTTAAAATACGAATAGCCATACACTTGAACATTCTTTCATCATAACGTTCAAACAATGTCAATACAATTTTTAAGATAGTCCAAAATTCGAATTCAAATACTACTTATATAAGTGTTTAAATGCATTTCAAATTCGGAAGTATTTGTTCCAATCCCGGTCGTAGGACAGTAAACATATACAGAAAATGACAGGAAATGAGTGTAAAATAGACTTTGAAGTCCTTGACGGCAGTAGCCCGAGCAAAAGAACTGGACCGAAGTCCACGTAGCGACGAGATTACACCTCCTTTATGACAGGTCGACGGTATAATGGCAGTGGCAGCTAAGACAGCAATCTATGAAAAATGTAGAAGACAATCATTATTCATTACACTGTGTGCGTCAGTTCGAATTTGCACAATTAGAGAATAATATTCAAAAATCCAATAGACAAATCAGTATTTAGGCAGCAATTGATCTGACAGTAAGACTTGTATTTTCGTCTGTAATAATGCCGCGTGAACAATGACGAGGACATAGACCAGGTGTTCCACGGAACCAATGCACCAAGGAAACCACAGAAACGAAACACCGGCTTGTGGAAGCTTTTGAGGCTGGTGACAACTACCACCATGTAGCTCGGACACTAGGAATCAAGGTGCAAACAGCCCATTCAACCCTGTTGTGCTACAGAGAAGGTCAACCGATCGAGGATTAGCGAGGCGGGAGGCGTGAGGAGAGCATCAAAGTCACTCCATCGATCGTACGACTTCTGGTCAACATCGTGTAGCAAACACCTGACCTTATACTGAAACTGATGGCGGAATGACTGGCTACACATGATGGAGTTCAAGTTTCGATCTCTTCTGTACCACGAATATTGGAAGGATAATTGATTTCAATGAAAAAACTGCAGGATTGTCCCGCACGAAAGTTGCTTCAACATTTTCACCCGAAAGACCCGTGGTAGAGGTACAGTTGGACAACCTGCCTTCCTACAAGTGCAATTCTAGCGGGGAAAACCTAAGTATCGTGATGGCGGTTCCTAGTGGGAGGTATCGTCAACTTCGAGTCGCAACGAGAAACCATGAACGCTACCAATGCTTCCTAGACAACTTGGTACACATTCTGCGAGCAGCGGGTGCCGTAATGAAAGACGCAGCGGTGGTGATGGACAACGCACCTGTGCACAATGGAGCAACATGTGAAGACGCTGCAATGAATTATCTGTCATCATCTGGTCCCTCCCTGAATCCGATAGAAATCTGCTTTATTGTCTTCAAACTCAGGCTTAATGAAGTCCCACGAGAAGAGGCCGTCATCACACGATTTGTAAGTGTACCGATTGGGATCTCCGCTGCCGAACATCGATTACAACTTCACAAAAGTGAAGCGGTGGTCAAGATCCTGGAAGACATGGAGACGATTTCCGATGCAAAAGTGACTTACATGTTATGACTTACATGCATTTCTGCTCCACACGAAGTGACATCACATTTTGACCTCTTATGTGCATGCATGGGACTTACTGCGTAACTACCCGTTTTTGCCAAATGAAGTATTTGAATATAAATTTTTCGAATTCGCAACACATTTTTTGAAACTAATTTCTTGATGTTTGAAATTGCTAGCTCATTTAACATGTTTCGTATTTGACAGTAGAAACTATTTAAATTGCTTTACAGGAATTTTAAGTTATTACCGCATTTACGAAAAAGACTTTCTCCTATCGAATCTGCATGGCTAATTGCGAAATTATTTGTATCACGTTTGAAAATGGTTGGATTTAAATTCCTTAATGAAATTGCTTGCACTTCTATGAAAATGAATTCGCTACATTTGATTTTAACCGGGAAATCCTGGCTCAAGAAGTCGCCGTGTTTGACAGCACAATAGACCTTACTTACTTTCCTATTCAAATCTATGATGCAATGCTGACATATTGAGGTTTGTGGCTTCCAAGAGACTTAGTTTATTTTGTATTTACAACTCTGCCAAGATTCAAACTGAAGAAGCACTGCTAAGGTATCAAGTCTTGTGGCTTCTAGGAGATTTTGTTTGGAAACAGTAATGGAAGTTATCTTAAAGAAAAAAAGACTTAAAAGAAACAAGACTTAAAATTTTGCTAACTGCGTCCATGTACAATTGCACATACAGACCGTTTCAAAAGTAATTGCACAAGAAAGCTAGGCCATTTTCAGATGAAATTTTCGTGTTGAAGTCCTGGATCAATTTTGATAAAAGATATACCATATGAAACCTTATGTTCGATAGATTGTTTTGACATATATTTCGTTTTCATGTGTGGTCAGCTGTGGTCAGTAGGCCTTATGAAAAAAGTGAGCGTTTTCTTTGATGCAGAATTTCAACATGAAGACGACAGAATTTTTTATGAAGGTTGGCAGACAGCATGAACTATCAGTCAGCTTCATCATGAGACACGGTTTTTAGAATTGGCTGCATGTACAAAAAGATAGAATACTAATAGGTTTTACCAAAAAATGTTGCTAAAAAATCTCACAGGATTTTCTCATGGATGAAGATGCTCAATTTCAATAACCTTTGTACCATGTGAAAGGTTGTGTCAAGAACTTTAATTTGGCAACGCGTTTAGCTTATGTCTGGTCAGCTGTGGTCAGGACTTAAAAGTATGAATGTTTGGTCAATTCGTTCACCGACACCTACAGACGAAACTATCCAATACAGAAAATTGAGATTATCACCATCGAATCAGGCTCGTGTTAAGCTTTCAGATGATATATTGTTTTTCGAATTCGGACATCAATTTGTGCAATTTCATTCAATTTACACTTTTACCTAATTTTGTGCCCCTTTCGCGTTAACAATGTTCAACAACGGTCAACTGCACACAACTTAACAACCTCTGTTGTATTAACGCTGGTGCTTTCGAGTTTAGGTTCAAAATAATGCTGGTGTTATCAGCTCCAAGAATATATAAGTTTTATCAAAATCGGCCCATCCGTTCACTGACAAACTTCAAATTTGTATTATTCCCATAGTCAGCCATTGCGTCAGTCATCATTTCCCCTCACTTGAGGTCTGAAGAAATTCGAATCTCGGATCAGACAAGGGCTTGTCTCGTCTGTGCACCTGTTCATAGCAAACAATAGCATTTCCTTCACGCCGTAGGAATGCTAACACTTGCGCTGCGTCCGATTAATGGAGCAGCTCATCAATGATGAAAGGGAGAATGAGTGACACATGGGCCAACATGATATTGTTATCTGAAATATCATCGTGAAAGTAACAAAGCAGACAATCACTAATTACTTCATTTAATTAGGCAAACCACACCACTATGTTTCCAAGCGTCTCAGCTGACCAAGTAAATAAGTTTATTGATCGATTATCAGCATACGATGAAATTTGATGATAATATACAAAAGATATAAGAATATTTTGTGTTGTGCAACGATTTATGAAACAGTCTGTACATGTACAGCATTAAATAATGATATTGAAAAATAAAAAAAACTATTCGCTATTCTTATAACGAGTGATGAATAAGACACAAGTCGAAACTTAGTAATGCGTATCGCCTCTACATTATCCGATCACTTGCTAACAACTGGAGCACATTAACCGAATGACACGCTGAACCTGGACTTGCGATATGGCGTCCCATTTCTCCAAAGCTGGCATCAGCTGTGCTGCCATCATAATCTGTCTTCTTATAATTTCTCTGTCCAACGCATCCGGCAGTTCAATAAAGTTCAAATCTGAGCTGAGACTTGTCGATTCTATGTTTATACTCACTAATGTGTGAAATTCTTCCACGAGAGCGGAACGATGCAAAGGAGAGTTGTCATCTTGTAGAAGGAAATCTGGACTAATAGTGACTAAAACAAAAGGAATGGCATCTCGATCTTCGATTTCATCCTTGTAGTAATTGCCATTGATTTTCCCATTGATGACTATTTCGTAGACTTGTGATCGCAGCCCATACCTCAAAGCCTCCATTTCACACTGACTGACCATAGGACAACACTCTGTTAGTGTATCCTTGCACGAGGAAGTCTGCTGTCCAAACCCTCAGTCTCCCATCAGTCCCTCTAACACTAACGCGGCTTTCTCCTGTAAAGACTACTTGCCTCTAATTCTGTGCGGGCACATCGCAGACGTTCCGTCAACTGAGGTAACTTGTGCCACGGTCGTTTTTGGACCGTCACATCCATCTGTAAGATTTATAATAATATTATCAGTCTTGTATTTATTTTTCCTGTGAAATTGAATCAATTTAGCAAAAAGTTGCATTTGTCCTGAAACTTCCTACAAAATTCAGATTGTCTGAGATTTTTTTGAAAAAAAGTCACGTTTTTGCACTTTTTCAAAATGCAAAAAACTTTCATGTGGTGAGTATTGATGCATTATTTCAATTTAGTTCACACTCAGATATCCTATTATGTGGTGTATTGTTATGAGATAGGAAAAAGAATGAACAAAATTGGTTCATTTTTGAGGCTGTTATGCCAATTTTAGTGAAATTCGTCTAGTTTCGTGGCACAAGTTAACCCGGAGGTCGATGGCACAGGTTATCCCTAAGTAATAATAATGGATTTCTATTGCACAGAAAGGATTTTCATGAAGCATAAGCTGGTAAAAAAAATTAATTTTGGCTATTGATCAGTAAAATAGATTATTAATTGACTGTAATTGTGACTCCTAATGATGTTTTTCATTTTGTTCAAATGATTTAAACATATAAGCCTATTGGTCCGTTTTTTGCGGTTTGAGATATGTTGCATTCGGTTTTTGCGATCCTGTGCGGAAACGGTAAGTATAATGACCAGAAATTCAAAACCGCTAGACATTACCTTTTTCGCAACTTGAAGCGTGTGTGGAGACAAGCGTTGACTGAGTAGAAACATAGCCATGGACGCAATCTGCCATCAATTCCAAAGGATGACCTTCCCAAGCTCATCAATTTAGACAGTATGGATATGCTATTTGAAGGTAACGTACGGATCACAGAAAATGATATCGGAATTCGAAAAGGCCGGGATCGTTCCTCGGAATCGTGATAGAGTACCTGAAAACGGTCAGGCAAATTGTGAAGACATGAGCGAGAGCTTAGTTGAGTTTCTTCGTCTGATGTGCTATACTCGCAAACCATACAAAAGCGCCCGGGAAATAGACGGATGAATGTCGAACCACTGGCCGATGTGTAACTGTGATGAAATGGAATACTGTACCTCATCACAAAAGTGCAGCAGCAGACGCATCGAACTTTGACATCTCAAGCTTAGATGCCGATTCACCGCTTGAATCTGTTGTGGACAGCGAAGTGTCTCAGAATTCACATACAATGTCACTCGATCATCAGCATCACCCGATGGAGGGAGTCAAAGAAATTGCCATTGGAACTTTTACTGAAGGTTACTGGGTTCTCGTCAAACTCAATTTGCTTCGATCAAACAGCATTCGATATTTCTGAGGACAAGTGCTGATCATTCATGGAAATGCCGATTTCACAGTAAAAAGTCTGTGAAACAATATCGGGAAGAAAGCGATCAATTCATTTTCCAGAGAAAGACGATATTTCCAACATTGATTACGAGCTGATCAAGAGGCGTGCTTCGTTTCAATGTTAACTGTGATGAATGGTAACTGCATTGCGATGAATTGTGCGATCTTGTGGAGTGCCCCGTACCGGCATGTGTAGGCCTACTCCAGTGGATTTTGCTATCTACCAACTTCGATTAGGCTAAACAATTAAGCACTAATTCCTCGAATGATCATTGCAAGTGCTTTAAGAACCCTTTCATTTTCTATTTTTGCACGATCTTCACATCAAACATTGAGTGATATACTATCGATGTTTGATCAACTTTAAGGAAAAAATTTCTCTTCTGATGAGATTTGCTTTTGTATTTTTTACATATTCTGCATTATCTCCGAGTTTCATGTGCGGATGTCATTGTTTTAATACTCCAAAATAAATTAGAAACATTTGGTTTTGTAACTTCAAGTAATATCTGTAAGTAAATGACCGAATTGGTATAACATACAATGAGTGGCACAAGTTCCCCATTTGATAGGGTAACTTGTGCCATTTTTGGCGGGTCCTAGTGTCAAAAGTATAGCTAAAAAAAATTCAAAAAATGTGTGTAGTATTTCTAGAACCCTGAAGTTTAGTGCCATTTAGGTTTGGAGTTCTAAAACAAAGTTCCTTGGTCGCAATCCCAAAAAAACGCAAAAATGTGTCACAAGTTATCCCAGTTGACGGTTATTTATATAGTCAGAGTATACACGAACGACAGTGTCATACACTTGATCATTCAGCAGACATTGTAACTTGACATCATGTGAGTATCTTCTCTGCGTGATATTGTCTGACACTTTGGACCACAACATCCTGCCTGCTGTATTGAACACTTCTCACGTTTTTAGTGGTGCCGTACATCATTGGTGGCTATATCATCAAATCTACAAGCAACCAGATAGTGAAATGTGTCTACTCCTTATCTCAGCATGTGGCTCTCAAACAAAGAGTTCCTCAAGGGTCAGTCATTAGTCCTCTTCCTTTCTCTCTGTACACCGCTGAGCTCCAAAGCATCGCGCCGCGTCCGAATCTGGTTTTATCTATATACGGATGATTTCCAACTGTACTGTTTTTGTCCAGTCTCTGTCACCATTTTAGAAGCCTCGAAAACTGCGGACTGTAAGATAAAAATTGAAACATGGTTGACCTCGAATCGCTTATAATTGAACGAAGAAAAAACCAAGCTGGTGTGGTATGGCTTGCGGCATCCCCTTTGCTATCTCACACCAGTTCCACTCACAGATTGAATGACACACTTTCACCTGATGCCTGCGTCAAGAACCAGGCATCTAGACGCAAACCTGTCAGTCCAAGCCTCCGTGCGGCAAACAATTTCGAGATTTTTTGCATCTATATGACAGATCCTAAGTCAAAAACCCTTCAAACTTTCGGAAATTACCGAAATCCATAATTGTTGCTCTCGTGCGTTCGAAGCTTTATTATGGGAATGCAATTCTCTCGGGCACCTCACAACAGCGATCTGAACGTCTCCAGTCGGTCCTCAATGCTTCAACGAGACTCATATATTCTAAAGGAAAATTCGAACATGTTGCAGCTCTTTCCCAAGAAACTTTGCCGACTTCCATCTCCTCGGAGAATCTATTTCAATATGGGTGTGTTGATTTTTCAGCGCCTCTTAGAAAACGGTTCTCAGTACCTCAAGAGGCTTTTTTCCTTGTCACCCACGAATTACTCCAGAAGTGCCTCTGAATGTGTGATGCCTCTGCCTTCAGTGGTGTCGCTGAATGCACTCCGTAGCCGGTGCACAATCGTTGGAGACCAAATCGTTGGAGATCTATGGTGCTGCTCCCAGACTGTGAAGCAAACTTCCATTCGAAGTTAGAAATGCAACGTCCTTGTAGGTCTTCGAAAAGACCGTTAATGAAAATCTCACGGCCAAAACCCTCATGTATCTCACGATTCTTTATTTTCCTTTCACCACACTTGTAAAATGGCCTTGAAGTAAATAACATGATATTATGCCATCTAAAATTAACTTCGTGGATAACAATAATCAAATTGAAACATTCATTAATTAACACCAAAGCTTTCGCAATCACACATATAGAAACATAGGAATAAATTGTTTATTTATTTGAAGTTAAGTAGAATGGAAATTTATTGTAGTCGCGACACAGCCGAGGTAACTAACTTGGAGCGTGAATCACCAATAAAAAACCAAGAATTACACATGTGACAGATTCTAACATAATGATGCAGTCGTTGATAATTGGCAAGTATTAATCCGAGAGCATATGTAAGTGAAATCATGTAAGTGAAAATCCGAGCGATTTTTGTGTCCCTGGTTAAAGTACTTCCATTCTAGAGATTGTATTGTTATCGATTTCTATGTGTAGAACAGTGAGCAGTGGCACTTATAAGTAGCTAATTATGATTTCATTAACCTGTTTTGGTAATGTTCTCATGGTAGAAAAGTATTCAACATGGTTCCTTGCCGCACCGCATGCGTCACAAAATTCACT
This sequence comes from Prostheceraeus crozeri, assembly GCA_907163375.1. Classification (NCBI taxonomy): domain Eukaryota; kingdom Metazoa; phylum Platyhelminthes; order Polycladida; family Euryleptidae; genus Prostheceraeus; species Prostheceraeus crozeri. The sequence continues at coordinate 1,127,421 of CAJQUW010004613.1, read as the reverse complement.
CAGCGCATGGCATATTTAAGATAAAGAACCAAGTGAATGCACTATTTTTCTTCAATGATCTCAAGATCAGAAAGCTACAGGTTTTTCATGTGTAGACACTGAAAATGTGATCCAAGCAAATAACATACACATAGAGTTTTACGCATCTTGAGTGGCGTAACTTAAAATGTACCATGGAAAATGAATGCTATGAAAATGATGCTTACCTAAGTGCATAAACACTTCGTTTATTCCATGCCCCAGCTTCGCGCTAGTCTCGAAGAAACTCATTTGCAACCTTTCAGCTAATTCAGCACCTTTCTCTCTTGTAACTTCACGATTTTCCTCAAGATCCTTTTTTGTTCCGCAAAGTATATGGGTAACTCTATTGCGCATTGCCTCATCCAATGTCCAAGTGGAAGTATCATACCAGTTTTGAATGTCATCGAAGCTTTTCTGTAATAAAATCGTGTAATTGCTACCAATTGAATTTATTTTCATGCTCTTTTTAGGAAGGCTAAAACAGATTTCACTTTTTCTTTAGAAATAAACAAAGAAGCATCACCCAAGTCGTGCCAGATATAGTTGTTCATAACACACTTAAAATTCATTGTTAACATTACTATTATTATTCCTATTACGCGAATAGCATAAATGCATCAAGATGCAACGGTACCCGAGTAATTGAGTTTTCTAAATTACTGAAATTACATATTTCTGTCACCTGTGCTTTGCTGGCCTGTCATTTGTGACTTAAACAGATCCCAGTTTAAAAAGCTTGTACAACTCGATAGTGGACCAGTGGTTGGGCATCTATGTCCGAAAGTTCATCCTGTTTACAGATGCTGTTAGATTTAAGTTACATAAAATTGATCAGAAAAATATCAAGAGACAAAGACATTCATCACCTCGCAGACCTTTTTGTTGCGCGCAATGCCAATAATATCCGACATACAAGACAATTACTCCTCCTCTGTCGACATTCTGCAATGTATAACAACTCTTTTGTAAATTACTCTTTCCATTCGTGAATTTGCCATTCTGTCTCTCACGTATCAGCACCGCCATTTGTTCTGACTATTAAAGAATTATTATTATTGTCATAATCATGATTTAACAGCTCCATAGCTTTCCAGTTCCGAGATTATTTGTCAAATTTTTCCGATTGAATAGTTTGCTAGCCTCTGTTAATGAAAAATTGCTTTACCTATGTTGAGGCTGTACATTTCTATCGTTAAATTTGTCAATAGTAAATTCGATAGCTGAGCTCCCGAAGAAATGTGACCCGTCGCATAATTTGTAAAGAAAAGTAAGAGCAATGGACCGATTCATATATTCGTATTTTGAGATAATTGAAGTTTTGTGTCAACACACGACTTAGAGCGGACGAAAGGTCTCTCACGCACACCCGCAATAACTTTCAATAACTTTCACCCGCATCAATGGGTGATGCTGTCAAATATATTGAATCTAATATATTGATTGTTTGTATGCGCAATAATCCAATGTCAGTTATATTCGCTGTGCAGGCAAGCTATAGAATTATCGCAGTTATCAATCTTCCAGAGCTCTTCATCACCTGGTTTTGTAGAGACACAGTTTGACCTGCAGCGTTATTCACAGCTGGTGCTACACCAAAGATAGATGTCAGCTGTGCAGTATAGCAGCAGATTTCTAAATATAGTATAATAAAACACAAATATGACATTTTATTCGGCAAGTCTTTTCGATGACTATAAGATCACTTGGATAGCGAAGTTTGCTTTTGTGGTCATAACACGAAGGTTTTTCTGATTGAAAATTTTGAATGACGCGGTCATCAGTGGTGCATCAGTAAACTACAAATAATATATGTAGAAAATTGCGGGTTGGTTGAAGAAGAAGGAGAGCCATGCGCCAGGGCGAAGTCAACTAAAATAATTGAATTTACTCAAAATTGATTATTTTTTCGTAATAGCTTTATAAGTAGGCCTATATGTAACATAGATTTAGACATTTTTGCCCGAGATTACATTTTACATAAATGCGATTGCGTAAAACAAATGATTGTTTTATCAATATCAACGGTATGGCCAAAAAAAGTTCGAACTTGTTTTGAGGATTGTAACACGAAGAATCATTACGAAACAGGTGAATAGCATTAATTATAATTTCTATAAAATCACAAAAAATTATCAAAAATGAGAGCACCCACATTCGGTCTTACACACCTTGACAGGTATGCATCCGTAAGAAATTTGAAGAGAAAACATGGAATGGGGTGATATTGTACCGTTTTTACTCCGTTTCAAACAATCCGTTTCGCCATCATCAACGCACTGCTCCCTTGACCTCGACAACTGACTCCACGGCATCTGCATCCGCTGTCTCCTCTGCTTCTAAACCTCCAGCTCCCTACTCCGCCGTGCACCCGCAGACTGTGTCGTGGACTCACATTTGCACAGCGTCCGCGTCAACCGCTCACGACTCCGCTAGTGTGCTTCCTGTTTCGTGTGTTCTGGACTCAGCTGTGCCTCTTGCCTCTATTTCCATAGTGTCTGCGTCTTCAACTCTCGGCTCTGTACATGCACCACCTGTCTCAGCTGTACCTCTGTTAGACCAACATACTGCTAATTCTGTAGCTACCCTTGTGCGCGCTTCCAGTTTTGAACCTGTTTGCTCGTCCTTCGACGACGCTTCTTCTACATCACATGACCTCGCACCGAGGGGCCTTATGTCTCCACACCTCTGACCGATGATTCAGTTGAAGTGAGCACAAATGATCCACCATTGGGTGATTCAAATTAGCAAGATTTCAGAGATCGCCACTGTCGTGTGATTTCCTTATCGAACGGACGTCTTCATGCACTTCGATCTCATGTCTGCTCTTCCAGACGTCACAGGAATATCTCTAAAGTTTTCGTGTCTGAGCTCTCTCGAAAATGCCAAAGCCTAGTTGATGCGGATAAAATTATTGCTGAAGTGGGATTTCTGAAAGTTTAATCACAAGTCTTGTTGCTAATCGGAGATAGGTGAAACTTACCGAAACAGGTCGCAACCCTCCAGTTTTCTTTCTGAGAGCACATAAATTAGCTGAAAAAAAGGCCATCTCTAACAAAGTGAGGTAAATTTCCTTAAGCAAATCGCAGCATTTGGCGAGTTAATTGTGTTAAAAGTTGACTTCAGTTGACGAAAAGCTCACAAGTTGATTTCAGTTGACTTGCAAAAAGTAAGTACATTGTATCAAAAGACAAATTTGATGAAAAATGATGTACCATGATATAAATATACTATGATGTAATTGTAAACTGAAGATCGGTGGTACAATAAAGTATGTGGAGAATAATTTCCTCAGCGGCACCAGGAGCCCTGTCGCTGCGTCAATTCCTGCATAGCACATTTGACTTCCTCGCTTGCTGCTCCATGCTCCTGGGACATCTTCCCAGGTGATCGGCTTTGGTGGGAACGTGGAAGAGCTCCGCTTAATGAAGCCGCCGAAGGAAAAATAACTCAAGGGCTTAGTGCACCACCGATCTGGCCATTAGAGTAGGATACCACTAGTGACGGCTGGCCACCAAATGCTGTATGTTTTGTTTGCCCCTCCGTTACTTCGTTCAGATGACCTGTCTGGGTGTAGTGTCGATGATCAACAACTTTGACAGTCTGAGAAGCTAGCCGGTACCCAGATCAGTCTAACCATCTGTGACGGACCGACCAGAGAGTGGAGACGGAAGTTTAAAGTTTTTCTCGATTCGCCAGAAGCTCTGGGCATGAGATGACATGTTGGTTCGTCTCATCTTTGGAAGCAGCTAAGTTAAGATTGAATAAAGTAGACAGTTTGTGGGCCTTCTATCCTGTAATTATTCTAACTTTATATGCTATACAAAAATAGCTATACACATGTATATACATGTACACTATGTACGCTGCAGCTGTGGCCAAATGAATAGTACTTGTAAATCACAGCAGAGTTTAAATCATATTTTCTCACTTTTAAACCTAATGGCTGATATCTTCTCATAGATAAATAATTGGCAGATAGATTGCAGATAGACAATGTTATGTAGAAGAAGGTGTGATGATCGCCAATCTGAAGAAAAGAAACAGCAATTGATGGACAATTTTAGCACGAGTAAGTATGACAAAGTTACTTTAAAGACATTTTCTTATTTTCGATAATCTAATTTTCAGTTTTACGAAAAGAAGTCGAGACATCTCATCAGGCCACTACTACTACTGCTTCCTCAATTGCTGTGAAGAATGCCTCGCAGACACTAGATCTCCTGATGCAGAGAATCACTAACCTTGGACATCATATCTCATATTTGGACAGAAAAGCAGAGGAAAGAATTCACCGGAAAGCATCAATGGCTATTTGCAAATGAAATTGCGCACAATGGAAAGTTAGGTTGTCAAAATTGCAAAGAAGCAAATAAAAAAATGGACTTGATCCTTATAAAGAGAAAGTGCATCCCTAGCTGAAGAATGGGTCACCTGTGAAATGCGTGTGTCTGACGATAAAAAAGAAACGCGAATCGAAACTCTCAATGCTTCGAGGAAAAATTCATAAACACGTCAATTCCCGAGCACATGAGATCGCAAGCAAAATAGTTACCGGTAACTCTCAGAAAAATGATTGCATTTTTGAAGCTGTAAGAAAACTCAAGAATGAAGAAATAATGAAGACAGAGATCGTATTCAGAACAGTTTACTTTTTAGCAAAGAAGAATTTCCATTCTTAGACGATCCTGCGTTGATTGATTTACAAAAGCTTAACGGTATAGACTGTGGAATTATTTTGCATTCTCGTTACAATGAGACAGCAATTATCGAAAAATCATTGATAATATCGTACTGAGCGAATCTAAGTTGTCTGTCATCATTGATGAATCTACAACTTTGAGCAACAAAAGCGCATTAATAATTTATCTCAAGACTTGTGTTGCCCAGGACAATGACAAGCCTGACTTCTTATTATTATCATTAGAAGATCATATTATCATGTATATTATCATATTACAAAGAGGAAATGCTGTGTGGGGCAAAGTTCGAAATGAAGATCTGAGACAAAAGCTAAATGAAATACACTCCATCATCACATCTTGGATCCTGACTTCTTTAACTTGCCAAGCGGGCAAAGTGGCAGCGGTGGCGGAACGAAAAATAAACTGGCCGCTGTAACTAAGTCAGCTTCATTCAATTTCCTGTCGCTCTCCCTCCCCTTTCTCTCAATTCTCCATCTCCCTTTCAAATGCATTATAAAAATATGCCAAATACCTAAACCATTTTCAAAATCAATATTCATGTCATTACATGAAGCATAATTTTGGTGGAGGAAATTAATTTTAGACTTAAGAAAGTAAAGCAATGTTTTACGTATTCGAGCTATTATTCATGTTAAGTTTGTAAGGCTGCTATTTACGTACAACATTCATATTAACTAATTAGAATAGCATTGATTCAGAATCTATATTGACACATCTATACTGAATCTACATTGATAGACCCAATACTAGGAATAAATAAACCGATTATTGGAATGATCATTCAAATAAATTAAAGGTTTATAGAATTTTTCAATGAACCATTATTGTTATCATTTTCATGTAAGGGCTGGCTATAGTAATAGTAATGATATATCATTAATAGCTATGGTAAGTCCCTTTGACTTATGAAAATATTCATACAGTGAAGATATTGCCAAAAAATCATATCGATTTCAAAAATACGATTGTTTTCTTCCATTAACGTTTTCCAAAGTACGCAACTGTGGTAGCTTCGCTTTTCCCTGAAATGAATTGCTTCGCAATTTTCTCTGTTGAGATACTATCTGTAATATCATGGTAATGCTTCAAAAGAAGGCAATTATTCAACCTCTTTTGAGTCATACTTGATCTCATTAATGTTTTAATATGCCTCAACAAAGAGAAGGATCTTTCTGGCGTGCAAGTGGTAATTGGAATGGTCAAACATACGTGGTGCGTTCAATGAGTGGCCGACCTCACGCATCTAATTTTTTATTAAGTTGTTGTTATTTCTTTTACAGTAGAACATGCGTATCAAAGTTCGTTTAATACCACAATTTCTGAAATAACGTTATATTTTCCCCCCAATTTTCAAATGTCAAAATTCGTAAATGACATCTTATTTTTTCAATCTTTAAATTTTCAAATTCTTATTTTTCTAACCTCAGTTACTTATTCATTCATCACTAGCCAGGCAGTTAGTTAGTGGTAGCAGTCATAATGAGCCGTTATTGTTCTTATGCGCTGTTATTGACTATTACGCGCGCGGCCATGTGACTACATGAGCTGTCATCTGAACTGTTGTTCAATGTGCAACACGATCTGTGTGCTTTCTGATCGAAGTCGACGAAAATGACGTTGGAAGTCTCGCAAATTGAATATCGCAGTGTCATTCGATTTTTTGTCTTACAAGGGAATTCTGTTAAAGACATTTAATGAATTGAATTCTGTCTATGGCGAAAGTTCTCCTTCTCACACGACTGTTGAATATTGGGCAAGAGAATTCAAAGGTGGTCGAGTTTCAGTTGTCGATGAAGCAAGAGAAGGAAGACCTATAGAAATTTCTATCGACGAGGATCTGATAGAAAAAGTTCAGAGCGACCGACGAATAACAGTAAGGAAGTTGTCAACCAAATTCAATTGTGGCGTTGGAACCATTAGCGAACGTCTCAAAGCTTTGGGAATTCGAAAGCTTTGCTCTAGATTTGTTCCTCGGTTCCTTTCTGCTGAAATGATGGAACGCAGAAAGGCATGCTGTTTGCTGAGCATCAATACTTTTGAACAGCGTGAGCAATTTTTCTCTAGCATGATCACCGAGGATGAAACTCCCTTAAGTCGTTATCTACCTGAATCAAAGAGGGAATCATCAGAATGGAAACTTCCAGGAGAGAAGCCATCGAAGAAAATGAGATCTTCAACGTCGCATCGGCGCGCGATGATGCTGTCTGTCTTTTGGGATAAACATGACATCATAATGCTCAATTTCGTGCCGACAGGAGGAACCATTGATGCAAAGTATTACAGTGATCTTGTAGTTGAAGTGAGGAGAAAACGGAGAAAGCAGAGAAATGTCACACTATGGCTTCTCCACGACAACGCACTAATTCATAAGGCAGCCATTACAGGATCGACTATCTGGAACGCAGGACTGATTCTTGTTCAACATCCGCCTTACAGTCCTGACCTTGCACCGAGTGACTTCTGGATTTTCAATCACCTCAAGAAGCACTTGCGTTGACATCATTTTGAACTATTTTTTTCTTTGTCAGAGGACTTCTTTGAAGACGCTTTTTCGGGCCTCCTTGAACGCTGGAGAAAGTGTGTCGAAAATAATGGTAGATATGTAGAAATATAAAATGTTAAAGCAGAATTTATTTTCATATAACCAGTCTTTCTTTGTAGTAAGATACACGTTCTCTGAAGTAACAAAAAATAAGAATTTGAAAATTTAAAGATTGAAAAAATAAGATCATTTACGAATTTTGACATTTGAAAATTGGGGGGAAAATATAGCGTTATTTCAAAAATTCTGGTGTCAAACGAACTTTGATACACATGTTCTACTGTAAAAGAAATAACAACAACTCAATAAAAAATTAGATGCGTGAGGTCGGCGACTTATTGAACGCACCACGTATTATTACCACCTTCGTGATCTCCTAAAATATCCGCCTGACCCCCGGTACTGTTTTTAAGATTTCAACAACGGTTTGCATGCAAAACTTTTCCAATGTTCTTTCTTCAATTCATAGTAAGTTTCCTTCGCACTACGAAAAATTTTAAGCTCCATAAGAAGCATGTTACCGTTGATATCTCTTTCGTAAAATAAAGAAATCAAGGCAGATGATTGACCTCAATCTCCATTATGCATCACGGACAGTTTTAACTTTTCTCGGCATTGAGTAACTGGAGGGGCTAATTGAGGATTAGCCCCATCATTTTAAAAGTGAGGAGGCTTAAGCCCCCTAAAGCCCTCTCCTTCCGCCACCGATGCAAAGTGGCAAGGTATTTATTGAAGAATAATTGCGTTTGATAGACCTTTTTGTTAACCATAAAACCACTGAATCATTTACTTTGACAGCCATGCTAGTCTTTTTGGTGCTTCTATTAGGTTAATGATCATTTCCAAAAGAGCCAAAAATGATCCAAAAAAGCCAAAATCACAAAAGAGCCAAAAAAGCCACAGAATTCCGCCGATTACCCAAAAAAGCCAAACTTAAGCTCACAACAACAGTCTACATCCACACTATCAGTTTCACTACCATAGCTATCGATGCCACTCCTCCACAGCTATTTAAAATCCACAAAATCAGTCCACATTTCGATACTCAAATCCAAAAAAGCCAAAATATTCTGCGCTACTGACCGATTACCCAAAAAAGCCAAACTTAAGCTCACAACACCAGTCTACATCCACACTATCAGTTTCATTACCATAGCTATCGATGCCACTCCTCCACAGCTATTCAAATCCACAAAATCAGTCCACATTTCGATACTCAAATCCAAAAAAGCCAAAATATTCTGCGCTACTGCACCGATTACCCAAAAAAGCCAAACTTGAGCTCACAACAACAGTCTACATCCACACTATCAGTTTCACTACCATAGCTATCGATGCCACTCCTCCACAGCTATTCAAATCCACAAAATCAGTCCACATTTCGATACTCAAATCCAAAAAAGCCAAAATATTCTGCGCTACTGCACCGATTGCCCAAAAAAGCCAAACTTAAGCTCACAACAACAGTCTACATCCACACTATCAGTTTCACTACCATAGCTATCGATGCCACTCCTCCACAGCTATTCAAATCCACAAAATCAGTCCACATTTCGATACTCAAATCCAAAAAAGCCAAAATATTCTGCGCTACTGCACCGACTACCCAAAAAAGCCAAACTTGAGCTCACAACAACAGTCTACATCCACACTATCAGTTTCATTACCATAGCTATCGATGCCACTCCTCCACAGCTATTCAAATCCACAAAATCAGTCCACATTTCGATACTCAAATCCAAAAAGCCAAAATATTCTGCGCTACTGCACCGATTGCCCAAAAAAGCCAAACTTAAGCTCACAACAACAGTCTACATCCACACTATCAGTTTCACTACCATAGCTATCGATGCCACTCCTCCACAGCTATTCAAATCCACAAAATCAGTCCACATTTCGATACTCAAATCCAAAAAAGCCAAAATATTCTGCGGTACTGCACCGATTACCCAAAAAAAGCCAAACTTAAGCTCACAACACCAGTCTACATCCACACTATCAGTTTCACTACCATAGCTATCGATGCCACTCCTCCACAGCTATTCAAATCCACAAAATCAGTCCACATTTCGATACTCAAATCCAAAAAAGCCAAAATATTCTGCGCTACTGCACCGATTACCCAAAAAAGCCAAACTTGAGCTCACAACAACAGTCTACATCCACACTATCAGTTTCACTACCATAGCTATCGATGCCACTCCTCCACAGCTATTCAAATCCACAAAATCAGTCCACATTTCGATACTCAAATCCAAAAAAGCCAAAATATTCTGCGCTACTGCACCGATTGCCCAAAAAAGCCAAACTTAAGCTCACAACAACAGTCTACATCCACACTATCAGTTTCACTACCATAGCTATCGATGCCACTCCTCCACAGCTATTCAAATCCACAAAATCAGTCCACATTTCCATACTCAAATCCAAAAAAGCCAAAATATTCTGCGGTACTGCACCGATTACCCAAAAAAGCCAAACTTAAGCTCACAACACCAGTCTACATCCACACTATCAGTTTCACTACCATAGCTATCGATGCCACTCCTCCACAGCTATTCAAATCCACAAAATCAGTCCACATTTCGATACTCAAATCCAAAAAAGCCAAAATATTCTGCGCTACTGCACCGATTACCCAAAAAAGTCAAACTTAAGCTCACAACACCAGTCTACATCCACACTATCAGTTTCATTACCATAGCTATCGATGCCACTCCTCCACAGCTATTCAAATCCACAAAATCTGTCCACATTTCGATACTCAAATCCAAAAAAGCCAAAATATTCTGCGCTACTGCACCGATTACCCAAAAAAGCCAAACTTAAGCTCACAACACCAGTCTACATCCACACTATCAGTTTCATTACCATAGCTATCGATGCTACTCCTCCACAGCTATTCAAATCCACAAAATCAGTTTCTCTGATGATGTGCTTTCTGCATTTTGGATAGCATCTGGGATTTTGCTGTCATGAAGGTAGACTTGATAATGACTTTTTGCAAGAATGAATTTCCTAGTGAAGCAGATTTGATGGGTATGCACATTAAATGCTGTTCTTCAAGGAAATTGTGTTTTCATTTGGTATGCCATTGCTATTTTCTTTACTTCAGTTTGTTTTAAATGTGTAGAGTTTGAAGAGACAGCATCTGACGTTTATGACAGTTGCTACTACTGAAGGAATGGGAACGAGGTAAAATCCAAACAAGAATATCCAGACAACAGACCAAACAACTGAAAATCTTTCTCAAACAACTGGAGAATGACGGTGCATTGATGCAAACAAGTACCAAACAAGCAGAAGATTGCCAGAAGACAATTCCACTGTACTTTTTCTGATAATTATACTCAATTTATTACAACAAACAAACGTTTTTAATTAAATAATTAATGCGGAAAACGGCCAAACAAGCACGAAGAAGCCTCAAAATCATCTAAACAACTCAAAACAAGCTTGAAAATAACAGAAAAAGACTTGAACAACCTTGAGAATTTCTAAAAGTACTCAGAAAAATAAATAAACAAGTCCAAAAACTCCATCGAGTGAACAGCTCCTCAATTCAATCAAACAGTTCACAACATGTCTTTAAAGATCCAACTCCATGGCCACAAAACTATCTGAAAATATACTAAATTCACACAAATTTTGTCAAACTGAAAAATATTCATAAAAAGAACAGCCACCTCCCACAATAAAATCCGCTGAACTCATTCAGCGCCTATTAAACATACACAAACAACTCCGAGTTGCACCTAAACAACCTCAAAGCATCCTCCTCTCACTAAAACAACTCACTATCTTACCCAAACACACATTAAACATACACAAACAACTCTGAGTTGCACCTAAACAATTCCTCAAGGCATCCATGAAGCCATAAAAAATTTAAAACTCGCCTTTTCTCAGCAATTTGCATATACTTCATATATTTGCATTTATAGAATTTGCATGCACTGAAGATTTTATATACACGAAGCAGGCATCATTCGGTGAATTCAAATTTATAAGATATGCAATGCATGCAGCGGATTTGATGCAAAAAGTTTGTAGATGTACAATTTTCACGATATGGACCAGACTTTTTATGAAGTATTTACAATACGGACACTAAATAAATGTTGTGCAGTATTTAGAAGATGTGCACTGCAAAAGTTATGTTCAATAATTTGCAATATGGGCAAAGTAGATCTTCTGTGCGATGTTAACAACATGGACACTACATACCTTATGTACAATATTACACGGAAAATATATACATCATGTGAATCTTTACAGTGCGAGTAATATGCATGTAGACAGCATGTGCAATATTTGCAACACGGGATTATAAACTTTTTGTGCTAAACGACCAAATCCCTTCCGACCAAAGGGGGACCGTAAGGGACGGAAGAGAAACTCCCGACTTGGTCGGCGTCATGTAACTTTTAACCCAGTAAACACGGTAGCATATCTGTAGAGCACGTGAAAATTATTTTCATACTGAATTAAGTCCATGTTGCCATCGAAAATTAATTATTTCTCTCTAGAGTTAATCTCAGAAATATAATTGAAGAAAATATTTTGATCCCTTCTGTTCTCCGGCGGGGATTTTCAAAATTTGAAAATGAGTCTACTTCATATCGATGGCAATTTTAAACATTAATTATGTAATAAAAGGCCAAAATATCTTCCGCGTTTAATGGGTTATACGTAGCTTGACATGTCCGCCTACACTTGCTTTTGTTCCCTTTTCCCTGCATTTATGATTTAAGAAAACATGGTACTTGTTTTTAAGAGATTGTTACATTTTCGCTTTTACAGAATATTAATTTTGTTATTGGCCTGTAATCATCTATTATTCTTTTCAGAGCTGTTCTCTCGTGTGATCGTAATTTTTAAACAACAGACATTTCAATATCATAATGAAAGATACACGAACAGAAAGCAAATCATTTTGTTGCATTGTCCATACATCCATGGAAATCAGTGGATTATGATATAATTTGAGATCAGCATTGTCAGGAAAGCATCATGTTAGATAAGGAACAAAATGTCATCCATTACATTTTCTCTGTGAACAGAAAAATACTCACTTCTTCAATTCCTAGTGTTTGATAGCAGTGTTTGATCCCACTAGAACTCTAACGACGTAAGCAGCAAAAATATGCAACTTATATTAGAAAAATAAAATCTGATAAGTAGTTTTTATTCTGAACTAATTCAAGCAATTTTCTCAGGCACCTCTTCATATCAAATTCTTGCGGCCTTTACGGATAATGCCAATAAGTCGACCATCGAGATATAGATTCAAGACATTTGAATCTGCCTACGTTGAGTGGTTGACCTTGCTTTGTTCAATGAATAATGGCGACTCTTGGTATTAGGAAAATTGCTCGAATGAACAGTAGAAGTTAACAATTGAAGGGATTTCGTTTAACATTACATATTGCGGTACTTCTATTCTCCGCCCCCCTCCACCCACATTTTTCTTGTTGACACCCTCGAGTGTTGCATCGTCAGCGATCTTCTTTTGCTCCTAAGTACAGTCTCACTATCTTCGCAAAAGCGTTGAGTGCGTAAAATTCCCCTGGTTTGTAGAAAAATCACAGCACTTGCTTTGCCGTAAACTGTAGCTGCAGTGTAGACAACAATCCCACGAAGTTCATGATCACAGCACAGCTGTATCTTATATTCTAACTGAGTATCCAAGGGACCAATCCCTCATCTCAAGGGTCAAGCAAGACTTCTCTGTGGTGTTGTGCTATCACTCAGTGACAGATCAAGTCTATTCTAATTCCAATGTGACTATGTTTGACGAAATTCGATGAATTTGGAAACATTGGAAAATGTGGGGGGGGGATGGGAGAGAATAGAAGCACCCATACTGCTGTTCGCAAGGATTCTGACGAGACCAAACAATGCCATATCCAGCTAAAAAGCAAGGACTTTCAGTTTTCAGAGAAAATGTTCGATATGATTAAATGTGTATTCTCAAGCGTCCTAAATTTGTGATTTATCAATGATTTCTCAGTTTGTATCATAGTCGAATGATGTCCATGACCAATAGTTTTCAGCCTTACTTCATTAAACGTATATCTACTCAATTTCTGAGCGACATAACTTTGACGGAGACGATTTTATATCAAATTCCTTTTATTATGTGCATGAAGAGCAGCATCTACGTACTCTCTTTGGAAACTTCCACATTAGAGATTCATTTATTATTTTCTGATGAACATTCCAATTATCCTAGGATTATTGACAAAGATAACTTGCAACTGAATTATCACATCCGATAAAGACACGAAGTTGACGTTGTGACGACACACGGAAAACTTGAAAAAAACTCAGGAGAACTACATCGAAGACTGACACTATTCAAATCAGTCCATAGCTCATTTTCAGGTCGGTTATGTGATAATTCAATCATGTCTCGGTAACTCACACTATTATATGTAACCTTCGTTTTCCTGATCATCCTGAACTTTTATGGAGATTTTGACGTTTTTTATTACTATTTCGACACGACATTTTCCATCACCAGAATTTATCGCTTTTACTTATACTTTTACTTTCAGGAAATTAAGGCTATAAAGTGATGTAATGAGCTTAAGTTTGGCTTTTTTGGGTAATCGGTACAGTAGCGCAGAATACATGGATGTAGACTGGTGTGATGAGCTTAAGTTTGGTTTTTTTCGGCAATCGGCTTCATTCTGTGGCTTTTTTGGTTCTTCTGTGATTTTGGCTAATTTGGAAATTATCATTAACCTACATTGGTTTTTAATTCTGGTAAATATATTTTCGAAAAAACATTGGTTGTTGTAGTATCGAAATCATATTCCATATTGCATTGCCTCTTGAAAATCTCATGCTTATTAGATGCAAAACTAGACGGACCCCAGTGGCCAACTGGCCATTGCTCATACTCATCAAAAATTCTAATTTGGGCCTCTACAAAAATGTTTGGGAACTAGGGTTTACAATCCCGGGATCTCGACCCTATTTCCGAGATTAAAAATCCCGGGATTACGTCTTCGAGATCTCGAGGTATTTCGAGATATTTGAAAGATTGGCCCTGAGTTCCTTCTAAGTGACATAGTTAAGAGAGTCAATGGCTTTTTTGAAAATGCATCTAAATTTTTTATGTTCCAAGTTTGATAAATTGCCAATGTGCTGTATTTGCCGAGCTAGCTGGTTTAGCCTCGTTCACACGATGACACTAGTGTCGTGACATTAGTGCCGAGGAGCAGCGCGAAATCTGGGCTAAATCAATGCCGTGACACAAACCGTTCAGACGCTTAATAAACAGTGTTGTGACACTGCTACTAGTATTGCTTCTGTAAACTGAAAATACTTCGTAAATTGATAGCTGAAAGATAAATCACAACGATTTAAAACAACGACTAAAGGCCCGTTCAAGGCTCGTTCAGACAGAGCTAGGTTGTGGTTTGCGGTCTTTGAGGGAAAAACCGTCGAAGAAACCGTCATTCAACCCAGTGAGTCTCCCGAATTCGCTCTATTGACAGGTCACCGGACTGCTACTGCAGCTGCGCTGTATTGGTTTTCACACATCGACAACGAATTGTGTCTCGGTGATTAATTGACGGTGAAAGATAATTTGAAAAAAATCATCAGTTATCGACAAAATGACATTGCAGTTGTAGCAGAACACTACAGAAAAGTTCTACTTGACCCCTGGGATGAAGGATTGGTCCCTTGGATACTTGATTAGAATACAAGATACAGCTGTGATCATGAACTTTGTGGAATTGTTGTCTGCAGTGAACGATAAAGCAAGTTCTGTAAATTTTACAAACCAGAGGAATTTTGCATACTCAGCGCTCTTGCGACGGTAGTGAAACTGCAATTAGAATGACAGAGAGGATCGCTGATGATGCAACACTCGCGGGTGTCACCAAATGTGGGGGGGAGAAAAGAAGTACCGTCTTTTTTCCAATGATGCTACAAAAGCCAAGTTAAAATTCTAAGACTCGCGAACATGTGGATTATCTTAAAAAGCGTCTATCATTATTATTTAGCACTCATTGATGAGTACGGTTTTGCCGATGGGAGACAGTGTAATGTCAAGTGTCAGTCATAGGCATCAGACAAGACAGTACATGCAAAAGTTTCTGCAAGCTGAGGAGCAGAGGAAGCATGTGATTCTGCAATTTTGGAAATGACTGTCGGAAGTGTTAATCACAAAGATAGAACTTTACTAAAATTTCGCAAATTGGTCTCAACAGCGATTAAATCAACGGAGGACTTCGCAAAATTATGCAGCTTAAACGACAAATTCGTCATGATGAATCATGTGATAAATGGAGCTAAGCTGTACATGGAGCCTAAATCGTTGGGCTGAGAGGAAATATCACCACATTTTTATAGCTGCCGTTATTGGAACAGTGGGAACAAACCTCAACTTCATAGACCGGTGCAACCGTAATAAATGAGTGTCGCACGCCTAGGCAATTACCATTAATACATTTAAATCATGATCCGAGTATTGCTAACGAGTATTATTAAAATTGCAATGAACGGATTAAGCATTCACAGTATGTTGATTACTTTCATGGCAACCTACCTTTTTAGTGATGTCGTAAGCATAAATGAATACTTCTGCTCCTCTGAAAAAGTTCTTGACGATTGTCCGATACTGAAAAAACAGTAATAGCAGCAGAACCGATCAACAAAACTCAATTAATCATACAATAAAGTACAATTATGTGGTTGTTCTACAGGCTCATCTACCCCAATCCACCCGCATCCAACTGTTTCTCTTGCTCAAGCAATTTCGTGTACCAGTCAATTGTAGGCCCTTCTTTTGCTGTACCTCCCTGTCACAGATAGCACAAGAATATGTTCCTGCAAATGACTTTTTTGGTGCAGGAGTCGGACTGTGGATAGATTTCACCTCTTTTTCGGTCCGCAATTCCTGTTTATTGTATCATATAGAATATATGCCATATACATGTACTACTACATCTTCAAGTTCAAGTTATTGGTTGGGAAGAGTCAAGATAATTTTCGATGTTGATTATAACTTTACATTTTCGCAATTAATTTCAATCTTCATTAGAAGATCATCGTCAGGCATAGAAGGAAACGTTTACATGCACAAAATTCAAAATTCACATTACATAAAGGGCAATAAGATATCATGAGTAAGAAATAAAGATGTAAGAGAAGATGAATAGAAATGTGAGGATGAGACAGATAGTATTGGATTGCATTTTATCAATAGCAAAGACAATAGAAATTGACTGTGATCTGACTAAGAGGAAAAGGAGTCACTATCCATTCTTTATCAAAAAGAGTTACATCACCAACAATTCAAACATGCCATATTTTTATCACTTAATCAATGCTCACAAAAATGATAATGAACTGAAAATCAGACCTATTGTGTCAAACATTAATGGTCCAACTTCCAAATTATCATGGCTGATAAGTAGACTACTCTCTCCAATCCTTAAACGAATTCCCGTACATCTCTAATCAAGCAATGAGTTGATTGAAGCAATCAACCAAACCAACAATCAGATACAACATTATCCTTGTAGCTATGATGTTGTTATCATGTATACTGCTATTCCTATAAATGACGCAATTACAGCAGTTATCAACAAATTGAAAGACTGTAATATAAATAGCCTGAAAGGATTGCATCTTGACCAAATTGAAAGACTTTTAATGGTCATTTTGAGAAATACCTATTTTGAATTTGAATGCAACATTTTTCAGCAAGTCAAAGGTCTACCGATGGGTTGTTGCTTATCAGGTATCCTGGCAATTATTTTCATGGACGCCATTGAAAGTGAAGCATTGAAAATGATGAATAGTGTTCCTTTGTTTAAACGCTATGTAGATGATTGCTTTGCACTCGTGAAAAACAAAGAGGACGCTTGTTTGCTACTAGAGCATCTGAATGCTCAGCATCCCAATATCCATTGGGAAATTGAATTTCCGACGAATGATGATAATAGCATAAGTCTCCTTGATTTTACTGTTACACTTAATTTACATGATCGTCCGCAGTTCGAATTCTACAAAAAGTCTGCAAAGAAAGACATTTTTGTGCATTATGACTCCCATTTACCCACAAGCACAAAACAAAATTTTATCATTAATGAAAAGTCACGAATTACAAATAGATGCACAGATTTATCAGTTTTAAGAAAACATGAGAACGAATTCAACGAAATACTCCGTCAACACAATTATCCTAGTCAAATGATAAAAAATACCAACACAGTACGAAAAAAGCAAAAGCAAAGACATACTGACTTCTTATATTTTCAATTCTCATATGTTTCGAACAAAATTGATAATCAACTAAAAAACGTTTTCTGCCGAGAAAATGTGAATATTAGATTGACAAGAAAAAAATAGAACATTGAGAAGTGCCTAAAAAAGTTCAAACTTGCTCCTTACAAAATTGACCCATCACGGATAAATCAATTTGCTATCGAAAAAACGTGGTGTTTAAACTAACATGCGATTCCTGTAAGAACTTCTAAATTGGAAGCACCACAAGAACACTCCACATCAGCTGCAGAGAGCATTCCAAAAATTCCACCTCATCAATGTACAAACACCTTCAAAATTGTCAAACAACACTTTTTTCAACAACAATTTTTACCCAAGATTTAGATGAAGCCAACCTACGTCTACGAGAAGCATTACTCATCGACAAATTAAACCCGAAGTTCCAATGGTAAATCTGAACTCGAACTTTACAGAGATTTTCTTTTTGTGTAGTTATACGTAATATTTTCTATTTTCCATCATGCTGCATCACTTTTTCATTTTTCACATCGCTTCATTTCCTTTTCCTCCTTCTTTAATACTTTATCCTTTTCCTCTTAGTCAGATCATAGTCAATTTCTATTGTCTTTGCTATTGATAAAATGCAATCCAATACTATCTGTCTCATCCTCACATTATTATTCATCTTCTCTTACATCTTTATTTCTTACTCATGATATCTTATTATGATACTTATGATACCTATACAAAAATACTACTATATCATATGTACTATATAAAATACCATGCCACATATAATCGTTGTGAACACCTTGAGGCTGTCCAAGTCTTGATTGAAAACTACAAAATAATTAATAATTCATAAGAACAAATTGAAAATCCAAATATTGCCTAACATGATATCTGAATGAGCCGCGAGGTCAAAATTGCTGAAATTATCAAGCTGATGTTATGGATAACAGCAGATAGATTTTTAGCACATCTGATACCGATCCAGTGACACGTATTCTCGCAACAAAGCAATCAAACTTAATTACACAATGCTGACCTCCAGAGTGCAGTTGGCTACTAATTTTCCCAGTAATCTCGCTCACAAGAAAATCGAGAAAATTATTTCAGTCCCTATATGTACCGGCATTTAATGTATTTCCCTTATCGATAAAATGATAATATTATCATTTTTTTGATACTATATTCTTAATGCTTTGAATTTCGATCTCAACAATATCTTGAAATTTCTTAGAAGACTATTTCCATAAGAAAGTGGACATCGGGCTTAAAAATTAATTTCTTAAAATCATTCTTTGTCTGGTGGGATAAGTTGGAAAATACGTTGAAATTAATGAATCCGTCAAAATTTTCATTACGTTCAATCCCAAGGAAATTATTTCAAAATTTTTTTTGAAAAAATCATGCAAAAAAATCAAGCCTAAAGGAACTTATTCAACAACTATCTCTCACTGACAGAAACTGAAGTTGGTGAGAAAAATTTCATTATGTGATATCAGCCTTTTAATAGTGTTAGACTGTCGGATGTAGTATTTTTGAATATCAAAGTGTATTTTGCATGACAAGACATGCAAAATACCCGAACGTAACCTCAACTGTTTTCTCAATGTCAAATGTACTGAACCAACATCTTGGAGTAACTTTTACACTACAAATATACTTAACTTTTACACTACTACACTGTATTTCAAATCCCTGTGATGCTTCATCTAAGCTATTCAGATTCAAGCAATGGAGAATGGCTTCACAGTTCATCACGCCCAAACGTTGCAGTACTCGGGCGTGATTCAATGTTGTCGTCACGCCTGACCGCAAAAAATGGATGTCTATTTTTTATCAATTCATCTTTTCATAATTTGCTTCAATGCACTCCTACTATTAGTGATTGAAAAGCTGTAAATTCATTGATGGCAATATTGGCTACCAAATAGAGTTTATACCTGAGCTCACGATGAAACTCGACTTTCAGCTGCCACCGCGCGATTTATTTTGAGTCAAGAATATTGACAACGTCTACACTATCTCATAGATGACAATGTACAAGTCTAATGAGCTTGCTGATATCGACGAAAAAGGCAGCCAATAGCACCGATACAGTGCCAATAGCCAGCATGGACATATCTCTAGTTTCACGTTTTCGCGTTCATTGTCTACACGAGCACATTTGAGTGTAATGCCTCTGTCTAGCAAAGAGCGCAGAAAGTTATTTCGTGAACGACACAGAAATTATACCTGTAAAATAAAAGATCAAGAATGCCATCAAACGTTATATCAAGCAAAGACAGACAACCATTCAAAATGCAACAGAATTAGCAATCAGCGCGCAATTTCCAAACGTATTGGTAAACGAAGTTGATCCTGTCATAACTGACACTGACATTGATGCAGCCCTTTCGAATCCTCCGAAGATACCTCATATTTAATCCTCTCATCAGTCGATTTCCTGAATGGAGAAGACTTTGTCAATTTCACGAGCGAGAAGATTTAAAATATTGTCCTATCCACAGCCATGTCTGTTGATGTCGCCCAAAGGAATATTTCTAAAACTGATGATGGCATCACAGCAATATTCGAGGAGAAATGGTATCTTGGAGTAATACTCGTAGAAGAAATGGATGACAGCGACACTGCGAAAGTAAACTTTCTTGAGGAGACTGATAGCAATATGTTCGCATTTCCTCGAGTTCTTGATCGCCAATCGATAGCGCTGCGAACTATCGTGTCAGTGGCCCCTCCGGAAGAAAAAACAATGACAAGTAGATTTATAACTGCTTCTTTAACCAATGAGGATTACAGTGCATGTGAAGATCTGTTCAAGAGCATCATGAACTCTGAATGATCATTTTTGTCTTAGATTTCAATTACAACAAAAGTGTCAACTTCGCAAAAAGTTTCTTTTCCGAGTCATTTCTGAATTATGAAAACGGGAAATACTTCTTGTAAATATTTATGAAACACGTAAATAAGACTACTTGCTGCCATATGAATGATCAAATGATATGTGAATAAAGTGATATGATATATCTGGAAATTATGAGAAGAGAAATATATTTATACAAAGAAAAAGTAATAAATGAGTCAATTTTAGATTTTAAATGAAATGAAGTTGCTGAAATAGCTCAAAGGATCAAGTCTTTATTGTGTGCCATGTTTATCTCTAGATGCTACTACTTCACTTTGACCTGTCCACATCTTTTATATCAAATTCAGATAGTCAAAGAAGTGTAAACTGTATTACGGGCTCTACAGATTTGGTGAATTATGAGCGTCATGCCCGAGCGAAAATAGGCCTAAAGTCCGAACTATGATCTCTTTTAGCATATACGAAAATCCTTTAGGTTTCGTTTCTCACCAATACGATATTCTGAAATTATAGTGCGTCATTTACAACTTCACAGGCATGCTACAAGCTTTTTTGGGAAGAAAATCAAGAATGAAATTTAGCTCGAAAGAATTAAGACCGGAAATTTTGCATGCACTCTAAGAGATGCTGCATATACTGCAACATCAAAAGCAATTCAAAAAATAATGTCTGGTGACTTGGTAACACAGCGGATAATTTCTGAAAACATCGATCGCGCCCCTAACGCTAGAATTGGTCAGAAAGCGAGAGTTGATTTATGAGGAAAATGATGCTAAACCGTCCAATCGATTCAAGAAACCTATAAAATGTGCGGTTGGGTTTTTGAGTGACCTCGGTTAAATAACATAACTTGGTCAAATAACATTTATAGTAAGGAAGTTGTAAATGTGATTATTTTGCTTTATTTCAAAAATGTTGAATGAGAGAAATTCATTCTTTCCCATGCATTTAAGAGAGAACCCGCTTTAAAGCACTTCCTTCCCTTACTCGTAGTGAAAAAGGTAGTCTTTAGCCAAAGAAATATCTACTAGATCTAAAGTCCGTCAAATTCCCTATCGATAACATTGCAACACAAAGTAAATAGGCTCAAACTTTCTGAGGAATTGATGGGAAATCTAAGAAAAAAGTATGGTAGGAAAATTTTCTGATGCATTGAGTGGTATTGCATTAATGCATGAGCGCATCTGCATTAGTGGTTATAGATTATTGCTGATCTTAACACATGAATTGAAGGTGATGACAGCCTAACTGTAAAATGAATCGCCATCGTTTTAAAATAAATAGTATCTAAAAGCAAATTCAGCAGCATTTATCGAAATTCAATACAACTGAGTAAAAATGATTAATAATTACAGTGCGCGATTACCTCATTTGCGAAACGTCGCTAACAAAATGTATCCGACGAAAAATATAGTCTTCTCTCAATTTAAAGATGCTTATTGCGTTGAATAGGATGGCCGCGAACAGCCATATCGGAGTAGGCAAAAACCAGTTCTGTCTTCTTCTAAAATTTTATGGCTAAGAGATGACGTTAAAAGCTATTTACAGGCCGACGTTTCACGCCTTCACGCTTCCTCAGGGGCAACACAAGCTAAAACCACAAGTAAGACCAACAGCGTAAGGAGAGCGTGATGACAAAGCTCTGCAACCTTATATAGTGGTATGCGGGATGTGAGAATCAGACTAAAAATCAATCAGTTCATGTTTGCGGTTAATGTTGGGCTTTATGCTCTTGATACAACGAGCTTCACTCAAACGAGTGTCGACAGGATTCTTACATTTGTCCAAGATATCTAAAATGAAGTTGTCAATAGACACAATATGCTTGCATTGAGATCTGTGGTCTGCCAGTGCACTGCTGGTCTTATTGTTAAAAGAACGCGCGTGTTCCATGAAAAGTAATTTCAAAGGTCGACTAGACTGCCCAATGTAAAAATTGGCACAAAATTTACAGGTAAATTTGTAAACAAAGAATTTGTCTTTGCAAGTATATTTGCTAGGTAACCAATCACAGACCGTGCAATTCTCATGTTTATTATATTTAGGTTTGTTTTGAAGGCTACTATAAAGATTAGAGCTTGTAATGTCTACTAGGTTGATAGGTAAGTCGTATTTCTTAATAAGGGTGTGTATTTTACAGCTAGTTTTATCATTTGTGTATTTCATTTTAAGGATTTTAAGGATGCCCAATGGGATCTCATTTCGGCCCTCCGTTCGCGATTATTTATTTACACAAATTGGAAACGGTTGCCTTAAAAGACTTGAAAGATAGGTATGCTATAGTCCCTGCCCTCTACGCTCGTTACATAGACGACTTTATAATTGGACCGTTTGACAAAGGTAGTGACTTTTCTAAACTTTTGAAAACTTTTAACAGCATAAGTAGCGAAATTAAGTTCACCATGGGGGTACCTGAAAACGGAGTCTTAAACTTCCTTGATATAAGCATTTTTATAGAAAATGAAAACATCCATTACAACTGGTTTGAGAAACCCTATCATTCCGGCACTGCCTTACGGAAGGATAGCTACGTACCAAGTCACGTAAAAAGCAACTATCTAAAAAATACTGTATAGTACGTCCAAAAACGATGCAGCTCAGAAGCCGCGTTTGAAAACTCCAAAAATAAACTAGACAAAAAGTTTCGTCAAAATGGTTACAAAACCTATCGCACTTTTAGAAATAGAAAAAATAAGTCAGTCCCTAAAGAACGCAACCCAAATATTCTTAAAATGAAATACACAAATGATAAAACTAGCTGTAAAATACGCACCCTTATTAAGAAATACGACTTACCTATCAACCTAGTAGACATTACAAGCTCTAATCTTTATAGTAGCCTTCAAAACAAACCTAAATATAATAAACATGAGAATTGCACGGTCTGTGATTGATTACCTAGCAAATATACTTGCAAAGACAAATTCTTTGTTTACAAATTTACCTGTAAATTTTGTGCCAATTTTTACATTGGGCAGTCTAGTCGACCTTTGAAATTACTTTTCATGGAACACGCGCGTTCTTTTAACAATAAGACCAGCAGTGCACTGGCAGACCACAGATCTCAATGCAAGCATATTGTGTCTATTGACAACTTCATTTTAGATATCTTGGACAAATGTAAGAATCCTGTCGACACTCGTTTGAGTGAAGCTCGTTGTATCAAGAGCATGAAGCCCAACATTAACCGCAAACATGAACTGATTGATTTTTAATCTGATTCTCACATCCCGCATACCACTATATAAGGTTGCAGAGCTTTGTCATCACGCTCTCCTTACGCTGTTGGTCTTACTTGTGGTTTTAGCTTGTGTTGCCCCTGAGGAAGCGCGAAGGCGTGAAACGTCGGCCTGTAAATAGCTTATTGCGTTGATTAGTTTGCTAGGTTAGGGCATCAATACAAAAATTCTGAAATTATTTCAAGAAAAAATCCTATCAGGCATATGCACGCACAGTGTACACACTTGCACTTTGAAAGAACGATGATATTTTGATGCCACTGCAGAAATGGGCGCGAGCCAAAAAAAATCGAAGTCCGGATATCGATAGTCAGAAAATTCGGATTTCGAATAGCTGACTGCATCAAGTTTAACATTGAATGTGCCAGACTGTGTCACCGATAACTTTTGAAAGTAGTGATGAAGTTCAGTGTCTGCAGATCGTCAGTAAAAAAAGAAGTTCAAAATGGTAGGGATGAAAAAATAAGTCTTTCAATTTCTACTAAATAGTCTTAGATGGTTTGAGTATTGAGCAAAGAACTAATGAAATACTTCTAGGTAGTTATGTGTCATAAGATGGTTTGCAGAATTTCAACTTAAAAACGTGGAAAATCGATTTCTAAATTTGAAGTGGCACGGATATAGAAAGTAAGCCATACTATTACAACCTACGGAACAGTGCACAACAAAAAAGATTATTATTGTTAACAAAATAGAGAGTCCCACTCATTGGGAGTGTGCACCTTGTATCATCCATGCCTACCCCTTATGTATGACCTTAGATTGCACATTAATGCGGATTTAGCCCATCCATGACACAGTTCAACACTTTCGTACATGCCAATATTGAATATCGTGTATGTCAATCAAATCAATCATGCGAATCCAGACATTAGGAGTGTGCTAGCTAGTGCCACCCCTCAGATTCCCCGAAATTGACGATGCAGGTTTTACTTACTCGTATTCATAGGTGTTTATAATAAATCATTTCTGCTACAAGTAAATGGAACTACCACTCACCCATGAGAATTATCTACTTTCCCCAAGGCGGAAAAATTAGTAGTATGGAAAATGGTGTTCGGGGATCTTTTAAAGTTTTAAAAAATTATCTTAGAGATAAAAACTCCACGCAAAAAGAGATTATAAACATTGCAAAGCACTAGTGACAGCTGGCATGGTAGACATATTTTTAACACAAATTGGTAATCTGACGTACACGTAGGCGCTATTATATAATCATATAGACAACCATATGTCCAGTTAATTTTGGCATTTGTAGAAATTGGAAAAACATGCAGAAACAGACCGAAGTTTCCTTTCAAATAATATGAGCACAAAGCGCATAACAAAGCGCTTTCGTTTAAATGAATACTGTAACATCCAGTACAATTCTTGAACAAATACAGGTGAAGCAGTGCGCATACTCAATCGAAGACGATGTAGGCCTAATTATTAATCGTCTTCGTATCCTATTAGGCGCGGCTAACCCTACATATTGGGATACATATTTCAACAGGAACATTTTTTAACCTATGCACATGCTTTGTGTGAAAACATTTAATCTATATAAAATATCACACTGGTATTAATAGCACATGCATATGAATCACAGACAAGTCACAAGTAAAAAATCTCTAACTCCATGGCAAGTGGGAAAACAGTGTAGTTTGTCTCATCTTCTTTCTGGGCTGGCTCTTGTCCACAGGATCTTCTGCGGGTCTTTTGTCGCCCTGGGCGACTTCAGAAGGCAGTTCCGATGCATCGACTGCCTGGGTGGGGGGAGGATCTTCAGAAACCCGACTTTGATCAGGCATACCACGAGACAGCCAAAGGTTTCTTCGGATCAAGGCAGTTCTTCTCGTTGATCACTGCAATTTTTCCAGTCTTTTTCTTCTTTCCAGGAGGAGTCTCCTGCGCTTGAAAAGGCCAGCGGCAGGCCTGCGCTCAGACGCTGCCTGTGACGCACGTAGCATCTTCCAAGAGTTGGCCATGTTTGGCAATAAATTTGTGTAGAATGGACTTCTTCGAATATCCGTTCGATGAAAGCAAGAAAACCCACGTTTTTGTTTGGCTTTCAAGGAATACTTGATGGTCAACTGAGCCGATACATTGGCAACATCGAGCTGACTTCGGTCGTTCCTGATCAGCTGCCCCATTCGGTTGAACGCCCCTTCGACATCGGGTCCGTTGAAGAAGGTCATGCGATCTTTATAACACTCCACAAATTTGGCGAATTCATTTCAGCTGTTACACGGTACCAGTAACTGTCCAGCCTTTCCTTCGGCCTCATTTCCATCACTTGATTATTGTCACTGGTGGTCGAAACGTAGGCGTGGATTTCCGGCAATGCAAGGACTGAATGATCTGCATTCAGACATGATGCCAGGTATTTCATGGAATCAAGGGCCGTTGAAGTGCCACGCTGGCTGGGAGATAAAGACGACAAAGCGGATATGAATGGGTTTTCTAGAGGGAGTTTTGTAAGAAGATGCCTAGTGGATCGAAGATAGGCGGATCGAACACTTTTCAATAAATCAGTAGATTTTCCCATGCATTTCTGCAAGTATTCTGTACAGGAAGTGCCAACGAACATGGACTTCAACGGAAGAAGACCCCCTTCCCTCTGCAAAGCATCAAGCAATGCAGCTCTGTCTTGTTGACTCTGCCTCAATGCCTCTGGAGTCACAAAGAACGAAAGAAGATTCAATTTCAAACGCCTCATTGATGGATGCAGCTGATCTTCATGCTGGAAAAGTTTCAAATAGCTTCTAAAATATGGTAGGATGTCGTTGTGGAACTTGATTTGCAAGAGCAAGTTCATTCGGTCGAGAAACAACACCTTTGCAATGCTTTCTTTGCGCGCTAAACCCGCTGCAGTGTACCGCGTACTCCTGATCTTTTCCAAGAAAGCACCAACATTCTTCCTCTGCTTTTCATCCTGAATAGTTTTGAGGTCTTTGAAGAAAGGCGTTTTGCTAGTACAAAGTACAAAATCGATGTATATTACAACATGTTGGCCTACTTTGAAAGATTGTAGGTAAACCTATGCGCTAAAATGACAAAAGTGCATCAAGAATAGCTAGCCGCACAATGTACAAGCAACAAACTTACAAAATCCTCTAAAATAATTATCTCTTTTGCCCGAAAAATGACAAAAGAATTTTTTAAAAATGACTAGGGGTAAGGGGGTAGGGGTCTGATTTTTTTTGATGGATTTGGACGATTCACGAGACCCAACCGATTTCGGCCTTTCAAGGCGGAATATCGAAAATTTCCGCCTGTAGGCGGAAAATTCTCATAGGTGCTACCACTTCAGGATGTAGCTGATTAAATTGATGGAAAAAATTTTTGATTAGGTAGGAAACAATTCTTGAATTTCAGCTGCCTACTGCTTGATGAATAGTATTTCTAACATTTAAATCTTATCATTCGTAGGGCACTGCTTTTTCAAAATTCATTCGAATGGGTGCAACCGTACCACTGCGAATCAAATTAGTATTTCTGCAGATTCTGAGACTATTTGAAGTAGTCTGTAGAGTGACATTTCTTGTTAACATGTTTGTTAAAAGAATGGCATTCGCTGCGGCTAGCTTCATATCCGTAGATCATACAGAATTTTTGGTTAACTGTCTTGTTAACATAAATGTCAATTTTTCAATAAATTGATGATATTTACTACAGAAATTTAGTCAATTGCTGAAATTTATTACAGGATTTTAGTGAATGCGAGTACTACTATGACTGGTTGGACAATTATACCGATTTCTATTTTTATTTTCGTAAAAGAGAATCAAATTCATCAAACCACTTCACCGCTTATTATGGGACATCCTATAACATCCTGAGCACGTTAGTAAAACAATGTCACAATTTCATTGAATGCTTTCAGAAAAAAATGTTTTATTAAAATTTCCACAACATTACTACTTACACTTTTTACTTATATATTACTACTTTTGACATTACCTAGTTTTTACGAACATACTTAATATTATAACAATCGTTAACAATTACTTCTAGCGTTGCAAATTGATATTGAAATTTTTTTGATCTATGCAACTGAAACA
This sequence comes from Prostheceraeus crozeri, assembly GCA_907163375.1. NCBI lineage: Eukaryota > Metazoa > Platyhelminthes > Polycladida > Euryleptidae > Prostheceraeus > Prostheceraeus crozeri. The sequence continues at coordinate 1,099,747 of CAJQUW010004613.1, read as the reverse complement.
TGAATTCTTTAAAAATGAAAATCAAGTGAAGAGGATTCATTCAACAAGCTGATGTTACAGAGCGATTAAAAAAAATTGATCACCTACATGTAGATTGTGCAAGCAGTGTCATTGGGAAGGTGTTTCTAAGCATGTGATTGCTAACGTGCTGAATAAATGACTCAATATGATTGCCATGTAGTTATTATGAAAATTCAAATATATATTGATGAAAATGTAATTTACAAAATAAATTATAATAACCTAGTCCGTAATCAAAATAATTTGTGATAATAGTGAATGAGTTAGCAGTCGTAAAATTGGGAGAGATTTTTTCTTGTTGAATTCATCATCACTGACCTCCCGTACAGACAACTATGTAAGTGCCTGATATTGCCTGACATCATCGACTCGCCTCAGGATTGATTTTTATCAAATTATCGATGAGATACTGATCAATTTTTCGAGGACGATACATATCTCGTGGAATTTGCTTGTCAGAATTAACCGAAAGTTTCAATTGGCCGTCGCTATCTTTCTGACGAACTGAGGTTGAATCTGGTCAGACAATGCGATTCCATTGGCGATGAGTCATCAACTCATCACTCATCTTAATCGAGCTTTAATGTTGATCGGATACTTAGACTTGAGATGAGCGGTCACTGCTACACCCTGATTCAATCAACTTTTGTCGAATCAAGAACCATAGACATTTCTGTTGAAGACAGATTGGGATCAACTTTTACAAGTGTCATGATTAGCCGGTCTCTACTTTAGGATGTCGGTACTTCTATTCTTTCTCCCGACATTTTCCAATTTTTCCAAATTCATCAAATTTCGTCACATAGGATTTAGAATAGACTTGATCTGTCACTAAGTTAACTTCGCGGGATTGTTGTCTACACTATAATGAACGACAAAGCAAAAGCTGTAAGTTTTCCACAAATCAGATGATTTTTTGCACAATCAACGCTTTTGCGGAGGTAGTGAGACTGCATGCACTCAGGAGCAAGGGAAGATCGCTGACGATGGAACACTCGCGGATATCAGCAACAAAAATGTGGGGGGAGGAAGAAAAGAAGTACCAGGATGCGGCAACCTACTCGTACATTTGCCCTTTGTTGGCAACTCTAATTCAAGTAAAGCATTCACTTTAACTTTCATGAATACTACATGTGATTCTTTCTCACTCATAGCAATTACACCTACAATGCAGCAATTCAACTGATCAAGAAATTCCATTCGCTGCAATGGCGCGCATCAAGCATCCCTTCCGCAACGAAAAAGAAGGTGTGAGGCCAGTTGTCCAATCAATCAATGACAAAGATCGTATTTATGGATGGCATTTCAATCTTAGTGAAAATAGTGTTCCTTCACTTTAAATCGATAGATTTTCAAAACACTTTTTTGATTGATAACCATTGACTTTGACCACATTTTGTGAAGAAACGAGAGAAAATGATTTACTTTATTCGGAGACATGACTCATCAAACGCTTTAAAAATGAAAAATTGATAAGTTCATCAGTATTATTCGATCTACAGAATGAAAATGGAAACCATTGTTGATACTGGTTGTAATTAAAGCATCGAATAAATTTGATACATTCCGCAAATTTTAGAGAAATATGTGCAAAATTCCGAAGGTTGCAATAGTCTAAATCTCAATTCATATTTAGGGTTTCTTATGAATCAATTTGTGGCTTAAGTCTCGAATCTATCTATCATGATCTTATCAGTCTATCTCGAATAATCTCAAGAAATTGACCATTGAATTGATTACCGTGAAAAATCATAAAAGAATATATCAAAGAATAAAATATTTTTTAACTTACCGTAACTTGTCCAGTAACGTCCCAAATCTCTAAATTCAATATTGAATCACCGACAGAAATTTCTTTTGAAAAACAAGCGCCCCTGGAATAGAATAAAATTCAAATATTTATTCTTATAGCAGGTATGAAGAATGATTTCTGGTCATCAATGTCAACTTACAAGAATATTACAAGGAGTGGCAAGAGTGATCGATGAAGTCTATTTAGTTGAATTATGCATACCGGATTTACTCTTAAAAAACAACGCCCTCAAATAAACGCCGTCCTCTAATAAGCGTTGCGGCTGAAAGGTCAACTTTTTAATAATTGACGACCTCTACTAAACGACACACCTTTAATATTAAGAAAACTATAAAATAATGACTTATAGCTGTAGCACATATATCATCTATTGAGCTAAGAAGCATAGACTTAGTTATCAAACACTGGAGTAGTGAAAACTGTGCCCTACTTGCGAGGGATAGGTACATGGATAGGTACATGTAAAATTTAGTGTTATCAATAGGTACATGGATAGGTACATGTATAATTTAGTTCTCAATAGGTACATGGATAGGAACATGTATAATTCAGTGTTATGAATAGGAACTTGTATGAGATCTGTTTTACTGGATAGGTACATGTGTTTGGTACACTCGGTTGAGTACACTGTGTTTCGGAACGTCTATGATCGAACTTGTGTGGTTTGGTTCTGAGCACTTGGGTACGTACCGATAGACGTCCGTTGTTTGATTTTGAATGGGTTTGCTCAATTGCGACTATTGTGACAATTATTTTAAATGTAGCACTATTTAGATGTGAAACTTTACTGTGCAGCTATGATTTAGTTGCTCCCCAATAAGAAAACCAATTCCAGAACTATGTTTAAAATGAAAAGACAAGAGATTTACAATGTAAGTTTAATTTAAGCGTGAAAAATAAATGACGGGTACAGATCACGTCTCTCAGGCGACTCCATGATCTTCAGGAAGTCATCACACCATTCATGAAATGTCTGATTGTTACTAAAGTCATGGTCACACTCGTGTACCGGACACTTCACCGGTAGTCCACTCCGCCTCTGAAGTGCTGACACAGTCAAGGTCTTCCACAGGGCCACTTTGCAGCCGCAACAGAGATGCATGGTCATGTCCAACTGACCTCCCATAATGACTTGGCTGTCATTTTGAAAATAAAATAATGGCTTTGAGGACATGCTTCTTGTTATGGAACGTTGAGGATAAGTACTTAACAGTTTGGAACAATGACATCCTTTATATAGTTATATATTCTTTAGGGAAGTTCGGTACCTCTCTGATTGGCTGTTAGGATTTCCTTTGTTTAAAAAGTATATAAGTCCGAGGTTTGTACCAATTCTTATCAAAGGTTCTAATCCTCACGTTTACAAGTTACAATTATTTTAAATCTACAAGTCATAATGGATCGCAAACAGAAAGCCGCAGTTGAGAACGGTACTGCTGATCGTACCACTTCGCCAGTGGAACGTACCAATACACCTCCCCAATCTCCGATGGAGCGATCGACAACACCAAACGAGCCGGTGGTGTTCACCCAAGTCCCTGCATCGCCCGACTACTCGAGTGATGAAGATAGTGACGTATCAATCGACACGATGCGTCACATGAATAAGAAGTCCATGCGAACGCCACTCTATGGAAGGGTCACGGTCAAAGTCAAGAACGCCCCGAAAAAGTACCACACGAAACGGGTCTTCATGAGGATGGAGCCGAACGAGCGGAACCTCACAACCGCTCTCGAATTTTCAGTCATCGACCTTGACACACCACGTCGCTGTCCCTGTGCGCCCAAAAAGACCAGGATCCATGTGCAAGTGGACTTGAAAAAACTTGTACCCTTTCCTTACCTTGATGACATTTAGTGTGTTTTTTCTTAATCTCTTCATTTAATATTCATTTGTATATATGAACAGACTTGTTTTATCATTTCACAAATCGGTCTTCAATTAAGGTCTGAATGGGAAGGGGGAATAACTATCTACAATTAATGATGTTCAATAACTGAATTGAAACAAAAAAATCAAATATGAAGACTTCAACTTGAAATAAATAGGAACATATAACTTTTAAAGAAACAGTTATGTTGTTAATTTTAAAATGCTTGTAGCAGTCCAGGATGATATCATACATGTGTCATACACGACACCATAAGAATGAGAATGAAAAGACCTTTCGAATGATATGAGGTATGTACCTATTCGATGGGAAAATCCTAGTTGTATGCAACTGTATGCAAGCAGACAAATGTTAGATTTTTAAATTCACTAAGTTTTTAGCCCATTCTTTAAAGACATGTAGCTCTCTAGCTATATGTCATACATGTGTCATACAATACAACATTAGAATCAGCATGAAAAGAGCATTCGAATGATATATTGTATGTACCCATTTGATGAAAAAATCCTAGTTGTATGCATCTTTATGCAACTTGAAAAATTCCAAATTTTTTTACAAAAATGACTAAGTTTACAATTTTCAAAGTTAAAGTTTTACAACTAAAAATGACCATAATATACAAACCTCTACACTTGACCTTGACCTTTGACCTTCATACACTTCATACACGGCGGGGGGGCCTCAAAATTTCGCGCACTCGAAAATTTATTTACCCATGGGTTCCGGGTGCCATAGATACTCTTCTTGCTTCCCTAACCTTAACCCTAACCCTAGTATTTTAATTTGATTATTTGAATTTTGGCGCGAAATTCAATTTTTCGAAAAAAAGTCTTTAAATTTGATTATTCACATTTTGGCGCGAAATTTGAATTTTCGAAATTGAGCGCTTAATTCAAATTTAATGTTCTATTCAAATCACACGTTTTATATCTTCAAATATGAATCATTATATGACTATTAATAATAACATATATATCAAATAATACATCAGTCCATCAGTTCATATTACTTTGAATTCACTCTAATGTTTACATGTAGAAATCTTTCAACACATATGATGGCACTTCCATTTCTAAGGTTAAAAATAAACCAGCTGTTCCAATTCTTGTTTGAGTTATCAATTTTGTTTAACCGTACCAATTCCAGGATGTGATGTCATAAGGTCTTTGTTCATAGTTGCTTTGAGAATTTCATATATAAAGAAGTTGCACAACGAATGTTCACTCATTTTCAAATAATTCAGTGTCCATAGCAGACGTCGTTCTTCGTTCCTCCGTTCTCTGGTTCTTATTACAATTCTGAAGTGAGTTTCATTGTCATGTTGTGTTACTTTATAGGATATTCGGGAGTAGGAACATTATTAAGTTTTTATAACCAAATAGCTTTAAATATAGAAGCTTGGGTTTTTAGGATAGGAACACTTTATGTTATATTATTAACCATGTTTTTTTTAATTTTTCATCCTATATTAAGTCATTGAGCAAGAGACATGAATATATCAGTTTAAATGTAAGTGTATTTGAATCAAGAAGATTTTCAGTTTGCAAATAAATAAAAAGATACCTAAACAAAGCCTTCATCCATTTTAAATATTTAGTCTGTCATCTGCTAGCAGATGTATAAAACTCAAGCTTGTTTAATTAAACAAATTGAGGATTGGTTGAAATTTTCGAAATTTCACTTTCATTCCATTAAATTAATTTCGAAATTAAATAATTTCAAGACAGCTACTTGTAAATTTCAACTCTTTCTATGAGCAAACCGTTTTCGAATGAAAATTAAACTTTCGACTTTCGGTTTCAATTTCAACTTCAGATTTCAATTCTTTCTAAGATTTATTCAATATCAAGGTAGTACTTCATAAAGTTTTGTTGATGATATATAAATGAGTTCTCATTTAATAAGAGATAAAATTATAATCAATTTTTTTCCTCTATAGAGATGGTCCGACAAGAGAGTCTTGCACGACAGCGCCTAATTTTTCACTTCTGTGAAACATGCCAATTACCCGTTCGACATGCCAATAAGAGCGGTCACAAGAACTGCATCTTCAAAAGTGAATGCAGGTATCTTTACTGCCTAACTTGCAAGTCATATGAACGGAGCAATGAAAAGGTAAATACCGAAGCCTCTAAGGCATTCATTGAAAAGCACACGCCATGTGTTCAGCAAAATGGGAGGAAGGGCATCAACCTCACCTCAAAGGTTGAAAAGAGGAGGTTGGAGCGATTATTTAACAAGGAGAGGCCGATGGAAGGTGTCCTTTCACAGGTGGAGGAGCCTACCGCAATAAAGTCCCAAAGAAAGCCCCAAGTCACGACAGTTCATCGATGACACCTTAAGTGATTTTGAGGTGAGTTCTGCCAATCATACATAATACCTTCAAAGGATAGCTTCTTAAAACCGAATAAATTAATTATTGGTCCATTATGCATAAAAACATATATCGTTTAAATATTTCAGGATAATGATGAGATGCCTCCTCCTAAGAAGACCAAGGTCTTAATTCAAAAAAAGATCATCACTAAAAATGTGAGAATACATTTACTCCATTAATTATTCTACCATGTAAAAAGTATTTCAACATTGTCACAACATTTCAGAGTGAGTTGCCTCAACAGACTTGTGTCAGTTTTGAAGAGGAGAAAGCGGCTGAATGCTTGAGAAATGTAAGTGTTAAAGTTATTCATTAGCTCTTTATGTGAAATTGAATATGATCTTTTCTTCAGCTGTTTACAGGTGTGAACAGTATACCCCGTTTGCCTACACCGGAGAAGAAGTGTCTTCCTAGTCCCGTAAGTGTCATTGTTTAGTTATTTGTCAATAATATTTCTCAATGCATGAAGTATTTCCAAGAACATGTATGCTTCTCAATGAGTTGCGAGCATGTTATATTATTTTTCTCTGCAGGTTGTGCGATCGCTGTCCCTCAGGAAGCATCGAAGTTTCCTTTCGACGCCAGCGACAAGTACATCGGTGGAAGACAATGAAGAAAAGCCCTATTCGATTCGGGAGTCTTCATCAGAGGACGATGAAACCTCGTCAGCGACTTCATCTGATGAGGAAACGTCGTCAGCGACTTCTTCCCCGACATCTTCCGATGAGGATGATGATCCTGTTACAAATGTAAGTATCAAAGTTGGTCAACTGCATGAGTACAGAATTTTCTATTAAAATATGTTTTTTGTTTGTATTAGATTGATTTATCTTTTAGAATGACTCGTTGCCCCGTGAGACAGAGGTTGGAACCGATCAGAAGGTCACAATCCAGCCGGAGGTAAGAGAAATTCACTTTTGTATCTCATCAATGGTAAATTGCTAAATAGATGATAAACAATTGTTTCTTTCGATTACAGGACTCCGCGATGTGTGCATCTCAGGAGGAGGTCTCGTTCAGCCACATCCGGGCTTCTCCGAGCTGGAGTGTGCGCCTTCCATTATCACCGATGATGACACTGGCTCCTTCCTCTTCGATCCCAGCCGCAGCTCCTTCCTCTCCGATCCCAGCCGCAGCTCCTTCCTCTCCGATCCCAGCCGCAGCTCCTTCCTCTCCGATCCCAGCCGCAGCTCCTTCCTCTCCGATCCCAGCCGCAGATCCTTCCCTCACGCTGCTGCGCCCGCACCTCCATGCGCTGTCTCCCTGTTCGGCAGTACAATGTGGATCTCGACGCGACAGCAGAAGAGGTACAAGACGTTGAGGTACAACTCCGTCGTTGCCAAGAGCGCCTAAAGGAGGTTGAGGCCCGCGAGGTGAAGTTGAAGGAGGACAATAGAGGTTTGATTGAGTCTCTAAGAAATATTACTCAATCAAACCTCCTGTTGGCCTCCCAAGTAGCCACCAGCCGACAGCATAACAAAGAAACGCTTGTACACCTCGAATGTTCCCAAAATGGCATCAGAAGAGTGCGCCTTACGAGGATGGACGATTTGGGTGGCTGTAGTGACAGCTGCAGTCACCTAAAACTCTACCATAGTGGTATTGTTAAATGTGTTAAACTGTAACTTTATTACTTTAACTTCTATTTTCTTCTTTTTTGAAAAAAAAATAATTGTTGAAATTGTATGTGTTTTGTCTTTACAACAGATCGGAACATAAGTTATTGGCTGATGATGACGCTGACGTCATTAGCTGGTAGATGTATATAAGGGCTTGCTAATTTCAGTCCTCATCAATAATCATGGTTGTCTGTAACAAGTGTGGAAAAGTGTTCACTCTCATAGGCAATTTGCAACGACATGAAAAATTTTGTAAGTTAGGAAAAACGTATCAATGTAGCAAGTGTCCATATAAGACGAATAGGATGGATAATCTTAAGAGGCATAAACTTGTATGCAATAATAAACCGAATGATAGCATAACAGAGTCAAATTCAAATAATCAAAATAGATCTACTTCTAAGCCAACAACCAGCGCTTCAACTAACATACAAAACTTTATGCAATACTGCTCTCGGTGTGGCAAAACGTATAACTCTATAAGTAGATTTCGACAGCATATGAATGTACATAACACAAATAGTGAGATGAATATGCATAATAACTATGGAACTGTTAGTCTCAGCGAAAGTGCACTCAATGGCCATGCACGTGTGTATGATATCACGCCAACAACACCTACTGTGGACATAACATCATTCTTAGAAAGCATGCGTTCCATGTTAGGGAATTTAGTGTCTGAGTTACTAAGGAGCTATCAATTGCGCGGTCGCCTGATTGCACAAATTCGTTATGTCCGTTCTAATCCTCAAGAAGAAGAAACTTTTCTCGCACGCACACTTTACCTCATCATCCTCAAACTATATTTATGACTATGATGCTTGGTTTCAGGATCATCTAAATAGTCTAATAAATCATATTGAAGCCTTCACAAAAAAGGGTAGCAATTGGATTATAGATGATGTACAAAATATAGAGTTCAATGTAATAACAAGTCCAATACTGTCAGGTGGACAATCATTTCCTCTACCAAAGAAGTTAAAAAAACTCTAAAGCTGTCATTAATGTTAATTCAAATGCAAATGATTGCTTCCTATATGCAGTTTTATCAATATTGCATTATAATGAAGTACCTTATTCAAGGAATGAAGTAAAATCATATAGTAAGTGGACATCTGAGCTAAATATGGAAGGCATTTCCACACCAGTATCAATCAAAGATATTCCAAAATTTGAGAAAAATAATGATATTAAAATTAACATTCACTTTTATGAAAATGGACTCACAGGTGTTCGTTACAATAGTAACTTAACTTTTAGGCAAACGGTTAATATTTTGCTAATTCTAAACAATGGAGCAGCACACTATTGTGGAATTCCAAAGCTGTCAAGATTGTATAGGAGAACTTTAAAAAGACATAAACTCTTCTGCGAAAGATGCACTCAGTCATTCACATATAAAACAACACTAGAACGACACTTCCAGTTTTGTATTTGAGGAGAAGCACAAATAGAAAAAATACCATCGGATCTAAAAGTACTAACAAGTAGCATGGAATATCAACTAAGTCCTCCTTTAGTAATTTATGCAGATATAGAGTGCTACATTGATAATAAAATACATAAACCTGCGGCCATTGGAGCTTATCATGTCTGGCATAATGCCTTTCAATCAAAATTTGAAAACAAGTATTACCTCTTTGAAGGTGAAAATTGCATTATTAGTTTCTTGCACCACTTAGAAACTGTAGCCCAAGACTTATATGACAACCAATGTGCAACAACTAGGCAGCCAATGTCACTGTCAGCGGATGAAAAAGCACGCCACGAGAATGCAGAATGTTGCAACAAATGTAAATTGAAATTCAGCGATGAAGTCATAAAAGTTCGTGATCATGATCATATCACCGGACGATATAGGCAAACATTATGTAGGAAATGCAATCTCCGATTAAGACTTAACAGACGGGAGCTCCCCATATTTTTCCACAATTTTAAAAATTATGATAGTCACATCGTTTGCTATAAAGCGATTGGAAGAATGAAGTCTTGGAAATTAGATGTTGTAGCAGCAACTGCTGAAAAATATATAACTTTATCCGCCAGTGTCCATGTAAATGAATACAAAGGGAAGACAGTATACTTTAAACTAAAATTCTTAGACTCATATCAATTTCTAAGTGCATCCTTGAGTGAATTAGCCAAGGGCTTGCAAACGTATGAGCATGTAGAGACATTAAGGGTAGAATTTCCACAATTAAGTGATAATGTTTTATATCAGAAGGGAGTGTTTCCATATTCATACTTCAAAAACTTAAACACGTTGACGGAAGACTGTCTACCACCACAATTTGAATTCTATAATGATCTTACTCGTGAGCATTGTTTCGATAGTGAATATGAACACGCTAACAAGGCGTGGATTGAATTTAATTGTAGCACATTTGGTGATTACATGCTGGCATATCTGAAGTTAGATGTTTTATTGTTGGCAGACATATTTGAAGTGTTTAGAGCATTGAGTCAACGTGAGGATGAAGTCGACCCTGTACATTTTGTCAGTCTCCCACATCTTAGCTTTACCTCAGCACTAAATTTCTCTTCCAATGATCCCCCACACTACATACAAGATGAAAATATGTACAATCTATTTGAGCGAGGAATTAGAGGGGGTATGACTTTCACCAACATTCACCGAGCGCGTGCACGCATTGAAGAATTAGGAAATAATACACATGAAAGTCGACATTTGACCTACTTAGATGTTAATAACCTTTACGGTTCTTCACTCAGTAGAAATCTACCCCACTCAAATTTCAAATGGTTGAATGAAAGGGAATTAGATAATTTTTTAAATGAAGAAAATGTTCAAAATATAGATGATGATGGTGAAATCGGCTACATTTTTGATTTAGATTTAGAGTATCCTGCAGCCATTCATGATGACACTGCCGATTTCCCATTAGCTCCAGAAATGCAGATGATTGAAAAGAGAATGTTTTCACACTATATGAAAAATCTATATGAAAAAGTAAGACCAAATACACATTTTTCTTCTATCAAGAAACTTCTGCTCCATCAATTTGATAGGGAAAATTATGTAGTCCACTACTCAATTTTAAAATTTTACTTGCCCATGGGCATGAGAATCACTAAGATTCATAGTGGCATAAAATTCACACAAAAGCCTTGGTTAAAACATACATTGATATGAACTCTCAAAAGAGGGCTCAATCAAACTCTGACTTCGAAAAGTCATTCTACAAATTGAAAAATAATTCCTTATATGGTAAAACAATGGAAAATGTAAGGAGAAGGAAAAAATTTAAACTAGACAACAATGAGAAACAACTACTGAAATTGTCAAATCATCCTCTCTATGTTCAACACAAAATATTTGATGAAGATCTGGTTGGTATGGAAATGTACAAACCTTCAATAGTTTTAAATAAATTAATATATGTTGGTCAAGCAGTACTTGACTACAGTAAGTTGGAAATGTATCAATTATATTACAATGATCTAAAAGGATGTCCACTGATAAATAGAACGCGGCTTTGTGGAGGTGATACCGACAGTTTCTTCCTATGTTTATACACATCACCATCTGTCCGTCTGGAAGATATACTTCTATACTTCGGTGAAAAGTTTGACTCTTCAAACTATGATAGTCATCACCGACTATACTCAACTACAAACAAAGCTAGATTAGGTTGTTTTAAGGATGAGTGTGCTGGAAAGTTGCTTGAGGAAATGATCCTACTAAAACCGAAAATGTATTCAATGAAATATCTAGACTCTACGAATCATAGCATCAAACGTGCAAAAGGAATTCAGAGAGCAGCAGTTAAAAAATTGAAACATAATGACTATAGGAGTGTCTATTATAGTGAGAATGATACAACTGAAGATATGACAATTATAAATTCAAAAAATCACATAGTTAGCACAAAATCATTTAGGAAGCGAGGTCTTTCACTTTGGGAAGATAAGCGCTGGTGGCTGGATAAAAATTTATCATTACCATATGGACACTACAGCCTAGGTCTTCCCCCACCGTCGAAGAGAAGGAGATGCCTTCCTGTCACAGGTGATGTAGAATAAGTCTAATTAAAAACAATATAATATTCCACTTGTAATAGATCTTGCGATTGCTGCATCTTCCGACATGTAGCAACACTTACTAATACATAAGTAGTCTTACTAAAATTGAAATTTCTACATCTTTCCGATATGTAGAAATGATTACTAATAAATAGGTAGTCCTAATGTGAATGAATATGTGAGGAATTTGTACTCAACATCATTCCGATATCTTGAGCTAATAAAATAACAAACTTTAGGCAAACATTAAACCTAAATTTGAAACATAGCTTTCGGAACATGCCTCATTACATTAGAACATGGAAACTTAGTGACGTTCAAAACGTTCACATAACAAATTCTAAAAGAATAGCATTTCGTCATTCAATAGCAAATAGTGATCGAAAACATCGTGGCGTTTGCATTAGTATTGACTCATTCACTTCACTGAAAGACTTTGCGGATCTCATTGACAACCATAAGACTCGGATCAAGATTCCTCTCGATGACAAGGTATGGATAAAGTGTGATTATTCAGTCAAACTATACGTCTGTTCACCAAAACGTGAAGATGTTGAATATCGATTTTTTCGTTTCAGTGACGTCACATGGGAAACCTTTACAAGGGAGATACTACCACAGATAACGTCATTCATTAAAGATGGAGGACATCAAACGGTTGGAAGTTGTAAATCGGATGTTAACTACAAAAGCAAAGTCAAAACTCAATCTACAAGAGATCGAGAGGAATATACCCAACCGAAAACAATGGTTACTGATAAAACGCAAATTGAAGCCGACAACGAGCTTACATCTTGGAAGACCCTCAATGTTAACATGGAGGATTCAGAGGAAGGATAGATCTCTCACTATCCTATTCTTTCCAAATGGAACAATCCAATGTATTGGAAGGGTCATGGAGGGTGATCTCTCATATCTACACTTAACTTTGGAACATTTACTTAGTGATTCATTATCTGATTGGAAAGTGAAGACAATGACCGTGTTATGTGAATTACACTATCACTATGATTTCCGTAAAGTTACATCATCACATAATCTAACTTATGAAGTGGAGTTATTTCCAGCAGCTCAATTGACTAACTGGCATCAATATCATGTTCATGTGTTCCATAATGGAAAGATTGTGATAACCGGCATTAAAGACATAAGTGATGTGCCTCCCATCATATGTGATTTGAAAAAATGTTTCATGAAAACCAAATTGTAGATTTTGTATATATGTGAATAGATAATGAAATATAAACATATTTTTGTTTTCCTTTTAAACCCTTGTTTTGGAAAAAAAAGAGAGCAACTTAATGATACAACATAAAACTTTATTTCAAAACTGTTTCAACATATTTAGTAAGAATTACATCATTTTTATCACAGTTTCTTGAAAATAGTTCTAAAGCACTTTTACAGCTATTTTTCAATGGTCTCTCATTGACAAAATAGAGTACATAGCCACCGCACATTAGAGATGTATTACTTTGAAGTGGGAACGATGTCACTTTCCTAACAGTCCAGAAGAACCTGTTCATCCATAATGCGATATCATGTAAACGAGGTTGATTAAGAGAGTCAAAATATTCGGCCACTTTATAACGATTGATGTATACAGCAATCCAATGTTTTCCGGGAAGATTGTTGGTATCCGTATTGATGATAAGCGAACAAGGATAGAAAGGAATTGAATCAGGTAAATTATCTCTAGAAAAGACATTGAGAAATATTGTCTTGGAGTAGGGATGAGCTTTCCTCATTTTCCTCAAGATTTCTATGTTGCTTAAGTTACTCATCTCTGATAGCTGACAGTCACGTCTCTCATTCTTGTTATCTCAACTTTGCTATCATAGATAGCATAAATGAGACAAGTAATTGTTTTCTTCAAAGGTGACTCAAATGATACCTCCAGTCGTAGATTTCCAGGCTTTGTAACTCCTACGCTTTCACCACCTAGATCTGCATCTGCTGTGAGGTTGTACATAATGAAGAAGTAGCCATTCTTGTATATATCCATTGTAATTCCATTTGAATCATCTGTATTAAACATGTTGAGGGCGGTGAAAGTAGAACCATATTCACGTGCGAATTTACCATCTTTGAAATTAGGCTCATATACTTTGCAAGATACAAATTTCCCATCCTGATAGAGTGCTAGTTTGCTAACATTAAAGTGTTGGAAATTGAATGGATTCTTTTCAAAAGCACCAATGAATGCCTCATTTTCCACAAATGTGATATACACCGCCTTTGGCATTGCAGCGGGAAAAAGATTTGGGTAGGCATGTGAGGATGATCCCGCACCAATTGTGAAGTTTGTCAACACACTGTGATTAACTGGATATATTGCATTGTTTTTCCTCAATCCTGTCGCATGCTCGTTGATGACTGACGGGTTCATTGTTACTCGCCTTACATTGAGCACGGCATTACTTATGTTGACTTGATAGTTTGTAGCTCCAAAAGCCATTAACGCGAACTCAGGATTTGCACGAATAAATTTTATTTGCATTTTAACCTGTGATAGCAGATATCTAGATTGACGAAGTAAATCAAGATAGATGGGTCCTTTCAAGTATAATTCCTTTGAATCCGCTGTTAAATCCATTCGTCTTTTCAACCCTGTATTTGAGACATCATCAAATTTCCCTTGCTTATCATCATACCACCCAGAAACTTGCAAGTGTGACTGTTTAGCTTGCTTTTGAAATTGAGTCATTGTATGTATATATGCTCCATATGGATATGCTCGATCCCCTCCTTCAATCTGTTTGTCATTCAATATTAGATACACATCTGAGAACAGACTGGCAATAGGAAGATTTGCTAATCCCACTTTATCCTTGGATGAATCGATATTTGTACCATCAGTCTTCTTAATTTGTATACACAACTCTAAATCAATGGATTGACAGTCAATATAATCTTGAGGATTGGCAGGTATATCAAACTGAATAGGCTGCTGGTTACCATCGATATTTGTTGTGGGGACTATGTCTACAATTGTTGAGGAGATTATGTCTGTCTGATGAGGGGGAGAATCGAAGAAACACAAAGCCGAATTGATACTCTGCATCGTATTAGCTCTACAAATATGTTGTCTTCCTTCGTTTTGACTTGTTTCCAGTCGCAGTGGAATTTCGTTTGCGCTTTCTTGCTTTCACACGACGTCTAGATTTAGAACGTGCTGCTCTAGTCGGCTTTTTACTTTTCCTGCGTCTTTGCTTAGTAACTCGACCGGATCCAACTTGTCTTGACTTCCTACGCTTCTTCCGAACTGTACGTCTCGTCTTTGTTAAATCATCTAATGCGTCAATGGCAGATTGCTGCGCGCGCATTTTCATAGATTCACCGATATCCTCACCTTGAAGCGCATCAGCTGCAACATTTGCACCAAAATCTAAAGCCCTGCTTCCAACACGCTTCATGATTGGTACGCCATACTTTTTGAGTGTTGGAAGAACCATACGTCTTAGTGCACCAAATATGCCTCCTCCAACTTGTCGTCTACCTCCAACAAACACGGGATAACCGCTCTGATATGATGGTCTACTGTAAATGCCTGTCATTATGACTATTGAATAACTATGGAAGGCATAATAGCGTAAAGCCTTATTCTCGTGACCTAATATGTAGGGTCAAAACAGTAACACCACCACAGAACGGTACTACTTCTCCTGCGTCATCATGAATTGATATGTCAATTCTATTGATGAAATTTCGGCTGATTGGTAGATACATTGTGTTAAAAAATTCTCGATTGATTAGTTGCTTCCTTACGGATGAGAGAGGAAATGTGCGCAGAAGTGGGGCCTCAATGTCGCCAACCCTTGTATATTCAATAATGTTACAATAGACGTACAAGTTACTTATATCACGCTCTAGTGATGGGGTTGTATCGCCTATTGATGTGCCTTCATAAATAGTTGATTTTGAGAATCCCAATGTGGTCGTTAACACGCTATCCAGCTTGATAAGAGAGTTCTTCCCTACCTTTACAATCATGCGTTTCTTATGTGGGTCATAAGAAAAGTGATATTCATCTGCATCAAGGTAATTTACACCAAACTCATTTAACTTTGTACACAATTCAGATGGCATTTTCAAGCTTTCAATGTTCAAATTAACTCTTTTTACAAGTTCACTGGAAGTAGACAATTCATCACCCAATATGTCTTCGCTGTATACGTGGATATCCCATGAAGCATTTGTTGATGCTTTGAGTTTAGAAGAGGACAATTGAACCTTGAATGTATCATTTAATTCTGTCAACCAAGGTGCGCTTTCAAGGCCCTTAAACATCCCAATCATTTCAGATCCGAATTCAATAACAGCGGACTCAGACTTTTCCAATGGTGTCTTTTTAGTAAAAACAATAAATTCTGCCTCCGTTTCAACAGTAAACAAAGTTACTTTCGCTTTCTTATATTCACAAGTCATTAACGTTTCTGGCACTGATCCTTGAAACTTTCTTGCAAAGTCTTCAACACTTCTAATGACCTCAAATTTATTTTTTACTCGGATGCTCCTTTTTTGTAATGCATACAATGGCACAATTCTACATTGAAAATCAGTGACTTTCCTCTCCGAATTCCACCCACGTCCATTGTACCAATACCTTGATGAGAAAGTTGCTCTGGAATACCCAAAAGTATGACTCAAATCCTTACCTAATACAAGAAGAACATGCTTCCCTTCCTTCATCAATTTTGTTGACCCCTTTATGACTGGTTTGTAGAATTTAGCTTGAAGAGATCATTTATTCGTTCAAACATTCTACCGATTTCCTTTTCTGTATCTTGCAAGCTCATTGTGGGAACCTTAGAATCAAAAGTTGACGTTGCAAATGCCTTTTGAATTTTAATCATGTTTTGGACAGATGGTAAAGATGTTGAAAAAGGATGTAAAGTTAGATGATGAAAAGCCCATGTACCATGTAGACTATTTTGAAATATGCGAAAGCAATCATCCTTCTCTCGCACTTCTTTATGTAATTCAAAATAGTTGTTCTTTAGCAAACTGATATCGTTGTAATAAGTAATTTCAGTTAGAGCAACTTCATGGGGTCCATGCAGAGTAATTGGATTAGCGAATTCAACAGAGTAGAGAGATGGTTTGTTACTTGGGAATATCTTGGGGTTGCTATTGCTTGAAAGAATGATGTTGAAGTTAGTAGACATGTCAAATTCATATATGGAAGAAGTCACATGCTATATTAGCTTAAAAGTTACGAGTGTCTCCCACCTCCACATTTTGTAGATCCTGGTGCGTTATCCAGCTATTGAATGAATCAGGATATCCTTTCCATTTAACTAGATATTTCCTTTGATTGCCATGACCTTTCCTCCTAATTATTTTGTCAATCATATACACCTCTTCACTTCTGTCTACTACTTGCAATTCGTAAGAGTAAAATTTTCCTTCAATTGGATTGCCATGGTAATCTATTAACTTATACATAGTGGGTCTAAATTTTGTATTTACTTCATCCACAAAAAACTCTTCTTCAGTCCAATTAGGTAGATACCCCTTCTCAAATGTAGACTTAACCTTTGAAATCCGAACTCTATCACCAACATTAATTTTCTTTTCATTGGAAATGTTTTTCGCTTTCTTATCATACAATCGAAGCCATACATCCATCGCATTATCTGGGGTAACATCAACTGGTTTCATCTTAATGATTCGATGGTAGCTTTCATTGTAATTCTTAATAAATTTCTGCAGCTCACCTACCCAAACATGTGTATTTTTTGCAGTGAAATAGCGCCATATTTTTGTCTTCAGTGTGCGATTGAACCTCTCAACCATGCAGCTTTATAAGCACTTTTGACGCTAAACAATTCCACATTATGACTTTTAAGGAGACTTCGAACATGAGAGTTTTCGAATTCCTTCCCTTGATCGGTCTGTATTCTTTGCGGAACACGCCCCTCATCGAAAATGCTCTAAAAAGCCGCTTCAACTTCTGGTCCTCGTTTAAATTTCAACGCACGTGCCCAAGCATAGCGAGATAAAATATCTATTACGGTTAAGATGTATTTATAGCCATCATTGTACTGTGATATCTGTTGCATGTCAGCCAAGTCCGCTTGCCATTGACTATCTATATTGTTAACAACATATTTTCTTGTTGGAAACTGCTTTCTCGCATTTTTGTGAAGAGTGTAAGTCGGTTGACTCCTCAACCACTTCTTGACTTTCTGTATTCCCACACCTGCTGCACGAGCTAGAACCTCCGGACGACTGAAACTTGCGGGATGATTTAAGTCGTAATAAATCTTCCTCAGCTTCACGGCTGTACTCATCGTCTTTGTTCTGATTTGCACGCGTATTACTCGCACAGCAACTGCTAACACAATTGATATCAACCTCTATGCCCTCTTCTGCTTTACCTTCGAGCGCAGATTTCAAACAACAGCAAAATTTTTGTAACGACATGATATGAGAGAGGCAAGGCTTAATTCATATTTTCTTAATATTTACTATACTCCTTCGCAACACGCATTGAGCGCCTAGTAGCTCTTTTTGGTTGCAGATCATCGGGATCATGAAGCTCTCGCTTGACCGCCATCGTGGGTGTTTTACTCTTTGATCCATCTTGTAAGTGACCCTTATCCAATTCATTCACAGTCGGTCCTCCAATAATATTGTGAGGTACATTTTGATCAGATAAAATTTTCTGAAAATATGACCACCCTTGTGGTGCACCTAGTTTTCGCCTTACATCTCTGACAGCATATTGCAGAAGGTCATCTATGTGACTATTTCTAATAACATCACCAGTTGTTTCATCTATTATCTCTCCTCTCTCATTGAACTTCACATGTGAATCAATGAAGTCAAATAATCGCTCAGCACGCACACGATATGGTCGAGGTGTTGACAAGGTTATAAATCGTCGCAACTTGTCACGAATCTGTCGCCTCTCGTCAATGTTTTCAGCTGCTAACTGCATTCGTCGATAGGGATCCTTAATCTTCTGAATTTCCATATCCTTTTGTGTTAGTTCCTTAAGTTGATTCGTAATAGGTTGATTTATATTTTTGACTTCCTGTGCACTTTGTAATGTAGTCAATTGTACATACTCCTCTTGAGGAATGACTACCATCTTTGAATACGACATGTTTGAAAATAATAAGGCAACAAAGTACATTGCTTAAAACTAACTGTGAACCGAGAAAACTGTCATTGGTTCAGCGGAATTAGGTATGATATTTGTTCGAAATCGAAGTCGTTCCGGACATTCCTGGGTTAGATCAATAAATAGATAGCCATGTGGTTTCTTTGTTACATCTTCATATATTTTTGAAAGTACTTTAGGTTGTTGAGGTAATATCTGTCTACTGAGATGATGTATCTGACTGCTATCTCTTGGATTTTTAAATATTGCCAAATAATGTGTATTCAAACTTCTAGTTCTTTGCTCTTTCCCTCCATCGAAGATGTTTTGGGTGATGTAGATAATAAAAGCTTCCCTATGATGTGCAGTTTGAATGAACATTTCAGTTACATCCTTTGAAGATTTGCTTTCTCGTAATAGATCATCTAATACTAGTAAGTCACCTGCTTTGATATCCTCAGTTGATGGCAACCCTTGCTTCACCTCATAACCTTTCTGGCGAAGTGCAGAATGTAGTTGTGGTTGAAATATTCCATAATACCATTTGACTCTCTTAATTTCCTTGTTAAACATTTCATTTCTATATTGTAGCAATTCAGTTACAAATGTAGTTTTACCGGACTGACTTGGTCCAGCGACACACATTGTGCGATCAGTGAATAGACGAAAATCTGTCATCTTATAATTCCATTAACATTAAACTCATCATCCCGCTAATTTTGCTTAGAACAACAAAACAGACACATGTTCCAGATCACGTTTATTTACATTCAGAATAGAAACTTTCAAGTTACATTTACAAATTAAAACATTTGTGTTTCCTCATCACAATTAGGATTATAGAAAGTTTTCAAGTCAGCATCTTGGCGCTTCAACTTCAAAAAACACTTAACAAGTTGTAGAGGGAAACTGATATACACTCACATCGGCTAGAGTCTGATTTGTAGCAGTTATGAGCTGCTCAATGTCTTTCATTAGATGTTTTGAAATTGGACAGCACATACAGCAGGGCTTTGAATGGAAAGTCTTTAAAATATTGGCATAGTATGCCCGCAAACTGATTACCTCAGAATGTCCTTGAGCAGCCACATTGATGCTTACTGATGGCGGTCCACTGAACAAGTCCAGTTTGCATTTCTCACCCTTCTCGTCATAGTAGCTGGAAGTGATAATGTCATGGAGACATGTGTTGAGTTTCCGTTGGATACTGCTGCACCAACAGCGAGAGTATTCCGGTACAATCTCCGTTTGAGCTAGTGGGCGAAATACTTCATTGAGCCAAAATCTTGCAACTCGTGTAAGAGCGTTGTTCACGACTCTCATTAACATTCTCTGCACCACAACGTCCTCTCCGCAGCGGAAATACTTTACTATTTCCTCCATCAGATCCACCAAATCCGCTTTATAGCCAGTTATATTCACGGCAGAATAAAATATATTGCCGGTGAAGAGTTGACTTCGGTAAATTATTGAAATGGGAATGTTGGTAGTGAACGACATGCTGATTGACATTGTATTAGCCTCAAATTATGCTTGAAATAGAACGGTACAATGTCCTCCTTATATAGAAAAGTCACACAAAGACACAATAGTGACCAATCACAGACCTGCATGATGACTCATCATGCACGATATACAGTGACTGTTGAAGATATTTCTTCATCACAAAGGGGACAAGATGAAGTTTCAAAGGGTACATAACATGTAGAACACATAACGCTATGAGAACATGGCAAAAAGAGAAGGGATCGTTCCTGTTTAAAACATTTAACGCAGTTCCGTTCACATAATAATTTAAATGTCTCTTCTTCTAATTTCCTTCTGAAGTCACTTTTATTGGGAGAACTTTTTATTAAAACACTGTCAGATGTCTCTTTCTTTCCAAATCGTTCCAATTTGATCCTCCTAATTTCACTATCATTGCAGTGTAGCATGGAGAAATCCTCTATCCACCTGCGATCCAAATTGTGATTCATTGCATGCTCATCTACATCCATTAGTCGATCAACTAAATCACCAGCGTTGATATTTTCACTGAGATTTGTTACAGTTTCTATAGCTTTGAACGAATATCCAAGGTCTCTTGCGACAACCCACGACGTTGGGATACTAGTCATCATTATGTATGTCATCAAACAACTATCTCATATTTATAGCTTAGTTTGTCTACGTAAAAGGAAAATCAATGTGTCATCTTGATTACAATGGTTTCAATAGTCACAATAGTCGCAATTGAGCAAACCCATTCAAAATCAAACAACGGACGTCTATCGGTACGTACCCAAGTGCTCAGAACCAAACCACACAAGTTCGATCACAGACGTTCCGAAACACAGTGTACTCAACCGAGTGTACCAAACACATGTACCTATCCAGTAAAACAGATCTCATACAAGTTCCTATTCATAACACTGAATTATACATGTTCCTATCCATGTACCTATTGAGAACTAAATTATACATGTACCTATCCATGTACCTATTGATAACACTAAATTTTACATGTACCTATCCATGTACCTATCCCTCGCAAGTAGGGCACAGTTTCCACTACTCACTGGAATGCATAATGATATAGCCTCATGATGCAGTCTATATTATGATGGAAAAGGCACATTATAAAAGCATCACATTCAACCTTTTCTAAAAAATAAACTAGTCTACACGCGTGGGCACGCCCCATACCGCTCGGTGTTTGTTTGATGATTATAATCACGAGGGTCAACCGCTGCTCTCATACCCTGCTAATTTCATCGTTCGGCTTTCCTCTGATCAAGAGAAAGAAAATATGATAGTACATTTTATTTGTAAACTTTCTCTTCTTTGGCTGAAATGGAAATATTAGAGCATTAACTCCTAACATTAACTGTATTTCTTTTTACATTATTTATAAAATCTAACGTCCTGTATTTAGATATTAGCAACGATACTGAAACACTGAAAAAATACTGATTTTGAATTTCCTGATGATTATTGGTAGACAAACTTCATTTGATTCTCCAAACAAACGATATTGGTGTGCTCAGAAAGCTCTAGGAATATAACACAAACATGTAGGGCCTAAAACGTATCAATCATTATGCTAACAACGTATGTGCTATGTTTTTTTAATCTTATGTCACAATTGTAAATGCAGCCATTTAGATGCTGTGATAAGTATCAGCAAATACATGAAGGTAGAGAGATACAAAATGTAGCATTTTTAAAAAGCTGTGTGAGTATCTCACAGAATTCGGTGAGCAATTTGCAAATGCACTATGGCAATAGTGCATGTACAGTGTATAGTAAGAAGAGCAAGACGACTCCATGCTGTGTACACAACAAATAGA
This sequence comes from Prostheceraeus crozeri, assembly GCA_907163375.1. Classification (NCBI taxonomy): domain Eukaryota; kingdom Metazoa; phylum Platyhelminthes; order Polycladida; family Euryleptidae; genus Prostheceraeus; species Prostheceraeus crozeri. The sequence goes on along the minus strand of CAJQUW010004613.1, from coordinate 1,077,541 downwards.
CGTACCTAACAGCGGTATTGAAGAAACTGCGAGTATTTGTAAAATTTCATCGAAGCCTTCCCGAATCTCTTAGCTTTAAAGTTTCGGCGGCAGACGTAAGCATTATTCATCAAAGAGCGTGCAGTAGCAATCATCCCGGTGTTCATAATTGAAAGTGTGACAGTCTCTTCAATAACAGTGGTAGTTCAAGTCTCCTCGATTATAGGATATGTTTACTGCAGGAATACTTCTTCCTGTCACCATTTTACGATCGAATTCCTATCACTGATGCGAAGTCGGAACGTTTCTTCGGCTTCCGCTACGAGAGTGGCAATTTTTCCGACTCCCAAGGTTGCCGGTGGGAATGGGAAACCCATGGGATTTTTCCAATGAGAATGTGATGGGAATGGGACGATGTACTGAAACCCTCTTTCCTCTTTCAAACCCAATGGACAAACTTCAAGGGCCTATGGTCCAAGGATAAAGCCTAGGAGCCCATAGTTATAGTAGCATCTCTATGCGGCCACGGTATATAGTAGGCCTTAAAGGTGCATTGTACTCCATCTGATTATAAAATTCATACCTCTGCATGCATGTCCATCTTATCATAGGACCTATCAATGACGATCAATAGCTTTCTCGAGGGATGGGAAATTTTCTTCCTGTGGGAATGGGATGTGAATGAAACGAAGAATTCCGTTCCACCGGCAAGCTTGCCGACTCCACATCCCTCCCCAAAAGTCATCGCAAGGGCATTCAAAGTGTCATTGAAATTATTGATAAGTAATTATGTTTGCTTTTGTGAAATATCCCCCTAATCACGATTGCCTACAGCAAGGGATTAAAACAGTCCTTTATGAAATGACTGAATGCATACTCGTATTCATTCACAGAACATGCTTCGCGTAGCATAGAGCGAGTTATGTTTGAGAAGTATTAATTTTACAAGACAGACTTGTAGCAAATATACTTCCTTTAGTCCAGAAATGTAGAGGCACAGGCGTGATTTTAGCCGCCTCCGTCTCTGACCTGACATTTTCCTAGGGTCTATGAAGATGATTTCCGAACATTAATACCTAATTTCCAAGGAAGAATTCATGAAACAGTAACTTGGGTGCTGAATTCATGCGTACATGTATATAGACCTTAACAAGAAAGCTCATCCTTTCAATTGCCAAATAAGACTGTGTGACAAGCAAGCATGAGTAAAACATGTAAGCACATGACTTTGAAGTTATATGAGCATTCTCTCATTTTAAATTATGAATAGGACGTGAAAAAACAGATAAATAAATTCATTGAAAGCAACATTTTTTCATGATTTCATTTCATGCTATGAACTAACATGTCGAGGATCGTCCTAACTCTATGAAACGCCATATTGTGAGTTGACAACATTGATCGCTTGTAAAATTAAGATCTCAAATAAGTTCAGCATTTGATTTTCAAGATGCACGTGCACATGTAGGATTTTGATTTGAATCTTATGTCTATTATTAATTGATGTGTGTCGAAAGAGTAATTACTAGGGCAATCCAAGCGCTAAAAAGTACTATAAAGTATCATAACATATTATGAAGTACGGTAAAGCTATAAAATTTAATGCAAGTATTATAAAGTGATATTTTTTGAATTGAAGATATTTTCCAGGAGATATCGTCTTCTAATAATTTTGTATAATGTAAATAATTTTTCTTTCGTAATGAACGATCGACGCTCGAAATTCGCCGAGCATCAAGTCAACGGAAATTTTTGTCCTTTATCCGACGCCGTTCCCTAAACGACTGTTGCAGGGAATGCTTAAAAGCTACTTTACCCAGCAATTTCTTGCAAACTGTGTTGCACATCTTCAAGAAAACTGTGCTATGAAAATCAGAAATTTACAATTCGTTGATCGGTTGACTTTAGTTTTCGATTAAACATCACTCTAGCAATGTTAAAGCCGCTGCTATCAAGAGAAAAATATGAAGAAGTCTAATTCCCCACAGGTGATAGTCATTCGAAGGGCTAGTTGTTTGAAAACTGCGGCGTATTAAAAAGTTGAGCATTTGACACGCATGGCAGAAATAGCAAATTCCTTCAAAAAGTGACTGTTGTTTGTAATGCTGAGGCTGTGGTAAAGGATAGCGCCTAGTAAGAGAAATTATCAACGATTGCAGATTGCCAGTAAAGTATTGGTTGAGTCTTCAAATTGCAGCATTGTGTCTGCTTCAGAAGCTTTTGCAAATTGAGCTACAGATTGATGTCTGTCATTTGAAACCTAAAGTGTCATTGAGAAAAAAACAATCTTTTGAATATCATTTATGCTTTTCAATAATCCTCAAATGTCGTAAGATGCATTATGTGCAAAAATGAGGCAAGGTAAGTCAGCATCTGCTTCTGTAGAACTATCACTCTCTAAGTTGAAGAAATGCTGAGAAAATGTTGCATTTTTGATTGACAATTTTGCAACATATATTCTTGTTTTATCACATTCTACAAAATGATGAGAACAGCTGCAAGATGGAAACTTAGATATAAAGTCTGTGGATGGAACATGATGCGTGTATTTTCATTACGTATTGTAAGGTAATACATTTCAGGTCAATTAAGTCATAAATTTGTATTCTTTAAGAAATATCTGGGTTGCCCTGGTAACTACTTTTTTCACTAAGCTATTAATTCTTAGAATATAATAACAATATTTTTCATTTTCTGATAAATGAACAATAAAAGACATAGAACAATCAACAGTTACACTAAAGAAGTACTTGACAATCTAAATGATAAATTTATGCATTTACAAAGCACATGTATAGGCCTGAAAGCTTGTGTTTCATAAAATATTCAAGGGTGTAAGCGTATGTTTTGAGGACCTATTTTTAGTAGGCTACATATACGGGCTAACTATTTTGAAGCTGGATGTAGTCTTAAACTTTTACCTCATGAGCTTGTTATAGGCTTAGCTGACAAACGAATGCGGCCTATGTCTAGAAATCGCTGATTTAAATGGGTCTTCTTTCAATACATAATCAGGGCATTAATTCAACTTCCATCTTGAAATTAATATTAAAGAGAAATCACTATCACATCATCTCATCTTTAAATAATCGTGACATTTCAGAAAGTCTTTACCTAACTATAACATACGAGTAAGAGAACGCATAGCTGAGGACTATTACCAGTATATGATGTTTTCAAAAACCAGTAACTGATGAGATTATATGAAATAAAAAACAGAAATGTAGAAGAATGTACATTTCACACAAGATCAACGCATTATCTAAATGCACAGGCAGGTGTCAGCCAGGATTGTGGAGGCGGAGGAGGCCTTTTGCACAGAGGCGGGTTTCTGGTTTAGATTGAAGGCGGCTGAGAGAAAAGCCGCCTACACAGGCATGTATAAATCCAGTTGTGAATTATTTGTATTCAAACGTGTTTTCCTTTTAAGGAAATAATAAATAATAATACATAATGTAGACTTTAGTAAAGACAATGAAATGAAGACAATGGAGACTATTGAAAAGAAGCATTCTATCATAGAGTAACGTAGCTTATTCCTTTAGTTTTATTGAAATATTGATGTCATGCCATTTAAATCATTCAAGAAGAAACTTAGAAGAACAATGCAAGCTGTGCATGTAAACCGACAGCAGAGGATTAAAACTTAAGCATCAGCACAAAAAGGAATATCTGGTAAGTCATCGTATGCATTATTCATGTACAAATGCAAATGATGTAAATAAGTGGTCCTTAGTCCTTAATTCTATCTTCTGATGGCAATTAAGAATCTGGGCTGATGATAAGAAGCACTACAATTTTAAAGTACGGTTACAAGCTTCAGTCATTAGAAGTTTGAACATTTTTCATCGAGTGGGGTTTACAATCCGGAGTTGGAGTAGGTAATTTCTTTTGCAACCTCGACTCCGGCGTAAAGTGCCGACTCCGATTCCGCATCCCTGATTCCTGCATATGGAATTAGGGGTCCTAATCATTCTAATGAAACCTACGGAAAGAAAAATGGATTGTTCGTGATGGTTGGCAATAGCAATCGTGGTTCTTAAATGAACGTGCATTTGCAAGGTAGTGGGGAGCGGCGACCAGGGTTGGCAATAACATTTTTTTCGGAATAAAACAAACAAACAAGCAAACTTATCGTTTTCAACACGTTTCTTATGTTTTTTCAGTTGCGAAGGTCGTTACAACTAAATATGCTAAACGTCTGCAATAGACTCCTGACCATTGATTTGATATTTCGCCCTCAGTAGAGGATGAAATATTATACCTTTGTGTCTTTGAATGTCTTGTGTTCAATAAATTCACAGTAAATCATTCATTAAAGATACATAAAAGGACTGTTTTCTTTACTTTTCGAATTTTGAAATTATAGAAATTGTAGGCTAGTGTTATTTCCAGCAACTATCAATACAAATCACAGAGCTAAAAAACAGTGGCGGACGCAGAAATTTCTGGTAGGGGGGATGATTGGTGTTCTAATCAAGCAGTCAAACAGGTGCCTCGATGCTCTAGTTGAATAAATCCGTGGATTCAAATTCAGGCACGGCATTATGCTTTACAATTCAACATTCATAAGTTACATCTTCTTTTCAAACAAGCTCATTAGTTGACAACAATTTGTTATAGCATTGATATTCTTTGGTTATCAGCAATCATTTCAGCCTATTTTCCTAGAATCATTGAGAAATCTTATTAAGGCAAGAAATTTGACTGCAATATTCATGGGGCCTAAGGCTAAATTTGTAATTGTGTAGTCTTTATAAATCCATTCCTTTAAAATGCAATATAAGTTAGTGATAACGCAATAATGTTTTCATATGACGATTACTTGTGGCTTATTAAAGCAGCTATAGCTTACATGTATATGCATACTATGATCAGTGCAGTAGGCTCTTTGAAGGCCTAAACGACTGAATTCTATTTGATAAATGATCATCGTTTTATTTATAAAAATGATTCATTTTAGATTGCCAAAAATCCGTGTACATGTAGTTGCATTTTGAAATCAAAACAGGGAATTCATGAAAGAATAAAGTCAGTTCGCCTTTTATACTTGTTGGCGAACACATCTATCACATGCTTAATGTCAATTTTAATTTCTGGGTGGATGTACATTAAGGCAAGTCCAGTCAAACGTTCATCTGACATTCTTGATCGCAGATAATCCTTCAGCAATTTCATGGCACTAAAGGCCCTTTCTGCAGAGCAGGTTGTTACCGGAATCGTGCAAAATATCTGGAGCATCTTCTTGATAGTGGGCATCCTGAAATACATTCAAAAAATGTGCAGAAGTTTGTGTTAAATATATTCAAATCATGAATCGTAAATTATTCCATGAATTATTAATTATTGTCCTGTAATTATTAATCCTGAATTATTAGTCCTGTCCTGTAATTAGTCATTTTGTAAATTCCATTGTGAAATTAACATAGCATTTTAAACAGAAATGAAAGCAAGTCTGACAAGTAGGGCCTAGACCTAGGGCCTTTACTGTCAATATTTTCAATTGCAATAGGGCCTACTAGGTATGTAGCCTACTAAAAGTACATTGAATGCGGAAATTATTGAAAGATCCTACTAGATCACAGTGAATCGCTAACAAACTGAATTGTATTTTGTAGCTTTTTAGTCATACACTTCTATGTGATTACTTACCTTTCGGGCACTAAATCAAGAGCTTCCAAAGGTGTAGTTGGGGTGTGATTTCCACTTTGGCAGAATCGCAACCAATTGAGGAATTCAATCCGCACCTCCTCTTCATTTGGTGAGCCCAAAATTGTCTTGTACATTTCGAAGGCTGGGAGGAGATTATTCCATGTACTCGAGTTGAAGTTGGACGGAATCAGGGCAGTCATCTTTGATACCAGTGTGAAATGGGATGAAAAGCGAGATCGAAAAGATTCAAGTATGGTATCAAGATACGGAAACCAAATAGCTCTCCTGAAGTATTGGTCTTCATTGTCAGAAGGCACATTGGTTCGATGCGTTTGCCGGAGTGCAAGGCGTGGTACATGGATAGTAGCTCCCACAGAGCTTGCTAACCTCTTAGCTGCTTCGAAGGGTCCATGGGCTTCATCTGTCCATTCCGCATCATCCAAAGTAGATATGACGAAATCGACGTTTTCCACCGCGTTAACCAAGTCTTGGTTGACAGTTTGCAGATATCTTGAGACGGATGCGGTCAGAGCCATAACCTTCTGGGCACAAGAGAGAGCTACGATGAATGTGGGCTCGGTGATTGAACGCAGGCAGGATCTTGAAGTGTCAGCAGTTTTACGGTCAGTGGAAGACAGGAGTCGTTCGAGACATTCAACTATGTGCCTATAATTGCTGCAGAAAGTGAGCAGTAGTAGTAAGCAAGTGACAAACACTCGACCGGCGCCCCCCCCTCTGGAACGGTAGAGTGTCGTGGTCGGCCGCCGTGGTGCTTCGGGTCTGAGTCCCCCCCCCTCTGGAACGACAGAGGTTGTGGTCTGTCGTGGTGTGCCGGCCAGGTGGGTTCACGTTCACAACATGTTCGCTGACTCCCCCCCCTCTGCAACGACAGAGTGTGAGACTCGGGTGAGTTGGTCCGACCGCCTGGTTGACGTGGGCGACCGTCCAGGTTGACGTGGGCGACCGTCTAGGTTGACGTGGGCGACCGTCCAGGTTGACGTGGGCGACCGTCTAGGTTGTCGTGGATGGTGAAATGGCTGCCAGATTCGGATTCAGCGTAAAATTCTGCATCGGTAGGGTGAGTTTCAAGGCAATCGGCGAGAAAAAATTTTTCTTCAAAATTTTAACAGAGTTAGAATTTGGGACGTTTTGGTCTGTAGCGCCCAAACGAAGCATCGGATGGGAAAACGGAGGCCAGATTCGGATTCAGCGTGAAATTCTGCATCCGTATGGTGAATTTGAACGCCATCGGAGAGAAAAAATTTTGCTGACGTCCCCCCCCTCTGGACAGCTTGCTTCGATTTTGGCTTCCAGTGGACGGATTTTGTCGTGCGATAGCTCGTTTGAAAGCTAAGAGTGAGACAAATTCAGTGAAAGAAACGGCTTGTTCCTATCTGTCTTCGTTTAGATGTGAGACACCATTTAAGATTTTGGGACATTGACGAAAAACGACAGAGTTAGAATTTGGGACGTTTTGGGTTGTAGCACCAAAACGAAGGCTCGGATGGGTAAACGGAGGCCAGATTTCGAATCAGCTTGATGTTATTGTCCAATGAGGATCATCATCCAATGAGAATCAAGCATTTCTTTATAAATAGCGAGCCTTCCACAGTGAGAATCATTCCATCGTTGAATCACACGAGTGACGGACGCACATTTTCTCTCTCTCTCTCTAGTTCCCTGTTCTATTATCCAACTAAAATGGTAAGTCGCTACTTCCCTCCCTCTCCTCCCTTGAACGTAAACTTAATACAATCTTTTTTCATTTTCAGGCATCTACTCCATCTGCTGCACTAGTAGGACAAAATGGCGGTCAAACGTTACAAGGTTCGCTACGGTCAGATCATCTACAACTGAGGCCAGTGGAAGAAACAACCAAGGTACATAATCCTACACCGCTACAGCGTAAATTTAAACAAGCCTTGCGTTATGATGATCATAGCGTAGTACTCCAAACGGGAATGCTCCCTTCCACGGATGTCAAGATAATGCACAATCAGTATGGGGACTACATACTGATCCCCGTGAGTCCGTACATTCGCCACCAACTTGATATTATTGAGGAGTACGTGACATTAAATATGGACATTCCTACTCCTCTTGCTCAAGAGTGGAAGGCGAGAGATGACAAGGATACTCCCTATAGAAAGATTTGGGATGGTAATCACATTTGCCTACCGGTATCACATTGGTGTACTTACTATAAGAAGGATGGAGATCATTCAATACCCATCAGATGTGATGAGCTCGGAGAAGGTACTTGGGATATCCTTTTCAAAGTGAATGGGCTATATTATGGTCGACACAAGGATAATAAAATAGCCTCTCTCTCCATGCATATGGAATCCATCCTATATATTCCGAAACCACCCAACGTGGACGACATAATTGATCAAATCCTTAACAGCAGTGGTACGAAGCGCAAGTCGGAGAAGAATGCTACATCAAAACGCAAATCAAAGAAGGAGAATTACTAGTCCTTTCCTAACTCTACCCTATGACAATTCGCTTATGTGCTTTGAGTGTCGTAGACGTGGTCTTATTAGATACATTTTACTTCTTCGTTGCCATCATATCATTTGTGTATTTTGTCGTGAAAAGCATCGATGTAATTCTTCATTTTGTAATATGTTATAGAACGTTTCCTTAGATGTGTAAATTTCCGTTTTAGGCTTCTATCATCATTTTTATGGATTGTGAGGGTGAACCTGTACAGGAGCTCAGTGCTATTGCTATGAACAATTGGACATATCAGATTGTTAGTGTCTATCATCAACATGCCAACTGCGATCCCAATGTTGATCAATGGGCGAGAAAACACATTCATGGACTTAATCTGAAATATTTGCAAGACTATGGCTTTTCTTGTGAGAGTGCTCTTCTTATTGACTTTAAACGATGGTTAGCTGCTTTCAATGTTATACGCATCTTTTGTAATAATCCTGGTAAGGAGAGGAAAGTATTTCCCAATCTAATCATTGATGATATTTTGCTCCCGCCTTGGGATAGTAGAGTGAATCAACATTATCATGAAGTCACGAAACGTTTTAAGGATTTGTGTGTTCCTATTTTGTCTGTTCGTTGTAGTAGCTACGTTCATAACCAATGCTTCTTTCCTCCTTACCTCAGCACTGCCAAAGTCCTGTATGGTCATCATTGCTCGCTGTATGATAGTTATCAGCTGTATCTATTTTATCTCTTTCAAACCATTGATTTATAATGCATGCTTGTTACCGTTATTCAATAAATGTTACTATGAGAAGAGTTGTTGTTTTCATGCAATGGATGGGTTAGTTAAAGGGCGATCATGTCTTTCTCAAACGACTGCGGAACATTACGTTTTCATAGGCAAAGTTTAAAAGGAGCTGTTCAAGATTATGTGATAAATTTTCATAAAGATGAGACCGACATCGAAGCAGTGGTCGATGATGCTAGCACTCTATTTCTAGAGTTAATGAATACATTCTCTGATAGCATTGTCATGGCGCGATTAGTTGCGAAAATTAAGTTTAGTCATTTTGGAAAGGAAGAGGTGGAAAGTCGCTCTTTCCATTTTGCTTCTTATTCAATGGAAGTGGTAGATCACCCCGAAGAATTTTTTAAAAGACATATGATAAAAATTGCTGAACGTCTTAACGCATTTAACCATCATGGTAGCAGTCTAGTGATTGAAGCGATTTCAGATATTCACATTCAACTTTCCATAAAGAAAAATTGAAAATGCAGTGGTACTTGATTGTAGCACAACTGGTTTTCGAGCTATGTCTGCTCACTCTCGAAGTATATTCCTTCTGTACATGCGTCTGTTATTTAGAAAAGGCTAGCAAATTCATATCTTCAAAAAGACTTGCTATAGACATCAGTAACGGTGAAACTATGTGTTGCGATGTATGTAAGCGAAAGGATGGAAATGAAAAGCGCATCTTCAAGAGATGTAAGCATGCTTTTTGTCAACGCTGTTTCATACGTAATTGCATTCAACTTTGCCAATGTAACCACTGTGACATTGCTCATTTCGAGTGTCACTTATGTCGCAATAGTTAGTACCTATGCAAATGTGGTAAAGATAGGTTTTAGCAAAGACTAACACGGAAAATGGCGAAACGTAAAATGACGAAACGTAAAAGTCAAAAGTTTTCTTCAGCCATTCAAGCTCTCCGACGAATGAAAGCAAATCAGCGATACAATGCTATACGACATGCTAACGATAAATTCATTTGTGAAATTATTTCTCATGTGAGGAAGTTGAGGACGAAGAAATTAGCGCCAAAACAACGAAAGTTACTTAAGCGATATGCTACGAAATTGCGTTTCATCTCCAATCCTAAAGTCGCCCTTCAAAGAAAGAGGAAAACTCTAACACAAAAGGGCGGTTTCCTTTCAGCAATACTTCCAATGATAGCTCCTGCCGTGGGCAACCTATTGGGAAATATCTTTGGCTCTAAGCGTTAATTATGCAAATGTTGAGTCTCAAAGTAATAAAATGGATTTCAGACTTCAATGTGATAAAGTTCTGACTGTATCAGGTCCATCTCATGCAGGTAAAACTGTTTTCACGCTGAATTTATTGGATAAAAGAAGGGAGTTGTTTAAGGAACCTATCAATCAAGTGATTTGGTGTTATGGTATTTATCAACCGTCGCTGTTTCAGGAATTGCAAAGTCGCAACTTTATTCGACATGAAGGAATTATTCCAGTGGATAAACTTCAGTCTAATGATGTTGTTGTATTGGATGATTTATTAAAAGAAAGTAAGAATTCAAAAGATGTTACAGATATGTTCACTGGCGCAGCACACCATAAAAGGTGTTTTATCATCTATATTACACAAAATTTGTTTCCTGATGGAAAAGAAGCTCGTACACGAAACCTGAATACACACTATTATGCTATTTTCAAGAATCCGCGAGATAAAAGTCAATTTGAAATTTTAGCGCGACAAGTTGCACCCAGAGGATCAAAAGCCTTAATTGAAATTTTTCAAGCAGCTACTGAAAAACCATACGGTTACTTATTCATTGACTTTACGCAAGAGTGTCCGGAAGAATTTAGATTTCGAAGTGATATTTTGAAAACTCCCATGATTATCTACAAACTATGAGTTCTTATTCTCGCATGATTGTTATTCCTCAGGATGAATATGTACAATTGACTGCCATGCAGCAAGTAAAGCAACCTCTTGCAAATCAAATGTATAGGAAAGAAATAGATTATCAGCAAAATATTCACATCAAAGATCCACATCGTGCTGTATTATTACAATCGGAAACTGTTGAGCAATTGAAAAACTTGAAGAATAAGATGCGTGACTCTGTATCGACTGCTACACCTTTAGCATCTCGCGCACATGCCATATCTCTTTTCAACAGTATTGAACCCCATCTCAATGTAAATGATAGAGGAGAAATCATTACAGATGAAAATAAAGTGATTGATGCTTCACGTTATGAAGACTTGATTCAGTATGCGACACGTAGAAAGCGCCGTCAGGGCTATGTTCCACCTGGTTGGTCATACTTTCTTAAACTATTGAAAAAGCATAATGTGCCAAAATTTGCTTTAAATAATGAGACATTGAAAGAACTTGATTCAACAGTGGCTACTACTCCAATGCTTCAGGCGATGAAAATGCCAACAAATTGGTTTAAGACGTCACCTGCTACATCCCCTCCCACACTCACTAAGCAAACAAGAGGAAGAACTCGACGTAGATCTACATCGCCACTAAAACTGGTAAAAGGAAAACGTAAAACAGCTCCTCCCAGGAAATACATGTTCTCAGACTATTAATATGAAGCAGATGTGTTGCTTGCCATGTAATGAGCCGCCAGAGGTGAATGTTGTTGTCACTTGCACTTGCTGCGCCAGCTCTCATAATGAAACCCCTAAGCAATGTGAACACGATCGCAAAACCGCTAAAGCTAAATGCTGCAGTTGTTGTAAATGTAGAAAGGCAAGAAAACAAAAAGATGAGAAGGAGGAAAAAGAGTCAGCCGTCATCGACTGAACGTTTGAAGTCAATCTATTATGATGTAAAACATCCGGCAGGATTTGCATCTATCAAGAAATTATCAAAAGCGAGTGGTCTTCCACAATCACAAGTGAAACGATGGTTAAAGGGTCAGGCTACCTATACACTCCACAAACAAGCGAAAAAGAAGTACCGCACCCGCCATTATATTGTTCATGACATCGATGAACAGTGGCAAGCAGATTTGTGCGATGTTGCCTCCATTTCAAAACATAACTCGGGCAATAATTTTATTTTAACCGTCATTGATATTTTCTCGCGTTATGCGTGGGCTCAACCTTTAAAAACTAAAGAAGGGAAAGGAGTAGCAAAAGCATTCCAAACAATTTTTCGAGAAGGTCGCATTCCAAAAAGAATTCAGAGTGATCAAGGAAAAGAGTTTGAAAATCAGCATGTGACAAGATTATTTGAGAGGCATGACATTGAGTTGTTTAGTGTAAAGAGCGCTTATAAAGCTGCACTCGTTGAACGTTTTAATCGCACATTAAAAAATCGCTTGTGGCGACATTTTACTGCCAACTTGACACAAAATTGGACAAAGGTTCTACAAGATACACTCCATGCCTACAATCACTCTATCCATCGTTCTATTGGACTCAGACCAGTAGATGTAAATGCTGACATGTAGATAAAGTGCGCGAATCATTCCAACGTAAACGCACTCATGTGAAAAGTGATGTGAAAATTGGCGATAAAGTTCGTATCTCAAAAGTGAAAAGTGTTTTTGCTAAAGGGTACCTTCCGAATTGGACAGAGGAGGTATTTACAGTATCAAGGATTAATCAAAAAGACTCTCCGACCACCTACAAGTTGAAAGATTACGATAATGAAGAAATTGAGGGTAGCTTTTACCGCGATGAGATTGAGGTAGTCACTGAAAGTGAAACATATTTGGTAGAGAAAATCATTCGATGTAAAAAACGGCAAGGTGAAGAATGGTGTCTTGTTAAATTGACTGGTTATCCTTCAAGTATGAACTCTTGGATGCGTCGTGCCGACATCTTTCATCTAAGTGATCGACAGTGATTCATGCAAAGTTGTAACTAACAATGTTTAGGGTTTGAGCTATGAATCCAACTGCCTCATTTTATTCACGACCCTCCTATGTAAGTGGTGGAGGACAAATTTACATCGGCGCTCGCCGCCAACGTGGAGGTAGCATACTTGGTGCACTGAAATCTGTTGTAGTACCTCTCATATCCAATGTCGGAAGATCTTTAAAACGAAATGTTTTAAGTAATGCCGTTGGCTTTGCTGGTGATGTTGCTAGTGATCTTTCCAGAGGTAGAAGTTTTAAGAGCAGTTTGTTGAATCGTGGGAAGGAACGCGGTTTAAAAACATTGAAGCAGACCATTGCTGGTGTTACTCAAGGAAAGAAATCACCTAAACGAATGAATAAAGGAAGGAGGAAACATCGCGGAGCTGGTAAGGTGCGATCTTCAGTCAAAAGGCATTCACGCAAACGTCGCAGAGGCTCTAATCATTCATCAGGCGCTAAACGACGACGCTGCTATAACTTCTAATCATGGAGTGTAAAACTTCCGGTTTTTGTTTGTTCGATCAACAAGCCATACAGACAGATATTCTTAGTTCAAGTATTGTAGATTATCATCCTCGAACAGCTGAGAATGCTGGCCCCATTGAATTTGTTATTCCTGGTGGTAGTGATGACTACATAGATTTGAGTTATGCGATGCTTGATTTGAGGTTTAGAATTCAGCAAGCAGATGGAACTGCTATTGACGATGCACATAAAGTTGGACTGAACAATTTACCATTGACTACATTACTTCGTGATGTTTCTCTAACGATTTGAGAGCAGCAAGTGGAAGGTGGTCAAAGCGATTATCCCTATAAATCATATTTCAATCATGTATCACAGTTTCATCCACCAGCACAAAAAAGTCATATGGAAGCCATGGGATGGTACAGAGATGAAGCAGGAAAATTTGATGTTGAAACAAACAGTGGCTTTGTAAAGCGATCTGCTATGATTAAAGATAGTAGAGTATGTCAGCTATATGGTCCGCTGAATTTAGACTTCTTTAGACAGTCAAAGTTTTTACTCTGTAATACCAGCATGCGACTCAAGCTGACATTGAATAAGCCTGAATTTGCGCTGAATGCATTTGCTAAAGTTGACAATTTTAGAATTCATGTGGAAGATATTGCACTTTACATTCGTCGAGTAGTACCGAATCCAAATGTCATTAGAGGGCATGCTGAAGGCCTTAACCGCCAAAATGCCATTTACCCCATTCAGCATACAAAGCTTCTCACCTTTACAATTCCGAAAGATCAAAAGAGTTTCATGAAAGATGGCCTCTTTCCATCGGAAGCACCGAAGCTCCTCATGGTGGCAATGGTTGAAAATGATGCATTTAATGGTAATATAAAGAAGAATCCTTTCAATTTTAAACACAATCAGTTAAGTGAAATTGCTTTACGTGTAAATGGTGTGAGTCATCCTGGTCCACCCTACAAACCAGATTTTGCTTCGGATCAATTTATGCGCAGTTATGTTGATTTTATGGATGTTTTTGGCTTTTACAATACGGATGACACCAACGGACTGACTATGAAACAGTTTAAGAGTGGATATACTATTTATGCATTTGATTTGACTGCTGACAGCGATATTAGTGCACCCTATCGTCAAGCGAACGTGCCTCATAATATTCGTTTGGATTTGACGTTCAAAAGAACACTACCTGAGACGATCAATGTATTAATTTATGCACTCTTCGATTCAAATATTGAAATTACAAAGTATCGTGACGTGATTCTTCAGTATAATCGTTAATGAGTTGGTTGACTGCTGACGATATTAAGACTAAAGTGCAGCGTAATGCAGACGAAGCGACGTTGAAAGCTTTCGATAATGTCTATTCACTCGATACCTTACCACCTGCAGTAAATCACTATCCCATCTTTATTGTGCTAAACACTCATTCACAGAATTTAGGCGGTGAGCATTGGAAAGCGATCTTTATTGGAGAAGACCGACGTGGTGAACTATTTGACTCTCTTGCTCAACCTCCAAATATACCAACACAGCAGTGGTTGAGAAAACATACGCGTCAATATCAGCGAAATGAACGCATACTACAACATCCACTTTCATCAACGTGTGGTGCTTTTGTACTGTACTTCATCTTAAAACGTTTACATGTATCTCGATTTGCATCTATTATTCAAAACTTTTCATGTAATCCATCCTCTAATGAAAAAATGATTTGTAAGTTCTATCATGATTTGAAATAAAAACATCATGTTGGAAAAATTGTTTTTTATTTTACAATCCGCTGGGTACGTACATACTCAATGAGATAGTCTAGGATCACATTTGCTTGTACGTGAGATTTTTGTCCAGTAATGATCACTTTACTATTATGAAAGATTGCCACATGCACAGGTAACCAACAACTAATGAGAGCTGCAGGAAAAAGTTCGGGTTCATAACACAAACTGTAACTGCTGGTACGAATCTTCAAAAATGATAGACTGTCACTCAATTGAGTAGAGATCACCATATTGTCCACAGTCAGATTCGACATCACACACCTCTCCCTCTTCCATATCCGACGTAGTAGTCTTTGTAGCTCTAAGCGCATTGACTGCGCCGATGAATGAGAAAGGGCGCCGAGAATCTGTACAGTCCCATTTGGGAAGAGTTGAAGATTTCGTGAATTGTTCATCTTCACCACTAACATTTGAGGACGGCCCGGGTAATACTTGCTGTTTGGAAGCTGTTGGTGTAATGTTGTGAGATCGATTTTGGTGTAGAGTCTGAAGCGACGGAGAATGTTGACGATGGTGTAGCGATGGCGCTTCATGATGAAAGAATGAGTAAATTGAGCGATGTACCTTCCTTTTATACTTTTCCCAACTACCTTGATGAAATGTGAAGTTAGTATGAAGTTGGGAATGATAGAGTTGAATTCGCCGATTGTTGACGCGCAGCCAGATGCGATTTCCAATACGTGAATGTCTTTTCATATAGAAGTATTTCAAGTCCTTCATGATATGATGTAGAGATTGAAAATGACGATAAGATAAAGCAAACTCTCTTCTCACATTTCCAGTTGAATCTTTGAAATAGACGTTTCGATCATGATCCGTTTCAATACGTTGTAGGGAATCTAATTTCCAACTCATGATGCGTGGTAGTCATGTCTGATTAAGATTTGCATAGTAGGGCGATGAACTCACGACGAATAAATGTCATGATGGAGCGATGTATATATCTTCTATACTTCTCCCAATTGTATTTGCGAAATGAGAAACAGTTTGCGGAATGAGAATGGTAGATTTGAATTTCATTTCTGTAATGTTGAAGCCAAACTTGATCACCCAAGGAGATGAATCTTAATGTTTCAAAATATTCCAAATCCCTCATGATATCATTGAGGTTGACAAATTGTCGCCATGTTAATGTAATTCCTCTTGATGTATGACCATGAGAATTTTTGAAATGTACGTTTCCATCACGATCAACTCTGATATATTGTAGAGAGTCCAAAATCCAAGTCTTCATGATGTTATGCAAAGTTGCAGATTAGCAATATAAAAATGTCGTTTTATCATATTTTGCTTAGCAATGCGGCTACAAAGAGATTTACTAGTAATCGAGCTGCACTCTTTTCTACTCCCATTGATTATGTACAACAGCTAAATGGAAATTGGGAAGTGGGTGTCACTCAACTTGTTTATAGCAACTGTGTCTATACTTTTGATCATGAGGTGATGACTATTAATATGAGGCGTACAGCTGCTTACCAATGTGAAAAGGGGTACCGAGTATACATTCCACAGTGGTCAAAGAAAGATCTCTTATCATGTAAAAAGTTTATATATGATTTCTTGAATAAAGCGAGTAAACATATTGTCCAATTTACTCCGCACAATGATGATTATAATTATGTACATCATGTAGTTGAGAAAGATTGGATTGTTGGTTTAAGTCCAAGTTTAAGAAATGATTTAGGCTACCTCGCTAGCGCCTTAACAAGCTATGATAATTTTAACGTTAATTACCACATAAGTGGTCATAAACAGTTAATATATCGAGAGGAAGCTTATTATGTAGATCTTATTCCAAGAAATGAGAAGACGTTGGTGAAGAAGATTGTGATTAAGCCAAGAAAGACAAACATGACTCCTGAAACATTATTGAAGAAATTTAATTATCTCCTTCGAGTTGATGGTAAACAAGTGGCAACATTGACTTATATCAAATCATCTAATCATATTGCAATAAGCAAATTAAATGATGATGATCTAGTATTAGTTTGTTCAAAAGATTTTCATCAGTTCTTACGACATCGTTCTGCAGCTGTTCATGGAAAATCTGATATGCAACATTTACCATGTGAAAGGCCAAATCAATTTGATACAGAATGGACCGTATCTTTATACAGAAAGTGTGTAGAGCCTTTTGGTGGTTTCTTACATGAAACAAGAGTGTTGATGCCTCGCATTATTACTTCGGTTAAATTGGTTGTAGATTATTTAAATGAAGTGATTAATGAGCAACATATTTCATTTTCTGAAAAAGAAGGTACTTTGTCTCTCACTATAAATGGAAAAGGTATTGAACTAATTATGGATAAAACTCTAATGGACATTTTGGGTTTTGATCAAAATATCTTTAAAAGTGGTACTGTAACCAAAGCTAGCGCAGACATGTCGCTATCGCGTCGTATTAACTATTTTCAGATATATTCCAATATTGGTGAAGATGTACGTGTGGGAGATGTTGAAGCTCCATTGCTAGCAATGATACCATACCAGCCAAAAAGCTGCAGTATTTCATCTGAGCATACTTTCAAGAAAGTGCATTATACAAAGCTGAAATCAAACTACATCCCACAAATTGATATTGCCATTTATGACGATGCTGGTGCGTTGATTCCTTTTCATAAAGATGCTGTGACAAGTATTACACTCCATTTCCGAATGAAGAGTTAATGCAAAAGTATGCTATTATATTTTTCCAATGTGAATAATATGGAAAGTGAAAATAAGGACTCGTTTCTAATCTACTTGCCCAGTAATGCTTCTATGAATAAATTTCCCAAAAATAAACCATCAGACTATCGAGTAGAATTAAATCGCCCACTGCATTTAGAAGGTGAATGGGAGGTTGGCGTGTCTAGTATTTGCTATGATAGCAATATTCAGAATGTGAATGATTTGGAAGAAATGATATTGACTCCTCGCACCCATGATGGAATAACGATGAATAATGCATTCCAGTTCCCATACAATTTAACATCAGATGGAAAATGGAACTATGAATGGATTCAGATAAAATCAGATTCTTATGAGCCATTTGGGAATGAGAAAATTATTAAGGCATTCAACAGTGGTAATACTTCCATCATGAAGAATAAAAATCAGAAAGCTTATGAGTTTACTATCTATCATTGGAGTGGGAGACAGTTCCTCCGCCTTCATTCTTTTACTAAAGGTCTTACGCTGAGGTTGGATAGTGAATTCTATCCGCATCTTGGTTTTGGCCATGGACTACATCTAACGTCAATTGCTACTGCAAATGTTAGAAAAGTTTATTCAAATCGAATCAACAAATTTCATTATAGATTTAAAATATTTGATGAAGATGTTGTAGAATGCGAAGAACGCATCATTTTGAAAAAGCGTGGTGTTCAACCTTTATCACTTATTCAGTTAGTAAAACGATGGAATGAGACTGTGGGTAAGAAGTATGGAGAGAAAATTATGGCGGACAAAAATAAGTTGGTTATTCAGAAATATAATGACAAACTTACAGTTTATTTCTCTCCAACCTTGCGTCATTTTGTAAGACATTATACACCTATTATTGGAAGCGGTGTGGTGTATGCTTCTCATGAATATCACACTAAAGCTGATTCAGTTAATGATGAATGGTGGGTGGACATCTATGGCGATCGCATCAAGAAAATTTACCAGTCTTATGAAGAATCTAAAGTTGCTATCAATATAATGCCGCGTCTATATCATACAGTTGAAAGCTTCATTCATGTAGTAAATCCTTATATACAACAGAAGTTGAAGCATGTGATGAAAAGTAAATATGATGTAAAGACACACCACATTTCGTTTTCAATTGAAAATCAACGCGTTGTTCTGAAACTGGGTGATGACATTCAATGTCAATTGAGTAAAAATTTGAAAAAACTCTTTGGTTTTTCAATGCTACAAACAGTGTTTGCTGCTGCGCATACGATTGGTATAGAAACACCAATGACACTTGATAAACATGAACAGCACCTTTACATTCAAAGTGATTTGATTCTACCTATTTCTGTTGGTGAGAAAAAAGAATACATTTTACGTGATTTCATTCATGATAAAGACGCTTCATATGGAATAGTCGAGAAGATGTTTGAATCTATTTTCTATCATCCCGTCGTCAAACAAACTATACCCTCTATTGCTATCAAAATTACCAATGGTTTACAAGAGTGCATCCATGTGAAAGATACTAAATCCCTCATAACGTTAGTGTTTCGGAAAACAAAGTGAAGTCATTGTGATATGTTTATTGAAATATGTACATGAATGTGAAGCAATAGACTTTATACAACATCCACTGAAAATATATACATGAGCGCACTTCAATAAACATTGTTATATACAAAAAGTCTTTTTACTTCGTGAAGGGTGGAAATATACAGGGATAGGAAAAATGTCTTTCAGTGGAAAAGTCATCACATGGGGAATGTACAGATGTGGACACATATTCACAAGGAAAAAAAAAAAACAATCTCATGCGATACATAAAACAACAATGTTTATCTACAGAAATCAACATCAAAATACTAAGTTAAGGATGATTATGCTAAGACGTCTCCTGAATGTGGTAGTGTGAGTTTAATTCTTTTGGGTGGTGGTATGTTTGTGTCAGGATGTCCATGTGGAAGAGATATGTTGTGTTCTAACCAGCACCTCTTATCCTCCCATGCTGAAAGCGCCCGTTTCCTAAAAGTATGAGTTTTGATCTCATGCGACTTAGATTTTAAGATTGTCATATTGACAAACGTTATATTTTTATTTCTATAGGCTTTCCTGAAATTCTTATGTTTCATATTTTGCACAATGGATTTTGATATGCCTTTAGCGCGCTTAATGCTATCATCACTATCCTTTAATTTCATAGAATACATTTTTGGACGGAGGAGAATCATTTCATCTATTTCCTTCCCTGCTGTCTCATCCTTAAAGCAGCCAAGTTTTGCCTTATTTTTGATGGAGTAGAGTGGATGATCAGCAGGATAATTTGATGTATCAAAATATCTTTCTAAAGATTTTCCTACTTCATTGAAATTTAAATCTTTTTGAGTGGTAATACCTAAGAAGAAACTATCTGTATCACCACCCAACAAACGAACCTCTTTTACGAGAGGACATGGTTTTAGTATTTTATAAAAGAGTTGGTACATTTCAAGCTTAGAATAATCTAGTACAGCTTGACCAATATAGATGGGTTTGCACAACTCAACTTCAGATTTTATCATTTTAACACCTATAAGGTCCTCATCGATAATGTCTCTATCGATGAATAGAGGTGATGAGGTCAATTTGTGATACTTTTGATCATCATTAACTAGTTTGTAGTTTACGCGCTTTCTAACATCCTCCATCGTCTTACCAAATAGACTGTTGTTCTTATATTTATAAAAATCTTTTTCAAAGTTATTTTGGGCTAGTGCACGTTTCTGGCTGTTGCTATCAATATATGGCTTGAGGAAGGCTTTCTGTCTAAATTTAATAATGCGGTGAACTCTTTTTAAAATCATAACCATTTCTAAATAAAATTTTAAGATGCTAAAGTGGACTAGATAGTTTTCTTTAACATACTGGGTGAGTAAAAGTTTGCGACAAGGCTTATAGTCGGGTTGTCCACATGATTCTAAATCTTTATGAAATTGTTTCATAAAGTCGGAAAACATATCTTTACTCACTTCACCTGATTCGGGTGCGAGTGGAAAATCTACGGTTTTATGTTTAATATTATTTGGATAGATTAGATCTATCTCAAAATAATATCCCCAATCACCTTCATCTGGAATTGCTAGTATGTTAGAAGGGTTGGAGAAATGTTGAATATCACTATCATCTAACCAGCTAAACTCAGAGTGAGGTAGCGGTTTGGATAATGAACTACCATACAAATTATTTTGGTCATAATACTTCAGATGAGTCTGGTCATTGCCTACTGTTTCAGATTTTAACCTATGTTTATTTACAAATGTGAGACCACCGCGAATTCCTCGCTCAAATAAATTATACATCTCTGGATCTTGTAAGAGATGAATGGTCTCACCAGTCATTTTAAAAGCAGACTTAAATGACATGGCTGGCAGACTGACAAAGTGGACGGGATCTAACTTATCTTCTTCTAATGCCACTCGTCGAAACTCCTGAAATACATCAGCCAGCAAAAATACATCTAACTTAAGGTAGGCAATCATATATTCACCAAATGTATGGCAGTCAAATTTTATCCATGCATCTTGTGCATGATCATAATCTTCGGTCTTACATTCTGCGCCGGTCAAATCATTTTTAAATTTATCTATGGACGGAAGAGAAGTCTCGCCGAGTTTACTAATCGCATCAAAATATGCATATGGAAAGACTCCTTTCCGTGTGATGACTTCATCGGTTAGATTTGGGTATTGTTTCTTAAGATTTTGTGTTAGTGGAAGAGACTTTAGATTTTGCACGAGAGAGGCCAGTGATGCAGTCATAAATTGGTAGGAATCTAAAAATTTTATATCAAAATAGACCGTCTTATTTTCTTTAGTTTTGTCGACAGGCACTTTTGCTGTCATGGCCATAAACTTCTCTCTCGTTTGCGCTATTACATCAAGCTTCCACTCTTTCATTTGACCTAAACCTCCTTTTATTATCATATGGCTGTCGTAGCCCTTGAAATTATGGAAAATGACGGGTAATGTACGCCGTTTCATCCTAAGTGAAAAATTGCATTTTGAACAGAGTGCGTTTCTAAATTTACCATTGATGTGATCATGGTCGCGCACTTTCTTAATCTTATCATCGTCAAATGTTTTCCTACATTTGGGGCAAATGTTGCAACTATCAAATTTTGCTTGATCATCTGCTGTCATATGCAATGATCTGCGATAGAGTTCACCATCATGTTTTTGTTGAAATTTTACAGCCTGTTCGAGGAATTGTAGGAATTGGTAAATACAATCCTCACCTTGCCAGACGCGCATTTTATTTTGCCTACTCCTAAAGTGATCATGCCATACTTCATAGCAGGAAATGGCTGCTGGTCGATGGATGTTATCATCGATATAACATTCGATGTCAGCATAGATGACACGAAGAGGACTTAGTTCATCACCATTCTCTCTATATGAAAACTCCTTATCTTTGGGCATGCGCTCCATTTGCAGTTTACCTCGCTTACACCATTCGTAATGAGTTTCAAATTTAGTTTTCCTCCTAAAGTGGCGAATACATCTGTCGCAGTAATATAATTCTCTACTAGAGTTTTCTAAGTGGTGGTATAAGCGAGAGATTTTGGGAATACCGCAGTAGTGCCATTCCTCACTATCATCCTGTTTTACTAATAACAGGTTTACTGTACGTTCATAACAACTCGAACGCGAGTTGTAGCGCACACCCTTCAATCCCTTTTCCCAAACATGGAGAACTATTTTGATGTTGTTCAATTTTTCAAATTTTTCTATATCTTTAATTTTCATATCGTCACTATTACAGTCATCGAAGTTTAATTCATTCTCCCACTGTTGATACTTACTCTTGCGGTATCGACTATTCTGCACATCATTATAGTGGAGAATGGAGAGGACGGCATACTTAAAACATTGCGATTCGCAATCTACAGAAATGACTGCTGCTTTATTTCTTAAATTTTTCGGAAGTTTAAAGGAGCCTCGACCACTATGATTTCCTAATAAACTGATTTTAATCATGGCGGTCTCAATACCATCAAAAACGAGTCCACTATCACGCTCGTTAAATTTATCTATATTTAATTTTAACCCTTGGATATGAAAATTTATCCAAGACTCACAGTCTACAACTTCGGTTGCAGGAGAGGAGGGTATGTGAAACTCCAACCTCTCTATTATTTGTCCAGTATGGTGGTCGATTTTTACATATTTTATTTTAAGATAGATGAGCGCCTTCATTCTAAAATTGTCTAAATTGTTGAAGAGCGCTTCTATCAATGATGAATTTTGATGAAACCATTCCTCAAAGTTAGCAATGGTTTCTGAGGAGTCCATCTGGTAGTTCCTCACTAAATTATTTATGGACACCTCAGTGAGTCGGATAGAGGAGGTACCGTTGGTGTAGGTATCGTTCGTGTGTGTATGTTGAAGTCTGTGCGAAGATAGTTCAAAACGTGTCTCGAAAGACTGAATGCATAAATCGCAAGAAAAGGAGACATCGTTAACAGAATCATCCCTACCTTCGGAGATTGATGCCGGTTTAGGTCTAAAAACACCTCGCTTGATGTGTCGGATGAGATCACGCTTCCTCGTGAAGATGTGTCCACAGTCAGCACATTGCCGATCGTCGCATTCCCGCGACAATGTTGACATGGACTCGCACGAGATGGAACTGGTATCACCTGAAAGAGAAATCATTCTTTCATCTCTGTTCAAGTCTCAGTGTATTGTTACAACCTACCTTGACTCAACAACTCTAAACTTTCCTCGAGAAGGGAGGGTGTTGGTGATGAAGTTGATGCCTGAAATTGAGGAAGATGCTATTAGCCACACGTTTGAGGGAGATGAGAGAGGAAATTTTCAACTTACCATTTCAACGAAATCGAGTTTCAGGTTGATACTTCAACAAGATAGAGACTTCACTCAAATTTGGAATTCACTAAAGAGCAGTTCACTTGTACGCCTCAAATACAGAATTCGTCAGAGAACAGTTCACTTATGCGTCTCAAAGACAGAGTGAAATGATACGGATGTCACTTTGCTTATATACTTTCATTCTCTTCATTCATTGGATGTTCATTCTGATTGGCTGCTTGTGTATACTTAAGAATTAGAAAACATTTCAAAGTCATTATTCACAGTCAACATGACAAGCCCTCCAACAACATCAAACACAAAATTCTCTTCTCCATGCTCAACACCAAAGGCGCTCGTTACACCAAATGCACCAAGAAAGGCGAAGGTGGTGAAGGTGTACCGACTGGACAATATACGAAAGTTATCATTACCAGCGGACGAGGAAGAGGAGAGTGTATGTGAGAAGGAGTGTCCCGACTTAACAGGCGTGAGGTGGAAGTATCTCCAGTACGATACTGACGATGTGATGGAGATCACCAGCACGAAATTCCTCCACCAATTATGCGAGTGGTACACCCCTAACTCCCAGCCACGAACTATGGCAGAGTGGGAGTATATTGATAAAGTGAGGCTCGCAGTGGAAGAACGATTAAAGCAACTGAACTGTTTTTGTTATCTATGTGAAGCCAGACTCTGGGACGATATTGACGATGAAGACCTTTTGAAATACATGCCATAATAAATTTTTACTTCATATTATCTTTGCTTTCATACTGACGTACTTGAATGTGGCTTCAGTGGATGATTTAACCATGTATACATTTTCATTTGGAAATAGTAGCACGCTTAGTCTAACTTGTAAATCTTAAAACATTTCATATGGACGATGATGATAGATGAAATAGTGTCAAATAAAATTAAGATAGCTTACACTTCTGATACAGGGATAGCAATCGACTGCGATCCATGTGTAAAGAGCTTGTTAGACTACGGAAGAGAGAAGTGTGTTATGTTGCGTGTGGCGCGTGAGTGTCCTCCCATTTCATTCCATTCATTATTTTTCTTCCCCTCTGCATTCCATATCCGAGGATATGTGGCGGGCTTGGGACCGCTTTAGCTGCATTAGAAGGTTGGCCCTTAAAAGAGCCCATGGGTCGTTCTCCGTCCACCGACACCCCTCTCACTTCTGTAAAAACTCTGAAAGAAAAAGAATAGGAGATTAGATGAGCTACAAAAATGATCATGTTGAGGAAGCTTACTGGGAACTTTCTTCCGAACTTTTCGGACGACGAAGTCTTCAAGCTGACCGGTAATGTCCATACTCATGTGGAGACATCGGACTCCGTCGCCCTCATAACATTGTTGGGTCACGTTGGGGTCATCGGTGATGGTTGGGGCGTCGCATACATTATTCTCAAAGAGGGGAAGATGGACGTCATACACTCTCCTTTTTCGGCACTTCAAACGCTCATGCAGTCGCTCCACTTTACCCGTCAACCTCTTATTAATAACCTTCACCTCCTCCGTCTCTTTCACCACGCTTCGCATGCGCTCTATCTCTTCATCCTTCCTCGACACACTCGCCTGCAAACTCTCCACCAAACCTGCCTTCCTCATCAACTCGCTCCTTTCCGCCATCCATTCCTTCTCCTTCTTTCTCAAGCTCTCCAACTCTTCCCTCGTTGCCCTATACCCCTCAACCTTCACCTTCAGCTCTTCATTCTCCTTCAAAACTTTTCTATTATTACTTTCCAAAGCCATCACACGATCCTTCATTCTCACAAATACCTCCGTATCATACACCTCTTGCTGCCGTGGCGATGACGCTGCCATCGGCTTAGCCACTTCCTCCCCCTCCCACTCTTCCTTCAAATCCGCTATGTCCCCAAACAAATCTTCCATCACCGCATCCAAATCAACATCATCCTTCTTCTTCTTCATTTTCGCTCTCAACTCAACTTCCTCACTCGAACTCCCATCACTCGCATTCCTCACCACTTTCTCCCCAATCACGTCCTGAATCGTTGCCACCGCCTTTCTCACCTCTTCCCTTTCCAACAACTCTCCCTCAAACCATGCCTTGAACCCCTTCTCTCCGATGTTCCCACTCTCACACTGCAAATGCGCCTTCATAAAT
Source organism: Prostheceraeus crozeri (assembly GCA_907163375.1). Lineage (NCBI taxonomy): Eukaryota > Metazoa > Platyhelminthes > Polycladida > Euryleptidae > Prostheceraeus > Prostheceraeus crozeri. The sequence continues at coordinate 1,051,929 of CAJQUW010004613.1, read as the reverse complement.
TCCTTCTCATCCCCCATCACACATTTCCGACAAGACACACACAACCTCAACATCACTTTCCTCTCATGGCCCATCGTCCCCTCTTTTTCTTTTAAATGTTTCTTCAGTTCGCTACCTCTGGCAATCTTGCCACAACTACACTTGCCAACCAACATCTTTGCGTTATTCGGTTTTGTCATGATAATTCTGTAAAGATAGAGTAAAATTTGATAGCAAGTGTTTATAGGATACTACTTGCTGATATGCATTGAAAGACTAAGTCACCAAACATTTGATAGCAAGTCAGCAACCGTTTGGGTGTTAAGCTCTTGAATCCGTTACAGGCATTACTCAGAGGGGATCTTATCCCAGCTCCAAGGCCTCGACCCACAAATCCAACCTCGATCGGACAGAGCGTGCGTCATATCACTGTGTTGGTATCCGGGCCCCAGTTTTGACATGAAAACCGGTGGAGTTATTTACAAGAGGAAACGACCCAAGTCACAGAGACTCATAAACGACTGCTTTTTATTCAAAAACTTTAATTATTATCATTAAATATGAATTTAAATTTTTCAGTATTTTAGTACTACCCATAAAACGTTTATAAGTAGTCTGTCACCTTCAGCATAGCAAACGCTGTCGAATGTTTTTTGAATCAAGTCTAAAGGACTTGTAGAAGCAAAGTTATAGCCGTTTGAAGATTTCGGCCTACTATCATCAAATGGTCAGTCATGCTATACTGACTAACCTATAAGTCTGACACCTTAGCTGATATCAGCAATGTAAAGTCAGAAGTCCGATATCGGACCTGAAGAGAAACGACTTACCTGTAGTCTGTTTCTCAACTTAGTGAAATTCCTCTCCCGATCCCGTTCTTATATACCCTGTGAATATGCAATCGATAAGAGGGGGGGGGACGTCAGTGAAATTTCAAAATTTGATGAAAAATGTTTTGGTGACGGTCCCAGGTCGAAATTCCACACTTTGGAAAATTTTCAAATTTTTACCCATACAAAGTCACTCTGACACTTAGGATTTTTTCAGGTGAGCGAGCTCCGACCTAAAATCTTGTAACCGCTCTAACTTTTGAACGAAGACAGATAGGAACAAGCCGATTCTTTCACTGAATTTGTCTCACTCTTAGCTTTCAAACGAGCTATCGCACGACAAAATCCGTCCACTGGAAGCCAAAATCGAAGCAAGCTGTCCAGAGGGGGGGGACGTCAGTGAAATTTCAAAATTTGATGAAAAATGTTTTGGTGACGGTCCCAGGTCGAAATTCCACACTTTGGAAAATTTTCAAATTTTTACCCATACAAAGCCACTCTGACACTTAGGATTTTTTCAGGTGAGCGAGCTCCGACCTAAAATCTTGTAACCGCTCTAACTTTTGAACGAAGACAGATAGGAACAAGCCGATTCTTTCACTGAATTTGTCTCACTCTTAGCTTTCAAACGAGCTATCGCACGACAAAATCCGTCCACTGGAAGCCAAAATCGAAGCAAGCTGTCCAGAGGGGGGGGGACGTCAGTGAAATTTCAAAATTTGATGAAAAATGTTTTGGTGAAGGTCCCAGGTCGAAATTCCACACTTTGGAAAATTTTCAAATTTTACCCATACAAAGCCACTCTGACACTTAGGATTTTTTCAGGTGAGCGAGCTCCGACCTAAAATCTTGTAACCGCTCTAACTTTTGAACGAAGACAGATAGGAACAAGCCGATTCTTTCACTGAATTTGTCTCACTCTTAGCTTCCAAACGAGCTATCGCACGACAAAATCCGTCCACTGGAAGCCAAAATCGAAGCAAGCTGTCCAGAGGGGGGGGGACGTCAGTGAAATTTCAAAATTTGATGAAAAATGTTTTGGTGACGGTCCCAGGTCGAAATTCCACACTTTGGAAAATTTTCAAAATTTTACCCATACAAAGCCACTCTGACACTTAGGATTTTTTCAGGTGAGCGAGCTCCGACCTAAACTCTTGTAACCGCTCTAACTTTTGAACGAAGACAGATAGGAACAAGCCGATTCTTTCACTGAATTTGTCTCACTCTTAGCTTTCAAACGAGCTATCGCACGACAAAATCCGTCCACTGGAAGCCAAAATCGAAGCAAGCTGTCCAGAGGGGGGGGACGTCAGTGAAATTTCAAAATTTGATGAAAAATGTTTTGGTGACGGTCCCAGGTCGAAATTCCACACTTTGGAAAATTTTCAAAATTTTACCCATACAAAGCCACTCTGACACTTAGGATTTTTTCAGGTGAGCGAGCTCCGACCTAAACTCTTGTAACCGCTCTAACTTTTGAACGAAGACAGATAGGAACAAGCCGATTCTTTCACTGAATTTGTCTCACTCTTAGCTTCCAAACGAGCTATCGCACGACAAAATCCGTCCACTGGAAGCCAAAATCGAAGCAAGCTGTCCAGAGGGGGGGGGACGTCAGTGAAATTTCAAAATTTGATGAAAAATGTTTTGGTGACGGTCCCAGGTCGAAATTCCACACTTTGGAAAATTTTCAAATTTTTACCCATACAAAGCCACTCTGACACTTAGGATTTTTTCAGGTGAGCGAGCTCCGACCTAAAATCTTGTAACCGCTCTAACTTTTGAACGAAGACAGATAGGAACAAGCCGATTCTTTCACTGAATTTGTCTCACTCTTAGCTTTCAAACGAGCTATCGCACGACAAAATCCGTCCACTGGAAGCCAAAATCGAAGCAAGCTGTCCAGAGGGGGGGGGACGTCAGTGAAATTTCAAAATTTGATGAAAAATGTTTTGGTGACGGTCCCAGGTCGAAATTCCACACTTTGGAAAATTTTCAAATTTTTACCCATACAAAGCCACTCTGACACTTAGGATTTTTTCAGGTGAGCGAGCTCCGACCTAAACTCTTGTAACCGCTCTAACTTTTGAACGAAGACAGATAGGAACAAGCCGATTCTTTCACTGAATTTGTCTCACTCTTAGCTTTCAAACGAGCTATCGCACGACAAAATCCGTCCACTGGAAGCCAAAATCGAAGCAAGCTGTCCAGAGGGGGGGGGGGACGTCAGCGAAAATTTTTCTCTCCGATTGACTTGAAACTCACCATACCGATGCAGAATTTCACGCTGAATCCGAATATGGCCTCCGTTTTCTCATCCGATGCTTCGTTTTGGCTCTACAGTAGGCAGCCATCGCAAAAATTCTAACTCTGTCGTTTTTTCGAAAAATGTTGAAAATTTTTTCTCTCCGATTGACTTGAAACTCACCATACAGATAGAGAATTTCACGCTGATTCCAAATCTGAAATCCGTTTTCCAATCCGATGCTTCGTTTTGAAGCTAGAACCCAAAACGTCCCAAATTCTAACTCTGTCGTTTTTCGCCAATGTCCCAAAATCTTAAATGGCGTCTCACATCTAAATGAAGACAGATAGGAACAAGCCGATTCTTTCACTGAATTTGTCTCACTCTTAGCTTTCAAACGAGCTATCGCACGACAAAATCCGTCCACTAGAAGCCAAAATCGAAGCAAGCTGTCCAGAGGGGGGGGGACATCAGCGAAAATTTTTTTCTCTCCGATTGACTTGAAACTCACCATACCGATGCAGAATTTCACGCTGAATCCGAATCTGGCCTCCGTTTTCCCATCCGATGCTTCGTTTGGGCGCTACACACCAAAACGTCCCAAATTCTAACTCTGTTAAAATTTTGAAGAAATATTTTTTCTCGCCGATTGAGCTGGAAATCACACCGCAGATGCAGAATTTTACGCTGAATCCGAATCTGGCAGCCATTTCACCATCCACGACAACCTAGACGGTCGCCCACGTCAACCTGGACGGTCGCCCACGTCAACCTAGACGGTCGCCCACGTCAACCAGGCGGTCGGACCAACTCACCCGAGTCTCACACTCTGTCGTTGCAGAGGGGGGGGAGTCAGCGAACATGTTGTGAACGTGAACCCACCTGGCCGGCACACCACGACAGACCACAACCTCTGTCGTTCCAGAGGGGGGGGGGACTCAGACCCGAAGCACCACGGCTGCCGACCACGACACTCTACCGTTCCAGAGGGGGGGGGGCGCCGGTCGAGTGTTTGTCACTTGCTTACTACTAGCAGTGCGTCATGCCGTTGAATAAATCGTGTTTCACAAAATCCTTTCAGACTTTCCATTGAGCTTCCAGCTTCTGAGAGAATTTCCCGGAGAGCTTCTCTTCTTTTGCCGGAGTCATTGAAGAAGTTAGTGGCGTCTTTCACTGATTGAAACATATCTCGAATTTCTGGGACCTCATTTGACGAGTTTAGGACTAAATTCAACACATGACTGCTGCAATGAACATAGATCGCAGAGGGACACATTTCCTGGATCCGTTGTTGAACCCCGCTCACATGGCCTGACATGGTTGATGCTCCATCAAGTCCCTGACCTACCAAATAATCCAGATCAAAGTTTTTGGATTTCAAATTGTCCATTATTTCATTTGCAAAATTCTCCGCAGAAAGATCGATCACGCTTTTGAACTTCATAAATTCCTCTCTTATTCTATTGATTCCATTTTCTCGGCTTACAAATCTGACGCATAGACAGAGCTGTTCTTTGTGAGAAGAGTCTGTGGTCTCGTCTGCAATTATGGAGAAGTATCGGGATTCATCAATATCATTCTTTATGCTTCTGAATACAGAGTCTCCACATATTTCAATCAATTCATTTTGCGTCGTCTTTGATGTGTAAGTCGCATTCTTGTTTGCCTTTTCTAGATGTTCTTTGAGGACATTATCTCCCGCGTCGATCCGATATGCCAGCAGAGCTCTAAAGTTGCCCTCTTCCTTTTCTATTTCTTTACTCAGATCCAGCTGTCCATGATCGCGATGTCCACGGAGTGCTATTCCGATCCTTCCGCACAGAATTATTGTTTTGATGATGGGTATCACGCGATTTCTTGAGTCTTTGACATTCTGTCTGTGCTGGCTATTTATCTGAGAATAGACATCCATCGATAGTTTGTTCAAGATTTGCAGGAACAGGTTAGCGAATTCGTGAGGCTTTGTGATACTCCGTAGATAGATGGCACGAAAGATATCCTCCTGCTCCAGTGAGATGGCTGTATTTGTTAAGGGGAGATGCTACTAGCTGACCAGGTTCTGTTAATTTTCCTCTGTTGTTCTTGCTGTTTCACCTCCAAATTCTTTGCTGAATTATCAAGTAGACTCTTTGTGGACGCTTACCACCTTTCTGCGTGAAGGGAAAATCGAATTCCTTTGTTGGCATCCAATGCTCAGTTAGTAGACTCTGCTTGGTAGATTTATCCAATCTTGTCACCATACTTGAATCTTTTTGACTTTTCTTAAAGACACAGCCTATATCATTGTCTGAGCACAATGTCATATGCTCGCTTGAAGATGGAGGTGTTGATGTGGAAGAAGTGACACAAGTAATGGGCCTGTTGCATGGAGCGTCATCCGATAATGTTGTCACACTGATGCTGTTGTCCACAGTGGATGTATTGGGTTTGGATGATAGGCCTACTCCCTTTGAGAAGAAGTCGGAAATTAATCGCATTTTCTTCTTTGGCACCTCACCACACATACTTGCTGTAAATGAAATGAAATGAAACTTAGGCCTAGTTAGCTTATGAAAGAATAGAGACTGGTTCCCAAACAAAATACATGTAGTCTTGAGCCTACATGTACATGTACAATGTTGTACATGTAATGTACAATTGCATATGCATGTCCATGGATAATGGATAACATAGGCCTACAGTAGCTACTAGTTTCAAATAAATGGCATATTGTATTATAAGCTTATACATGTATTATACATGCTTATACATGGTAATACAAATACTATGTATTTGCCAGGTTGTCGTCTGTTTTTGCAATCTGCTTTGTTCTAAAGAATTTGCCTTCGTTCTTATGCCTTATTACAAGAAACAGTCTCATAGGTCTCATAGCTAACTTTTGTCCAAAATTTTATTTTTACTGATTTTTCTTTGGAATTTTATAAATCTGATGTGAAGAGCAAATTACTCGTCATTTTTTGTGTATTCTTGTGGAAAATCGACGATGAACAAAATAGTTGAAAAAATTGGCTGTGAGACTTGCTGCTAATGTACGTGTAACCTCAGCGACTTCTCAAAAGTAACTGGAAATACAAGTTCAAATTTCACCCCTAACTTAACTACTTCCGAGATGAGACGCGCTACTGACTCATGACCGGAGCTGCTGGCGAATCGATCGCAACTTTAAACTTCCGTCTCCACTCTCAGGTCGGTCCTTCTCAGATGGCAACCGATCAGGGTACCTGCTAGCTTCTCAGACTGTCAAAGTTGTTGCTTTCGACACTACACCCAGACAGGTCATCCGGACGAAGTAGGGGAGGAGTTCTAAATTTGCTATTAAAACATACAGAAAGTGGTGGCCAGCCGTCACTGGGGTCATCCTACTTCTCATGGCCAAGTCGGTGGTACACTAAGCCCTTGAGTTATTCTTCCTCCGGCGAAGCTTCGATAGCGGAGCTCTTCCGCTTTGCCATCAAAGAGGAACACCCAGGCAGTTACCCGGGGCCGAGGTCCCTCACGCTGGAGTTAGTCGAATCTGCTGTCAGAAACGACGCAGCGACAGGGCTTCTGGTGCCGCTGAGGGGGTTACCCCATACCGTATTGCACCACCGACCTTGAATGTGAATGCATCATTTCATCATTTTCATCTTCAAAATTTGAATACTTACTTCTTTAAATCAAAATAACCAATGATGAAGGATAGATAGGGATGAAAGTTTGCACGAAAAGTAGCAGCAGCAATTCAACTTGGCTCTCCTCTCAGTTGACATCGTTTATAAAGCTATCAAGAACGAATAATGCGAGAATGTTAAATCATGCGTTCTCATCGGAAATTCAGGAACAATTCGGTTGGTCGTCAGGTCCAGAATCATTTATTCAACCTTGCAAACGAAATCTTGCCGGAGTTGATAGGAATAACATCTGCAAATTACATAATGCAAGTGGAACTTCTAAAATCGGCATTAAACAGCAGGTCACCTGTGCCTCGTGCGTCAGAGATGCTACAGTTGAATGTAAGCAAACTTCAGCAGAGACCTCTTCATTCCTTGATTAGAGGTTCTCGCCTTTCCTTAATTCATGTCTCCATGCTGATAAGAAATCCAGATGTTTATTATATAATAACAAGAGAAACTGGGCCAAATATGTTTCAGACTACGATCATTATTTGTACTTTTAAAGAACTAATTGCCAAAATGTATTGCCTGCATTTACAATCCACAATCAAGTTTGAGCTGGTGGGGGGGGGATAGTAGTAAGTAAAACTCCACTTCTGGATAGCGCAAGATGGCCGCTGACGTCCCCCCCCGCCCTCCTGTCCGTCGAGTCGGTCGTGGTGTGCCGCCGTGTTGCTTCGAGTCTGACGTCCCCCCCCCTGTCCGTCGAGTCGGTCGTGGTGTGGCGTCGTGTTGCTTCGAGTCTGACGTCCCCCCCCTCCTCTCCGGCCGTCGTATAGCGCGCGGTGATGTGCTGTCCAGGTTGGCGTGGTGTGCCGGCCAGGTTGGCGTGGTGTGCCGGCCAGGTTGGGAGGGTGGACTGTTGTAGCTCACCTGAAAAAATCCTAAGTGGCTTTGTATGGGTAAAATTTTGAAAATTTTCCAAAGTGTGTCATTTCGACCTGGGACCCTCACCAAAACATTTTTCATCAAATTTCACGGACCCCCCCCCCCCCGACAGCAATCTTCTAACTTTGGTTCTAGTGGACGGATTTTGTCTTACAGCTACTCGTTTGAAAGAGGAGAAAAAACTGCTCGACGCCATTTTTGCCGCGAGTCAATCGGACCAGCCGTTCAAAAGTTAGAGCTGTTACAAGATTTTAGGTCGGAGCTCACCTGAAAAAATCCAAAGTGTCAGAGTGGCTTTGTATGGGTAAAATTTTGAAAATTTTCCAAAGTGTTTCATTTCGACCTGGGACCTTCACCAAAACATTTTTCATCAAATTTCTCCGAACGAGGGGGGGGGGAGGGGGTCCGTGAAATTTGATGAAAAATGTTTTGGTAAAGGTCCCAGGTCGAAATTCGGAAGTTTTAAATTTTTCAAAATTTTCACCACACTGGAGCTCTCACACTTAGGAATTTTTTCACTTGTGGCATGTTACATGGACATGTGCTGACGGATCGACTTCCCGTGGTCATATGAGAATGGTTCAGGTGTCATATGATAGAGAATGATGAGACGAATCGTTTGCAACAAACCGCATGTCGCTACGATTAATACTTTCGGAGATAGAGCCATTTTAAGTTTTCTTCCGAGCATATATAAACCCCCGACAACGTAAGTCTCATCACTTCATCGAAAGACGAGGTAAGCGACGGTCGTCGCTCTGAGCTCCCGATATCGGGTGTTTCAAAGGACTCTATCTTTTGAAGTAGGCAAGCTATCTTCTTACTTCAAAGTTTGTATGATAGAGTTTGATAGTGTCTTTACTACTGATAAAATTTTTTAAAAGTAGTATGAGTAGTAAAAATGCGGAATTTTTTAAAAATTCTTAATTTTCAGTTTTTTCAAAGTTTTAACATGTAGACTAAGGTTTTCAAGTATGCTGAGTTCAAATCTGCTATCAGATTTGAAATTTAAGTAAGTCTAAGGCAGCTTTACGCTGTTACCACTTCGGGGCAGTGACAATGATGTCTTCAGCTGTAAAGAGCGGGTATCGGGGAAGATCTCTCACTTCCCTAGTGATCAGTACAAGGCCTTCGGGCTGTCGACGGGATCGAGTGCCACTCACTATACTCAAATCTATCATTCCTCACTAAGTGTTATGCTTTAGGCTGTATACTACATGATTCCAAACTTATACAAATTTCATTATCTTACAGTTAACGAGAAATCGCAGCCATGGTCAATAATGACAAAAATAAGAAATTTCACATTAAAATGTGTGTATGCGGCCGAATTAACCGCCGAGACGGTCTCAAGGACCACATCAAGAAGGCAGGGGCCGACCACATGGTTATCCTGAGTAGGGTTGCCTGTGTGAAGTGCAGGGTGCTGTTGGTTGTTGGGCAGGAGGCTGAGTTTTATTTGAGGCATGGTGAGTGTACAGGAGGGTTGGTGACCGATTTGAGATTTGTGGAGTTGATGAATGCTGAGAAGGAGCGAATGTTGGGGAAAGAGGCCAAGAATGTTGTTGAGAATGCTAGTGGGAATGTTGTTGAGAATGCTAGTGGGAATGTTGTCGCTAATGCTAGTGGAAATGCTGTGGAGAATGAGGCAGAGAATGCTGTGGCCGGTTTGAAGGCTGACAAGTGGCGGAAGAGAGTATTTGAGAGTGATGATGAGGATGATGTGGATTTGGATGGGGAGCGAGTGAGGAAGCGTGTGAGGAAGTTGAGCTCTTCAACGTCGGAGGTATCCGATATTATCATTACCGACCCCCCGCAGAGCTCATCTTCCCCAATAGTGAAGGGTGGTGGGGTACGGAAGCAGTCGGCGCGGTGGGATGAGGACATGGAGAAGAAGCATGTGTCGAAGCAAGCGGCACATGCTTTGTTGGTTGATCGGTACGAAAGTTTGAAGAAGGTGAATGAGAGAACGTTGAGTGAGTTGAGTGAGCTGAAAATGAAGGAGGTGAAATGTAAGGAGGTGGCAGATGAGAATATCCGTATGAGGCGTGTTGTGAAAGAGTTGAAGGAGAATGTGCGAGTGTTGGAAGACAAGAATGATGAGCGAGAGAAGAGGACGAGTGCTGCAGAGAGGAGAATGGGAGAGGCAGAGTCGAAGTATGAGGAGTTGATGAAGGAGATGAGTGTATTGAGAGCGAAGAATGCTGAGTTGGAGAGGAGTGTGAGTAGGCAGGGTGATGAGAGAGAGTCGTTTGCGAAGTTGGAGAGCATGAGGAATGAGTGGAATCGTGTGAATCAGGACAGAATGTTTGAGTTCCACATCCCTATTCGGGATAACCATCTGGACGGTCAAGTCCTCGTCAACCAAAGCCTGGACGAGAGTATAATTTGCTATAATGGTCATCCGACTAAGAAGTGCTTGCATGCCACACTCAGAATGCGCGGCCATTTACAAAAATTTTCAGTCAGGAAGCCCGCGAGACTGCCTAAGGATGACTAACTTGGTAAATGAAAAGCAAATAAGATAGTATATCCTATTTTAATACATATCATTTTCATTGCAGATCTTTTCCCTGCCTTCACCAATCCATCAATTCACTCCCGAGAACGAACCATCGGCTCTCTTAAGGGCCACCTAGGGGCACGACATGATAGAACCTCCACGCGGTTTGCCCTGGGCAGTCTTCGGACTGGCGAATACTATCATTAAGTTGAATCTGCTATCAGTCAACTTGAACGTTGCGTCGCGTTAGAGGGGTATATAAACCACTGCCTCTGATTTCATTTCATTTCAATCATGCAGACGCCGAACAGTCAAGTCAGCTCTCCTCGCGGACCGCAGTTAAGGCCGCGAAATTTATTTGAGGAGTTTGTCAGGCTAGAGGAGCAAGACAGAGTCCACAATAATCTTGCTCGGATTGGCAATCCGATGACAGCAACTGTTGTCAATCCAACGGAATGGCGCTACATTCCACTTTTTAGCCATGTGCCAATTAGTGTGGAAGTCGACACTGCTACCAAAGAGAGAGTCAAAGACTCTCTCAGCAGAATTGGTAGGGTGTAAGATGACGTTACTCCCGAGAACGAACCACCGGCTCTCTTAAGGGCCACCATGGGGCAAGATTTGATAGAACCTCCTCGCGGTTTGCCCTGGGCAGTCTTCGGACTGGCGAATACTATCATTAAGTTGAATCTGCTATCAGTCAACTTGAACGTTATGCAGTCGATTGCTATCCCTGAAGCATTCTGATTCGCTGTTGAGCAATTCATTGTTGAAAACCCTATATAAGCCAGAAGATTGTAGCGCTTCTCATTCAATTTCAAGTCACGATGGAAGCAACGTCTCCTGCCAACAGCATTCCCGTCTTCATCGATGAAGACAACGCCATTCCCGAGTTCATCATCCTCGACGAAAGGGATGAAGAGGATGATAAGAAGGGGAAGATCAAGAAGATCGTTTGGACGGATGGGGTGTGGACTCCAAATACCACTCGCATCCGAAAGGTGCCAGATGCACCAGCACGACCTAGGCGGTATAGGGTCTATGACAACCTAACCGTCATACCCATTGACTATTCCAGGCAATAGTCAACTTAATTCACACCCCGAGAACGAACCATCGGCTCTCTTAAGGGCCACCATGGGGCAAGACATGATAGAACCTCCACGCGGTTTGCCCTGGGCAGTCTTCGGACTGGCGAATACTATCATTAAGTTGAATCTGCTATCAGTCAACTTGAACGTTGCAAATGAAGTTCGGTGTAATACTACCTTTCGACGGGCGTTCCTGTAAAGGGCGGCAGTGAAACCCGTAGCTATGTATACCGCAAGGGACATTCGGCAATGGTCAATCTTGTTTAACCTCTCTGCGTCATGTTTGCAAGTGATTGCCTCTGTCTCAACGTAGTATGCATTCGCGTCAGGGCGACATTTAGCCAACTGTCGAAGGTTGCCTAAAACTTTCCATTGCATACGTTATGAGAACCATGAGTTCTACCTGTCATACATGTGTGTTCTACATGTGTTAAAATGATAAAATCAGAAGTTGAGTTGTGCAAACCCATCTATATTGGGCAAGCCGTTTTAGATTATTCCAAGCTTGAAATGTATCAACTCTTCTACAAAATATTAAAACCATGCCCTCTCGTAAAAGAGGTTCGCTTGCTGGGTGGTGATACAGATAGTTTCTTTTTAGGAATTACCACTCAAAAAGATTTAAATTTTAATGAAGTAGGCAAGTCATTAGAAAAATATTTCGACACATCTAACTACAATCCCACTCATCCACTCTATTCCATACAGAATAAAGCCAAACTTGGTTGTTTTAAGGATGAAACAGCAGGAAAGGAAATAGATGAAATGATTCTCCTCCGTCCTAAAATGTATTCCATGAAATTAAAAGAATGTGCAGATAGTATTAAGCGTGCTAAAGGTATATCAAAATCCATTGTTCACAAAATGAAACATCGGTCCTATAAGAAGGCCTATAAAAATAAAACTATAACGTTTGTCAATATGACAATCTTAAAATCTCAAGTTCATACTGTGAAAACGCACACGTTCAAGAAACGAGCACTTTCAGCATGGGAAGATAAGAGGTGTTGGATAGGACATAACACATCTCTTCCACATGGACATCCTGACACAAACATACCTCCACCCAAAAGAATAAAACTCACGCTACCACATTCAGGAGATGTATTGACATAATCAACTTTAACTCAGTATTATGATGTTGCTTTTTGTAGATATACATGGTTGTTTTATGTATCGCATGAGATCGTTTCTTCCTTGTGAATATATGCCTACAGTCAGCTCATTCCCCCTATATCTGTGAAAAGACTTTTTCATATACATATTTTTATTTCAATAAACATATCACAATGACTTCACTTTGTTTTCCGAAACACTAAAGTTACGAGGGATTTAGTATCTTTCACATGGATGCACTCTTGTAAACCATTGGTAATTTTGATAGCAATAGAGGGTATAGTTTGTTTGACGACGGGATGATAGAAAATAGATTCAAACATCTTCTCGACTATTCCATATGAAGCGTCTTTATCATGAATGAAATCGCGTAAAATGTATTCTTTTTTCTCACCAACAGAAATAGGTAGAATCAAATCACTTTGAATGTAAAGGTGCTGTTCATGTTTATCAAGTGTCATTGGCGTTTCTATACCAATCGTATGCGCAGCAGTAAACACAGTTTGTAGCATTGAAAAACCAAAGAGTTTTTTCAAATTTTTACTCAATTGACATTGAATGTCATCGCCCAGTTTCAGAACAACGCGTTGATTTTCAATTGAAAACGAAATGTGGTGTGTCTTTACATCATATTTACTTTTCATCACATGCTTCAACTTCTGTTGTATATAAGGATTTACTACATGAATGAAGCTTTCAACTGTATGATATAGACGCGGCATTATATTGATAGCAACTTTAGATTCTTCATAAGACTGGTAAATTTTCTTGATGCGATCGCCATAGATGTCCACCCACCATTCATCATTAACTGAATCAGCTTTAGTGTGATATTCATGAGAAGTATACACCACACCGCTTCCAATAATAGGTGTATAATGTCTTACAAAATGACGCAAGGTTGGAGAGAAATAAACTGTATTTCTGAATAACCAACTTATTTTTGTCCGCCATAATTTTCTCTCCATACTTCTTACCCACAGTCTCATCCCATCGTTTTACTAACTGAATAAGTGATAAAGGTTGAACACCACGCTTTTTCAAAATGATGCGTTCTTCGCATTCTACAACATCTTCATCAAATATTTTAAATCTATAATGAAATTTGTTGATTCGATTTGAATAAACTTTTTTAACATTTGCAGTAGCAATTGACGTTAGATGTAATCCATGACCAAAACAAAGATGTGGATAGAATTCATTATCCAACCTCAGTGTAAGACCTTTAGTAAAAGAATGAAAGCGAAGGAACTGTCTCCCACTCCAATGATAGATAGTAAACTCATAAACTTTCTGATCCTTATTCTTCATGATGGAAGTATTACCACTATTGAATGCCTTAATAATTTTCTCATTCCCAAATGGTTCATAATAATCTGATTTTATCTGAATCCATTCATAGTTCCACTTTCCATCTGATGTTAAATTGTATGGGAACTGGAATGCATTATTCATCGTTATTCCATCATGGGTGCGAGGAGTCAATATCATTTCTTCCAAATCATTCACATTCTGAATATTGCTATCATAGCAAATACTAGAAACGCCAACCTCCCATTCACCTTCTAAATGTAGTGGGCGATTTAATTCTACTCGATAGTCTGATGGTTTATTTTTGGGAAATTTATTCATAGAAGCATTACTGGGCAAGTAGATTAGAAACGAGTCCTTATTTTCACTTTCCATATTATTCACATTGGAATATATATTAGCATACTTTTGCATTAACTCTTCATTCGGAATTGGAGTGTGATACTTGTCACAGCATCTTTATGAAAAGGAATCAACGCACCAGCATCGTCATAAATGGCAATATCAATTTGTGGGATGTAGTTTGATTTCAGCTTTGTATAATGCACTTTCTTGAAAGTATGCTCAGATAAAATACTGCAGCTTTTTGGCTGGTATGCTATCATTGCTAGCAATGGAGCTTCAACATCTCCCACACGTACATCTTCACCAATATTGGAATATATCTGAAAATAGTTAATACGACGAGATAGCGACATGTCTGCGCTAGCTTTGGTTACAGTACCACTTTTAAAGATATTTTGATCAAAACCCAAAATGTCCATTAGAGTTTTATCCATAATTAGTTCAATACCTTTTCCACTTATAGTGAGAGACAAAACACCTTCTTTTTCAGAAAATGAAATTTGTTGCTCATTAATCACTTCATTTAAATAATCTACAACCAATTTAACCGAAGTAATAATGCGAGGCATCAACACTCTTGTTTCATGTAAGAAACCACCAAAAGGCTCTACACACTTTCTGTATAAAGATACGGTCCATTCTGTATCAAATTGATGTGACCTTTCACATGGTAAATGTTGCATATCAAATTTTCCATGAACAGCTGCAGAATGATGTCGTAAGAACTGATGAAAATCTTTTGAACAAACTAATACTAGATCATCATCATTTAATTTACTTATTGCAATATGATTAGATGATTTAATATAAGTCAATGTTGCCACTTGTTTACCATCAACTCGAAGGAGATAATTAAATTTCTTCAATAATGTTTCAGGAGTCATGTTTGTCTTTCTTGGCTTAATCACAATCTTCTTCACCAACGTCTTCTCATTTCTTGGAATAAGATCTACATAATAAGCTTCCTCTCGATATATTAACTGTTTATGACCATTAAAATTATCATAGCTTGTTAAGGCGCTAGCGAGGTAACCTAAATGATTTCTTAAACTTGGACTTAAACCAACAATCCAATCTTTCTCAACTACATGATGTACATAATTATAATCATCATTGTGCGGAGTAAATTGGACAATATGTTTACTCGCTTTATTCAAGAAATCATATATAAACTTTTTACATGATAAGAGATCTTTCTTTGGCCATTGTGGAATGTATACTCGGCAGCCCTTTTCACATTGGTAAGCAGCTGTGCGTCTCATATTAATAGTCATCACCTCATGATCAAAAGTATAGACACAGTTGCTATAAACAAGTTGAGTGACACCCACTTCCCAATTTCCATTTAGCTGTTGTGTATGATCAATGGGAGTAGAAAAGAGTGCGGCTCGATTACTAGCAAATCTATTTGCGGCCGCATTGCTAAGCAAAATATGATAAAACTACATTTGTATATTGCTGATCTGCGACTTTGTATAACATCATGAAGACTTGGATTTTGGACTCTCTACAATATATCAGAGTTGATCGTGATGGAAACGTACATTTCAAAAATTCTCATGGTCATACATCAAGAGGTATTACATTAACATGGCGACAATTTGTCAACCTCAATGATATCATGAGGGATTTGGAATATTTTGAAACATTAAGATTCATCTCCTTGGGTGATCAAGTTTGGCTTCAACGTCGCAACAATGAAATTCAAATCTGCCATTCCCATTCCGCAAACTGTTTCTCATTTCGCAAATACAATTGGGAGAAGTATAGATGATACATCGCTCCATCATGACATTTATTCGTCGTGAGTTCATCGCCCTACTATGCAAATCTTAATCAGACATGACTACCACGCACCATGAGTTGGAAATTAGATTCCCTACAACGTATTGAAACGGATCATGATCGAAACGTCTATTTCAAAGATTCAACTGGAAATGTGAGAAGAGAGTTTGCTTTATCTTATCGTCATTTTCAATCTCTACATCATATCATGAAGGATTTGAAATACTTCTATATGAAAAGACATTCACGTATTGGAAATCGCATCTGGCTGCGCGTCAACAAACGGCGAATTCAACTCTATCATTCCCAACTTCATACTAACTTCACATTTCATCAAGGTAGTTGGGAAAAGTATAAAAGGAAGGTACATCGCTCAATTTACTCATTCTTTCATCATGAAGCGCCATCGCTACACCATCGTCAACATTCTCCGTCGCTTCAGACTCTACACCAAAATCGATCTCACAACATTACACCAACACCTTCCAAACAGCAAGTATTACCCGGGCCGTCCTCAAATGTTAGTGGTGAAGATGAACAAATCACGGAATCTTCAACTCTTCCCAAATGGGACTGTACAGATTCTCGGCGCCCTTTCTCATTCATCGGCGCAGTCAATGCACTTAGAGCTACAGGGACTACTATGTCGGATATGGAAGAGGGAGAGGTGTGTGATGTCGAATCTGACTGTGGACAATATGGTGATCTCTACTCAATTGAGTGAAAGTGTATCATTTTTGAAGATTCGTACCAGCAGTTACAATTTGTGTTATGAACCCGAACTTTTTCCTGCAGCTCTCATTAGTTGTTGGTTACCTGTGCATGTGGCAATCTTTCATAATAGTAAAGTGATCATTACTGGACAAAAATCTCACGTACAAGCAAATGTGATCCTAGACTATCTCATCGAGTATGTACGTACCCAGCGGATTGTAAAATAAAAAACAATTTTTCCAACATGATGTTTTTATTTCAAATCATGATAGAACTTACATCATTTTTTCATTAGAGGATGGATTACATGAAAAGTTTTAAATAACAGATACAAATCGAGATACATGTAAACGTTTTAAGATGAAGTACAGTACAAAAGCACCACACGTTGATGAAAGTGGATGTTGTAGTATGCGTTCATTTCGCTGATATTGACGCGTATGTTTTCTCAACCACTGCTGTGTTGGTATATTTGGAGGTTGAGCAAGAGAGTCAAATAGTTCACCACGTCGGTCTTCTCCAATAAAGATCGCTTTCCAATGTTCACCGCCTAAATTCTGCGAATGAGTGTTTAGCACAATAAAGATGGGATAGTGATTTACTGCAGGTGGTAAGGTATCGAGTGAATAGACATTATCGAAAGCTTTCAACGTCGCTTCGTCTGCATTACGCTGCACTTTAGTTTTAATATCGTCAGCAGTCAACCAACTCATTAACGATTATACTGAAGAATCACGTCACGATACTTTGTAATTTCAATATTTGAATCGAAGACTGCATAAATTAATACATTGATCGTCTCAGGTAGTGTTCTTTTGAACGTCAAATCCAAACGAATATTATGAGGCACGTTCGCTTGACGATAGGGTGCACTAATATCGCTGTCAGCAGTCAAATCAAATGCATAAATAGTATATCCACTCTTAAACTCTTTCATAGTCAGTCCGTTGGTGTCATCCGTATTGTAAAAGCCAAAGACATCCATAAAATCAACATAACTGCGCATAAATTGATCCGAAGCAAAATCTGGTTTGTAGGGTGGACCAGGATGACTCACACCATTTACACGTAAAGCAATTTCACTTAACTGATTGTGTTTAAAATTGAAAGGATTCTTCTTTATATTACCATTAAATGCATCATTTTCAACCATTGCCACCATGAGGAGCTTCGGTGCTTCCGATGGAAAGAGGCCATCTTTCATGAAACTCTTTTGATCTTTCGGAATTGTAAAGGTGAGAAGCTTTGTATGCTGAATGGGGTAAATGGCATTTTGGCGGTTAAGACCTTCAGCATCCCCTCTAATGACACTTCTTCACAGCTGGAGCTCTTTGAAGAAGGTTGTGTCGCTGTCTGTCTCGCACAAAAGGCCGTTCTTGTGTTCTATATTTTGTCTATTGGTGGTCATTTTCTGTGATTTTTATATCTGCGGAATCGTCATCTGCTAGTCTGGACATTTTCCGCGGTTTCATCGCGTCTCTCGTTCAATTTGTGGATGTTTTCGTCGTTTTTGTGTTCTCAGCGTCGATTGCAATTGATCTGTGTTCGCATCCCTGCCTTCCATCGTTGCTTGACTTGTGAGTGTTACGTATAGCAGTGACGTCAAGTTTTGTCCAGGTCATGCACAAGAGTTTATGAAAATCAGAAACCACATCAAGTTGCAGCACGAACAATATTCGAGTTACTGTGGTCTTGGGGTTGCGGTGTCAGCCGCAGGCACCTTTTTGGTCAGAGTTCGAATCCCGGTTGGTGACTTTCCTTTTTTTTTTTTTGTGTGACCTTGCTTTGAAATCAAATTGGTCTGGCACGTTCAATGAAGCATGCCTGATTCTGCACAGAAACGAAGCACCCGCTCCAATTCCTCGACATGCGCTTTGACTTTAAATGACCTGAAAACTTTGATTGAGGACATGCGAAGTGAATTCAGAAATGATTTCAATCAACTAAAAGCAAATCTACAAGCATTGCAGAACCAAGTATATGTTCTTGAATGCAGCAATGAAAGTTTGAAGGCCAAATGTGAGGAAATTGAAAACGACTATAATGATCTAAAAGCTCGTCATGCGGAAATGTTTTCGGATATGACATATGAAATGGAACAGAGAGAGCGTAAAAGATTGAATGTGGTCATTTCTGGGGTACCAGAGGCATCAATTGGAAGTATCAATGATCGATTAGAGGCTGACATGAATAGATGCATCAATATTTGTAAGATGGTTGGAACCGATCATGACAACATCGACAATGTTCGTAGACTGGGCAAGATCAATCCTGGCAGAGATCGCATGATTCAGCTTAAATGCAAGACATTCGATTTCAAGCTCGAACTCCTACGAAAGGCCAAAGATCTGCGCAAAACTGATACGATGAGAAGCATATTCATTGGTCCGGACCGCACAGCATTTCAGCAGAGAAGGTGGAAGTTGATTCGTGATGAGTATAAAAGTCGAAAGGAAAATAATGAGGATGTAGTGATATATCGTGAACGTGTCATGCTGCGCAGTGATATAAAGAATTTTTGAGAAAGTTTTTATTGACATTCTTTTCCACGAAATGTTCATTACCTTCCTTCCTTTTGTTTAATGCGCAATCGTTGCAACCTAAGATTGATGAGTTGAATCTTCTAACAGCTTCTGTAAAAATTGATGTCATACTGGTTTGTGAAACATGGTTAAAGTCAGAGATTTCTAGTGATCAGATACACGTCAAACAATTTTCTGCGCCCTATAGATGTGATCGAGATGATGGCAGACGTGGTGGTGGAGTCTGCATCCTTGTAAGTAGCTCGATGCGCTCGGTTGGTCAAATGGTATTATTTGATAAACCAAGTTGTATAGAAAGTGTATGTTTGAATTTCTTCACTGAAAAGCTAATTGTCGTCCTTTTATATGTGCCTCCAAGCTTGCTTCGTGCTCAACTTTTTGACGTTGAATTATTCATATCTAGCAATGTAGAACGATTGCTTAACTTTTATACTGACAGTAAAGTGATAATTGCTGGTGATTTGAATCATCTGCAATGTGATTTCCTTACGGAGACTCTTGGCTTGACTCAAATGACAAATTCTCCAACCAGAAAGACAGCAATTTTAGACAAAATATTCATTGATGCTTCCCTTTGTGCCGATTATCATCCGGCCGTCGTTGGTCCTGCGATTGGTAATTCTGATCACCTTTCCGTTCATTTGAAGCCTATTCTAAACATTGGCGAAACAAGAGAAATGCACAAAATCATCGATTTCAGAGAAAGTCACATGAATGCCTTGTGTGCCAGAATCGACTCAATACCATGGCAAGTGATGTACAGGGCGGATGTTTCAATTGACAAGAAATTCGACTATTTTGATTCAATGATTCGTGCCGCTTTTGATCAACTTCCCCATTCGTATGTTGAAATGACGAGTTGCGATCAACCATGGGTTACACCGAAATTAAAGCTTCTTTTCAACAAGCGTTCGAGCGCATTTATAGCGGGCAATCAAGTACTGTACAGACATTACAAAGACGTGATCAGAAAAGAGATTGAGAGAGCCAAGAGTGATTGGGTTAAAACTCTGTCACACTCTCGATCGGGTTTCTGGAAAGCTGTTGGTAGTCTATGCGGAAATAGGCCGGGAGCATTGTCCCTTGTGAATATTCTGAATGAGTTTCCTTCAATGAATGCTGCAGCTAAAGCAATAAACAAACATTTCACAGACGTATTTTCTCCATCTCCTGATTGGGATGATATCCTTCAGCGTTTTCCTGATGACAACGTTCCATGGAATGTCGACGTTAATGTGAATGATACATTTAAGCATCTCAATTCGCTGCGTCCTAAGAAAGGATGTCCCTCAGAGGATTTGCCTTTGCGCATTCTGAAAGACTGTGCTGCCTTTTTGGCTGAACCTCTAACCCATCTATTTTCCGTCTCCATCCAAAGTGGTAGAATGCCTGCTAAATGGAAACACGCTGAAATTATACCTGCTCCGAAATCAAATGCCCGAAAGTTATGTGATTTGAGACCAATTTCCCTGCTTCCCACTATGTCGAAAATCTTAGAACGCATTGTGGCTGACTCAGTGAAGGACTCGTTGTACGATCTCTATGGAACTAATCAGTACGGATTTCGAGCTGGATCTTCAACTACTCATGCTCTAGTCCGCATGCATGATTGCATTACGGCACAGATGGATCAACCTCACACTCGCGGCGTCGTTGTCATCTCTTATGACATGAGTAAGGCGTTCGATCGTCTATCACACGACCATCTTGCTCGAACTCTGATGAAATCTGATTTGCCAACTGGAGCTATCAAGTGGATCCTTGAGTTTCTGCGAAATCGTACCCAGGAAGTGACAATTAAAAGGACATATAAGAGTGAGTCAACAACTGTCACGTCTGGTGTCCCACAGGGATCAATTTTGGGGCCATATTTGTTTGCCGCACACATTGGATCATTGAGGCCGATATCTACGTCTGCTCAGATGATCAAATATGCAGACGATGTTGTAGTCATTGTACCATGCAATGATGACTCTCATGTTGAAGACATTTTTAACAATGAAACGTGCAATATTTCTACGTGGTGTGACTCAAATGGTCTTTGTCTGAATGAAAGCAAGACTAGATGCATGATCGTTGGCTCCCTTTCTCCTCCGAGTTATCCGTCTCCACTTCATGTTGCCCTAAATCCATCCTTGACTATTCTGGGTGTCATTTTTCAGGATTCACTGAAGTGGGACGAACACACACGCCACATATGTAGGAAGGCTAGTCGGCGCATGTTTGTGATTAGACGTCTAAAGAGACATTTGAATTTCGATCAAATTTTGCAAGTCTACTACGGGTGCATAAGAAGTGTTATGGAGTACGGTTGCGAAGTCTTTGTTGGTCTCAATAAAAAGAACACTAGCAAGCTGGAAGCTATAAATCGCAAAGTCCATCGAAGTGTCTGTGGTCAGCAGTGTAGTTGTCAAAACTTTCCTCCTCTAGAGCAACGACGTGTGAGTCTTGCAATAAAGAAGTTTCAGAGGATGTCATGTCCGGATGATCTCAATTTTGATCTCGTGCCAAATCGCTTGCAACATAGCCGCCACTTTGAGGTTCCTGTCATCAATTCTATCCGTAGACAGCAAGCGTTTGTTCCCTTCTGTGTATCATTTTTGAACTCACTCCATGTTCGACAGTTTTGAGCTCATATTTCATCTATTGGTATTCTGCATTGTGATTACATATCTCTTCATTTTCAATCTGAACTTCACGTCACATTCTCGTGTAGAAATTGTGCCTGACATTGCCAATTGAACATGTGTATTTTCCTGTCATACTATTGTGTCTACTTGATGTATCGTGAAATTTCCAATTACTTGATAAATATACAATTTACTTACTTACTTACTTACTTGGATTCGGTACTACTCGACGAATGTAAAGTGCAATATCTTCCACATGAATTCTAAAATTGTCAACTTTAGCAAATGCATTCAGCGCAAATTCAGGCTTATTCAATGTCAGCTTGAGTCGTATGCTGGTATTACAGAGTAAAAACTTTGACTGTCTAAAGAAGTCTAAATTCAGCGGACCATATAGCTGACATACTCTACTATCTTTAATCATAGCAGATCGCTTTACAAAGCCACTGTTTGTTTCAACATCAAATTTTCCTGCTTCATCTCTGTACCATCCCATGGCTTCCATATGACTTTTTTGTGCTGGTGGATGAAACTGTGATACATGATTGAAATATGATTTATAGGGATAATCGCTTTGACCACCTTCCACTTGCTGCTCTCCAATCGTTAGAGAAACATCGCGAAGTAATGTAGTCAATGGTAAATTGTTCAGTCCAACTTTATGTGCATCGTCAATAGCAGTTCCATCTGCTTGCTGAATTCTAAACCTCAAATCAACCATCGCATAACTCAAATCTATGTAGTCATCACTACCACCAGGAATAACAAATTCAATGGGGCCAGCATTCTCAGCTGTTCGAGGATGATAATCTACAATACTTGAACTAAGAATATCTGTCTGTATGGCTTGTTGATCAAACAAACAAAACCGGAAGTTTTACACTCCATAATTAGAAGTTATAGCAGCGTCGTCGTTTAGCGCCTGATGAATGATTAGAGCCTCTGCGACGTTTGCGTGAATGCCTTTTGACTGAAGATCGCACCTTACCAGCTCCGCGATGTTTCCTCCTTCCTTTTTTCATTCGTTTAGGTGATTTCTTTCCTTGAGTAACACCAGCAAAGGTCTGCTTCAATGTTTTTAAACCGCGTTCCTTCCCACGATTCAACAAACTGCTCTTAAAACTTCTACCTCTGGAAAGATCAATAGCAACATCACCAGCAAAGCCAACGGCATTACTTAAAACATTTCGTTTTAAAGATCTACCGACATTGGATATGAGAGGTGCTACAACAGATTTCAGTGCACCAAGTATGCTACCTCCACGTTGGCGGCGAGCGCCGATGTAAATTTGTCCTCCACCACTTACATAGGAGGGTCGTGAATAAAATGAGGCAGTTGGATTCATAGCTCAAACCCTAAACATTGTTAGTTACAACTTTGCAT
This sequence comes from Prostheceraeus crozeri, assembly GCA_907163375.1. Taxonomy (NCBI): domain Eukaryota; kingdom Metazoa; phylum Platyhelminthes; order Polycladida; family Euryleptidae; genus Prostheceraeus; species Prostheceraeus crozeri. The sequence goes on along the minus strand of CAJQUW010004613.1, from coordinate 1,028,912 downwards.
GAATCACTGTCGATCACTTAGATGAAAGATGTCGGCACGACGCATCCAAGAGTTCATACTTGAAGGATAACCAGTCCATTTAACAAGACACCATTCTTCACCTTGCCGTTTTTTACATCGAATGATTTTCTCTACCAAATATGTTTCACTTTCAGTGACTACCTCAATCTCATCGCGGTAAAAGCTACCCTCAATTTCTTCATTATCGTAATCTTTCAACTTGTAGGTGGTCGGAGAGTCTTTTTGATCAATCCTTGATACTGTAAATACCTCCTCTGTCCAATTCGGAAGGTACCCTTTAGCAAAAACACTTTTCACTTTTGAGATACGAACTTTATCACCAATTTTCACATCACTTTTCACATGAGTGCGTTTACGTTGGAATGATTCGCGCACTTTATCTACATTGTCAGCATTTACATCTACTGGTCTGAGTCCAATAGAACGATGGATAGAGTGATTGTAGGCATGGAGTGTATCTTGTAGAACCTTTGTCCAATTTTGTGTCAAGTTGGCAGTAAAATGTCGCCACAAGCGATTTTTTAATGTGCGATTAAAACGTTCAACGAGTGCAGCTTTATAAGCACTCTTTACACTAAACAACTCAATGCCATGCCTCTCAATCTTCTCACATGCTGATTTTCAAACTCTTTTCCTTAATCACTCTGAATTCTTTTTGGAATGCGACCTTCTCGAAAAATTGTTTGGAATGCTTTTGCTACTCCTTTCCCTTCTTAATTTTTTAAAGGTTGAGCCCACGCATAACGCGAGAAAATATCAATGACGGTTAAAATAAAATTATTGCCCGAGTTATGTTTTGAAATGGAGGCAACATCACACAAATCTGCTTGCCACTGTTCATCGATGTCATGAACAATATAATGGCGGGTGCGGTACTTCTTTTTCGCTTGTTTGTGGAGTGTATAGGTAGCCTGACCCTTTAACCATCGTTTCACTTGTGATTGTAAAAGGCCACTCGCTTTTGATAATTTCTTGATAGATGCAAATCCTGCCGGATGTTTTACATCATAATAGATTGACTTCAAACGTTCAGTCGATGACGACTGACTCTTTTTTCTCCTTCTCATCTTTTTGTTTTCTTGCCTTTCTACATTTACAACAACTGCAGCATTCAGCTTTAGCGGTTTTGCGATCGTGTTCACATTGCTTAGGGGTTTCATTGTGAGAGCTGGCGCAGCAAGTGCAAGTGACAACGACATTCACCTCTGGCGGCTCATTACATGGCAAGCAACACATCTGCTTCATATTAATAGTCTGAGAACATGTATTTCCTGGGAGGAGCTGTTTTACGTTTTCCTTTTACTAGTTTTAGTGGTGATGTAGATCTACGTCGAGTTCTTCCTCTTGTTTGCTTAGTGAGTGTGGGAGGGGATGTAGCAGGTGACGTCTTAAACCAATTTGTTGGCATTTTCATCGTCTGAAGCATTGGAGCAGTAGCCACTGTTGAATCAAGTTCTTTCAATGTCTCATTATTCAAAGCAAATTTTGGTACATTATGCTTTTCCAATAGTTTAAGAAAGTATGACCAACCAGGTGGAACATAGCCCTGACGGCGCTTTCTACGTGTCGCATACTGAATCAAGTCTTCATAACGTGAAGCATCAATCACTTTATTTTCATCTGTAATGATTTCTCCTCTATCATTTACATTGAGATGGGGTTCAATACTGTTGAAAAGAGATATGGCATGTGCGCGAGATGCTAAAGGTGTAGCAGTCGATACAGAGTCACGCATCTTATTCTTCAAGTTTTTCAATTGCTCAACAGTTTCCGATTGTAATAATACAGCACGATGTGGATCTTTGATGTGAATATTTTGCTGATAATCTATTTCTTTCCTATACATTTGATTTGCAAGAGGTTGCTTTACTTGCTGCATGGCAGTCAATTGTACATATTCATCCTGAGGAATAACAATCATGCGAGAATAAGAACTCATAGTTTGTAGATAATCATGGGAGTTTTCAAAATATCACTTCGAAATCTAAATTCTTCCGGACACTCTTGCGTAAAGTCAATGAATAAGTAACCGTATGGTTTTTCAGTAGCTGCTTGAAAAATTTCAATTAAGGCTTTTGATCCTCTGGGTGCAACTTGTCGCGCTAAAATTTCAAATTGACTTTTATCTCGCGGATTTTTGAAAATAGCATAATAGTGTGTATTCAGGTTTCGTGTACGAGCTTCTTTTCCATCAGGAAACAAATTTTGTGTGATATAGATGATAAAGTACCTTTTATGATGTGCTGCACGAGTGAACATATCTGTAACATCTTTTGAATTCTTACTTTCTTTTAATAAATCATCCAATACAACAACATCATTAGACTGAAGTTTATCCACTGCAATAATTCCTTCATGTCGAATAAAGTTGCGATTTTGCAATTCCTGAAACAGCGACGGTTGATAAATACCATAACACCAAATCACTCGATTGATAGGTTCCTTAAACAACTCCCTTCTTTTATCCAATAAATTCAGCGTGAAAACAGTTTTACCTGCATGAGATGGACCTGATACAGTCAGAACTTTATCACATTGAAGTCTGAAATCCATTTTAATACTTTGAGATTCAACATTTGCATAATTAACGCTTAGAGCCAAAGATATTACCCAATAGGTTGCCCACGACAGGAGCTAACATTGGAAGTATTGCTGAAAGGAAACCGCCCTTTTGTGTTAGAGTTTTCCTCTTTCTTTGAAGGGTGACTTTAGGATTGGAGATGAAACGCAATTTTGTGGCATATCGCTTAAGTAACTTTCGTTGTTTTGGTGCTAATTTCTTCGTCCTCAACTTTCTGACATGAGAAATAATTTCACGAATGAATTTATCGTTGGCATGTCGTATAGCATTGTATCGCTGATTTGCTTTCATTCGTCGGAGAGCTTGAATGGCTGAAGAAAACTTTGAAGACTTTTGACTTTTACGTTTCGCCATTTTCCGTGTTAGTCTTTGCTAAAACCTATCTTTACCACATTTGCATAGGTACTAACTATTGCGACATAAGTGACACTCGAAATGAGCAATATCACAGTGGTTACATTTGCAAAGTTGAATGCAATTACGTATGAAACAGCGTTGACAAAAAGCGTGCTTACATCTCTTGAAGATGCGCTTTTCATTTCCATCCTTTCGCTTACATACATCACAACACATAGTTTCACCGTTACTGATGTCTATAGCAAGTCTTTTTGAAGATATGAATTTGCTAGCCTTTTCTAAATAATAGACGCATGTACAGAAGGAATATACTTCGAGAGTGAGCAGACATAGCTCGAAAACCAGTTGTGCTACAATCAAGTACCACTGCATTTTCAATTTTTCTTTATGGAAAGTTGAATGTGAATATCTGAAATCGCTTCAATCACTAGACTGCTACCATGATGGTTAAATGCGTTAAGACGTTCAGCAATTTTTATCATATGTCTTTTAAAAAATTCTTCGGGGTGATCTACCACTTCCATTGAATAAGAAGCAAAATGGAAAGAGCGACTTTCCACCTCTTCCTTTCCAAAATGACTAAACTTAATTTTCGCAACTAATCGCGCCATGACAATGCTATCAGAGAATGTATTCATTAACTCTAAAAATAGAGTGCTAGCATCATCGACCACTGCTTCGATGTCGGTCTCATCTTTATGAAAATTTATCACATAATCTTGAACAGATCCTTTTAAACTTTGCCTATGAAAATGTAATGTTCCGCAGTCGTTTGAGAAATACATGATCGCCCTTTATCTAACCCATCCATTGCATGAAAACAACAACTCTTCTCATAGTAACATTTATTGAATAATAGTAACAAGCATGCATTATTAATCAATGGTTTGAAAGAGATAAAATAGATACAGCTGGTAACTATCATACAGCGAGCAATGATGACCATACAGGACTTTGGCAGTGCTGAGGTAAGGAGGAAAGAAGCATTGGTTATGAACGTAGCTACTACAACGAACAGACAAAATAGGAACACACAAATCCTTAAAACGTTTCGTGACTTCATGATAATGTTGATTCACTCTACTATCCCAAGGCGGGAGCAAAATATCATCAATGATTAGATTGGGAAATACTTTCCTCTCCTTACCAGGATTATTACAAAAGATGCGTATAACATTGAAAGCAACTAACCATCGTTTAAAGTCAATAAGAAGAGCACTCTCACAAGAAAAGCCATAGTCTTGCAAATATTTCAGATTAAGTCCATGAATGTGTTTTCCCGCCCCTTGATCAACATTGGGATTGCAGTTGGCATGTTGATGATAGACACTGACAATCTGATATGTCCAATTGTTCATAGCAATAGCACTGAGCTCCTGTACAAGTTCACCCTCACAATCCATAAAAATGATGATAGAAGCCTAAAACGGAAATTTACACATCTAAGGAAACGTTCTATAACATATTACAAAATGAAGAATTACATCGATGCTTTTCACGACAAAATACACAAATGATATGATGGCAACGAAGAAGTAAAATGTATCTAATAAGACCACGTCTACGACACTCAAAGCACATAAGCGAATTGTCATAGGGTAGAGCTAGGAAAGGACTAGTAATTCTCCTTCTTTGATTTGCGTTTTGATGCAGCATTCTTCTCCGACTTGCGCTTCGTACCACTGCTGTTAAGGATTTGATCAATTATATCGCCCACGTTGGGTGGTTTTGGAATATATAGGATGGATTCCATATGCATGGAGAGAGAGGCTATTTTATTATCTTTATGCCGACCATAATATAACCCATTCACTTTGAAAAGGATATCCCAAGTACCTTCTCCGAGCTCGTCGCATGTGATGGGTGTTGAATGATCTCCCTCCTTCTTATAGTAAGTGCACCAATGTGATACCGGTAGGCAAATTTGATTACCATCCCAAATCTTTCTATAGGGAGTATCCTTGTCATCTCTCGCCTTCCACTCTTGAGCAAGAGGAGTAGGAATGTCCATATTTAATGTCACGTACTCCTCAATAATATCAAGTTGGTGGCGAATGTACGGATTCACGGGGATCAGTATGTAGTCCCCATACTGATTGTGCATTATCTTGACATCCGTAGAAGGGAGCATTCCCGTTTGGAGTACTACGCTATGATCGTCATAACGCAAGACTTGTTTAAATTTACGCTGTAGCGGTGTAGGATTATGTACCTTGGTTGTTTCTTCCACTGGCCTCAGTTGTAGATGATCTGATCGTAGCGAACCTTGTAACGTTTGACCGCCATTTTGTCCTACTAGTGCAGCAGATGAAGTAGATGCCTGAAAATTGAAAAGATTGTATTAAGTTTACGTTCAAGGGAGGAGAGGGAGGAAAGTAGCGACTTACCATTTTAGTTGGATAATAGAATAGGGAACTAGAGAGAGGAAATGTGCGTCCGTCACTCGTATGATTCAACGATGGAATGATTCTCACTGTGGAAGGCTCGCTATTTATATAGAAATGCTTGATTCTCATTGGATGATGATCCTCATTGGACAATAACATCAAGCTGATTCCAAATCTGGCCTCCGTTTACCAATCCGAGCCTTCATTCGCCCGATGGAGCTGTTTCTTGGGAAATTCTAACTCTGTCGTTTTTCGTCAATCTCCCAAAATCTTAAATGGCGTCTCACATCTAAACGAAGACAGATATGAACAAGCCGTTTCTTTCACTGAATTTGTCTCACTCTTAGCTTTCAAACGAGCTATTGCACGACTTTCTACGATCTCTAGAACCAAAGTTGGAAGATCGGTGCCGGGCGGGGGGGACGTCAGCGAAACTTTTTCTCTCCGATTGCGTTCAAATTCACCATACTGATGTAGAATTTCACGCTGAATCCGAATCTGAAATCCGTTTTCCCATCCGATGCCTCGTTTTGGCGCTACAGCCCAAAACGTCCAAAATTCTAACTCTGTCGTTTTTCGACAGTCTCCCAAAATCTTAAATGGCGCCTCACATCTAAACGAAGACAGATATGAACAAGCCGTTTCTTTCAGTGAATTTGTCTCACTCTTAGCTTTCAAACGAGCTATTGCACGACAAAATCCGTCCACTGGAAGGCAAGATCGAAGCTACCTCTCCCGAGGGGGGGTCCGTGAAATTTGATGAAACAAACTTTGGTCAGGGTCTCAGGTCGAAATGACACATTTTGGAAAATTTTCAAAATTTTACCCATACAAAGCCACTCTAACACTTAGGATTTTTTCAGGTGAGCTCCGACCTAAAATCTTGTAACAGCTCTAACTTTTGAACGGCTGGTCCGATTGACTCGCGGCAAAAATGGCGTCGAGCAGTTTTTTCTCCTCTTTCAAACGAGTAGCTGTAAGACAAAATCCGTCCACTAGAACCAAAGTTAGAAGATTGCTGTCGGGGGGGGGGGTCCGTGAAATTTGATGAAAAATGTTTTGGTGAAGGTCCCAGGTCGAAATGACACATTTTGGAAAATTTTCAAAATTTTACCCATACAAAGCCACTCTAACACTTAGGATTTTTTCAGGTGAGCTCCGACCTAAAATCTTGTAACAGCTCTAACTTTTGAACGGCTGGTCCGATTGACTCGCGGCAAAAATGGCGTCGAGCAGTTTTTTCTCCTCTTTCAAACGAGTAGCTGTAAGACAAAATCCGTCCACTAGAACCAAAGTTAGAAGATTGCTGTCGGGGGGGGGGGGGTCCGTGAAATTTGATGAAAAATGTTTTGGTGAGGGTCCCAGGTCGAAATGACACACTTTGGAAAATTTTCAAAATTTTACCCATACAAAGCCACTCTGACACTTAGGATTTTTTCAGGTGAGCTACAACAGTCCACCCTCCCAACCTGGCCGGCACACCACGCCAACCTGGCCGGCACACCACGCCAACCTGGACAGCACATCACCGCGCGCTATACGACGGCCGGACAGGAGGGGGGACGTCAGACTCGAAGCAACACGACGCCACACCACGACCGACTCGACGGACAGGAGGGGGGGACGTCAGACTCGAAGCAACACGGCGGCACACCACGACCGACTCGACGGACAGGAGGGCGGGGGGACGTCAGCGGCCATCTTGCGCTATCCAGAAGTGGAGTTTTACTTACTACTGGGGATGCATCCCGGCATCCCCCCCTTGGGTCCGCCACTGCTAAAAAATAGGAAGAGTATTGCCTTAACTCAACTAAAAAAAGAACAAGTATCTGGAAAGTCTGACTGTGTCAGCACCGTCCAAGCCCCCAGTATGAGAGAGTAGTGACGTCAAAACATTATTTGGAGGAGGGATGGCAAAATGGTTCCATCCATTGTCCAGGTTTGGAAGGCCCCAGTTGAGCGTGACACGGGTTGGCTAGCCGTTTTCTCTATTAAAAAGTCATTAGTGCTCGGGTCAGTAGTCAGCAGTTACTTCTTTGTGGTCCCCCTCTGGGAAGCGCTAACTAAGGCTCTAAGCACTAACGCTCTGGCGAGTGGAGGGGGGCAGTCAAACTCTACTATCAAGTCGGTCAGCGGCACATTTTGTTGGTCAAACCGTACCTCAAAGTCCAACGATTTCGGGCAGATGAGATTCTGAGTTGAGATCCTTGTAGTCATTCCATCATTTGGTGATAAAAGGCTAGGTACACAGCCGATAACTGTGGTTGGCGTCAGCATGGACATCTGACCGTGAAAACTCAGCTTTATTATCAAACTAAGTGATGAAAGGAAGAAAAATGGCCCCAGTACCCAGCAGTCTTTCAGGGAGTGCGAAGAATGCCCGGTGGTAATCTTCGCAAAAATGTCTGCACCACAAATGTAGGTTCACTGTGTGGGAGAAGCTGAGAGGTAGTGGAACTGGAGAAAGGAGAAAGATTGTCTGCTGCGTGCAAGAGACCCAATTGAAGGGAGTGGCTTTTGAAATAATGAAGATGGGCTGGAAGTTTTTTGTTACTGTGGTGGGAGCCCAAAAACTTTTGATGGTCAGCTCAATACTTTATTTGCCTGAGTAGTTTCACAATACGACGCATTGCATTCTCAAGGGCCTGACAAAGGCCTTAACCCCAGAGATATGTCTGATGTAGCACCACCTTCTCGCTATTGATATGTGACAAAAGGGAAGAAAAATTACTGAAGAAACCGCCAGAAGTGCGGAAATTGAAAGATGAAGGGACAAGACAATAATTTGAGAGATTTTGTCAGCTAAACAATAACTGCCTGGATAGCGATTGGGACCAACTCCAAACTAGAGGCTGCGAACGAAGTTTTAGGAGACAGTTTTTTCTTCGACATGTAAAGCGAATGACCTAGTGGTGGAACTGTGAAGTATAGATAGTAAGCAATGTCTAAGAAGGAGGCTTTCAAGAAGTGGCAGAGGTCGAAGAATGGGAGCGGTAGAAGACACTACAAGGAAGCTTCTAAGTCATCGAAAAAAACTTAAGCCAAGACAATAATCGTGAGAATATTGGAGCATGGGTGTGACCTGACCAAGGTGCAAGCTCAAATCAAAAATTGTTCAAGATCGCACGGCAAATGAAGGCTAAGAGAAACAATGTTGTCCAAGGAAGTTGTGTATTTGGGGCGACAGGTGAGTTCATGGTTCAAGAACACGACATAAAAGAGGTGGAAAGAATTCCTTGAATGTTTGTTAAACGACAGCAACGATTTCACCACGGAACAAATCAAGAGAATGGAAGCAGCAAGTCACAAAGGAAGAAATTCGAGAAGCACTAGCCGGCATGAGGAACAAGAAAGTCCCTGGGCGATCGGGACTCATTGTTGGATTGCTGAAAGGCGCCGGTGAAGACCTTCTGACAAAGTTGGAGCCGTTTCAGGAAGTAATCGGGAGTGAACGAATTCTATCTCAGTGACATGAGAGTGTCTTACGGTCCCCATCTTCAACGGTAAAAGTGACAGTCTTGACTGTGGTAACTACAGTATTCGACTGCTCGAGCATGGAATGAAGTTATTCGAAAAATTATTGAAGAAAAAGAATAAGGAACCTCATCGACATCGATCACGACTACTTTGGCTTCATGAAAGGCAAATCAACAACGTACACATTTTTCATCGTCAGACATTTTCAAGAATGGCATGGGCAAGCATGGAATGGGCTCGCACCACACCTAGCAAACCTCTCTCATTATGAGTAGGAACCAACCCGGTGTATATCTCTATCACAGATATGTTGATGACTGCAAAATGTATGAGTATAAGCATTTTTGATAGTTAAATCAAACTTCAAGGAATTTGTTAATCAGCAGAATCCTAAATTAGAATTCGCTTCTAAGTTGGAGGCATAAATATTTCTCTTTTTATCAAAAATTTATGCGGTAGGAAAGGCAGCGCTTTTCACAAACAAATGTTTAGTGCATAACAAAGACTATAATAATAATAATAATAATATACATTTAATCAGTCGACAGGGCAGATTCATAATCCAGTTAAATATCAGGTTAGCGGAAGCCCTCCGTAGTTATAAAAAATTCTTTATTTTAACCAGCTTTATTTGCCTAAATTCTCGGCGTCCACCGCCTTCGACGGACAGATGTAGAATGTACAAGGAAGAGAAAATTGTTCACAAGAAGTCTCGTGAAAAGTTACGTCATACTCCTTACCTCGTCACGGAGCCATTCATAAATTGGGAGACAAAACTCCAGTCTGTAGTGAATTGTGCGGTATGTTGAATCATCTCATGTTTCCTATTGATGGAGGGATTAAATTTGGAAATGAGTAACGCTTCTGAGTAACGCTTCAAAGCCTTTTGTTCAATATGATGAAATATGATGAATATGCTTTGAAAGAATTAAACTCCAATCCTACGATTTATGTCCGGTATATAGATGATATCCTCATGGGCCCGGTAGAAAATAATAAAGAAAAAACTAATGACTTACTGAGGACGTTCAATTCAGTTACGAATGATATTCAATTTAGGATCTCTCTCCCTGATAATAACGGGTGGCTTCCTTTCTTAGACGCAAAATTTAAAATTGAGAATAATACAGTAATCTACTCTTGGTATAAAAAAGATTTTCATTCAGGGAACACCCTTAGAAAAGATTCATGCGTACCATACCATACTAAGAAGAATTTTTTGGAAAATAAATTCAAAACTATTGAAGAATCAACTTCCAATAACAATTTATACAACGACAACATAAAAATTTTGAAAAGACAACTGGAAGATAATGGTTATGATAAAAAAGATTTTATGAAAATAGGAAGTAAGAGAAACCGAGTAGGTAGGCCTACTATTCACAAATTAAACAAAGAGGAGGAAACTAAAGAAGCATACAGCAATCTCAAAATTCCGTTCATCTCAGATTCGTGCTCTACGAAAATTAGAAAAGTTATTCAAAAATTGCAAATCCCGTTGAGATTAATAGATATACCTGGTCCAAAACTGCTTAACGTTGTGACTAATCCTCAAAATAATAACAGTCTCAAGACTTGCAATTGTAAAGTCTGCGGTGATCTCAATAAGGAAAGCAAAAATATGAATAAGGTCAATAGAGTTCTTTGTAAGTTGAGACATGTAGTTTACCGATACACTTGTGTCATTTGCAAGGAAACGTATATTGGTAGGACTAGCAGACAATTAATAACGATACATAAGGAGCATAGCAAGTCTATTGACATGAAGAACAACATTAGCGCTCTTTCGGAACACCTAACTAAATGCCATCATGATACCCTCAATAAAAGCATAGATTTGTTCAATATTCAACTCCTTGAAAAATGTCATGATACTAAAAGTACAGCGATATCAGAAGCGTTACTCATTTCCAAATTTAATCCCTCCATCAATAGGAAACATGAGATGATTCAACATACCGCACAAATACAATTCACTACAGACTGGAGTTCTGTCTCCCAATTTATGAATGGCTCCCTGACGAGGTAAGGAGTATGACGTAACTTTTCACGAGACTTCTTGTGAACAATTTTCTCTTCCTTGTACATTCTACATCTGTCCGTCGAAGGCGGTGGACGCCGAGAATTTAGGCAAATAAAGCTGGTTAAAATAAAGAATTTTTTATAACTACGGAGGGCTTCCGCTAACCTGATATTTAACTGAATAATAATAATAAGGCGTTCATTCATAATCAATGAAAATCACAGTCACAAAGTTAGGATGATAATCGAGAAAAGATCAAATTCACGCTTCAAAAGAAAATTGCGAATACACAGTCATTTTCCTGAATCTGAATTGTACATCAAACAAGCGTATGGGGAAAATGAGTTCAAACGTCTTGCAGTTGAACATAGTGGTAGACGATAATGACCCGTTGCTGGAAGCTTTGGAGGCACAAACTGTTTTAAAGGATGACCAAGGCAGTCACATTTCAGAAGGAACTTGCGAGATGCAGATTTGTACATTTTCATCAGGTCAGGGATAATGAGACACTGGCAAGTTTCGTTGCAAATAATTCTATGTGCCCGCCGCCGAAACCTCTCAATTTGATAAACGACAGACGCTGGAAGATTGCAAAATACAGGTGATGCATACATCAAGATGGACAAAATGAAACAATGGAAAACTTCAAGCAGTCGATTCTTGGGGACGAAAGGTTTCAAAGTTCGAATGGTGTAAAGTCTGCGTGAGGCAGTCAACATAACCCTATCAAAATGGCTATTCCAATTCAAATTGTCATTGAAACTATGACTAATAAACTATGTCCAAAGACTGTCTTTGGTGCACTGTGGTCTGTTGCTGAACTTTGAAGCCAATTGCCCTTGGCACACAGGTCCTAGCTATAAACCAGGCATAAAGGCTTAGTTTAGTATAAGGTTTGATGAACCACGCTTTCGTTCGTGATACCAAATAATCAAGTAGCTGGATCAATTATGAATATGAAATGACAAAGGACAAAACTGGACAGGCATAGGATGGAACAAATAAGAATGTACTATTTGGTGAATAACTGCACTATATGTAATTTGAGAGAAAATGCCTTGGCCAAATGTCATGATTAAATTTTAATTAAAATATATAATTTCATATAATATTATATAAAGTTTGGAAAAGCCGAGGAGAAGTTGTTAGCTTTTTTGATTTATTTTATCTATATGTTTCGGCTATTCATGTGCCATAGCCATGGGTGGAGTCTAACAAAGTATTGGGTGGCTGCATGCCTTTTCCATCATCAATCTGGGGATAGCTTGACTTCTATTGGATACTATGCCAAAACTATATACTTGCCAAAACAAATTTTAGAACTTGCTTGTATTCATGTTAATTTCTTTTGTTTACATGTCACAGTTTTCTTGAAAATAGCTATGGCACATGAATAGTCGAAATATATAGATAAAATAAACCAAAACAGTTAACAACTTCTACTTGGCTTTTCCTAATCTTAAAATTTAATCACTATATATAATACTATATATAATATAACTGACAGTGAATAATGAAAAATCTTGCTTCTTAATGAACACACGTCGAAATTTTATGCTTCCACCAACAATGCCTCTGAAACAACTTGACGCTATCAAAGTTCTAGGAGTATATATATCAATTCAAGTTTGAACTGGTCGAATCATGCTGATGAAATCACTAAGAAAGCCAATCAGCAATTTCATGCACTCAAGATTATTAAACGATACGTAGGTCAGTTTGAACTGCACGAAATATATGACGCGACCATCAGATCCTTGCTAGAGTACTGCTGTCCTGTTTTCATCAAACTATCGAGAAAACTGTCAACAAAACTCCAACGCGTCGACAACCGCGCTCACCGAATCATCATCGGGCAGAATCCTCGAACATGTCATTGTGGGACAGAAAACATTGCGTTAAGGAGAACCTCTCAAGGACTGAAACTTCTTCGCAGAATTGAGACAAATGAACATCACTTGCTCTACGACTTGATTCCGGATCGTCTCCCTCGATGCAAGCAATTTCGACTGCCAGCCATCCGCACCCAAAAGCATAAAGATTCTTTTTTCCATACATTCTCTCCCTCTCGAACAATTTATGTTAACATTGTGATTTTATTATAACTTACTTCATAGCTTTTCACAAGTCTGTAATTCGTGATGTTTTGATTACTATTTATGATCAATAAACATATTCTATACTATAGGCCTACATTGTGGTGTTTCGTTGCTGATATCAAATTATTCAACTTAGTGGATGGTGCGGCATGCATTACTTACTTTAAATCCACCAAGACGTGCAGTTATTTTCCGGCTGTAAAATTTACATTCCAGATACTCAACATGATCGTCATAAGTTAGTTAGCTATTAAATAAAATATAACGCCTAGATGGTTCAAAGAATGCACTTGATTGATAATAAAATGAGGATTACTACAACATGATTCTTTGAAACAATTCAATCTCTTTTGATTAAGTTTCAGCCTGTTATCGCAAAATAACATCCGTCACGTGTTCAGTGTCATGGAGAATACGATCGAAATCGCTGCTTTGTAGTAAAATCAATAGTTCATGTATAAAGGAGGGATGCAGAATCCTAGACGGAGTTCAACCAAAAGACCTATAACTAGACCCGAGTAACTGTTCTCGAGCGTGAAGCTCAAAAAATCAGTGACCTCAGGTTACGATCTCACCTATAGAGCGGATGCTATCAGCACTATCATGTCTTTAAGAACGAATAAAGAAATGCTGTGGTAAATTGTATTTCTGTAGTGAATCTGTTGTGAATACAGGGGTTTTTCGTTGCTTTTGATACAACCATGATGTCTTATTCAAATTTCATATATTAATTTATACTATGTATAATGCTATACATAGTGTATAAATGACAAGCTTTCATAAAAAAATGATTAGTAAGTGCTCAGCAGTACACACTAGACAGGGAGGCATAAAACCACCTATGGTATTTTACAAACTAAAAAATTGCCGCATATGTTTTCTGACTTTCATGAGGTGATGATAGCAATCTGGCTGACTCGCTAATTCATGAACATAAACACGTGTATGTACGTATTGTATGCATGTGGTATGTACATCTTAGTACAAATACTTTTCTATTAAATGTCATAGGCCTCTAGTGAGAATTGAAAATACTCTAGACAGGTTGCAGTTTTAGTCACAGTAAGCCATAATTAAATCATAGCCTATACGTCATTGACCCTATATTTTGCATTACTTTTTAGTATTATTTCATTCCAATGAAGTTAGCACCTACTAACCGGAAGTGGATTCTTATCAAAAGCCAGACTCCTATCCAACACGGAACCGGAGTCGGAGTCTTATCAAAATGATAGGACTCCGGGTACTTATGGGTTATCTCCCCCACAAGTTTTCAAATTCGTCTAGAATCCGTAAAAATGAATCAATCGTCACAAACTTAAGAGACACGCATTTGAGTATATTTTCTACCCACATGCAAAAATTTATGCTAATCAGACAAGCAATTTTTGAATTAGAGACGATGAGGTCAGCAAAGTCATGACGCGACAACTCACAACACACGCGACAACCCAGAACACACACTTTCGATTAATATGCTTAACTTAAGAAAGGTGTGGTAGAGTAGTGATCGTGGGAAGATTTCAAATAGCAGTGGATGAGACGAAGACGGAAAGAGAACAATGCAGACTAGGGATTGCAATCCCGACCCCGATTTTCCAAATCCCGGTTATCGAGGATTTATCCCGGGATTTTGACAAAAATCCCGGGATTCAACAAATTAATCACGAAAGCCACACTAAGCACATGTAGACTACATATATATGCTACATTATATGGTGGTTTGTTACTGATGATTATAGTTCTAGTTTAATTTAGAGTAATCTTACTAAAGGCACTCAATCTAAGACCTGCAAGTGCGTTTTTTCGATCATCACAGAATTTCACAGGAGCTGGATGGTAGATTGCATATGAGTTAACACATTGACAATTTTGATTGTCACTTTATACTTTCATGCTGAGTAATCTAGGGCTTACTTGCGATCTTCGTGCAGATAGATTTAGGCTACAAGACATAATAAATTGTACAGTTATTACCATCAAGAACGATGTATGATTACGAATAGTATACATGTACGAGTATTTATGAATATGTTTATAACAATCAGCAAAATAACCATTACAGTACAATAGCACATCAAATTGAGAACCGCTATGAGAATTCTAACAAACTAATTTAGATTTTTAGAAATGTTTGTTTTGATTCTAACAAATCCAATTCAATACCCAAATATAGTCTCACAGATCAAACTGAAATGCGCTATAATTCAGAAATAGCGAAAATGCGAGTAGGAATAGAGCTAATGTTCGGGATTGGGATCTTTAGGAGGCAATTTCTCATTAGCTCACAGTTCTTGTTTACATTTTAGCCTCTGGTTAACTCAATCTCGGGATTAATCTGTTCAGGAAGAATCACTCTCATTTGACCATTGTTGCTATTCACAGCATTATCTTAGGTTACGGCAAAAAAGCATGTAAAATATTCCTCAATCATACAATCCCGAGTTAGGGATTTTGGAATCTTAATGTGCTCGTACATTGAGGAAATAGCTGTGATTTTAATTATCTTGCCATTTTACTTGTAGCTACAGCTGGTATGGTTATATTTTATGAATCTCAATCCCGAGTCAGACTTTGTAATCCCGAATTCCGGGATTTTGTAGGCAGTCTCTAATTCCGATACCTCACTCTACCAATCCCGAATCTCAGGGAATTGTAGATTGAAGGAGCAAAGATCAGGAATTCACAACTGTTCCCTGTTACTTTCAATGTTGCCGTTATCAGTTTGTGCATAAAGCGGAATAAACTTTAAGTCGACTTGTCAATTTCGATATTGCAAGTAAACCGACTTTTGGCAATTCCAACTCTCTGCTATTACCACATCCCGGTATCCCATATTAGCAACATACACATGTGCTTTGTCATAGAAGATACTATTCTACTCAATCCTGGAATTCCGTGATCGAGATTTTCCGGAATTGTAGAATCTCTACCCTGTACATATGATAAGAAAACATAAAGGGCGAACGTATATAATCAAACATACAAGTATGCTGACACAACTGTAATATGTAGGCTACAATTTTTAATAAATTTCATAGTTCGTCCGTACGGGAGGTTAGTCATAATTGCGTGAAAAAAATAAAATAATCGCTCCCTTTGTTTGACGTAAATCTACTTAAAAATTTTTTTCAACAAATCACCGGACGCGTTTCGTCAATCCGACAATCTCAAGGGCTTAGTAGCTTAGTAGTACTAAGCCCTTGAGATTGTCGGATTGACGAAACGCGTCCGGTGATTTGTTGAAAAAAATTTTTAAGTAGATTTACGTCAAACAAAGGGAGCGATTATTTTATTTTTTTCACGCAATAATTTTTAATAAGTAATTCAAAGAAAGATATTGAAAAGTATTCGAAAATCGATTTGGTTTCCCCAAGCAAAAGATCTATAAAATACTACTAAAATAACAACTGAATTGATAAATTAATCCTGGGAATTCATAATCCTAATTCATAGAGTTTGCACAAACCCAAGGAATACCGGGATTGCAATCCCTACCTGCATTACATGCTATCAACATATAGGCCTATCTATGCTTTGTAATGGGATATCTACTATTCTACTCAATCCCAGGATTGATATTTTGGAATCCCTAATAGCAACGTGAGGCCGATGTAGCAGTGGAGATGAATTGGAGACAAAACAACTGCTTCATCGTTAAAAATATAATCCGCGAGGCGTTTCGACGACTCTCGTTAAGCGGTATGTCGCATTTACAGATAAATTATGACAAAACGTCTCTATATACAAAATGAAATAAATGTAAGTGAGTTAAAGTCAGAACTCAGAACCACGGTGGTATGAGCGTCATCACTGTTTGCTTTTGCACACACAATTTGGGTCTTGGGACCACAGATTTAGAGAGGAACAGATGAACTGCTTTCCGCAATTCACGCTGACGGCGTTGAAGCCCGCCGATCGGTGTTTACTTTGATGACAATTTGCGATAGACAGGCAAGAAATGTGTTGGTCAGAACGGATGCTTATCGCGTTGAGGAGATAATATCTCACATTTTTGACAATTTGATGATAATGCTCATGTATGTGACATATCTGTATGTTAAGTCTATTTTGAGATAAATTGATGTCGACAGGCATCATTTTACAGCAATTCTGTGGGGCTGCTTAGAGGGAATTTAGATTTACTGAAATGATAAGTCCGTCGTTAGTCGTTACAGATGTTTACTTAAGATATCGCAATAAGTGGGCTGCCCTAAAGCTGACCTGTTACTTTTTCATTATAATTCCAAAGCAATGATGACTTCATGTTGTGTTCCTCAGTGTACGAAAAGAGTATCGAACGGCTAACGTTTTACTTCAAATCGGCAACGAAAAATTGAAGAAAACATGCAATGATAAAGAGTTTTTGGATGTGAGCGTGGCCCAATCAATGTTGGAAACGGCTCACGAAAAGTTAAGGGTCGTTCAATCCAAAATAGGAAAAAACAGAGTAAACGCAGAAAGTTGGACAAAAAGAAAGAAACTCTATATTACATATTTTAAAGTTCAACTCATCTTAAAATCTATCTTTTCTTAAAGGAGGTTCATGATTTGAACTTTCCTGATTGTATACATCTCAATACCGAATTTTTCTGAGTTAAATGAATAAAAACTAAAAGCTTAGTGTGTATAAATGAATTTGAATGATAAAGTACATACGTTAACATCTATGAAGCCCAAACGTTGGCCATCCTGAATGATACTTCTAGATATCGAAGAAGCTTCTTAGTTTTATTGATTTAACCTATCGCTTTTCATAATTTGTCTGTCTATTTATACAGCAGTTTAGAAATTTACTAAAATCTTGATAAAGATAATCTGAGTTCTAAAATACCTATGATATCTGCCTACATACACGGGAAATCTAGGGATTAAATTGAAACAATAGCCTAAACGTGATTTATGTTCCCACCAAGTTGTATCAATAGACGTTTCTTTTCCTGGTTTTCCATAATATATATTCTAATATTTGATCAACTGTTTTTCCCAATAATTATTCTGTAGATATCTTCTATTCCTATAGTTTATCTGTTACCAACATTTTGTAATTATTGTTGATTGCTCATAAATTTTTGTTACCAAATCGATTGTAGTTCATATTATGAAACCAACTTATCGCTAACTCAGACCGAAGAGAGTAGCTTTTTTACAGACAAGATGCATGTTTCTACTGTGGTTTTTACATCGAGTTTATTTTCTATAGATATTTTGTAAACATTTGAGAATTTTGCACCATTCCTGTTCAGTAAGTTCAGTAAGTTCTCCTATGTTTAGGTATTATTCAAAATGGGCATCGGCTACTTAAGAACACAATTGAGCAAACCGTAACTTTTAACTATTATCATTTGGAAAACAAAATTAATAAATTTTGTTAACCTTTGTGAGGATCAAAAATTTTTCAATAAAACAAATTTTATTTTCTTACTTTGCATGAGGTAAATCCCATGCTTTCCGATAATTTGTTGGAAAAATCTTATATTTCTTCAATATCTTCCGAAAAAATCCTATATTTCTTATTTTTTTTGGTCTAGTGTCTGATCTAATCTTGGAGTATGGATATATCCCCATTCAAAAAAATTATTCTACGATGAATAGGAATTAAAGTTAGATACAAATGAATTAATCTTTTAAAAGAGGTTCAATATCTTGGGTATTTTATTCACTAACTGATAAGTATGTGACACAATTCATTGAGTTTGCTTACTTTGTTGACAAAGAAATCATTTGACAACATGACAATGATAGTTTTTCAAGTATGTTTACCCTGCAAAAGTCACCGCTGTAATCATGTTGAAATTTGTTTCTTGCCTGTCTATCGCACATCAGCGTCTCTCCCGTCCTGTGTTTACCGGCTTCACGCAGTTGTGTAAATAGTTCATCTGTTCCCTCTCTAAATCTGTGCTTGGGACGCTGATGATTGTCGCCTGTAGGAATGGTAGCAACGCTGTGACGAGGTTTGGCGACCAGTGTTGCGATTCTTGGCGTAGGGTAAAAGAACGCGCAAGGTCGAAAAACACGCGCACATGTATTTCCTTACAAATAAGCCAAAATGGCAACTATGATCGCTAATATTTGATGAAACGAATTTTTACAAAGCTTAAATTTGCAGATCAGATAGTAAGAGCTTTGGTATTTTTCAGGACAAGTCAAATACACACGTGCCTGAAGTGGTAGATGCATACGGGCAGTGAGCCTATAGGCTATCCATTGAGTGAGATGTTAATGAACCTAAATGATCTTTGATAGGCTATACATGTGGCTCATCTAGAAACTGCATGTAATTTGAAATTTTGATATTTTAGAACCAAAGTTTTCTATTATCAAAAATTAAAAATAGAAGTCGAAAACTTAAAAAACGCGCAAAATGGATAAAAATGGAAAAAAACACGCTTACACGCGCAAATTGTCAAAAAAACGCGTGCGCGTGTAAACACGCGCGAATCGCAACACTGTTGGCGACAGTGGCGTACCGAAGGGGGGATGCAGGGGATGCATCCCCCCCGAAATTCGAAACTCTAAGTGGTATGAAAAAGGGAGAAACTTAGGCATACTGAGCATGTGAAAATATCGAGTGTCGGCTTTCGTAAAAATTAATAAATCATCCTTTATTTTGAAATAAAAATACTCAATTTCAGACCAATAATACTTGATTTAACACTTGAATATATAAATTTCTATAAGTTTCTATCAATTTTGACTGTTGATCAAATTTCCTCTTTCATCCTTCACGATACACGGGTATGGGTATGAGGCAGGTGATTATGTCATCGACAAATATGTGAAAGTCGTTAATCCTATTCCCCTCCAAGTTCCTAGGTCGGAATTTAATGTATCTTTGTTGATATTTCTTGAAAGTGGGCGAAGAGTTCAGTATGCAGATGTCGTTTTGCTTTTATTGTCCGTAAATGAAATATTCAACACCTTTGTTTATCATGATAAAGAGGCGATTCAGCGAGAATCGTTGCGACTTCCTGTTGTGATAACACATTTGGAGATATTGGGATGCAATTTCCAGCGGCTGTTTAATCCATTAACTGAAGAAATGAGGTGAGTTTGATCCGTGCGTACATGTTTTGTTTATCACCACATTTCCAATCAACATGCCTAGGCCAAGTTTCTCGCGTTTCATTTGTTCATAGAAGCATGGCTTGACTTATAAGTAATTTAGTCGTAGCTACAGACAGATTCAGTTTATCACATTGACTTGCTGCAGTCTATATAGTGAACATTTCTATTTGTCAAATTATATTTTAACTGAAGAGTAAGTACATATATGCTTATGAGTGATTTGCATTTTCAATGCAATAAAATGATGAAATCTCAATCAAGCTCGGTGATGCAATATACGGTACGGAGTAACCTCCACAGCGGCAACAGAGCCCTGCCGCTGCGTCGCTTCTGGTAGCAGATTCGACTTACTTCGACGTGACAACCCTCGGCCCCGGGAATCATTCCTGGGTGGTTGTCTTTGGCGGGAATGCGTTAGAGTAACGCTAACGAAGCAGTCGAAGGAAGAAAAACTCATGGGCTTAGATGCATCACCGACTAGGCCAATAGCAGTAGGATGTCCCCTAGTTAAGTTGGCCACCTTAATAAATTAGTTTGACTTTTCCGCCCCTACCTTGATCGGATGACCTGTCTGGGGGTAGTGCTGAATGCAGCGACTTCGACTGTCATTGAATCTAACAGGTACCCTGATCGAATCAACCATTCGAGAAGGACCGACCTGATGGATGAGACGGAAGTTTAATGCTGCACTCAATTCGCCAGCAGCTCCTATCGTGAGAGGGTGGTTCCTTCTCACCTTGAGGGTAGTTAGGTTAGGAATTAAGGACCAAAATATACTTGCAAAATACACAGAAGAATCATGATCCGTTATCTAAAATGTATGAGTTCGTAAACGTATGATAATTTATCTGAACATTACCTGTAATAGGTTTATCTGATGTCTGTAGCCAAGGCGTAACCCACTCTGAGGAAATGTCATTGACGGAAGAGTCGATTGCTGATTAGATAGGCCTACTAAGGAACGGTTGGATCAGATTACGTCAAAGAACCGTCAAAGATCTTATAGAGAGAAGTGAAACAAGACGAAATGTGTATGATTATTGTAATTCCTAAGTTTGTTAAGGTTACATAGATTTATCTTGAGATTTTGATGATTCAACGAAGCATGGAAATAATTCAAATAGGTTGATGAACTAAACATTTTGAGGAAAAAAGTCAATCACTTGAATCTGCTGGCCTACGTGAATATCAGCCATCATTATTGGCATTAATACGATAATACGTTAGTAATACTTATAGCTCTTTTGTATTTTTTGTTTGTCAGCACTTGAATAAATTTTGTCGGCAAGCGATGCCCCCAAACTAATTTCCAATGCATAGTTGTACCACTGATTCGGTCATGATAAATGTGTAAGATAACCACAGGTGACGGCTGGCCATCACTTACTGTATGCTACGTATACGTACACGTACTTATCAATACTATATATTATTTTCCTATTGCTTACATTATGTGCCTACTTTAGGGCTCACTGACGAAATGAAAAGGAAGCAAAGTGGTCCACTAGACAACTTCTTCAAAAAATACAGAAAAGAGCAGTCGTCATTGGTGTCTACTCTTCATGAGTCTTCAAGAGTTACTCCTAACGGTAAGAAGACATATACATGTACTGTACATGTACAAGAACATATATTTATATTTTAACTACAAGTATAACTTGCAAGGTAAAATTCAACTTTCATATGCATGTTATACATTTATACCGTATACTACGGTGCATATCATACCGCACTATCCGCTATTGCATTCACGCATCCACATGTAAGCCGACATGCATCCTTGAAAATACTCATGAAATTATTAGAAAATCGGAAAGTGTTTCTGTTTTGACAAGCAAGGGCTGTACATATTTGTCATATTAGCTGAAGTTGTAGGCCGTTTAATTCATTCGGTGTCATCGAGGTTTACAAACATTCATGTAATGCATCTTTCAGAAACCGACCCATCAACAAGTTCCACAACCTTCTCCGAACCCCCGCCGTCCACAACCATGACTTGCAGTCAGTCAAATACCGCCGAGTCTAAACCTCTGAGCTCTTCCTTAGCCCCACATCTGGACATAGCCGATGCCATGGAACTTCGCAATAGCGGGCAAATGACTTACGAAACTAAACGTAGATTCATGTTGACTACCCTAAAAGTTGGATCCGACTATGATCTTCCCTTCATGCAAGGAAAAGCACAGAAGTACCATCTTAAACAGAGTCATCTGGAAGGGCGAAATAGCTGTTTCTATTATTCTCCTAAACTGAAGGGAGTTCTGTGTTTGTAAGTATCTGTTGCTGTAAGACAGGTTGCGTATTAATAATTAAGAAGAGCAGATAACGGCTAAGATATTCTTACACTCGTAATGCATATTAAAATGATGCATTTATTAATATGGCATTATTGATTTACATGTACCTGTACAGCATTTTGCTTATATTTGAAAGCGGTATTCTACTTTTGATTAGTATCCATCAGTATTAGATAAATGTGTTTGCTATATGAGATGAAATTTCGACAGAAAAATATTTTACAATTCGTAGGTCTAAACATTGATATATTGTTTTCAAACTGAAGTGATTAAATACTATTTTTGTCATTATTTACACACCCTGCGTTTTATTCGCACCGTCTTTGGTTGGCAAGGGTGGTCATCAAGAAGTTGGCATGTTAGTCACGAAACCTATGACAAACTTTAAGAAGATCTACGGAGCTGATGGCTACTATACAAAGCATTTGGCAAGCAGTTATCATGCTCTATCGGTAGAGTCCCAAAGACAAATTCTTTCTCAAGAAAAAGTCGATGGCCCTGGTGATGTCTCCAAGCAGATCAAAACCAAAGCAGCTATCGATTTGGAAGCTAATAGGTAAGTTGTTAACTAGCTGCAGACTATACAGCACATGTATACACTGGTAGTGGCCCAGTCATTGTAATCCATGCTTATGTTGATAAATAACTGGTAGTTGCAGACCTAGAAAAGTAGTATGAAATGAAATGGCTATAATATTACGAGCGTGTTTTTTAGGAAAACTTTGCTGCTAGATGCAGTTATAATTTATGAAACGGCCTACACAGGCTTTCAGTTTTCAATTCAATTACAGGTACATCTTCAAAGCTGTTTTGCACGCAATTGAACAACTCGGTCGCACTAACCAAGGTATTCGAGGTCACCGAGAAGACAGTGGACGACTGTTCATTCCGACAGACGAGGAGTCAATCGATTACACCGAAGGTAAGATATACTCCTACTTAACACTTTGGTATGTACATGTATACGTACCGGTATGTACTGTATGCATTTCGAGAATCAATAATTTTATAACTTTATTTTTCTCATTTGCTGTTAATCAGTTATGTTGTATGATAGAGATATTATACATGTAAAGTACTTCAAAAAATACCAAGTATATCGATATGCAACGGAGAATCCAAAGCCATACATTTTTACTCTGCAGGAAACTTGCGAGTACTCCTTCAAGAGCGCTGTCTTCGTGATCTTGAGTTGGCAAAACTCATGTCAACATCCCCTCTGAATGCAACCTTCCTGTCGCCTAAAGTGCAGAACCGCATGATTGAATGCGTCGAGAGCATCATGGTGAGGGAAATCGTTCGGCCGATAACTTCGTTCTTTGCCATCATCGTCGACGGTTCCAGCGACGTCTCGCGGATTGAACAGCTTTCCGTCAATATTCGGTATGTTGACAAGGATGGTGGAATTCAGGAGAGGTTCGTCGGCTTCATCGATCTCTTGTAGCAGGATGCTGGTGCCATGGTCGACGCCATCACCCGCAAATTGAAGGACCTTGGGTTGCCGATGACAATGCTCGTAGCTCAAGGCTATGATGGCGCAGCAGTCATGAGCGGAACAGAAAATGGCGTACAAGCACGTATTCGGAGAACGGCACCAAATGCTGTATACGTCCACTGTTACAGCCATTGTGCCAATTTGACAGGTCGCTCTGGGATGGACAACAAGAAGGGGATTCGAGAGGTCCGAGCTGTACATTCAGCTATTACTTCGGCGAGCAACTATTTCGTTCACTCTAGTGTTCGAACCAAAAAGTTCGAGAGGATAGTCAAGGATCTAGAGGTAAATAGAATTTTCTCATTTGTTTGTAGTATATTTCTATAGCCTATATTTTAGTACAGCGCATATGCATTTTCATTCACACATTTCTTTCTAATCAGGGTAATAAACATGAAGTTTGGGCAATTCATTTATTAAATAATCACTACACGTGTTGTTCATGTGACTCGCCTACTTCAAATATGATTATCGTACTTAACTGGGAAAGCGAATTAGTTGGACGTAAAGTTAAAAAATAATAGCCACAAAATGTTCAGGGCAGGTATAAGACAGCATGGGCAGCTGATGTAAGACTATCCAATTGGAATCATTCTTTAAAGAATGAATATTTAGTCTATCTCAAATGAATAAATTCACGTACCAAAAAACTTTCGTACCAACTGAATTTTCATTCATCATGTTACTTATTCAATAATTGATTCAATAATAGTCACTCATCATACCTATTGTACAGACTGCATAGGTCCATATACATTAATATAGTAGAACATGTGAAGAGTGAAATTTGTCATTTTTTTCAGTCTGAGAAACTTGTGTCAGAGAGACACAACAAAATCCACCTCAAGCCCTACTGCCCAACACGCTTTATCGAATCACATAGCAGCATATTCGATTTTATCCAGCTGTATGATGCTACTGTAAAGTATTTCGAGAAGGAGGACGTCGCCATCTACAACTCAATAACCGGACCGACGTTCTTGGTGACAGCGCACATGCTGCAGACAATTCTCGGAGAAACCAAGGGCTTGTCTGTGGTACTCCAGGGAAAGGCGATGAACCTCGTGACCGCAACACAGGAGGTGGAGAGAGTTATTAGCAGGCTTTCAACATGGCGTGAAGATTGCAATGACGCAAAGTTCCGTCGCATCTTTAGTGAGGCCCAAGAAAAATATGAGCGGCAGAGCGGATACCCGATACCAATGCCACGTTGCGGTCCCTCAAAGCGACAGGAACATACTAGAAACGCACCAGTAAGTTTTTTCTGTGTTAAATACCTTTGTTTGCTAAGATCAGTTAGGCCTAACACACTAGTCAGTGGACTATTTGGTGTTTGACTCATATGTGCATACGGTATTTTTATTTCTACCTGAGCCAGTGTAATTTTGTCGATTACCAATGACTACGAACCTTTATTGAAATACAGCTCTATGATAGATTTTTAAGATAGGACAGCCTAAAGCCCGATTTTTCCAATAAGTTAAAGTAGCTGAGTAATATAATACACATAAGCCTATTAGAGGTACATTGGAGAGTCAGACGCCTCACAACTATTCCTGAGGGTTTACCCAGATTTTCCCTTTCAGGCGGAAACGGCTTTCGACTACTATAGACGGAACGTCTGGTACAAGCTCTTAGACCTGATGGTCAGTGAATTCAAAGAGCGCTTCTCGGTATCGGCGAAGACAGCAATGCGAATGGCGAAATTGCTGCCTGCCCATTGCAATGATGCCGACAGTTCCTCGATAGCCCGGGATGCATTTACTGAATACCGGTACTTTCTAGAGAGCCCTGCAATTTGCTCGGCAGAGTTTGAACGCTGGCAAGACTTTTGGCGACAACAGCCATCTTCCAACCGATTGGAGCTCAGCTTGACGGAGGCGCTGAGAGAGTGTGATAAGGATCTCTATCCAAATGTATATAAACTCCTAACCATTTTTTTGGTCACCCCAGTGACAACATGTACAGCTGAGAGATCTTTCAGCCTTCTTCGCTTACTTAAAACCCATCATAGGGCAATGATGGGCCAAAAGCGTCTAAACGGACTCGCACTTCTGGCCGTTCACAAGGACATTAAGTTGTGCTACGATTCCGTTGTACAGGAATATGCGAGAATATTTGATTCTCGACTGCGATTGATAGAATAAATTTGCATCATATTATTATCCGTTTTATTCATCCATTTTTATAATATCTATTGAATACATATAGGCTAATGAATGCATGAGAGATATGCATGTACCGGTACTATTATATGTATTTACATTCTTTTAATATATTTTGAACGCAGTTTTACAGATTTTGCATTGTTTGAGCGCAAGTGTATATGACATTTGATTTGGCTTGATTCAACAGGTAAATCACATGCAGCTAAATCGACTAGGTCTATTCATACAAGTTCTAAAATTTTTGAGGTCAGTATTCAAATATCATCCCCCCCCCAAACGAAAATCCTGGGTACGCGCCTGTTTGGCGACCTTCTTGAAGTATGACATCCATGACATCTTTGTGCGCGTGACGTCAACAACTTTTGGCTTTAACTCGCCACCTTCTTTTATTTCATTTTGTATATAAACGCTTTGTCATGATTTATCTGTAAATACGACGTACCGCTTCACGAGATTCGTCGAAAGGCCTCGCAGATTACATTTTTAACGATGAAACAATTGTTCTGCCATTTTATGTCGTTTAATGATAGCTCTGCCTTTTCTACTAGATAACCCTAATTCTTCTGTTTTCTGCTGATTTCCGGCGGAAAATGCAATGCCGGGTGCTGATTTCCAAAAAGCAAAATGATAGGTTGATATAAATCACCTACCAGTGACGAAAAAATATCAAATTGATGTCCCAAAGCTTACCCTAGTGTTGACTTCACTTTCTCACCATAGAAAACGTCTTCTATGTAGCGATTAACCAGGGATGTTTTCCCAACACCCATATCCTGCAATAAACAAATAAACATGATGAAGTATATGACTGAATAGACAAATGTAATAGTGACTATACTTAAAGTCGAAAATTTTCATAACTGATGTGAATTGTTCATTTGTTAAAACTTCGAATCATTCGAAATGCTTTGACTGTAGGACCTAAATATCAAAGTTAGGAGCCCAAGTATTTGCAATATGCTTTTGTTGCTGTTGCTATAGATATATAATTCGACCAGCTCCCTGTAAAATCCTTCTTTTTTGAGTTCCTAACTTTGATATTTAAAAAATAACCCAAGATCTCTTCGCATATGTTTTGACCGTCAAAGTACAGTAAAAGCAATCTCGACGATATGCTATCCACTGTATTCGCATACTTCAATATGCTTTTTGTTAGAATCAGAGCGGTTTTGGGCCAGAAGAAAATAATTATCTTTAAACAGCATCTTGTGTTTGAATAAAATCTGAAAATTATTAGCCAAAGTGCTGCATTGAAATTTACTACAAATTTTCGCCGATAAGACGAAAAAAGGAGTTCACGTAAAAAGGGTACAAAATTAAAAATTCACACAAGCTTGCATAAATGCAAAAATGTCAATGTTCTGTATGCTTTGCATTCTTCTTTGGTATTGAGGCTAGGTTTCATATATTTTATTTTATTGGCCTTTCTAAAGCACTTAGCTTGTGCTGCTAGTGTCTGAAGATATGACATTCACTGGAATCAGGAACACTATGTCAGAGGAGCACGTTTGTTCATGTTTAAATGCCCTTAAGTCCATGTGTTTAATACGTGTGTGAAGTTAGCGTAACCACTTTTATCTTTAAACTTGAATTTCTCAAGCACGACTGCGAATTTGCGGAATCTGAGCCCAAACCCGTTATCAGGAGGTTGAAATTCATGTAAGAGAAGTTGCTTCGAATAGAATCTCGCTGTAATAAATAGGCCTAATGATTCCGCTGAGTGGTTCAGCCAACTTCATTCAAGTGTTTCTAATGCGTTCTCTGATTCTTGCGTGGACAGAACGGATTGCACTCCCGAATGCAATTTTTCTGACATGTAGTACACACGACTTTATGCACCGCCCATGGATTCCTTAATAGTAGTGGCCGGGATGGGAAACTGTGAAATTTCTCTCATCGCGGCTATACGGAAGAAGGGTCACTTTTGGAGAAGCAGATTTTCCCTCAAACCTGTGCGTTATCGCGAAACAGAGAGAACCTCTCACCAAGTGATGAACATTGAAACCTACAGCCTGTTGGTCAGTGGCCAAATCAAAGGGAGGAACAAGCAAAATAAATAAACAATGTTCCCGTTCTACAACACATTACGGTTGAAAGCTTTAACTTCATTAGGAATTATAAGACGAAAAGTCGATAAGATATACGTTTACATGCCTTCCTTTCCATAGTCACATTTTATACTTCGCGTATGTGAAGGTTTGACGACGCCTAACTGTGCTCAGCTCCGAATTGCAATTTTTTTACAAAAGTCTTCTGCGACATCAGTCTCCTGGAGTTTCTCTTCAACTTCATAAACTTCGAAAGAACGAGGTTTTTGATGAATTGTACCGAAGAGTACGTCATCAAGATGACGGATTCACGCGGGATAAAGCAAAGAATGCTTTTTGTGCTCCATACGTTTTAGAAACGACGACTTCATTATTGAACGCGAGGATTCTAACAATTCAAGAAAACAGCAACAAGGTAATATTCGAACAAGGCGAAATGAGTTCGCTGGTTATAAATATTTAGGCTACATCATCTTGATTTTGTGAAGCTTGTCACAATTTACCTACCGCATAAAATGTTTTTTAAAAAATTTTCTAGGCATGAATTAAATATATTTTTGCACAACAAAAGTAATGCAATGAATACGAGGATGTGTCTGTGTCTGTGGCATCTTCCAAAGCTCGAAGAGGTGCATTAAAGTTAGAATTATTGGAGGCATCTGTCATGTTGCGACACAATAAAACTTTCTTCTGAACTTCCCTTATTAGTTCTATCCGGCTTTTGTTTTTGAAGGTGTTTGTTGTGATAAATATGCTCTTGCTTCGATCGCATTATCATGGAAGCGTAATTGATGATTTATGTCACAGTTCAAAGTAATACTAATGCGTGACATTTTATATTGTTTTTCTATATGATGTTATGCTTGCTTCGTAGTCTAAATATGAAGAAAAACCGCTTCTCTGATAAACTGTTATAGCAGTGATGCAAATGTAATCACTTGGATGCATGAATACGGATTTTAGGAACTGCTATGGTAG
Source organism: Prostheceraeus crozeri (assembly GCA_907163375.1). NCBI lineage: Eukaryota > Metazoa > Platyhelminthes > Polycladida > Euryleptidae > Prostheceraeus > Prostheceraeus crozeri. The sequence continues at coordinate 999,913 of CAJQUW010004613.1, read as the reverse complement.
GAAACAGAAGAAGAATAGAAAATGGTTTTGTCGAATTATTTTAAGTCTACTTCATTTTTAAATGATCTTCATTTATATTGGTGCATTTCATAGGATTATTTTAGCTTGTGTATTGTTCATACTAAGGTGGTGGGATAGCTCAGTTGGCTAAGGGCCGCGCTGTCCTATCCCTAGCTTCTAGCATGGCTTCGTGCCTTGGGTTGGGCAGGGATGAGTAAAAAATGCGCGAGACCAAATTTGAGATAAGCTGAGCAATCAGTTGCAGAATGTCCCTTTTAGATATTATCAAGATAATTTTGCTTATACTGGAATATGCTGTAACTTAGCTACAGCAAGTAATGAAGGTTAGATCTCAATTATAGACAAAATCATGTACCGCAACTTTGAAGCTATACAGCTTAGTTTAGGTATATAGGCTGTAGCAGGCTTGTGACTGCTAAAACAGATCTTTTTTGTGTAAACACAGACTCATCCTTCCATAGAAAGTCTACACATTGGTTACTTTTATAAGTAGCAGTCATTCTAGTCTTATATTTTTGTGCGAATTTAGATCAGCTCTTTTGTTACGTTCTTAAACCTTGCAAGATAATGCTTTCATTTTCTAAGTTTCCATCTTTACTTTTCTCTCTTCATCTACCTATTGCGTATCTAATCATTTTGCTTTTATGCTTAGACTACAACTGCCTGTGAATACGCCCAAACTTTCATGAAAAAGTTATTGACTGGAGCGCTTATAACATGCAATTTTTCAGAATCAAATTCGAACGGCCTATGTCTATACTAACAGTTTTACATGGATTTTTATGTAACTGAGTTTTAGCGAATTATTTTACTGAGTTATAACCGAGTTTTTTTGAAAAACTCAGTATACCGAGTTTAACTTAACTTGGTTAATTTCCGGTAACCTCGGTTAACTTAGCTTTAACTGAGTTTCTTGAAAAAATCAGTTGACAACACTGATAATAGTTAACTTTGTATGACATATCAATTGTCAATTCCGTTGTGTTGGATTCACTTTTTCAATTCACTAAGCGATTTCTTTTATGATTCCGATTGTTTTCATTTTTATCGATAGCCAAGGATAAAATAATGTATTACTATTATAATTTGAAATTGATCCTGCAAAATTTAGACACGTTTATCCTCTTGAGATGAAGGTCCATTTAATGCTAATAAACTATTAGCTATGCATTTTTAGTTATTATATTCGTGGTATTGATAATATAAAGGCAGTGATGCGAACAATGTGCTTGCTCTCTCAAGGCAGACAGTGCACATGATTACTGAAAACAAAGGCGATTAGGTACTTATGCATGTCAAATATTAACTGCGTGCTACCATCCACACCTTTAGCGAGCGAGCGGTAGTGACCCTTCTTCCGTATTTCCCTAATTTCAAGTTTCCCATCCCGGCCATTACTATAAAGGAATCCATGCACCGCCATAGATTTAGTACAGATGTTGTTGTCATCAATCATACACTCATTGAGATAAGACTTTGTTTTGCTAAAAGATTTTTTACGCCATTCTCAGTGTATATGACTGATAAGAAACGCGCACAGGTAAAATTTTGTTATCAAAAGAATCATAAGCCATCAGACATAAAAATAATGGGCTTTTGGATACGAAAGGGATTTGATGAAAAACTTTGAAGTACTAAGAAGCAGATAAAATTACACTAGAATGGAAGTTTAATACCTTGGTTATGTACAGTGATGACACAAAGAAGGCGCTGGATTGATATTGCATCACAGCCGAGCTATGATGCAATTTAGTTGTGGATGTTGCTAGGAGAAAATTAAAGGTTATTATCGAAGAGAATTATAGGTGAGATAGAGCACTGTTTATGTGAAATAGCCTACAATTCTATGGGTCAACATACCGTGTCTGCATGCATGAGTAGCAGTGGCCAGTGCGATTTGGTTTTCGCAAATTCTGAATATTTTGAGATTTTTTAAAAATCAGTGATTGGAAGTTTATTTACACTAGCTATAGACCTGCCGCCCAACACTTTTCCTGCAGGGAACGTGGCCAAAATTGTTAACTAAATGAATTTGTAGGATTAATGATTTTTGCAGGATAACAGGCCAAAGCTAAATGTACATCCAAATGAAAGTCCTCGATTCCCTGATTTCATAAAAGCATTTGACAGGCATTTTCAATGGTTAAAACTTGCAAGACAGACGATGTTATTGAACATCGTAGTTTAAGTCATTGGCGATGAAAAAACAGCTGTTTTATTTTTAAATGCATACATGACAACGACCTTGACATTCTGCATAGAAAAACAATTAATTGATCGAGAGCGCATCAAACCATTTATTCTATGCATCAATCTGTGTTAAACAGTCTGCTGATATTGATTACTCTCAGGACTGGGATCGCTCATATAGCCTCATTAATGAAACGGAATCACCAGCACAACTAAAATATGAACAATTTATCATTAATTGATAATAATATAACATACATCTCGCATTGAATATGTACTAATTTTGAAATAGCAATAGCAATAAGCTGGATTGGAGGTGGAAATCACGAAATTCGATTGTTTTTGTTGAAATAACTGTAAATCCTGGTTCACCACTGAATGCAGTTTATTAGCTCTTACACACGAGCGCAGTGGGTGTGACGCAAATAATTATGACAATTTCTATCATTCATTTGACAAGAGAATAGATACTGTTGTCTATATTAGACGTTTAACCTATCATTATTCTTTATCTTCTCCATATTCGATCTACGGATTTTTCCTGTTTTTATTCTATTCCTACTCGTTTGTTTAATGTCTTGATTTTTCAAGGCCGTATCTATGAAATTATTTGAAAGTAGTCAGCTGTTTAATAGCTTCATGGAAACGGAGAATCATCAGAAAAAATATGGTTTTTCAGTAAAGAATATTATTTTTCCACGTGGAATGTATGCATACATTCGGTAACAGCTCAGAGCTATCACCGAAATAGCTTCATGGAAAACAGAAACAAAAACCAAATTCAGTCTTCAGCTTCAGAGGAACTCCACAAAGATTCTGTGCCACTATCATCCGCTTCTGTTTCACTGTCTTCATCTCCACTGTTGGACCCCTGCAAAGTGGAAATAGATAGGATAAAATCAAAAATGTCTTGTTAGGCCTATCATCGTCTGATGGTTGTTTACGTTTGATATCTGTAGTGGCTGTTATCTATGCGAATCGATATTGTTATGGTATCTGTAGATGTATCTGTATATGTAGTGTTGGATCTCTATTATTTTGTACATGATATTTTCAAATTACAAATGTTGTTCTATAGTTTTCATTATATATTATACTGCCCTGTTGCAAGCACGTCTTTTCATAACACTGTCTGATTCACGAGGGTTCTTTAAAAGGGTTAGGGCCCGCCACATTGAAAAGTGCCGGTCTGAAAAGTGAAGTCAGATGTTCCGAACAATTTCCGAGGAGAACCATTCAGGAATGAGGCATCCATCTTTGGATTTCCATCCATAATTCAATGGATTCAGCTGACTGGTTGGAAAACCATTGCTTGCTCGTTCCCAAACGATGGATACGTATTGACAGCGTTTTATCTTCATTTTCAATGTATGCAAGGAGGGAGGAAGAAGTGCAGGGTTTACTCTATGTATGTTAACATAGGCGTACGGGCCGGGAAGGCTGTGGGGCTGCAGCCCTCTCACAAGGACTCGGGCAAAAAAATTCGGGCAGTTGCCAAATTTTTGGCAGCTTATAATTGAGGGACAGAGGGAGTGCAAATGAATTCCAAAAGAATCCGAAATTCTGGCGATAAATGCCACACATGTCGGTTACTGATATGCTATAGACACTGGCCATTTGCTTATTCGGTCAGGTACGTAGCGATGACAGAGTCGGCAGATTCAGCGGAATCGGTACAGCAGCCGATTGAAGCAATTTGGAACTGACGCACTACACACTGTCAACACAACACACACAGCTGTTTATTATTTCTTCTCAATGAACTGACAGTTGAATGATACGACTTCACCATACTTTCCCAGAATGACTGTCTGACGTCACTCAACCTATGCTGAACTAACCGACCAATGTTTCATTCATGGCCGAACTCGCACTGCTTAGCTTATTGTTCTCTTGTAAATGACGCATCTCTCACTTCAGTCACTCACGTCAATTTGTGGAATAGTGTATCCGCATTCCAAATCGAATGCCAATTTCATTTTTGTGAACTCTCGACTATCGTCGAGACGTTGTGCTCTTATCTTACGCCGATAATCCTTATAAATGACGTTGACAACAATTTCGCTAACTACCTCAGTGTACATTATTCTTAGGCAGATTATATTAATATTCTTCATATCATGGCATCACAGCTTATTACAAGAACGTGGTGTAAGCCTACAGCTGATGTCTGAACTATAGTAGTCTACATTACATGATCATGGAGTCTACTAATAAAGCCCAAACGAACTACAGTAGTCCACATCACGTCTTCTATTAAAGTCAAGTAAAGCAAAGACTATGTACATAGTCTAATAATATATACTGTAGTAAGTAATATGCTAATGTACATAGTCTTTGTAGCAGAGTGTATTAATTTACCAATAAGGCTATAGACCTCCATTAAATACAATATTAGATACGAACTGCAACCCAAGTTCCAATTTGGTCTAGACCTGTATTATAACATTTGGCACGAACTTCAAATTTCTAAAATGTAGATAATTTTTAAAATGTAGATAATTCCAGGGAATGGCCCCCTGACGGGAGCCCCAAACCTATGCTCAAATTTCTAAAATGTAGATGATTTTTATTTCAGCTTTGATTCTATAGGCCAACCTCTAGATTGAGGTGAATTCCAGGGAATGGCCTCCCTGACGGGAGCCCCAAATCTTTGCTCAAATTTCAAAAATGTGGAAAATAAGAGTTCTAATTTATAATCAACCTAAACTTCACAATAGTTTATCGAAATTATAGCTGTCATCAATTCATTTTCATTTCAGACTATTTCAACACTAACCTGACCAGAAGAGATGTCCTCGAAACAGAAACCCTGTGCGTCACGAAAGCGTCCGTATCGACATAGGGTGATATGTAGTGTATGTAAAAAGGAGGTAGATTCTGATTATAAAGACACTCACGCAAAGACAAAACATTACGGCACTAGAGTGAAATTCTCGGCAGTGCTCTGTAAGAGCCAAACTCAAATCGGATTTGATTTTCGTGCTTCAAAAGTGCCTAGGCTTGACGTTACTGTGCTTCCGTCACCAGCCGATGCTCCTGTGCTTCCGTCACCAGCCGATGCTCCTGTGCTTCCGTCACCAGCCGATGCTCCTGTGCTTCTGTCACCAGCCGATGCTCCTGTGCTTCCGTCACCAGCCGATGCTCCTGTGCTTCTGTCACCAGCCGATGCTCCTGTGCTTCTGTCACCAGCCGATGCTCCTGTGCTTCTGTCACCAGCCGATGCTCCTGTGCTTCCGTCAGCGGCCGATGCTCCTGTGCTTCCGTCACCAGCCGATGCTCATGTGCTTCTGTCACCAGCCGATGCTCCTGTGCTTCCGTCAGCGACCGATGCTCCTGTGCTTCTGTCACTATCCGATGCTCCTGTGCTTCTGTCACCAGCCGATGCTCCTGTGCTTCCGTCAGCGGCCGATGCTCCTGTGCTTCTGTCACCAGCCGACGTTCCTGTGCCTCCGTCAGCGGCCGACGTTCCTGTGCTTCCGTCAGCGGCCGATGCTTCAACCTCAGGCGGGAGTGCCAATGACAGGGAAGACGATGAACATCGCATGAGGGTAGGGCAGGACGGTCCATGTCAACCTATTATGGTCAGATACGCTCCCCGTAAATTCTGCAATGAGAATTTCGAACGGGACTTTCAGTCAAATTGGTTTGCCAAACACAAATGGCTTGGATACAGTACTCGAGCGCAATCAGCCTATTGTTATGCATGTGAGAAATTTGGGTCAGATAAGTTTGCCTTCACTAATTGGAAAAAATCAGAACGTCTGAAAAAACACTCGGTTTCTGCAACCCATAAAGTTGCCCTGATGAAATGGATGTCTTTCCGAGCGCAGCAGAAGCAGGACGCGTCAGTGATGAGTCTTCTTGATTCTAACCATAAAAGTATGGTGGTGAAAAATCGCAAGTATCTCGAAGTGATCATTGAATGTCTTATGTTTACAGCCCAGCAAAACATAGCTCAACGAGGTCATGAAGAATCTCGTACGCATATAGGACAGGTTTCCGATGTGAATCGAGGCAACTTCCTGGAATTACTGCACTTACGTTGCAAGGATTTACCGTGGTTGGAGCAAATGCTGGACTTTCGACTTAACTCACACGACCAGTGGACTTCACCAAATATACAAAATGAATTGCTGACGATTGTTTCTGATTTTGTTCTGGAAAAACTACTCGCCGACGTAAGAAGCAGTGGTGTATATGGCATCATCATAGATGAAACTTCAGATATGAGTCGTACGGAACAGGTAGCATTATGTCTGAGTTATCTTGTCAACGGAATCAAAAGAGAAGCATTCATTGGTTTCTTCGCAACAAAAACAACTGATGGAAGGACACTTTATGAACTTGTTAAGCGCGTCATCAATCAGATGAATTTGCAATTAGCAAACATAGTTGGCGAATGTTTTGACGGGGCCGCTAATATGAAAGGTGAAAAGAAAGGATTGGCGACTTTGATGAAGGAAACGTCACCACGAGCACTCTACGTCCATTGCTATGGTCATCTATTGAACCTGGCTCTCCAGGATACAATGGAGAATATTGAACCGTTGAGAAACGCCCTAGGCACAATACAAAATTTGTATAACTTTCTTGAAGCCAGTCCGAAACGGCATGCGATATTTGGAGACACGGAGGTAGAATCGGACCATCTGATACTGTCGTTGAAGTCCCAAAGCATCACAAGATCGTCATGTCGCTATGAAGTCGTAAAAGCCGTTACTGAGCAACTGGAAAGGATTGTGAAAACTCTCCTCAAATTGTCCGACGACAAGGACTCCAAAACATATTCGGATGCGCGTGCGCTTCTTACAGCAATTGCCGATTTTGAATTTGTTTTTGGTCTCAGTCTTCTGAAAGTGATATTGTCGAACACATGCAGTCTGAGTAGATTCTTACAGGGCAAAAACGTGGATGTTGGAACCGCTCGACGAACTGCGAATGCAACAATCACTACATTACAATCATGCCGTGAAGAGTTACGTTTTGAGAATCTTTGGGAGATTACTGAGAAGGTCGGCACAAAAATAGAAATGTGGATACAGAACACAATATTCTCATTCAGAAAGCCAGCAGCACTCAGGATAAAGAAGCCGTCACGTCGTCTACAGGCTTTGGTAGGTGAACATTCGGGTGTGCCTCTGACACTGACCGCAAAGTCCCATTACCGGGTCAGCATATTTTATCTAGCTCTGGATAAAGTAATTGCTGAATTGGAATCACGGTTTGCCGGTAATGATCAGGATGTCCTTTGTGGTCTCGGAGACTTAGTTATGAATTCGGCGCCAAGTTTGAATAACTTTGATCTAGTCGCTAAATACTACGGATTGGATAAAGACATACTCTTTGCCGAACATGAGATATACAATAATTACAAATCGGACAATAACATACAGTGCTCCAATGCCACAGACGTACTGTCGAATTTACATGATCACCACTTAACTGACTTTGTACCGGAATTCGCACAGGTGGTGAAAATACTATGTGCTATTCCGGCAACCTCCTGTTCCGCTGAGCGGTCGTTTAGCGCCCTCAGAAGACTAAAGACTTATCTTCGAAGCACGATGGGACAAGATCGGCTCAGTCACCTGGCACTCATAAATATTGAGCGATCGTATGCAAACGCAGTGATTGAAACCGACATTTCCAGAATCATTGATGCATTTGCCAGTCGCAAAAATCGGAGATGTCAGTTCTTTTGATAATATCGCCCGATATTTCTGTTATATTAGAGAACAATTAAAACTTACCTAGCTACATTACCTCGAACTTCTGAAATTTTCCAATTCGTCTACGGATAAGTAGACAGCGTTGTGCTATTTTTGATAATTTTATTACATTGATAGTAGAAATTGTCGCGTTTTTACTTTCGCGGAGTTCTGGGGCATAAGTGTAGAAACTAGATCTTCGTGATTATGCCAATTTTTCGGGCGTCAACCTATGTAATTTTCGGGCACAAGGACTCAGCCCCCCCCCAAGAAAATTTTGCCCGTACGCTTATGACGTTGACAACAATTTCGCTAACTACCTCAGTGTACATTATTCTTAGGCAGATTATATTAATATTCTTCATATCATGGCATCACAGCTTATTACAAGAACGTAGTGTAAGCCTACAGCTGATGTCTGAACTATAGTAGTCTACATTACATGATCATGGAGTCTACTAATAAAGCCCAAACGAACTACAGTAGTCCACATCACGTCTTCTATTAAAGTCAAGTAAAGCAAAGACTATGTACATAGTCTAATAATATATACTGTAGTAAGTAATATGCTAATGTACATAGTCTTTGTAGCAGAGTGTATTAATTTACCAATAAGGCTATAGACCTCCATTAAATACAATATTAGATACGAACTGCAACCCAAGTTCCAATTTGGTCTAGACCTGTATTATAACATTTGGCACGAACTTCAAATTTCTAAAATGTAGATAATTTTTAAAATGTAGATAATTCCAGGGAATGGCCCCCCTGACGGGAGCTCCAAACCTATGCTCAAATTTCTAAAATGTGGATGATTTTTATTTCAGCTTTGATTCTATAGGCCAACCTCTAGATTGAGGTGAATTCCAGGGAATGGCCCCCCTGACGGGAGCTCCAAACCTATGCTCAAATTTCTAAAATGTGGATGATTTTTATTTCAGCTTTGATTCTATAGGCCAACCTCTAGATTGAGGTGAATTCCAGGGAATGGCCCCCCTGACGGGAGCTCCAAACCTATGCTCAAATTTCTAAAATGTGGATGATTTTTATTTCAGCTTTGATTCTATAGGCCAACCTCTAGATTGAGGTGAATTCCAGGGAATGGCCCCCCTGACGGGAGCTCCAAACCTATGCTCAAATTTCTAAAATGTGGATGATTTTTATTTCAGCTTTGATTCTATAGGCCAACCTCTAGATTGAGGTGAATTCCAGGGAATGGCCCCCCTGACGGGAGCTCCAAACCTATGCTCAAATTTCTAAAATGTGGATGATTTTTATTTCAGCTTTGATTCTATAGGCCAACCTCTAGATTGAGGTGAATTCCAGGGAATGGCCCCCCTGACGGGAGCTCCAAACCTATGCTCAAATTTCTAAAATGTGGATGATTTTTATTTCAGCTTTGATTCTATAGGCCAACCTCTAGATTGAGGTGAATTCCAGGGAATGGCCCCCTGACGGGAGCCCCAAACCTATGCTCAAATTTCTAAAATGTGGATGATTTATAATTCAGCTTTGATTCTATAGGCCAACCTCTAGATTGAGGTGAATTCCAGGGAATGGCCCCCCTGACGGGAGCTCCAAACCTATGCTCAAATTTCTAAAATGTGGATGATTTTTATTTCAGCTTTGATTCTATAGGCCAACCTCTAGATTGAGGTGAATTCCAGGGAATGGCCCCCTGACGGGAGCCCCAAACCTATGCTCAAATTTCTAAAATGTGGATGATTTATAATTCAGCTTTGATTCTATAGGCCAACCTCTAGATTGAGGTGAATTCCAGGGAAAGGCCTCCCTGACGGGAGCCCCAAATCTTTGCTCAAATTTCAAAAATGTCGTGGAAAATAAGAGTTCTAATTTATAATCAACCTAAACTTCACAATAGTTTATCGAAATTATAGCTGTCATCAATTCATTTTCATTTCAGACTATTTCAACACTAACCTGACCAGAAGAGATGTCCTCGAAACAGAAACCCTGTGCGTCACGAAAGCGTCCGTATCGACATAGGGTGATATGTAGTGTATGTAAAAAGGAGGTAGATTCTGATTATAAAGACACTCACGCAAAGACAAAACATTACGGCACTAGAGTGAAATTCTCGGCAGTGCTCTGTAAGAGCCAAACTCAAATCGGATTTGATTTTCGTGCTTCAAAAGTGCCTAGGCTTGACGTTACTGTGCTCCCGTCACCAGCCGATGCTCCTGTGCTTCCGTCACCAGCCGATGCTCCTGTGCTTCCGTCACCAGCCGATGCTCCTGTGCTTCTGTCACCAGCCGATGCTCCTGTGCTTCCGTCACCAGCCGATGCTCCTGTGCTTCTGTCAACAGCCGATGCTCCTGTGCTTCCGTCACCAGCCGATGCTCCTGTGCTTCTGTCACCAGCCGATGCTCCTGTGCTTCTGTCACCAGCCGATGCTCCTGTGCTTCCGTCAGCGGCCGATGCTCCTGTGCTTCTGTCACCAGCCGACGTTCCTGTGCTTCCGTCAGCGGCCGACGTTCCTGTGCTTCCGTCAGCGGCCGATGCTTCAACCTCAGGCGGGAGTGCCAATGACAGGGAAGACGATGAACATCGCATGAGGGTAGGGCAGGACGGTCCATGTCAACCTATTATGGTCAGATACGCTCCCCGTAAATTCTGCAATGAGAATTTCGAACGGGACTTTCAGTCAAATTGGTTTGCCAAACACAAATGGCTTGGATACAGTACTCGAGCGCAATCAGCCTATTGTTATGCATGTGAGAAATTTGGGTCAGATAAGTTTGCCTTCACTAATTGGAAAAAATCAGAACGTCTGAAAAAACACTCGGTTTCTGCAACCCATAAAGTTGCCCTGATGAAATGGATGTCTTTCCGAGCGCAGCAGAAGCAGGACGCGTCAGTGATGAGTCTTCTTGATTCTAACCATAAAAGTATGGTGGTGAAAAATCGCAAGTATCTCGAAGTGATCATTGAATGTCTTATGTTTACAGCCCAGCAAAACATAGCTCAACGAGGTCATGAAGAATCTCGTACGCATATAGGACAGGTTTCCGATGTGAATCGAGGCAACTTCCTGGAATTACTGCACTTACGTTGCAAGGATTTACCGTGGTTGGAGCAAATGCTGGACTTTCGACTTAACTCACACGACCAGTGGACTTCACCAAATATACAAAATGAATTGCTGACGATTGTTTCTGATTTTGTTCTGGAAAAACTACTCGCCGACGTAAGAAGCAGTGGTGTATATGGCATCATCATAGATGAAACTTCAGATATGAGTCGTACGGAACAGGTAGCATTATGTCTGAGTTATCTTGTCAACGGAATCAAAAGAGAAGCATTCATTGGTTTCTTCGCAACAAAAACAACTGATGGAAGGACACTTTATGAACTTGTTAAGCGCGTCATCAATCAGATGAATTTGCAATTAGCAAACATAGTTGGCGAATGTTTTGACGGGGCCGCTAATATGAAAGGTGAAAAGAAAGGATTGGCGACTTTGATGAAGGAAACGTCACCACGAGCACTCTACGTCCATTGCTATGGTCATCTATTGAACCTGGCTCTCCAGGATACAATGGAGAATATTGAACCGTTGAGAAACGCCCTAGGCACAATACAAAATTTGTATAACTTTCTTGAAGCCAGTCCGAAACGGCATGCGATATTTGGAGACACGGAGGTAGAATCGGACCATCTGATACTGTCGTTGAAGTCCCAAAGCATCACGAGATGGTCATGTCGCTATGAAGTCGTAAAAGCCGTTACTGAGCAACTGGAAAGGATTGTGAAAACTCTCCTCAAATTGTCCGACGACAAGGACTCCAAAACATATTCGGATGCGCGTGCGCTTCTTACAGCAATTGCCGATTTTGAATTTGTTTTTGGTCTCAGTCTTCTGAAAGTGATATTGTCGAACACATGCAGTCTGAGTAGATTCTTACAGGGCAAAAACGTGGATGTTGGAACCGCTCGACGAACTGCGAATGCAACAATCACTACATTACAATCATGCCGTGAAGAGTTACGTTTTGAGAATCTTTGGGAGATTACTGAGAAGGTCGGCACAAAAATAGAAATGTGGATACAGAACACAATATTCTCATTCAGAAAGCCAGCAGCACTCAGGATAAAGAAGCCGTCACGTCGTCTACAGGCTTTGGTAGGTGAACATTCGGGTGTGCCTCTGACACTGACCGCAAAGTCCCATTACCGGGTCAGCATATTTTATCTAGCTCTGGATAAAGTAATTGCTGAATTGGAATCACGGTTTGCCGGTAATGATCAGGATGTCCTTTGTGGTCTCGGAGACTTAGTTATGAATTCGGCGCCAAGTTTGAATAACTTTGATCTAGTCGCTAAATACTACGGATTGGATAAAGACATACTCTTTGCCGAACATGAGATATACAATAATTACAAATCGGACAATAACATACAGTGCTCCAATGCCACAGACGTACTGTCGAATTTACATGATCACCACTTAACTGACTTTGTACCGGAATTCGCACAGGTGGTGAAAATACTATGTGCTATTCCGGCAACCTCCTGTTCCGCTGAGCGGTCGTTTAGCGCCCTCAGAAGACTAAAGACTTATCTTCGAAGCACGATGGGACAAGATCGGCTCAGTCACCTGGCACTCATAAATATTGAGCGATCGTATGCAAACGCAGTGATTGAAACCGACATTTCCAGAATCATTGATGCATTTGCCAGTCGCAAAAATCGGAGATGTCAGTTCTTTTGATAATATCGCCCGATATTTCTGTTATATTAGAGAACAATTAAAACTTACCTAGCTACATTACCTCGAACTTCTGAAATTTTCCAATTCGTCTACGGATAAGTAGACAGCGTTGTGCTATTTTTGATAATTTTATTACATTGATAGTAGAAATTGTCGCGTTTTTACTTTCGCGGAGTTCTGGGGCATAAGTGTAGAAACTAGATCTTCGTGATTATGCCAATTTTTCGGGCGTCAACCTATGTAATTTTCGGGCACAAGGACTCAGCCCCCCCCCCAAGAAAATTTTGCCCGTACGCTTATGACGTTGACAACAATTTCGCTAACTACCTCAGTGTACATTATTCTTAGGCAGATTATATTAATATTCTTCATATCATGGCATCACAGCTTATTACAAGAACGTAGTGTAAGCCTACAGCTGATGTCTGAACTATAGTAGTCTACATTACATGATCATGGAGTCTACTAATAAAGCCCAAACGAACTACAGTAGTCCACATCACGTCTTCTATTAAAGTCAAGTAAAGCAAAGACTATGTACATAGTCTAATAATATATACCGTAGTAAGTAATATGCTAATGTACATAGTCTTTGTAGCAGAGTGTATTAATTTACCAATAAGGCTATAGACCTCCATTAAATACAATATTAGATACGAACTGCAACCCAAGTTCCAATTTGGTCTAGACCTGTATTATAACATTTGGCACGAACTTCAAATTTCTAAAATGTAGATAATTTTTAAAATGTAGATAATTCCAGGGAATGGCCCCCCTGACGGGAGCTCCAAACCTATGCTCAAATTTCTAAAATGTGGATGATTTTTATTTCAGCTTTGATTCTATAGGCCAACCTCTAGATTGAGGTGAATTCCAGGGAATGGCCCCCCTGACGGGAGCTCCAAACCTATGCTCAAATTTCTAAAATGTGGATGATTTTTATTTCAGCTTTGATTCTATAGGCCAACCTCTAGATTGAGGTGAATTCCAGGAAATGGCCCCCCTGACGGGAGCTCCAAACCTATGCTCAAATTTCTAAAATGTGGATGATTTTTATTTCAGCTTTGATTCTATAGGCCAACCTCTAGATTGAGGTGAATTCCAGGGAATGGCCCCCCTGACGGGAGCTCCAAACCTATGCTCAAATTTCTAAAATGTGGATGATTTTTATTTCAGCTTTGATTCTATAGGCCAACCTCTAGATTGAGGTGAATTCCAGGGAATGGCCCCCTGACGGGAGCCCCAAACCTATGCTCAAATTTCTAAAATGTGGATGATTTATAATTCAGCTTTGATTCTATAGGCCAACCTCTAGATTGAGGTGAATTCCAGGGAAAGGCCTCCCTGACGGGAGCCCCAAATCTTTGCTCAAATTTCAAAAATGTCGTGGAAAATAAGAGTTCTAATTTATAATCAACCTAAACTTCACAATAGTTTATCGAAATTATAGCTGTCATCAATTCATTTTCATTTCAGACTATTTCAACACTAACCTGACCAGAAGAGATGTCCTCGAAACAGAAACCCTGTGCGTCACGAAAGCGTCCGTATCGACATAGGGTGATATGTAGTGTATGTAAAAAGGAGGTAGATTCTGATTATAAAGACACTCACGCAAAGACAAAACATTACGGCACTAGAGTGAAATTCTCGGCAGTGCTCTGTAAGAGCCAAACTCAAATCGGATTTGATTTTCGTGCTTCAAAAGTGCCTAGGCTTGACGTTACTGTGCTCCCGTCACCAGCCGATGCTCCTGTGCTTCCGTCACCAGCCGATGCTCCTGTGCTTCCGTCACCAGCCGATGCTCCTGTGCTTCTGTCACCAGCCGATGCTCCTGTGCTTCCGTCACCAGCCGATGCTCCTGTGCTTCTGTCAACAGCCGATGCTCCTGTGCTTCCGTCACCAGCCGATGCTCCTGTGCTTCTGTCACCAGCCGATGCTCCTGTGCTTCTGTCACCAGCCGATGCTCCTGTGCTTCCGTCAGCGGCCGATGCTCCTGTGCTTCTGTCACCAGCCGACGTTCCTGTGCTTCCGTCAGCGGCCGACGTTCCTGTGCTTCCGTCAGCGGCCGATGCTTCAACCTCAGGCGGGAGTGCCAATGACAGGGAAGACGATGAACATCGCATGAGGGTAGGGCAGGACGGTCCATGTCAACCTATTATGGTCAGATACGCTCCCCGTAAATTCTGCAATGAGAATTTCGAACGGGACTTTCAGTCAAATTGGTTTGCCAAACACAAATGGCTTGGATACAGTACTCGAGCGCAATCAGCCTATTGTTATGCATGTGAGAAATTTGGGTCAGATAAGTTTGCCTTCACTAATTGGAAAAAATCAGAACGTCTGAAAAAACACTCGGTTTCTGCAACCCATAAAGTTGCCCTGATGAAATGGATGTCTTTCCGAGCGCAGCAGAAGCAGGACGCGTCAGTGATGAGTCTTCTTGATTCTAACCATAAAAGTATGGTGGTGAAAAATCGCAAGTATCTCGAAGTGATCATTGAATGTCTTATGTTTACAGCCCAGCAAAACATAGCTCAACGAGGTCATGAAGAATCTCGTACGCATATAGGACAGGTTTCCGATGTGAATCGAGGCAACTTCCTGGAATTACTGCACTTACGTTGCAAGGATTTACCGTGGTTGGAGCAAATGCTGGACTTTCGACTTAACTCACACGACCAGTGGACTTCACCAAATATACAAAATGAATTGCTGACGATTGTTTCTGATTTTGTTCTGGAAAAACTACTCGCCGACGTAAGAAGCAGTGGTGTATATGGCATCATCATAGATGAAACTTCAGATATGAGTCGTACGGAACAGGTAGCATTATGTCTGAGTTATCTTGTCAACGGAATCAAAAGAGAAGCATTCATTGGTTTCTTCGCAACAAAAACAACTGATGGAAGGACACTTTATGAACTTGTTAAGCGCGTCATCAATCAGATGAATTTGCAATTAGCAAACATAGTTGGCGAATGTTTTGACGGGGCCGCTAATATGAAAGGTGAAAAGAAAGGATTGGCGACTTTGATGAAGGAAACGTCACCACGAGCACTCTACGTCCATTGCTATGGTCATCTATTGAACCTGGCTCTCCAGGATACAATGGAGAATATTGAACCGTTGAGAAACGCCCTAGGCACAATACAAAATTTGTATAACTTTCTTGAAGCCAGTCCGAAACGGCATGCGATATTTGGAGACACGGAGGTAGAATCGGACCATCTGATACTGTCGTTGAAGTCCCAAAGCATCACGAGATGGTCATGTCGCTATGAAGTCGTAAAAGCCGTTACTGAGCAACTGGAAAGGATTGTGAAAACTCTCCTCAAATTGTCCGACGACAAGGACTCCAAAACATATTCGGATGCGCGTGCGCTTCTTACAGCAATTGCCGATTTTGAATTTGTTTTTGGTCTCAGTCTTCTGAAAGTGATATTGTCGAACACATGCAGTCTGAGTAGATTCTTACAGGGCAAAAACGTGGATGTTGGAACCGCTCGACGAACTGCGAATGCAACAATCACTACATTACAATCATGCCGTGAAGAGTTACGTTTTGAGAATCTTTGGGAGATTACTGAGAAGGTCGGCACAAAAATAGAAATGTGGATACAGAACACAATATTCTCATTCAGAAAGCCAGCAGCACTCAGGATAAAGAAGCCGTCACGTCGTCTACAGGCTTTGGTAGGTGAACATTCGGGTGTGCCTCTGACACTGACCGCAAAGTCCCATTACGGGTCAGCATATTTTATCTAGCTCTGGATAAAGTAATTGCTGAATTGGAATCACGGTTTGCCGGTAATGATCAGGATGTCCTTTGTGGTCTCGGAGACTTAGTTATGAATTCGGCGCCAAGTTTGAATAACTTTGATCTAGTCGCTAAATACTACGGATTGGATAAAGACATACTCTTTGCCGAACATGAGATATACAATAATTACAAATCGGACAATAACATACAGTGCTCCAATGCCACAGACGTACTGTCGAATTTACATGATCACCACTTAACTGACTTTGTACCGGAATTCGCACAGGTGGTGAAAATACTATGTGCTATTCCGGCAACCTCCTGTTCCGCTGAGCGGTCGTTTAGCGCCCTCAGAAGACTAAAGACTTATCTTCGAAGCACGATGGGACAAGATCGGCTCAGTCACCTGGCACTCATAAATATTGAGCGATCGTATGCAAACGCAGTGATTGAAACCGACATTTCCAGAATCATTGATGCATTTGCCAGTCGCAAAAATCGGAGATGTCAGTTCTTTTGATAATATCGCCCGATATTTCTGTTATATTAGAGAACAATTAAAACTTACCTAGCTACATTACCTCGAACTTCTGAAATTTTCCAATTCGTCTACGGATAAGTAGACAGCGTTGTGCTATTTTTGATAATTTTATTACATTGATAGTAGAAATTGTCGCGTTTTTACTTTCGCGGAGTTCTGGGGCATAAGTGTAGAAACTAGATCTTCGTGATTATGCCAATTTTTCGGGCGTCAACCTATGTAATTTTCGGGCACAAGGACTCAGCCCCCCCCCAAGAAAATTTTGCCCGTACGCTTATGACGTTGACAACAATTTCGCTAACTACCTCAGTGTACATTATTCTTAGGCAGATTATATTAATATTCTTCATATCATGGCATCACAGCTTATTACAAGAACGTAGTGTAAGCCTACAGCTGATGTCTGAACTATAGTAGTCTACATTACATGATCATGGAGTCTACTAATAAAGCCCAAACGAACTACAGTAGTCCACATCACGTCTTCTATTAAAGTCAAGTAAAGCAAAGACTATGTACATAGTCTAATAATATATACCGTAGTAAGTAATATGCTAATGTACATAGTCTTTGTAGCAGAGTGTATTAATTTACCAATAAGGCTATAGACCTCCATTAAATACAATATTAGATACGAACTGCAACCCAAGTTCCAATTTGGTCTAGACCTGTATTATAACATTTGGCACGAACTTCAAATTTCTAAAATGTAGATAATTTTTAAAATGTAGATAATTCCAGGGAATGGCCCCCCTGACGGGAGCTCCAAACCTATGCTCAAATTTCTAAAATGTGGATGATTTTTATTTCAGCTTTGATTCTATAGGCCAACCTCTAGATTGAGGTGAATTCCAGGGAATGGCCCCCCTGACGGGAGCTCCAAACCTATGCTCAAATTTCTAAAATGTGGATGATTTTTATTTCAGCTTTGATTCTATAGGCCAACCTCTAGATTGAGGTGAATTCCAGGGAATGGCCCCCCTGACGGGAGCTCCAAACCTATGCTCAAATTTCTAAAATGTGGATGATTTTTATTTCAGCTTTGATTCTATAGGCCAACCTCTAGATTGAGGTGAATTCCAGGGAATGGCCCCCCTGACGGGAGCTCCAAACCTATGCTCAAATTTCTAAAATGTGGATGATTTTTATTTCAGCTTTGATTCTATAGGCCAACCTCTAGATTGAGGTGAATTCCAGGGAATGGCCCCCTGACGGGAGCCCCAAACCTATGCTCAAATTTCTAAAATGTGGATGATTTATAATTCAGCTTTGATTCTATAGGCCAACCTCTAGATTGAGGTGAATTCCAGGGAAAGGCCTCCCTGACGGGAGCCCCAAATCTTTGCTCAAATTTCAAAAATGTCGTGGAAAATAAGAGTTCTAATTTATAATCAACCTAAACTTCACAATAGTTTATCGAAATTATAGCTGTCATCAATTCATTTTCATTTCAGACTATTTCAACACTAACCTGACCAGAAGAGATGTCCTCGAAACAGAAACCCTGTGCGTCACGAAAGCGTCCGTATCGACATAGGGTGATATGTAGTGTATGTAAAAAGGAGGTAGATTCTGATTATAAAGACACTCACGCAAAGACAAAACATTACGGCACTAGAGTGAAATTCTCGGCAGTGCTCTGTAAGAGCCAAACTCAAATCGGATTTGATTTTCGTGCTTCAAAAGTGCCTAGGCTTGACGTTACTGTGCTCCCGTCACCAGCCGATGCTCCTGTGCTTCCGTCACCAGCCGATGCTCCTGTGCTTCCGTCACCAGCCGATGCTCCTGTGCTTCTGTCACCAGCCGATGCTCCTGTGCTTCCGTCACCAGCCGATGCTCCTGTGCTTCTGTCAACAGCCGATGCTCCTGTGCTTCCGTCACCAGCCGATGCTCCTGTGCTTCTGTCACCAGCCGATGCTCCTGTGCTTCTGTCACCAGCCGATGCTCCTGTGCTTCCGTCAGCGGCCGATGCTCCTGTGCTTCTGTCACCAGCCGACGTTCCTGTGCTTCCGTCAGCGGCCGACGTTCCTGTGCTTCCGTCAGCGGCCGATGCTTCAACCTCAGGCGGGAGTGCCAATGACAGGGAAGACGATGAACATCGCATGAGGGTAGGGCAGGACGGTCCATGTCAACCTATTATGGTCAGATACGCTCCCCGTAAATTCTGCAATGAGAATTTCGAACGGGACTTTCAGTCAAATTGGTTTGCCAAACACAAATGGCTTGGATACAGTACTCGAGCGCAATCAGCCTATTGTTATGCATGTGAGAAATTTGGGTCAGATAAGTTTGCCTTCACTAATTGGAAAAAATCAGAACGTCTGAAAAAACACTCGGTTTCTGCAACCCATAAAGTTGCCCTGATGAAATGGATGTCTTTCCGAGCGCAGCAGAAGCAGGACGCGTCAGTGATGAGTCTTCTTGATTCTAACCATAAAAGTATGGTGGTGAAAAATCGCAAGTATCTCGAAGTGATCATTGAATGTCTTATGTTTACAGCCCAGCAAAACATAGCTCAACGAGGTCATGAAGAATCTCGTACGCATATAGGACAGGTTTCCGATGTGAATCGAGGCAACTTCCTGGAATTACTGCACTTACGTTGCAAGGATTTACCGTGGTTGGAGCAAATGCTGGACTTTCGACTTAACTCACACGACCAGTGGACTTCACCAAATATACAAAATGAATTGCTGACGATTGTTTCTGATTTTGTTCTGGAAAAACTACTCGCCGACGTAAGAAGCAGTGGTGTATATGGCATCATCATAGATGAAACTTCAGATATGAGTCGTACGGAACAGGTAGCATTATGTCTGAGTTATCTTGTCAACGGAATCAAAAGAGAAGCATTCATTGGTTTCTTCGCAACAAAAACAACTGATGGAAGGACACTTTATGAACTTGTTAAGCGCGTCATCAATCAGATGAATTTGCAATTAGCAAACATAGTTGGCGAATGTTTTGACGGGGCCGCTAATATGAAAGGTGAAAAGAAAGGATTGGCGACTTTGATGAAGGAAACGTCACCACGAGCACTCTACGTCCATTGCTATGGTCATCTATTGAACCTGGCTCTCCAGGATACAATGGAGAATATTGAACCGTTGAGAAACGCCCTAGGCACAATACAAAATTTGTATAACTTTCTTGAAGCCAGTCCGAAACGGCATGCGATATTTGGAGACACGGAGGTAGAATCGGACCATCTGATACTGTCGTTGAAGTCCCAAAGCATCACGAGATGGTCATGTCGCTATGAAGTCGTAAAAGCCGTTACTGAGCAACTGGAAAGGATTGTGAAAACTCTCCTCAAATTGTCCGACGACAAGGACTCCAAAACATATTCGGATGCGCGTGCGCTTCTTACAGCAATTGCCGATTTTGAATTTGTTTTTGGTCTCAGTCTTCTGAAAGTGATATTGTCGAACACATGCAGTCTGAGTAGATTCTTACAGGGCAAAAACGTGGATGTTGGAACCGCTCGACGAACTGCGAATGCAACAATCACTACATTACAATCATGCCGTGAAGAGTTACGTTTTGAGAATCTTTGGGAGATTACTGAGAAGGTCGGCACAAAAATAGAAATGTGGATACAGAACACAATATTCTCATTCAGAAAGCCAGCAGCACTCAGGATAAAGAAGCCGTCACGTCGTCTACAGGCTTTGGTAGGTGAACATTCGGGTGTGCCTCTGACACTGACCGCAAAGTCCCATTACCGGGTCAGCATATTTTATCTAGCTCTGGATAAAGTAATTGCTGAATTGGAATCACGGTTTGCCGGTAATGATCAGGATGTCCTTTGTGGTCTCGGAGACTTAGTTATGAATTCGGCGCCAAGTTTGAATAACTTTGATCTAGTCGCTAAATACTACGGATTGGATAAAGACATACTCTTTGCCGAACATGAGATATACAATAATTACAAATCGGACAATAACATACAGTGCTCCAATGCCACAGACGTACTGTCGAATTTACATGATCACCACTTAACTGACTTTGTACCGGAATTCGCACAGGTGGTGAAAATACTATGTGCTATTCCGGCAACCTCCTGTTCCGCTGAGCGGTCGTTTAGCGCCCTCAGAAGACTAAAGACTTATCTTCGAAGCACGATGGGACAAGATCGGCTCAGTCACCTGGCACTCATAAATATTGAGCGATCGTATGCAAACGCAGTGATTGAAACCGACATTTCCAGAATCATTGATGCATTTGCCAGTCGCAAAAATCGGAGATGTCAGTTCTTTTGATAATATCGCCCGATATTTCTGTTATATTAGAGAACAATTAAAACTTACCTAGCTACATTACCTCGAACTTCTGAAATTTTCCAATTCGTCTACGGATAAGTAGACAGCGTTGTGCTATTTTTGATAATTTTATTACATTGATAGTAGAAATTGTCGCGTTTTTACTTTCGCGGAGTTCTGGGGCATAAGTGTAGAAACTAGATCTTCGTGATTATGCCAATTTTTCGGGCGTCAACCTATGTAATTTTCGGGCACAAGGACTCAGCCCCCCCCCAAGAAAATTTTGCCCGTACGCTTATGACGTTGACAACAATTTCGCTAACTACCTCAGTGTACATTATTCTTAGGCAGATTATATTAATATTCTTCATATCATGGCATCACAGCTTATTACAAGAACGTAGTGTAAGCCTACAGCTGATGTCTGAACTATAGTAGTCTACATTACATGATCATGGAGTCTACTAATAAAGCCCAAACGAACTACAGTAGTCCACATCACGTCTTCTATTAAAGTCAAGTAAAGCAAAGACTATGTACATAGTCTAATAATATATACTGTAGTAAGTAATATGCTAATGTACATAGTCTTTGTAGCAGAGTGTATTAATTTACCAATAAGGCTATAGACCTCCATTAACCCTCGGGGGGTTTTCTGGGTCCACGTGGACCCATTTTTCCAGATCACTTGCTGTTATTTATTAAGTTTTCATTATTTATTATTGATATCACTGGACTTTATCTGTATCGATATGTCAATTATAACTGCCAAGTGAAAATGTATTAGCTGTTGTTTAAATAATTGCAATACATCGCAAACCTTTTAGTAAATCTATGGGTCCAGCTGGACCCAGTCACACTGATTCGTTTCATCGGTCGTCATAGCGCAGAAATTCAGTCACTGCTATTCCAAATAACAAAGGCCCGTATTCGTGAAACCAGATAAGGATTTCCCGTATCCTTAGCGACGCTATATCTTAGCCTTATCCTGACCGTCATATTCGTGAAGGCAGCTATCGTCACGCGCTCACGATGTGTAGCATTTTTTCTATTTTTAGCCTTAACGCCATGCACTTCAAAGGCTGACAACTGGTCAGATTTTGGAGACGTTGAAATCACAGGCGCACTTGCAAACGATTCCATCGATTAGTTTGTCGATCTGCCCAGGCCGATTGGGCCGCCTCAACTCGCCTGATACAATGCGAAACAGTAGATAATGAAGCATCGGAATAGCGGTAGTGCTTATTGGCTGCACACAGACACACGCACACTCCTTCCCTGCACACAAAGACACACGGGATAACGCAGCTGAAACTTCGCTTTGCTTCAAAGCTTTTGCTATCGTCGCTATTGTCGCACGCAGGTGCAACTGTGACGAACTAATGAAATCGATTTTGATGTGACGCGTGAACAATGCTCCCTGCCTGCGCTTGGCTATGAGACCGCGCAGGCAGGCCGTTCTGTCATTACACCGCACTGCTGTTTTATGCTACGAGCGAAGATGGCGGAACGCTCACAACGGAGCTCAAAAGTTGAAGCTTTGAGATTATTGAGGGGCGCGCAGGAAGACGTTCCCGAAGCTTCTTCATCTGCGAATGACACGGAGGACTCCAGTGAATCATCTGGTTCATCTGATATCGATGAAAGTGACAATATTTCACCTTCTGATGACGACGTATCCATTAACCAAGCAATCGGCAATCAAGTGAATATTTCATCCGCTGATGGAGAGCAATGGACTTCTCTCCTACCTCAAGAACAGAGACGTGGCAGGGAGCGAAGAGAGAATCTGCTTAGACCAGCACCAGGTCTTACAAGTTACTCTCTGCGGCATATTCGCGCGCCAAATACTATTATAAATAGCTGGGAAATTTTGTTTGATCACGATATGATGGAGACAATACTAAAAGAGACAAATCGGCGAGGGAGATCTATCAAAGGTGCAGCATGGACGGACGCTTCGATGGAAGAAATGTTAGCCTTCATTGGCCTGTTATATCTACGCGGCGTGTATCGTTCTCACATGGAGAGTACTGAAGAGCTGTGGTCGAAAGAACACGGAAGGCCCATCTTCAAAATAACAATGAGCCATTCAAGATTCAAAGAGTTACGTATCATGCTTCGTTTTGACAATCCTGAAACAAGGGCTGCTCGACAACTGCGAGACAAATTAGCAGCGGTTCGTCTTCTTTTGGATGGTTTCACGAACAACTGTCAAAAATCGTATGTGCCTGGTGCATTTCTTACCGTTGATGAGGAACTATATCCTTTCAGAGGTCGCTGTGCATATAAGCAATATATGCCAAGCAAACCATCAAGGTATGGACTTAAGTTCTGGCTGTTGTGCGATGCCAACAATTATTTTTGTTACAATCTACAAATGTACACAGGCAAAGAAGACAATCCCAGTCATCACGGACTTGGAGAACGTGTTGTCATGGATTTGACCAGCTCTCTAGAAAATTCTGGAAGACACATAACAACTGACAATTTCTTTACTTCTTTGAAGCTCGCACGCTCTCTCCGCTCAAAAGGCATGACTTTGTTAGGAACTCGGAGGAAAAACAGACGAGAAGTTCCTCCGCAGATGAAGAATCTACAGGGCCGTGCTGTTTACTCTTCAGATTTCCGATTCAACCTCGAAGATCAAACATGCCTCCTCAGTTACAAATGCAAGAAAAATGATTGTGTCCTTCTTTTGAGCACCTTCCATCAAGAGCCAGTTGTTGATCAACAGACTGACCGAAAGGTTCCAGAAATGATGAAAGACTACAATGCGACCAAAGGAGGTGTAGATAAAGCTGACCAAATGGTGGCGCCATATACGGTGAAATACATCAGCCGAAGATGGCACACAATCGTGTTTTGCAACCTCTTGGATTTGTGTGGGATAAATGCATATGTGTTGAATTGCGAAATTGATCCTCATTGGGGAAGAGACAAGCCTCACAAAAGAAGACAATTTCTGCGATGCTTAGGAGAGGAGCTGGTCAAGCCATTTTTGGAGTCAAAAGACGTGCCACGGCCAATCATCGAAGCAAAGGTGGATGTTGAGAGAGCAACACGAAAAAAGACAGATGTCAACTCTGCGGGTGGAAGAAAGATCGGAAAACGAGAAAAACCTGTGCTCGGTGTGGGAATCACTGTTGTGATGAACATTCGAACTCTGTGACTCGTACTTTCTGTACTAATTGTGCTTGATTGTGAAAATAAATCTTCTGGGTCCACGTGGACCCAGATTTTCACGAAATGGAATAGCGAATTTTAAACCTCCCGAGGGTTAAATACAATATTAGATACGAACTGCAACCCAAGTTCCAATTTGGTCTAGACCTGTATTATAACATTTGGCACGAACTTCAAATTTCTAAAATGTAGATAATTTTTAAAATGTAGATAATTCCAGGGAATGGCCCCCTGACGGGAGCTCCAAACCTATGCTCAAATTTCTAAAATGTGGATGATTTTTATTTCAGCTTTGATTCTATAGGCCAACCTCTAGATTGAGGTGAATTCCAGGGAATGGCCCCCTGACGGGAGCTCCAAACCTATGCTCAAATTTCTAAAATGTGGATGATTTTTATTTCAGCTTTGATTCTATAGGCCAACCTCTAGATTGAGGTGAATTCCAGGGAATGGCCCCCCTGACGGGAGCCCCAAACCTATGCTCAAATTTCTAAAATGTGGATGATTTATAATTCAGCTTTGATTCTATAGGCCAACCTCTAGATTGAGGTGAATTCCATGGAATGGCCCCCTGACGGGAGCTCCAAACCTATGCTCAAATTTCTAAAATGTGGATGATTTTTATTTCAGCTTTGATTCTATAGGCCAACCTCTAGATTGAGGTGAATTCCAGGGAATGGCCCCCCTGACGGGAGCTCCAAACCTATGCTCAAATTTCTAAAATGTGGATGATTTTTATTTCAGCTTTGATTCTATAGGCCAACCTCTAGATTGAGGTGAATTCCAGGGAATGGCCCCCTGACGGGAGCTCCAAACCTATGCTCAAATTTCTAAAATGTGGATGATTTTTATTTCAGCTTTGATTCTATAGGCCAACCTCTAGATTGAGGTGAATTCCAGGGAATGGCCCCCTGACGGGAGCCCCAAACCTATGCTCAAATTTCTAAAATGTGGATGATTTATAATTCAGCTTTGATTCTATAGGCCAACCTCTAGATTGAGGTGAATTCCAGGGAAAGGCCTCCCTGACGGGAGCCCCAAATCTTTGCTCAAATTTCAAAAATGTCGTGGAAAATAAGAGTTCTAATTTATAATCAACCTAAACTTCACAATAGTTTATCGAAATTATAGCTGTCATCAATTCATTTTCATTTCAGACTATTTCAACACTAACCTGACCAGAAGAGATGTCCTCGAAACAGAAACCCTGTGCGTCACGAAAGCGTCCGTATCGACATAGGGTGATATGTAGTGTATGTAAAAAGGAGGTAGATTCTGATTATAAAGACACTCACGCAAAGACAAAACATTACGGCACTAGAGTGAAATTCTCGGCAGTGCTCTGTAAGAGCCAAACTCAAATCGGATTTGATTTTCGTGCTTCAAAAGTGCCTAGGCTTGACGTTACTGTGCTCCCGTCACCAGCCGATGCTCCTGTGCTTCCGTCACCAGCCGATGCTCCTGTGCTTCCGTCACCAGCCGATGCTCCTGTGCTTCTGTCACCAGCCGATGCTCCTGTGCTTCCGTCACCAGCCGATGCTCCTGTGCTTCTGTCAACAGCCGATGCTCCTGTGCTTCCGTCACCAGCCGATGCTCCTGTGCTTCTGTCACCAGCCGATGCTCCTGTGCTTCTGTCACCAGCCGATGCTCCTGTGCTTCCGTCAGCGGCCGATGCTCCTGTGCTTCTGTCACCAGCCGACGTTCCTGTGCTTCCGTCAGCGGCCGACGTTCCTGTGCTTCCGTCAGCGGCCGATGCTTCAACCTCAGGCGGGAGTGCCAATGACAGGGAAGACGATGAACATCGCATGAGGGTAGGGCAGGACGGTCCATGTCAACCTATTATGGTCAGATACGCTCCCCGTAAATTCTGCAATGAGAATTTCGAAACGGGACTTTCAGTCAAATTGGTTTGCCAAACACAAATGGCTTGGATACAGTACTCGAGCGCAATCAGCCTATTGTTATGCATGTGAGAAATTTGGGTCAGATAAGTTTGCCTTCACTAATTGGAAAAAATCAGAACGTCTGAAAAAACACTCGGTTTCTGCAACCCATAAAGTTGCCCTGATGAAATGGATGTCTTTCCGAGCGCAGCAGAAGCAGGACGCGTCAGTGATGAGTCTTCTTGATTCTAACCATAAAAGTATGGTGGTGAAAAATCGCAAGTATCTCGAAGTGATCATTGAATGTCTTATGTTTACAGCCCAGCAAAACATAGCTCAACGAGGTCATGAAGAATCTCGTACGCATATAGGACAGGTTTCCGATGTGAATCGAGGCAACTTCCTGGAATTACTGCACTTACGTTGCAAGGATTTACCGTGGTTGGAGCAAATGCTGGACTTTCGACTTAACTCACACGACCAGTGGACTTCACCAAATATACAAAATGAATTGCTGACGATTGTTTCTGATTTTGTTCTGGAAAAACTACTCGCCGACGTAAGAAGCAGTGGTGTATATGGCATCATCATAGATGAAACTTCAGATATGAGTCGTACGGAACAGGTAGCATTATGTCTGAGTTATCTTGTCAACGGAATCAAAAGAGAAGCATTCATTGGTTTCTTCGCAACAAAAACAACTGATGGAAGGACACTTTATGAACTTGTTAAGCGCGTCATCAATCAGATGAATTTGCAATTAGCAAACATAGTTGGCGAATGTTTTGACGGGGCCGCTAATATGAAAGGTGAAAAGAAAGGATTGGCGACTTTGATGAAGGAAACGTCACCACGAGCACTCTACGTCCATTGCTATGGTCATCTATTGAACCTGGCTCTCCAGGATACAATGGAGAATATTGAACCGTTGAGAAACGCCCTAGGCACAATACAAAATTTGTATAACTTTCTTGAAGCCAGTCCGAAACGGCATGCGATATTTGGAGACACGGAGGTAGAATCGGACCATCTGATACTGTCGTTGAAGTCCCAAAGCATCACGAGATGGTCATGTCGCTATGAAGTCGTAAAAGCCGTTACTGAGCAACTGGAAAGGATTGTGAAAACTCTCCTCAAATTGTCCGACGACAAGGACTCCAAAACATATTCGGATGCGCGTGCGCTTCTTACAGCAATTGCCGATTTTGAATTTGTTTTTGGTCTCAGTCTTCTGAAAGTGATATTGTCGAACACATGCAGTCTGAGTAGATTCTTACAGGGCAAAAACGTGGATGTTGGAACCGCTCGACGAACTGCGAATGCAACAATCACTACATTACAATCATGCCGTGAAGAGTTACGTTTTGAGAATCTTTGGGAGATTACTGAGAAGGTCGGCACAAAAATAGAAATGTGGATACAGAACACAATATTCTCATTCAGAAAGCCAGCAGCACTCAGGATAAAGAAGCCGTCACGTCGTCTACAGGCTTTGGTAGGTGAACATTCGGGTGTGCCTCTGACACTGACCGCAAAGTCCCATTACCGGGTCAGCATATTTTATCTAGCTCTGGATAAAGTAATTGCTGAATTGGAATCACGGTTTGCCGGTAATGATCAGGATGTCCTTTGTGGTCTCGGAGACTTAGTTATGAATTCGGCGCCAAGTTTGAATAACTTTGATCTAGTCGCTAAATACTACGGATTGGATAAAGACATACTCTTTGCCGAACATGAGATATACAATAATTACAAATCGGACAATAACATACAGTGCTCCAATGCCACAGACGTACTGTCGAATTTACATGATCACCACTTAACTGACTTTGTACCGGAATTCGCACAGGTGGTGAAAATACTATGTGCTATTCCGGCAACCTCCTGTTCCGCTGAGCGGTCGTTTAGCGCCCTCAGAAGACTAAAGACTTATCTTCGAAGCACGATGGGACAAGATCGGCTCAGTCACCTGGCACTCATAAATATTGAGCGATCGTATGCAAACGCAGTGATTGAAACCGACATTTCCAGAATCATTGATGCATTTGCCAGTCGCAAAAATCGGAGATGTCAGTTCTTTTGATAATATCGCCCGATATTTCTGTTATATTAGAGAACAATTAAAACTTACCTAGCTACATTACCTCGAACTTCTGAAATTTTCCAATTCGTCTACGGATAAGTAGACAGCGTTGTGCTATTTTTGATAATTTTATTACATTGATAGTAGAAATTGTCGCGTTTTTACTTTCGCGGAGTTCTGGGGCATAAGTGTAGAAACTAGATCTTCGTGATTATGCCAATTTTTCGGGCGTCAACCTATGTAATTTTCGGGCACAAGGACTCAGCCCCCCCAAGAAAATTTTGCCCGTACGCTTATGTATGTTAAGGATTGTTCTCAAATAAAAAGAGACAGTAGGCCTATCTAACTCGTAATGAAAATGTCATACTTTTCAGTCTTACCTGATCAATTCTTCCTGAGAGACGACAAAATATAAGATATCTTGCTTCATTAACATTATCGATTTCTGTTAAACCGTATATTGCGTAAACCAATGAACTCAGTGCATTTACATCCGGTTCCACACCTCGACTTAAGTTTATTAAAGCCGGAATATATTTCTCTAACTGGTCTTTGTGTAATATGTCAAACGCTTTTCGCTTAACTTTGCCATAGAAGCACGTCGTGAAATCTGAACCTGCAAAAGCATATAAGGCCGGTAATGCTGCTGTAAAAACCGGTCTCTCTGTTTCGAGCAAAGATGCCATACTGGATACGTCAATCAGCCGTCGGTCTGTGCTACATATATCCATGATGATTTTTTGAGGAGAATCACTGCGCCCTGCCAATCTTAAAAGAAGTACAAAAACCTCAGTATCCGATGATTTAATCATGATATTTCCTCTAAGCAATGACGCGTGATAAACAATTAATGTATCAGCTTCTTCTTGATTTTGTTGAAAATTCAATAGGACTAACACAAACCAAACGTTGTTCAACAGTTTCAAGAGAAATTCGAATACATTTTCCACCGTGCGATACTGTTAGACTTCGATTGCCGAACAGATGTTGGTAATTCTCGTTTTTCCACTCTTTCATCAAAAATGTCGCTAAGGCATCTTTAAAGCAGGTATTTTTTAGTAAATCGACACAACGTCTTCGTGGTCTTTGATCAGGCTTACTAACAACATATGTTTGATGAAAACCTCCGCGCCGTCGTCTTTCATCTTATTTCAGGGAATCCGGTTTGTGAGTATCAAATAAAATGTGAATTTCATCACCACTCGATCTCAAAACTATCACTGGAAGTTCTCTAGCAATGTCGCCGTACGACTTATGGTCTGTCATATTCATAGCGGAGAGATATGTTTGAAGAAAGCAACCTCCATCAATGAGAGTAGCATCAACTTTAGGGACTTCTCTTAAGGGAATTGCTTTTTGCTCCAATACTTCAACAACCACTGATTTATTTGTCGTCAGACGCGATCCGTCGCTATGTGAAATAGACAAAGGAATTTCACTTAATGGAACTGAAAGAAGATGTTTTATATCAATGGATGTACCGGTGTTTTGTGAAGCAATCAATACTGTCAGTGTTACGGACAGCGGATGAAGGTTTTCGCTATTTTAACCCTTTTAAAGAACCCTCGTGAATCAGACAATGTTATGAAAAGACGTGCTTGCAACAGGGCAGTATAATATATAATGAAAACGATAGAACAACATTTGTAATTTGAAAATATCATATACAAAATAATAGAGATCCAACACTACATATACAGATACATCTACAGATACCATAACAATATCGATTCGCATAGATAACAGCCACTACAGATATCAAACGTAAACAACCATCAGACGATGATAGGCCTAACAAGACATTTTTGATTTTATCCTATCTATTTCCACTTTGCAGTGGTCCAACAGTGGAGATGAAGACAGTGAAACAGAAGCGGATGATAGTGGCACAGAATCTTTGTGGAGTTCCTCTGAAGCTGAAGACTGAATTTGGTTTTTTGTTTCTGTTTTCCATGAAGCTATTTCGGTGATAGCTCTGAGCTGTTACCGAATGTATGCATACATTCCACGTGGAAAAATAATATTCTTTACTGAAAAACCATATTTTTTCTGATGATTCTCCGTTTCCATGAAGCTATTAAACAGCTGACTACTTTCAAATAATTTCATAGATACGGCCTTGAAAAATCAAGACATTAAACAAACGAGTAGGAATAGAATAAAAACAGGAAAAATCCGTAAATCGAATATGGAGAAGATAAAGAATAATGATAGGTTAAACGTCTAATATAGACAACAGTATCTATTCTCTTGTCAAATGAATGATAGAAATTGTCATAATTATTTGCGTCACACCACTGCGCTCGTGTGTAAGAGCTAATAAACTGCATTCAGTGGTGAACCAGGATTTACAGTTATTTCAACAAAAACAATCGAATTTCATGATTTCCACCTCCAATCCAGCTTATTGCTATTGCTATTTCAAAATTAGTACATATTCAATGCGAGATGTATGTTATATTATTATCAATTAATGATAAATTGTTCATATTTTAGTTGTGCTGGTGATTCCGTTTCATTAATGAGGATATATGAGCGATCCCAGTCTGAGAGTAATCAATATCAGCAGACTGTTTAACACAGATTGATGCATAGAATAAATGGTTTGATGCGCTCTCGATCAATTAATTGTTTTTCTATGCAGAATGTCAAGGTCGTTGTCATGTATGCATTTAAAAATAAAACAGCTGTTTTTTCATCGCCAATGACCTAAACTACGATGTTCAATAACATCGTCTGTCTTGCAAGTTTTAACCATTGAAAATGTCTGTCAAATGCTTTTATGAAATCAGGGAATCGAGGACTTTCATTTGGATGTACATTTAGCTTTGGCCTGTTATCCTGCAAAAATCATTAATTATGAGACATTCAAATGCGTCTGTCAATGGAGCTATAACCACGAAATATGTCTGTCATCACATGCTTGATATTCCATTATCCAAGAACTTTTGTTAGAGCACATTAAAATATATGGCCGACAATCCTGCAGATTTAGTTTTTTCGGTCATATGGCATGTGGCCCTTAGTAACCACTATTAGCGAGACAGACGCAAGGTTATGAAAACTTTCTATTACACACTACAAATTCATTTAGTTAACAATTTTGGCCACGTTCCCTGCAGGAAAAGTGTTGGGCGGCAGGTCTACTAGAAACACTTAGAAAAACTTAACTAATTTACACTTAGTCTAGCTTGCATTAATTTTAATTTCTGAACATTACATTCATTATAAATTCGACAATTTCCATCAAAACCGAGACTATGAGACAACAAACCTATGGAGACATCGAAATTAATAACTACCCTATTAATTAATACGATGCTCGGTACTTATGGGTTATCTCCCCCCAGGTTTTCAAATTTGTCTAAAATCTAAAAAAATGAGTCAATCGTCACCAAACTTCAGGTAGACGTTCTTAAGTATATTTTCTACCCACATACAAAAATGTATGCAGATCGGACAAGTACTTTATGCATTAGAAACGATAACGTGAAGCGTAGCGATGTCAACGGCATGATCTGACTTCGTCTGTTCGACGCATTATTGTTACTCGTGTCGTGTGTGCATTGTTCTCTCTCCCTCTTCATCCACTACCAACTGCTATTTGAAATCTTCCCACGGTCACTACCTTGCCACACCTTTATTAAGTTGAAAATGTTATTGTAAAGGATATGGCTTGGTTATCATCACTTCAGGAGTTGTCGGGAAATTACTTTGTTAACTTCAAGTGCTTTCTGCTCAGACGATGAGGTCAGAAGAAGTCAGATCAAGCTACAGTAACGCTTTACTTCAAGTTATCGCCCCTAATTCAGAAAGCACTTGTCCAGTTTGCACAAGTTTTGGTATGTGGGTCAACGGCTGTATCATTCATTGGGTTAGAATCAGTCACATGTACAATTCTAAGCTTTCATTGCTGGTTCATGCCCCAACTTAGTTCCTTCGCCTGGATATGCCGCGACTTTGAGTCAGTTTCCATTCTAGTCAACTTCAGATAAACAATGTATCTCTATGTAAGAAGAGCAATAATCGATAGATCGAGACACGTGAACTGTGCTCCAGTTGCTGCAGGCTATTTCATTCACCCATTCATTCGTTGACTGTAGACATGCTAACACTAGAAGATCGCATATTTGTTATTGAGCATGTTTTTCGCATCCAGGATAAATACACGGATGATGTAAAACAACAATTTAACAGCCGATTTCCTGACACCGTTATCCCTCTTAGGAATACTGTGCGTGATTTGGTTAACAAATTCAGAACTGGATCCGTACAAGACGCGCGGCAAAGTGGAAGACCGGGATTACTCACGGATTTTCTCCGGGATCACTTCACGAAATTTCAGAAAATATGGATCGCTCTCCAAATAAGGCAATATGGCAACTATCCTGCAAATCAGACATCGGCGTGGCAACTGCTCTTACGGCCGTTCGTACAGAGTTATCCCTTCATCCTTATTCAAGCTGGATTCATACTTGAGCGTCAGTCTCTAATCCATAGATTGAAATTCAATCTACGAGTAGATGCAATTTCAATCTAGAATGAAATTTCATCTAGATTATGTATTGACGCTATTTCAATTGGCGTTCATGCTTCAGTCATTTATCCCTCGAACTAGTGCGAGCATGTCGCTGATGTCAGAGAGAGACTTTATTGAACTAGCCTTGCTGTTCAGATTGCGTCGAAATTCAGAGAAGAGGGTCCGCGCATCCGGTGAATACCAAACGCCTACTGTATGGACACTACCATCGCCTATGGTAGTCCTATGGCCTAATGTTGCAGGTTGCCTCCCATGGGGGGCCATGTCCTATGGACAACCCTGTTTTGGTGACACCTTTACTAATACACACCTTTTAATGTACAATTGCTTCATTTATGATTGATGTTCCCAGGAGGTACTCGGCCAAATCATTATTAAGCTTACATGTACGTTTCTGAGTTTCGATCAAATTCAAAGCTTGGGCCACTTTCATGTAGGCTGCATTGGTCATCTCCTGGTTGATATGAAACTGCGAGGATCCATCGTACAGATGCTCATATTTTTTAATTTCGTTGACAAACAATACTACCTCATGCTGGTACTGTTTCGGAGGGGCCATTTTCTATCGAATGACAAGTAACAATGATTTACTTAGCGAACGGCTAATCGCGATGATGTCAAATGTACGGTACCTATTCGCTTAAGGTGGATTCATACTTCAGATTCAATCGCGATTCTAGCGTAGCTTTTCAATCTAGAAGCAAAATCAGGATTGAATCAGGATTGAAGCCGGC
This sequence comes from Prostheceraeus crozeri, assembly GCA_907163375.1. Taxonomy (NCBI): domain Eukaryota; kingdom Metazoa; phylum Platyhelminthes; order Polycladida; family Euryleptidae; genus Prostheceraeus; species Prostheceraeus crozeri. The sequence continues at coordinate 966,267 of CAJQUW010004613.1, read as the reverse complement.
TTCAATCTTACTAGCATCTAGTTTCAAAAACAACGCTACTATAGGGCGTAGGTTTTCAATCTAACGTGAAAACCTGCGCTCAATGGAGAATAGATTCATGTCCTTTTTGAGCTACGCTACCAGTGATTGGATGAACGCTAGCTTCAATCCTCAGTCAATCTAGATTGATTTTGCATCTAGATTGAATCTGAAGTATGAATCCACCTTTATAAGATACGAGCAGTTCAAGAGCTAAACGATGCAGATCATGCCAAGCGCTTCTACTACTGTCGTTGGTTTCTTGAAGCACATCTCGATCTTGACCATAAATTTTACTCCGACGAGGCGTGGTTTCACTTATGTGGCTACGTAAACAACATACATGTTTTACAATTAGTCTACACTTATTATGTAGTCGGACAGAAGATGGTAAAATAGAACTACTCAGGCGACTGTCTGCTTTTTACCGCTTTTCAAAGATACAAGGTCATTAAGAGTAACAAAAACTTTGTTCCACCTTTGCCAATTCTATTCGTCCATGTGATCGATTGATGATCGGGGCGTTTTGATCGATGATCGAGCGATTGCTTCTATAACCAGGGATGATCGCTGATCGATCGATATGTATCGGGTGCAAAATATCGATCGAAGAAAATCGCATCGTTTGAATTCCTTCGGTTAATACTTCGGTTAACCTACATATACACTTAGCATGGCAAAATTTGATAGGACCCTGAATCCATCCAGCCATGCGTCACTACATCAGCAATTAGTCTGAGCTGCAAAGAAGTTCATTGACTTTCTTTCTTTTTGCTCGCACTTGAGTTCAAATGTGAAGCTGACGTTTGTGAGATGTGCTAAGTGCGATAAGATAAAGACATCAACATTTTTAATAAGTGATTCTCTAAATATATTCAGATTGCTGAGTACGAGATTTTTATTGGTTGATAATGCTTTCATAACTTCTCTTACATCACAATACTATCGAAAAAATTTGCGACTATTAGATACTGCTATAAATAGAAATTATTTGGTAATTTCAGGGAATTCTGCAGTTCTCGTGAATATTTTGTACGGTTAAGTTTCAAGGATTTGAAACATATGTCTGTGGTATCCAATTGTACGTTATAGTCGTACACGTCATTACCAGGATGATAAGTCAAATACCATTCTTGTAGGGAATATTTGCTGTGTATGCTATAGCGGTATTGTGCTGTAATTTCTATTATAATAATAATTACTATTATGAGAAAGTTGTTTGCTTTGTGAAGCGATCAGCAATGTAATTGATAAATGCGTTGAAAGCAGCCTACAGGTGACAATCGTGCCTACGATTTTCAGTGTGCTACGATCTAAATCAGATAATCACGAAAATGTGCAAGAAAGTCATTTTAAGGAAAATCTGTTGTCCTTTTTCTTATAGGTATGGCTTCGCAGGTTGTTAATGTAAGGTTAAAAAATAGGTAAGATAGTTAAATTTCAATAAATGGCACTGCATCAAGAGAAGTAACTGTGGATTGATGATTTTGATAATGGATAATAAAATGAATAGTAAGGAGTGACTGAAACTGACATTTAAGGTGTGTTTACACTTCGCTCTGAATGTATCTATATAGTTTAATGAATAACAGTGAAAACTCGGTGGCAAAGTCGTTCACATAGCTAAAGAGTTGTCAGGAGAAAATTCTCTGTGAGCGCTGATTTGGTTTCTCGGTATATCTCGGTAGGCCAATAGAAACCCTGTACACCTGCTACAGAGTGATTCTGCATAGACGAAGAAGAACGTGTGCTTTATGATGACTTCTGGACAAGTTATCAGCTTGGTCCATTCCCATAAATCCCACCTGTGGAATTTAAGATCAAAAGACTATCATAACGTCACTCCAAAAAGTCAAAGATGGAAGATAATATCGGTGAAACAGCTAGACTTCACATTGACGACCTGAAGAAGAACTGGAATGGTTTGCGAGACACTAGACGTCAGATAAAGAACAAACAAAACAGCAGCGTCATCTCTTCTTCACAATCTTTATCCTAAGAACTTTTTCATGTACCGAGTAAGTATTGCCTTTTCTACAGAGTGCGGCAAGTAAGTATAAACGCATCAGGCTACAGAGAAAAATCTATCGCACTATGGTATTTGCATAGTTGACCGAGTTACTCTGCAGAGTCAAACAGAGCTTCAGAATGACGTCTAAGCCCACCTTAATACATCAAAGTATATTAGCATAAAAATTAGTGTAAAAAGTGAAACTTACGCGGGCATTCATAAAATATTTAAAGATTCATAATTTAGATGTAATGTACATGTATTATGAATGTTACAATTTCTTAAGGGGTCGTGAACATATTAGGTGATACGCAAGGGGGGAGGGGGGGTTCAACCAATATATCACGCGGTATCACAGGGGGGAGGGGGGATACTCTGGCAATATCACGTGATACATAACACCACTGAGTTTCTGTCAAAAAATATACCTATCATCATTGAGAAATTGCTTAAAGGGCCTAAGCAAATAATTGTAATATGGTAGTTTAATTACGACACAGGTAGGCCTACTGTTACTCAATGCGAGTTTTTATTTCTTTGTGGTTTTCTGTGTCGCTATTTAATCGCATCACTTATCATGCAGACTACTAAGAATTAATTTTGTTATTCTGTATCTTCAAGTTTCATAATTCTGGAAAATGGCATGTTTTGATCTAAAATGTTCAGGTCTCTGTTTAGGCCTACCTGTACGATGTAAGAATATTTTTGACTTCCTCTGCACAACACAATTTGTATAATCTTAGGTGAAACATACAGTATATACCGGTATTTATAGGATTTGATGTTTTTGCTTTCAAACTCATGATGTAGTCCACAAATAGAAAGTAGGTCTACACACACAACAAGAATCATATAAATGACACATAGTATAAATCATGAATTAGTCGGGGGGGGGTAAACCAGAATATCACGTGATATGGGAGGGGGGTTCAACCGATATATCACGGCGTATCACAGGGGGGGAGGGGGGGTCGAAAATTCGTAAATTTGGTATCACGTAATATGTGCACGACCCCTAAGTTACATCTTCTTTTCAAACAAGCTCATTAGTTGACAACAATTTGTTATAGCATTGATAGTCTTTGGTTATCAGCAATCATTTCAGCCTATTTTCCTAGAATCATTGAGAAATCTTATTAAGGCAAGAAATTTGACTGCAATATTCATGGGGCCTAAGGCTAAATTTGTAATTGTGTAGTCTTTATAAATCCATTCCTTTAAAATGCAATATAAGTTAGTGATAACGCAATAATGTTTTCATATGACGATTACTTGTGGCTTATTAAAGCAGCTATAGCTTACATGTATATGCATACTATGATCAGTGCAGTAGGCTCTTTGAAGGCCTAAACGACTGAATTCTATTTGATAAATGATCATCGTTTTATTTATAAAAATGATTCATTTTAGATTGCCAAAAATCCGTGTACATGTAGTTGCATTTTGAAATCAAAACAGGGAATTCATGAAAGAATAAAGTCAGTTCGCCTTTTATACTTGTTGGCGAACACATCTATCATATGCTTAATGTCAATTTTAATTTCTGGGTGGATGTACATTAAGGCAAGTCCAGTCAAACGTTCATCTGACATTCTTGATCGCAGATAATCCTTCAGCAATTTCATGGCACTAAAGGCCCTTTCTGCAGAGCAGGTTGTTACCGGAATCGTGCAAAATATCTGGAGCATCTTCTTGATAGTGGGCATCCTGAAATACATTCAAAAAATGTGCAGAAGTTTGTGTTAAATATATTCAAATCATGAATCGTAAATTATTCCATGAATTATTAATTATTGTCCTGTAATTATTAATCCTGAATTATTAGTCCTGTCCTGTAATTAGTCATTTTGTAAATTCCATTGTGAAATTAACATAGCATTTTAAACAGAAATGAAAGCAAGTCTGACAAGTAGGGCCTAGACCTAGGGCCTTTACTGTCAATATTTTCAATTGCAATAGGGCCTACTAGGTATGTAGCCTACTAAAAGTACATTGAATGCGGAAATTATTGAAAGATCCTACTAGATCACAGTGAATCGCTAACAAACTGAATTGTATTTTGTAGCTTTTTAGTCATACACTTCTATGTGATTACTTACCTTTCGGGCACTAAATCAAGAGCTTCCAAAGGTGTAGTTGGGGTGTGATTTCCACTTTGGCAGAATCGCAACCAATTGAGGAATTCAATCCGCACCTCCTCTTCATTTGGTGAGCCCAAAATTGTCTTGTACATTTCGAAGGCTGGGAGGAGATTATTCCATGTACTCGAGTTGAAGTTGGACGGAATCAGGGCAGTCATCTTTGATACCAGTGTGAAATGGGATGAAAAGCGAGATCGAAAAGATTCAAGTATGGTATCAAGATACGGAAACCAAATAGCTCTCCTGAAGTATTGGTCTTCATTGTCAGAAGGCACATTGGTTCGATGCGTTTGCCGGAGTGCAAGGCGTGGTACATGGATAGTAGCTCCCACAGAGCTTGCTAACCTCTTAGCTGCTTCGAAGGGTCCATGGGCTTCATCTGTCCATTCCGCATCATCCAAAGTAGATATGACGAAATCGACGTTTTCCACCGCGTTAACCAAGTCTTGGTTGACAGTTTGCAGATATCTTGAGACGGATGCGGTCAGAGCCATAACCTTCTGGGCACAAGAGAGAGCTACGATGAATGTGGGCTCGGTGATTGAACGCAGGCAGGATCTTGAAGTGTCAGCAGTTTTACGGTCAGTGGAAGACAGGAGTCGTTCGAGACATTCAACTATGTGCCTATAATTGCTGCAGAAAGTGAGCAGTGCGTCATGCCGTTGAATAAATCGTGTTTCACAAAATCCTTTCAGACTTTCCATTGAGCTTCCAGCTTCTGAGAGAATTTCCCGGAGAGCTTCTCTTCTTTTGCCGGAGTCATTGAAGAAGTTAGTGGCGTCTTTCACTGATTGAAACATATCTCGAATTTCTGGGACCTCATTTGACGAGTTTAGGACTAAATTCAACACATGACTGCTGCAATGAACATAGATCGCAGAGGGACACATTTCCTGGATCCGTTGTTGAACCCCGCTCACATGGCCTGACATGGTTGATGCTCCATCAAGTCCCTGACCTACCAAATAATCCAGATCAAAGTTTTTGGATTTCAAATTGTCCATTATTTCATTTGCAAAATTCTCCGCAGAAAGATCGATCACGCTTTTGAACTTCATAAATTCCTCTCTTATTCTATTGATTCCATTTTCTCGGCTTACAAATCTGACGCATAGACAGAGCTGTTCTTTGTGAGAAGAGTCTGTGGTCTCGTCTGCAATTATGTAGAAGTATCGGGATTCATCAATATCATTCTTTATGCTTCTGAATACAGAGTCTCCACATATTTCAATCAATTCATTTTGCGTCGTCTTTGATGTGTAAGTCGCATTCTTGTTTGCCTTTTCTAGATGTTCTTTGAGGACATTATCTCCCGCGTCGATCCGATATGCCAGCAGAGCTCTAAAGTTGCCCTCTTCCTTTTCTATTTCTTTACTCAGATCCAGCTGTCCATGATCGCGATGTCCACGGAGTGCTATTCCGATCCTTCCGCACAGAATTATTGTTTTGATGATGATTATCAGGCGATTTCTTGAGTCTTTGACATTCTGTCAGTGCTGGCTATTTATCTGAGAATAGACATCCATCGATGGTTTGTTCAAGATTTGCAGGAACAGGTTAGCGAATTCTTGTGAGGCTTTGTGATACTCCGTAGATAGATGGCACGAAAGATATCCTCCTGCTCCAGTGAGATGGCTGTATTTGTTAAGGGGAGATGCTACTAGCTGACCAGGTTCTGTTAATTTTCCTCTGTTGTTCTTGCTGTTTCACCTCCAAATTCCTTGCTGAATTCTCAAGTAGACTCTTTGTGGACGCTTGCCACCTTTCTGCGTGAAGGGAAAATCGAATTCCTTTGTTGGCATCCAATGCTCAGTTAGTAGACTCTGCTTGGTAGATTTATCCAATCTTGTCACCATACTTGAATCTTTTTGACTTTTCTTAAAGACACAGCCTATATCATTGTCTGAGCACAATGTCATATGCTCGCTTGAAGATGGAGGTGTTGATGTGGAAGAAGTGACACAAGTAATGGGCCTGTTGCATGGAGCGTCATCCGATAATGTTGTCACACTGATGCTGTTGTCCACAGTGGATGTATTGGGTTTGGATGATAGGCCTACTCCCTTTGAGAAGAAGTCGGAAATTAATCGCATTTTCTTCTTTGGCACCTCACCACACATACTTGCTGTAAATGAAATGAAATGAAACTTAGGCCTAGTTAGCTTATGAAAGAATAAAGACTAGTTCCCAAACAAAATACATGTAGTCTTGAGCCTACATGTACATGTACAATGTTGTACATGTAATGTACAATTGTATATGCATGTCCATGGATAATGGATAACATAGGCCTACAGTAGCTACTAGTTTCAAATAAATGGCATATTGTATTATAAGCTTATACATGTATTATACATGCTTATACATGGTAATACAAATACTATGTATTTGCCAGGTTGTCGTCTGTTTTTGCAATCTGCTTTGTTCTAAAGAATTTGCCTTCGTTCTTATGCCTTATTACAAGAAACAGTCTCATAGGTCTCATAGCTAACTTTTGTCCAAAATTTTATTTTTACTGATTTTTCTTTGGAATTTTATAAATCTGATGTGAAGAGCAAATTACTCGTCATTTTTTGTGTATTCTTGTGGAAAATCAACGATGAACAAAATAGTTGAAAAAATTGGCTGTGAGACTTGCTGCTAATGTACGTGTAACCTCAGCGACTTCTCAAAAGTAACTGGAAATACAAGTTCAAATTTCACCCCTAACTTAACTACTTCCGAGATGAGACGCGCTACTGACTCATGACCGGAGCTGCTGGCGAATCGATCGCAACTTTAAACTTCCGTCTCCACTCTCAGGTCGGTCCTTCTCAGATGGCAACCGATCAGGGTACCTGCTAGCTTCTCAGACTGTCAAAGTTGTTGCTTTCGACACTACACCCAGACAGGTCATCCGGACGAAGTAGGGGAGGAGTTCTAAATTTGCTATTAAAACATACAGAAAGTGGTGGCCAGCCGTCACTGGGGTCATCCTACTTCTCATGGCCAAGTCGGTGGTACACTAAGCCCTTGAGTTATTCTTCCTCCGGCGAAGCTTCGATAGCGGAGCTCTTCCGCTTTGCCATCAAAGAGGAACACCCAGGCAGTTACCCGGGGCCGAGGTCCCTCACGCTGGAGTTAGTCGAATCTGCTGTCAGAAACGACGCAGCGACAGGGCTTCTGGTGCCGCTGAGGGGGTTACCCCATACCGTATTGTACCACCGACCTTGAATGTGAATGCATCATTTCATCATTTTCATCTTCAAAATTTGAATACTTACTTCTTTAAATCAAAATAACCAATGATGAAGGATAGATAGGGATGAAAGTTTGCACGAAAAGTAGCAGCAGCAATTCAACTTGGCTCTCCTCTCAGTTGACATCGTTTATAAAGCTATCAAGAACGAATAATGCGAGAATGTTAAATCATGCGTTCTCATTGGAAATTCAGGAACAAGTGGATAGCTCACTCGCCGCTCGCGCAATTGGTCGTCAGGTCCAGAATCACTTATTCAACCTAAACGAAATCTTGCCGGAGTTGATAGGAATAACATCTGCAAATTACATAATTCAAGTGGAACTTCTAAAATCGGCATTAAACAGCAGGTCACCTGCGCCTCGTGCGTCAGAGATGCTACAGTTGAATGTAAGCAAACTTCAGCAGAGACCTCTTCATTCCTTGGTTAGAGGTTCTCGCCTTTCCTTAATTCATGTCTCCATGCTGATAAGAAATCCAGATGTTTATTATATAATAACAAGAGAAACTGGGCCAAATATGTTTCAGACTACGATCATTATTTGTACTTTTAAAGAACTAATTGCCAAAATGTATTGCCTGCATTTACAATCCACAATCAAGTTTTAGCTGGTGGGGGGGGGTATGCATCCCGGCATCCCCCCCCTTGGGTCCGCCACTGCCTACCGCGACACTGACTTTAAAGCATGGAATAAAAATTTTTTTTTTTTTTTTTTTTTTTGCATTTAATAAATTTAATAAACGCGAAGTGTCTCTGCTCTAGCATTAAATCTGCAGCTTCTGAATATTTTGATCCTATCCAGCTAGGAGTGGCTTGCCGTTTCGGAACTGAGAAAATCATACATCGGACCAGAGTACTCGTAGAAAGGAACTGGAATGAGGATAACTTCTGTCTTCTTAAAGTGGACATGGCAAATGCGTTTAACAGTGTTTGCCGTCAAACATTGTTGAATCAGTGTTTAGAACATTTTCCATCAATTTATAAATGGGTGAGTTGGTGTTACGGAAAACAACCTCATCTTTGGCATCAGCTTGGGTGCCTAAACTCAGCACAAGGCGTTCAACAAGGTGACCCGTTGGGTCCTTTCCTTTTTGCTTTGGCTTTACATCCTCTTCTAAAGAAAATAAAATCAACTGTCCAATTAGATCATCATTATTGGTATTTGGACGATGGCATTTTCGCAGGACACAAAGAGGAAGTGTTACAAGCGTACAAATCACTACAGAAGGAGTCACAAAACATCGGACTTATCGTCCAGCCCCACAAGTGTGAGCTATTCCATCAAGGGAGTATTAGTGGCTTTGATGCTGATATCAAACATTTTTCGGTTCCGAACATTGAAATCCTTGGATCACCTATTGGTGAAGCTACGTTTTGTCAAAATTTTGTGCACCTCAAGTGTCAGAAAGCCAGGAAACTTTTGGATAAGTTAACTGAACTACACGATCCCCAAGTGTCAGTTGCTTTGCTACGATCTTGTGCATCCTTCTGTCGGGTAAACCACCTAGCAAGGACTATTCCCCCAGGTATTGCAAAGGAAGCCTTCGATTCTTTTGACATTGATATTCGTAGGACTTTCGAAGAGAGTGTAGCCATAGAGTTGCCTGACTCTGCATGGAACCAAGTTCAGCTTAAGCCAAGTAATGGAGGTTTTGGTCTGCGCTCTACAGTGAAACATTCTCCAGCAGCCTATATTTCATCAGTGTTTCATTCGGTCTCAGATGAATGTATTTCTAATTCAACACCAATTGCAAATTCCATAGACCAATTCAATGCAGTTGTGGAGGAAAAAGACCGAATCAATACAAGTAGTCTATTATTTTCCAGACCCAAACAACAAAAACTGTCGTCTGCCATAGACAGAAAATGCCTCAATTCAATTAAAAGTCAAGCAAATGGTGCGCATATGGTGCGCTTGAATTCAGTCAGTTCCGCCGATGCTTCATCCTGGATTACAGCGATACCTTCACCAGGTTTGGGCCTGCGACTATCACCTAACGAATATCAGATTTTGGCAAAATGGTGGCTAGGCATCTCTCTATTTAAGGGTGACAGCTGCTGTTCTAGATGCCCAGACGTAGCACTGGACCCATTTGGACTACACGCCCTAACATGCAAAAGAAGTCCCGATGTGATTTCAAGACACAATACTGTTAGAGACCAACTTCGCGAGGTATGCCAGTGGGCGAATCTGCGACCGAGCATTGAAAGGGGTGCTGGCTTAGGGGTGACAGATATAAATAGACGACCTGCCGACATCTTGCTTCCAGACTGGAGCCTTGGACGACCAGGAGCGATTGATCTCACGGTGGTACACCCGCTTTCTACAAACAATATTTCCGTAGCGAGTACAACCATGAGATCTTTCCTTGACATCGCTGAATGTCGCAAGCACTCCTCCAACGACTCGAAATGTGCAGAACTCGGGTGGAGATGTCTACCAATGGCGGTGTCTGTTTTCGGAGAATGGGGGAAGGAGTCGAAGGATGTATTTTCGCGCATTGGTAGAAAATTATCCATGTTGACTGGATCCCGCTTTTCTGAGGTCAGAGCTGCAATAATAAGAAAGCTTCTGGTGGCCTTGATGCGCTGTAATGCCCGATCTCTTCTGGCACACAAGGAATGCATAATTGGACAGGAAGAGCTTGCCATTGCTGGCAAACCTCTTAGGTTCTGAGCCAGATTTTCTTTTCTCACAGTTTATGTGCCTTTTTTATCTATAGGGGTTGTTTTAACGGAGTTTCGTAGGACAATGATTTGTTAATTTCTAGCTTTTTTAATTCCTTTTTTTGCCTTTTTTACAGCGAATATTTAACTTCTGTTACTCGTACATTAGTGTTCATAATTTTGGTATAATAATATAATAGAATAAAAATCATTTCAAAAGTATCATAGGGCTGATATTGCAAAAGGTGTATTAATGAGTATCTATTTAGATATTTAGTTGTTGTGTACATGTATTTGCACAAATCTAAGTTGTGGCCACATTTACAAAATGTATCTCACCCCAACAACTACGACCTTCACAGTCCACCGTCGTTGAAATGCTGTTGTCTCGGATAACTCAAATTGTTTAGGATCAGTTAAAATACCATACTTTTTGGCCATAATTAATAAATTACACTGCTTCGAACAATGAAACAATGTGCATGCAGTCTATCAAGAACGGAATTGTTATGGAGTAAGACAGGTACAATGTTTGACAGATAGTCATCAACTGCGCTATTTACAGACTGATACCTACATCAGTATCGCTGCATATTCTATATTTAACCTACGAGGGATACAGTGATACAGTGGCAGTCACTAAATTTATATTTAGAATTAGAAAGATTTGTCAACAAGTGCTTGCATCATTCCTGACTCTGTAGCAATAATGTGACATATAAAGTCTTAAATGAATTACGCACATTGCCTTTAATAGACAAAAGGTGATGTCGCTTGGTATTTCGAGAAGATGATAGGCTACTGTTCTAAGCATTGACAAGATAAGTGATCTAACGTGCTGATAATGAACAGAGCTGGCATTGAACTGTTTACTTCAAATGGCTCATTTTCATGGATGGCTAATTTCTCTTACAGATGATGATGAGAAGAGATGTATACACGAGCAAAGAAACCAGGAGTGTGTGGAGTCGATTGTATATCTACTATAGTTATCTACCATACTCAAGAGCAGAGTTTGAAAACTACATTTTTGTGTTTTCGGTATTTTGTCTTCAATGATTTTTTTGTTTTTTCAGAATTTTGCATCGATTATTTTTCATTGAAGAGCAAATTGAATGTGTCAGCAGCCTCAACAGTCGCTTTGATATGTGAAATATATCTCTTGTAATGTCGTTAATGTTATCAGTAGGATTGCTAAGTTGCTTATTCATATCATGCACTACTTATATCTGTAGAGAGTCACTCAATTTTCTATGTCGTTGAAGTTAGCACCAACTTCAACACCAACTTTTTGAATAGAGTTTGTACAGAATAGGAAACCACATGTTTAGGTACTACTGATGACGCAGAGTTTGTACAGCCAAAAATTTTTCCAAAATTCGAACTCCTTCACCTTCAAAATTCAAATTTAAATTCGAAAAATTGGTGCAAGTATTGGTGCTACCTGGTTAGCGAGTTTGTACAGCATTCCGATGGAAAAATTTAGATACAAGAGCAAAAAACTGAGTTTGTACAGCAACTTCCAGAACTTTCCTTACACGAACAACCGGAAAAAACCGCCAAAAACCGATTTTTCAAAAAATGATAAGATTTTCCAGAAAAGTTCTTGGTGCTACATGGAAAATGAGTTTGTACAGTGCTCTAACCGGTGGAAGAGTGTTCTACTAATCCAGTCTGAGTTTGAACATACACTTCTCCGACACTCCAGCACTCCTACGACCGGTAAATACCGGTTATTGTACAGTAACTACAAGAATACTGCCCATTTATGAACAAATCAATTGGTGCTACATCGAAAATGAGTTTGTACAGTGCTCTAACCGGTGGAAAAGTGTTCTACTAATCCAGTCTGAGTTTGAACACACACTTCTCCGACACTCCAGCACTCCTACGACCAGTAAATACCGGTTATTGTACAGTAACTACAAGAATACTGCCCATTTATGAACAAATCAATTGGTGCTACATGGAAAATGAGTTTGTACAGTGCTCTAACCGGTGGAAGAGTGTTCTACTAATCCAGTCTGAGTTTGAACACACACTTCTCCGACACTCCAGCACTCCTACGACCGGTAAATACCGGTTATTGTACAGTAACTACAAGAATACTGCCCATTTATGAACAAATCAATTGGTGCTACATGGAAAATGAGTTTGTACAGTGCTCTAACCGGTGGAAGAGTGTTCTACTAATCCAGTCTGAGTTTGAACACACACTTCTCCGACACTCCAGCACTCCTACGACCGGTAAATACCGGTTATTGTACAGTAACTACAAGAATACTGCCCATTTATGAACAAATCAATTGGTGCTACATGGAAAATGAGTTTGTACAGTGCTCTAACCGGTGGAAGAGTGTTCTACTAATCCAGTCTGAGTTTGAACACACACTTCTCCGACACTCCAGCACTCCTACGACCGGTAAATACCGGTTATTGTACAGTAACTACAAGAATACTGCCCATTTATGAACAAATCAATTGGTGCTACATGGAAAATGAGTTTGTACAGTGCTCTAACCGGTGGAAGAGTGTTCTACTAATCGAGTCTGAGTTTGAACACACACTTCTCCGACACTCCAGCACTCCTACGACGGTAAATACCGGTTATTGTACAGTAACTACAAGAATACTGCCCATTTATGAACAAATCAATTGGTGCTACATGGAAAATGAGTTTGTACAGTGCTCTAACCGGTGGAAGAGTGTTCTACTAATCCAGTCTGAGTTTGAACACACACTTCTCCGACACTCCAGCACTCCTACGACCGGTAAATACGGTCATTGTAGAGTAACTACAAGAATACTGCCCATTTATGAACAAATCAATTGGTGCTACATGGAAAATGAGTTTGTACAGTGCTCTAACCGGTGGAAGAGTGTTCTACTAATCCAGTCTGAGTTTGAACACATACTTCTCCGACACTCCAGCACTCCTACGACCGGTAAATACCGGTTATTGTACAGTAACTACAAGAACACTGCCTATTTATGAACAAATCAATTGGTGCTACATGGAAAATGAGTTTGTACAGTGCTCTAACCGGTGGAAAAGTGTTCTACTAATCCAGTCTGAGTTTGAACACACACTTCTCCGACACTCCAGCACTCCTACGACCGGTAAATACCGGTTATTGTACAGTAACTACAAGAATACTGCCCATTTATGAAAAAATCAATTGGTGCTACATGGAAAATGAGTTTGTACAGTGCTCTAACCGGTGGAAGAGTGTTCTACTAATCCAGTCTGAGTTTGAACACACACTTCTCCGACACTCCAGCACTCCTACGACCGGTAAATACCGGTTATTGTACAGTAACTACAAGAATACTGCCCATTTATGAACAAATCAATTGGTGCTACATGGAAAATGAGTTTGTACAGTGCTCTAACCGGTGGAAGAGTGTTCTACTAATCCAGTCTGAGTTTGAACACACACTTCTCCGACACTCCAGCACTCCTACGACGGTAAATACCGGTTATTGTACAGTAACTACAAGAATACTGCCCATTTATGAACAAATCAATTGGTGCTACATGGAAAATGAGTTTGTACAGTGCTCTAACCGGTGGAAGAGTGTTCTACTAATCCAGTCTGAGTTTGAACACATACTTCTCCGACACTCCAGCACTCCTACGACCGGTAAATACCGGTTATTGTACAGTAACTACAAGAATACTGCCCATTTATGAACAAATCAATTGGTGCTACATGGAAAATGAGTTTGTACAGTGCTCTAACCGGTGGAAGAGTGTTCTACTAATCCAGTCTGAGTTTGAACACACACTTCTCCGACACTCCAGCACTCCTACGACCGGTAAATACCGGTTATTGTACAGTAACTACAAGAATACTGCCCATTTATGAACAAATCAATTGGTGCTACATGGAAAATGAGTTAGTACAGTGCTCTAACCGGTGGAAGAGTGTTCTACTAATCCAGTCTGAGTTTGAACACACACTTCTCCGACACTCCAGCACTCCTACGACCGGTAAATACCGGTTATTGTACAGTAACTACAAGAATACTGCCATTTATGAACAAATCAATTGGTGCTACATGGAAAATGAGTTTGTACAGTGCTCTAACCGGTGGAAGAGTGTTCTACTAATCCAGTTGAGTTTGAACACACACTTCTCCGACACTCCAGCACTCCTACGACCGGTAAATACCGGTTATTGTACAGTAACTACAAGAATACTGCCCATTTATGAACAAATCAATTGGTGCTACATGGAAAATGAGTTTGTACAGTGCTCTAACCGGTGGAAGAGTGTTCTACTAATCCAGTCTGAGTTTGAACACACACTTCTCCGACACTCCAGCACTCCTACGACCGGTAAATACCGGTTATTGTACAGTAACTACAAGAATACTGCCCATTTATGAACAAATCAATTGGTGCTACATGGAAAATGAGTTTGTACAGTGCTCTAACCGGTGGAAGAGTGTTCTACTAATCCAGTCTGAGTTTGAACACACACTTCTCCGACACTCCAGCACTCCTACGACCGGTAAATACCGGTTATTGTACAGTAACTACAAGAATACTGCCCATTTATGAACAAATCAATTGGTGCTACATGGAAAATGAGTTTGTACAGTGCTCTAACCGGTGGAAGAGTGTTCTACTAATCCAGTCTGAGTTTGAACACACACTTCTCCGACACTCCAGCACTCCTACGACCGGTAAATACCGGTTATTGTACAGTAACTACATCAGCGATGCGATGGTTTTGTTTCAAAATTCAATTGTCGGTTGAATCGCTATCTTCCACCAGTGAAACGAGATGAATCAATATTTTGTTTCAAGAAATGTTATTGTCCATCAGAATATGAACTCTGCTGAGAATGGTGCTCAAAACTTTGGAAAAAGCCCGAGTACGTCATAAAGGTCACGGGTGGAAAACTTGATGTAGGCGGTACTCCAAAAATTAATAGCTGCACCAAATTCAAATCCTGACATGGGAGAAGGACGACAGATGAATATCGAGTTCTCAATTTTTACATACTCTATTACAGTAGGAAGCACAGCATAGAAAGGTCAGATAGGATGAAAATGACTTGCGACGTTTATGCAATTAAGACCGAATATCTTAGATACGATAATGATCGGACAGTCCGAAACGCATATAGAAAAACAACTACAAGGTATAGAAAAGAGGAACATCGCTGAAAATGCCTGTACTAAGTTGTTTTAACCAATTGTAGTCAAAACAATTACAAATGCACTTAAAAATCACCGCAAAAAACAACAATCTTGATAATAAGTGTTTCCTGTAATTCATCACTAATATCTGGAAAACAATCGAAGGTATAATAAATGTAACAACTGCATATACTTGTCCATAGTCTAGCTGATAGGACGAAACAATGGAAACCGTAGAGTACAAAGGGAAAAGGTTTGTCTGCATATGTGAATTTAAGGTATCTGTTAGGTATTAGTAAAATCCGGTGAATAATCAAAGGTATTGTTAAGAAGACCGATTGCAGACATAATGGCGTATATTTCATTAACACAGCATTACGTTAAAATCGAGACCATCACTCAGCACACAAAGGTCTGAACAGCAGTCGCGATCATGTGCATAGCTGAAACACAGTGAATCTCAAGTGTCATGGAAATCTCATGTCACAGGTATAAAAGTAAGAATTGTACAGGCTTGCGTATAGCCTGTACGATGAACCTTAAATGACGAAAAATGTGACCAAGCGATAAAGTTTTTAAAATACAAAAGGAAATGGTCGGGATAAGATCAATTACAACAAATTTCATGAATGCACATGACAAGCGGAATAAAGTAGTGGTCAAAATATTTCAATTTCGTGTTCACACTCAAAAAATGTTGAAGACTTATCGGTCAAACATGAGAGCAGGGGAGTCATAATCGTAGTTGTTGAACAGACGCTCTCTGTAATCAGTCACGCATGTTCAGATACACTACATGCTCACTAAGTAGATGATTTGAATAATTTCAAATGAAAGAATGTGATCACCAGATGTCTTAACGAGCGGTGTAGAAGGCAACCTACTGATTTTCAAGTTATGTCGTACAACCGAAGTATAGCTCCTTCAAATGAAATATGCGTTACATTGCAATAACCGCAATGTAGGTTATAAACCTTGTATGTAGGTTCAACCCAACTGATAGAAATAGGAACTTGATTTTCTGAACCTTAACTGATGATGTTAATCACCGGATGCATCAAAAATTGTATCACAGTCAGGCAGGCTAGTTAGGCTCTCAGTTCAGTAGCCATAAAATGTTGACATATAAAACTTACGGGATATATTCATTGCTAATCTCATTTTTGTTGATTTGTTCATCGTCAAATATTTGAACAATTAGATCTTCTCATGTGCTAATACTAATTAAATGATGCTGTATAAATGAGCGTAAACCTAGCAAACTTACATATTACTTCATTTTCCTATGTGAAAGTTTGTAATTCTATGTGCTATTTAAACATAAACAGCCGCGAATAGATTAAGAAATACAAATAGGCTACACGCAATTCGCTGCAAAAGATGGAATTTCGACCTTCAGTCATCCGCCAAATTTTTAAATCAACATGTGATAGTTAAGTGACCTTGATCGTTGATTGTAGATGAAAATATTGAACATGCATTGTATAAAAATATTGCAGGATTATAATTACGATAGGCTGGCTTAGGGAAATGCAACATTAGGTAAATGCGGACTAGGTTAAAGCCAAAACCAATAGCTCATAGCCAAGAAACCGTTCAGTTTGCATCCATATGTGCCTGCATCGATAGCCAATCTCTAAGGCATTTTATTTCGCAAAAGTATTGCATACCACCCTGGCACTTGGTGAACGATTTGGCAGTTTTTGAAAATTGGGCCTTATTTGGTTTACTCTGCAACAAATTTTGTTTGCTGTCAAGAGAAGCAAGCTGGAATTAAATATGGGCGACCTTTTACATCACAGTAAGATGTCAAGTTCATCCACACGTAATAGCGGATTCGATCGAATACCTCTTCATTATTTACGTAGCCCGATCGATTTTGGTAGTGAAAAGCAGGTCCGGGGTAAATGCGACAAGGCCATCGAGATAGGTGCGACAACGTGCAAAATTTTGATTTTTGTCGCTTAAGTTTTTGATACACTCCTGCATGTGTCAATAAGATCGTCACCAACATATTTTGAAATCATAGATGTCTCAAACGACAATAGGGTGCAATGCTCAAGATCCAAGCTTGTTTCGAGTTCATGGATTTCGGTCGATTAATAACAGCTAGATGCCATTTCGAGTCAATCAAACGAAAGGATCTACGTCCAGAAAGAACGAGAAACCTTTACGATATTTAGGCCTAATTCTGATATTCTTTTCTCTAATGCGCTCGTATATAGTCCGGGAGCCAGCGTGAAGTTGTGCAGGGAACGAGGTAGTACATAAAACTTTCACATAGCATAGTACACCTCTAACCTACTGCAAAACTTCGCGTCTGCCGGATCAGATCATTTGCTTTTCAGAAATAGAGAGGATAACACAATCCTATGTATTTCCAGTGGTAAAATTGTGACATTTAAGGTGTTGACTCCATTTTTTCGAGTTTTTGCTCATAAAAGTTACACAGATTGGTATTTTGTTGAACTGGTTATTATAGAAATCATCTACAGATCATGATCTTTCAAATGAGTTATTATTCAGTGACAGAGGATGAAGCAAAGTGTACAAACAGACACTTTTCGCTAAAGTATATCAACAATTTTCCTGAAATTTCTCTGTTAAAATTTGCAGTTACACCAACGAAAAGTGTCTGTTTGTACACTTTACTTCATTCTCTGTCGCTGAATAATAACTCATTTGAAAGATCATGATCTGTAGATGATTTCTATAATAACCAGTTCAACAAAATACCAATCTGTGTAACTTTTATGAGCAAAAACTCGAAAAAATGGAGTCAACACCTTAAATGTCACAATTTTACCACTGGAAATACATAGGATTGTGTTATCCTCTCTATTTCTGAAAAGCAAATGATCTGATCCGGCAGACGCGAAGTTTTGCAGTAGGTTAGAGGTGTACTATGCTATGTGAAAGTTTTATGTACTACCTCGTTCCCTGCACAACTTCACGCTGGCTCCCGGACTATATATTTCTAAAATAGGCTAATTCTGTTTTTGAACGTATATCAGTTGTAGCATTTCATGCATGTATCCTATTTAAAAATAGACCTATTCAGCTTCAAAATACGCTTACATACTATAAACACTGCCCATTTTTATCTCACATAAACATAAATCTACACTAGGTGACATGCCACGCGTGATTCAGGCGTAATTACGGAACACCCCAAACATCCGTGGTTAAGGACATTCTATTCTTCTACCCGCGTATACATGCGCTGCTTTAAGAGTCAGAAATCACTTGATCTGATGCTGTTAAAACATGGGAGATGTTTAAGAATACGCGCGGGCGAGCGTTTATAGTTTGCGCGTCGTCCACGGTTGTCTGCGCTGCCGCTTGAACCACTAAGATGAACCGCTAAGCATGTTCTGTCTTCCCTGAACATGAAATTGAGGTCCTATCACATTGTTTAGCCTCTGATACAGGCAGACACATGAGACGCAAAGTCTATATAACAGGACTGCCACTATACTTACATATATAACCTATATTGCAGCAATATCCCGCATATCCACGAATGTTTGGGGTCATGTGCAATTACGCGTGATTGAGCGTGGCATGTCACCTAGTGTATCGAAATAATGAGCTACATCAATTCTGCAATCACAAATAAACCAAGATCCACTTCTATATGTGAAAATGTCTATTCTAGGTAGCGATTAGGTAGCACTTAGGATTTTCTTGTAAAGATCAGTTGCTCTATCACCAAGATAGGTGCGAAACACATCACCGTCATCTCATACTACATTCCCAACACATCATCGGAGTTTAATTCGCAACACTGTATCAAAACGTACTCAGATGCAAAAACACCCAGCCCATGTCGTATTTACCCCAATCATGAGGTAAAAAAGACTTTGAAGTCACTTACTTTGACATCCAACTTAGAGAAACTTATAATTCCATGATCATAAATGGGCAGTATTCTTGTAGTTACTGTACAATAACCGGTATTTACCGGTCGTAGGAGTGCTGGAGTGTCGGAGAAGTGTGTGTTCAAACTCAGACTGGATTAGTAGAACACTTTTCCACCGGTTAGAGCACTGTACAAACTCATTTTCGATGTAGCACCAATTGATTTGTTCATAAATGGGCAGTATTCTTGTAGTTACTGTACAATAACCGGTATTTACCGGTCGTAGGAGTGCTGGAGTGTCGGAGAAGTGTGTGTTCAAACTCAGACTGGATTAGTAGAACACTTTTCCACCGGTTAGAGCACTGTACAAACTCATTTTCCATGTAGCACCAATTGATTTGTTCATAAATGGGCAGTATTCTTGTAGTTACTGTACAATAACCGGTATTTACCGGTCGTAGGAGTGCTGGAGTGTCGGAGAAGTGTGTGTTCAAACTCAGACTGGATTAGTAGAACACTCTTCCACCGGTTAGAGCACTGTAAAAACTCATTTTCCATGTAGCACCAAGAACTTTTCTGGAAAATCTTATCATTTTTTGAAAAAATCGGTTTTTGGCGGTTTTTTCCGGTTGTTCGTGTAAGGAAAGTTCTGGAAGTTGCTGTACAAACTCAGTTTTTTGCTCTTGTATCTAAATTTTTCCATCGGAATGCTGTACAAACTCGCTAACCAGGTAGCACCAATACTTGCACCAATTTTTCGAATTTAAATTTGAATTTTGAAGGTGAAGGAGTTCGAATTTTGGAAAAATTTTTGGCTGTACAAACTCTGCGTCATCAGTAGTACCTAAACATGTGGTTTCCTATTCTGTACAAACTCTATTCAAAAAGTTGGTGTTGAAGTTGGTGCTAACTTCAACGACATGGAATCCGTCGCAAAATGTCCAAAACTCGAATATTTGTAAGATAACAAAATTTGTGTACAGTACAGTTACAAAACAGTTTTGATATATTCTGTTTTTCAGATGGCGTGCCTCTTCAACGAAGACGTCCGCGGCTTCAGTGGTTGCTGACACCGCGGTGGAGCCCGCAGTGCCCTCTGCCTCTTCAACGAAGACGTCCGCAGCTTCAGTGGTTGCTGACACCGCGGTGGAGCCTGCAACGCCCTCTGCCTCTTCAACGAATACGTCCATTAAGATCAAACTGCTTTACAGAGGTCAAAAGACAGATAAAAACTCGCTCCTCATTCAGTATCCAGATGTCCTAAAACCTGTTCAACTGGGCGAACGATCAGGAATAAGATGTGTAGTTTGCCATAACCATATTCAGGTCGCTCTAAAGGCATCTCGGAATGGCATGGCTAACATAGCCGATGGCGTTAGGGCAGACGGTCAGAAAGAGTTAGAACGAATCCTTGACCACTTGCTTAGTAGTGTTCATGATGCCAGTGTCAAGGAGGATGTTGCAAATAAATTGTGGCTTGCGCAAAGTGACAGTCATCCCTGGGTTCGTGTGTTGAAGTCTTCAAATAGTGCTACAGTTTCCATGTTGATTGAGTTAGCTGTCGATGTGTACAATGACAGCAAGATCAAAACACTCTCGGCTAACAGTTGGCCTGCTAGATCCTTGGCGCATGCACATGCTCAGAATCAGATATCTCAGTACCGTGACCATGGGCTGAGAACTGAGTTCTCAGGGTTTGAACCTCCTTCGCAGGCTCTTCATTACAGAAACCCAGTGACTTACAGGGAAATGCTTGAGGTCGTAGCAGAGTTAGAACTTAAGAGACTCATCGATGACATTTCAAAGTCAGAAGGTTTCTCTGTTCAGGTTGATGGCTCAGTTGATAAATATCAGATTGATAATAAACTCATTACAGTCACGTATTTAGACAAACATAGAGCAATGCAGACTGGTTTTCTCGGTAAATCACATTCGGATGTTCGTGGAGCAGAAGGACTGCTGCAAGCTCTTCTGGATAGATTCGAAGTATAGAGGTAGAGGTAGCTAAAGAGAAACTGACATCCTTGACTACTGACGGAGAGAGTGCAAACACAGGACGAAAAGGTGGTCTCTGGGTACGGCTGATCGATTATCTTGGAAGAGACATCCTCTGCTTTTGGTGCATTGGGCACAGGTCTGATCTGGTGATGGATGACATGGTTGCAGACATCTCAGAGTTAAAGCATTGGCGGATAAACTTAAAGTCATTTGAAACTTTCTACAGGGCTTCCGCATTGCGCACCACAGAGTTACAGCAGCAGTTGCAAGAGTCTGGAGCTCAGTTCTATCGATTTCGTGAACATCATGATATACGGTTTGCTGAACACACATTCAACCTGGCATTTGCAGTCTGTCAAAACCTAGAGGGAGCGAGGAAGCATTGGAAATCTCAGCTGAATATCGGAGACAAGAAAGACAGAGCAACGGCCACAGGTTTCCCGAAGGTTTGGGAAAAGGGAGGACAACAAGAACGCCTAACATTTGTCATGCTAGATGTTTTGCGATTGTTACGGGACTTGCAGAAGTCCAGTCAACGCAGCCTCATTACTCTCCCAGACCTCTTACAGGAAAAGGAGAAGACCATTGCCTGTCTGGATCAAATGATATCCAAGATGTATCCTGGAGGTTACGAAGAGAAGTTTGTCTCCACTGATATGACCTTCGCGGATGGTCAGGAGGTCAATAACGTCTGCAGATGTACAAACTCTTACGTCACGTCGAGAAGAAGCTTCCAGGCAATTCGCCAGGAGGTAGTTACTTCGGCACGAAACTTTCTTTCGAAGCGCCTTTCAATAGAGCAGGATAACGGAGTGAAGGAGATGATTTCATTTATGAATTCTCGGAACTCCTCAGAAATGATTGATTCTGTAAAGGAGTTTGTCCGCAATTGCTTTGGTTCGGACACATTGGCTTCCTTCTGTGACGATGTCATTGGGATGTTTTTTCAGCATGGCGCATTTTCCTTCGCTGCTACAGACTGTGGAACAGCAAAGCTATATGAGATTCTGAGGCGCTCTTGACCAGGTTCAGCCCTGAGTAGGGTGGTACAAAGTTTTATTGCTGCTGTACCTCACAGCATGGACCCAGAAAGAGCAGTCTCCTACCACACGGAGGTGAAGAGCGCCAAACGCTGTGGTGCTAAGAGGAGTACAATGAATGCCCGTCTGATCATCGCCATGAACGGAAGAGGCACAGCATTCTATGATCCACGTCCGGCAGTTGCTGAATTTCTTCTAAAAAAAGAGCGACGTAACACTCAGCCAGCCCCGGAACTCTACAAACAGAGGGACTTCATTAAGAACTTCTTTCAAGAGTAGAACTACTTCTTGTTCTTTGTTAACATACAATATATAACAAGGTTATTTTTGTGATTTTTGGTCTTCTTTAGTATGAATTACTGTACATGTACTGACTATTTATACAGGTACCGTATATGTATGTGCCCCTTTTTGTCTAAAAATATGCCCTTTTTGTTCATTAGCAAGACCAAAAAATGCCCTTTTTTGTATCTTGTCGCCTAGTGAAAATTCCTTAAAAAATGCTATGGATTCTAGCATTCAACCAATCCGGCAGTCGCTATGTATGGCTATGAGCATGATCACAGAAAAGGTCAAAGATTGTACGAATGGATAATGCTAAGACGCATGGCTAGAGTAAAATGAAGACGGCTGAAAATATTGAGATGCAAGGATATCGATCATTCGGAAGGTCAAGAAGAACATGTCGTCAGTATATTCTTGAAAACCTCGGAGAAAAACAAACATTGCCAGACTGCAAAAAATCACGTGAGGAACTTTCGAAACCGTTACGAGAAACCGACCAGAAACTGTTAGAGAAACCGATTGATTACCAGAAATACTTCATGCTCATTACTTTACTTTTGAAACAAGACTCTTTGTCCACTGTTCTAGCATATGGCAAAACTTCAAAGCATATAATGCAGTATTAGAAAAACGTTTAAACGCGACAAAAATAACCAAGAAACTCAAAATGGACCAATCATTAAACGAAGTGAAAATACCAGCAATAAATATTTTCATGGTGGAAAATACCGATTTTATTAATTATTCAAAATTTTTTTTATACTCTGTTTAATAAACAACTGAATTAAAAGATATGTTTCTGAAAAAACAATTTTGTCTTTCGTGATGTGGAGCAACGGTCCTGTAACTAAAAATTTAAGCAATTGTTCACCACCATACCCAGTACTGCCTGTCAAAGTTTGAGTGCTACCATGTGCTTCTTAGTTACGCATTGAGTGAAAACTCTGAAGAAATTTGAAGAAGGTGGTGCCAGTGCGACACCTTTGGGATCGAGGTCGTCTACATAAGAGAGCATTTTAACATGGTTTTTTAAGAGAGTAAAATTGGTTCATTTACTTCACTTTTACATTCTATTTTGATTCATGTCTGAAAGATTTGCTTGTATGGCGTCTAGACATTTAGGCCCTAGCACACCTATTCCCAGAGAGATGGTCATTTAGCACCCACGTTCTTGTGCTATTTCAACCATAAAGTTTCCATCAAAATGAAGAAAATGCTGTGATACATAGCTGCTACACCAACCGTATGTTTTATTTCATCTGAAATGCTGTACTGAAAAGCAATACTTCAAAATTTGATAATTTCATTCAAGTGATCTTCATGTTATTTTTATCTTGCTTAAGATATAAAGCAAACTTGGTATCATTGGACACGGAATTGTTCATTCTACCAGGAAATGTCAACGCTCTTTTGGGAGAATATTGATATCACTGCAAACTACAGATTGATGCATTCTGTCAACTGATTTACCTTTGTCACAAATTTATTCTAAATTTATACATGGTTTTGTTTAAATACTAGATGCATTTATATGCGTATCAGCTGGATATGACGAAAACCAAGCAGTTCTTTCCGGCAATTACTGACGCTTCCACTTCTTGAGACTATAAAACGCTTCTTTGGTTGAGTTGGGTCGGAGGAAGATAGATTGATGACCTCTATATTTCAAAGATGAAATGTACTGCAGCGTAAATGTAATTGTGATGTTTGATGAAATTTATAATACCTTCATTGATATTTTGCTGGAATAAAGTATCGGGATTCTGAAGATCTTCCAGGCCATCCATCTCGAACTGTACTCACTATCGTGTTGAGGACATTCTTGAACGTTATGTGGTGTGACTGATGCCGGTGTTCATACATGCCGACTATTTGTACAATAAAGACTATTGTGCATTCCCGCGGTGTCAGTGTGCGTACATCATTATGCGATAGCGCCTCAGTAGATCATAAATTATACGAGAAGCTTCGAATAAATGAAGATGCGTCATGTAGGTGAGAGAGAATCTTTTCTTTTATTTGACTGTCCATATCTCAAAGTCCATTTGAAATAGTTGGCATTCGAAAAACGTGGTTTAATGAATTACCAGATCCCAAATAAAGGGGAAGTTTCCGCTAGATGAGACGATGTAGTGGATCTGCATGTCTGAACGTTCAAATATTGTCAGAAGTACGACATTGACTCACCAACCTATCACCCCTCCTCGATTTAGCGTCAAAGTTTCACCTGTTCTCAAAACTTGCCTATCCTTGTATCGCTTCTGATGTGACACACTGATGTGACACTGTGATTCAGACTCACTACCAGCGCGATGGAAACTTCCAAGATGTTTCTGTATGGTGTGAGGGTGTGGAAGAACAAAGAGTTTTCGCTCAAAGGAATAAGCACTTTGACCATGTAAGAGCAGTTCTGTACTTATCTTCAAGACAAATGCAGGATATTCACGAGGCGAGATTTTAAATATGTGAGTTGAAAAGAAAGAAACTCAAAAAGAAAAGAACCTTCATCATCAGAATCAAACGTAAAGTTGTATTGATATTCTTCACAGACGTTTCAGAAGTAAATGATACTGTGGATGATTTCGCAGTTGAAATGACGGCTTCTAGTTGTGACCATCTGCTTATTTTCTGCCCGAGTCCCGTGAAATATTTTATATCAACTGGAGGTTTCAAACACATTGCCGTCGTAACAAATTCCCAGTAACGGATATACGGTAGTCGATGATTTCTCCGTCGAAATTTAGAAGTTTCACATTTCGATTATCACAATCTTAAGCTATTCACAGATCATTGTTTATCACGATACCAGACGAAAGAAGTTGATTTACAAAACCATGCCAATCCACAATCCTGTCTTATATTTCAAACTCAGCAATTTTGTCGCCTACCATATTTTGGGATGAAGAAGATACTTAACTAATGTCTGTATTTATATTAGCAGTTGTGTGTTTTTGCACAAACATAGTCGACGCATAATCAAAGAACACGGAACGTGGATTAGATGGTCGGCTGAATCTCTTGATTTTTACGAAAGTCGCATTGAGAATCCAGTGTTTCTCACACACTCCGATATGCAGCGTAACCTCCTTTATTTGGTAGCGATTGTATCTATCTTCGCCTTTCGATTTCATCTGGTGGGAATTCATGTACCGATACTTTTTCTGACGACGAGTCGTAGTTGCCTCTGCATTTTGCCACACAGCACTTTCGAGGCATATCCGAGCAAGCAGATGCCAATTAGCAAGCTGACAATGCGTGAATGATCGCCTGACTGCATGTACTTTAGATACATTGAATGAGGTTGATGAGAATGAGTCACAATCATGCATCGGGGAAAATGCAGGTCATTGTCTATTGCAGAAATGTCTAATGTTTGCATGCGCCCCTGCAACTTTTGTTTACAAAACTATTGGATACCAGGCGATTATCATCAGACTTTATTTGCAACATGCATGTTCAGGACATCAGCTTACAAAAAAATTTCACGGCTTTCTCTTATTCATTGTCCTGATGCTATTAATATATCTAGACGTCCTTGTTATAATCAACCTAAACTTCTATCAAAATGCTGCTTAAGGAAAATTACGCTTTGCTTTCCATGATGTCTTGCCGATAATTCACTTGAAAATGGATGCACAGCACAAACTCTGCATCGCATGAAATAAACAAGTTTTTTAATAGGAAAGGAAATTATTGACAAACATCAATAAAATTTCCAATGTACAAATCACAAATGTTCGGCTTGGCCGTAGTCATGATCTGTTGAAAGTTTTATACAGCTCATTTCAAAGGCTAGGTCGAGGATATGAGCTTTGTACTCATAAAGTAAAAAAATTATTGATGCTCGTCCAGTCAATTTCTTCCTGTATCATTTTCTGCTCAATATCATTCGTTCATCGCACATATCAATGTCGTATAATTTGTACATGAGGGTTTGATGATAAGCGTGACAAAGCAAGAAGAATATTTAAGTAGCACTTGCAGAGGTCCAAAAGGTAACAGCGATGGAAACCTCCAAGGTAAATTCAGGCAGAAATTCAGGGTTCTACGTGGTTGTAAATTTAGGTTAATCTTCTGACCGGTCAATTTGTTATGGGATTACACAATTGGTTTGAAATTCGAATCAACTAGTCGCCCATTCATCAGTTAGCGATAGATGCAGTGTTCGTCAAACGGCATTGTCTGAATATGGAAGGACTCACAGCATCATCGATCATTAAATTTCCGCTTTCCTATTCTCTCAACATGAAAGCGATTATACTATGATATTTTAGTATACTGCAAATCTGCAATATGTCGTGTAGTTAGCAGAGAACAGTCTGATTAACATCTTAAAGAAAAATCACATGTTCAGAATTCAAGCGTATTTCATAAAATACAAATATCACGGAAACAATAATGTTGCCGAGCGAATAGGCTATCTGAGAAGATCTGATGTCTTTATTGAATTCAAAATTGATGCTTTATGGTTTTAAATGCTTTAGCTTCTGTTATGTTGGCCCCTCTCCTGTCCAAAATGACCCCCCACCTTGTCCATTAACGGTTGGATGACTATGCAGAGGCATTCTACTATATTTTTATCATAATTTCATCAACTGCAATAAATTCAAAACATATTTTAGGTATTCTCCAGCATGCTGCACTGAGATTCCATATTTTATGATAATTGCGTGTTAAATAGTGGCACCATATTTTGATGCATATTTGCAGGGGAGTTTGTAATGTAGTAGAAGCTTAGTAACAGGATGAGCCCAAAACTTCTCACAGAGAGAGAGAGAGAGAGAGCGACCATGTTCGTCGATCGATTTCGAGTTTATTTAAAACCCATCTTCAGGACAGTACAATAGTTGAGACAAGTTATTATACATGAATAAATCATGGTCAATCCAATGCTAAAATTAGAACAGAGTTGTCATTTATTAGTGCATTAGCACTTGATTTTATGCACGGTCTCTCTGCGTTGCGTGTGAACACTTCTGAACATAACTTTGAAGTTCTTTTGGCTTGCTTCATGTGGATGACAACTCACAACGGTAGGAATGGCTTTCCTCTCAGAAGCTCATTCATTCTCCTGATTAGGTGCCTCTGTGTCTCACCAATGTAACAGTTTGAGCACTTTTTGCATTCATAGCAATATATCACTTTGGGAGCTAAACACGAACATTTTTTTATCCTTATTCGGAAAAATTGCTGAGGTCTTCAAAGTTTTAAAAGCGATCTGTATTTTAGCGTCATTTTTATATATAAATGCAGTTAATTATTTGGACTCTTTTTAACGCTTCACGCTCCTTTGCCTTTATAAAAGGAAGGAAACAATATTAGTTTCAGCAGTCTCGCCTCTCCTGTTGCTTTTAGTACGTGTATTATTTTTGGTAGGAGAATCAACTTGTGCTGTTGTAGAATCCATCAACTGGATAGGATAATCAATAGAGATGAAAATATGTTGAGCTGTCTACAAGGATTTCCATAGCCATCAAGCGAACTACTGAGGCGCTTGGCCCTAATATATATTCAAAAAAGAATATATGTCACCGTATTCGCAGGTCCAGCTCTCCACTCAATCGCAAAAATGGAATTTTCAAAACTGACTGTCATATCCATGAAAGCTAATTTTTCTTCCTTTTCACTAGTTAAGTTTAGGCTGTCGTGTATGGAATTTATCAAATTCAAAAAAATATTTTATTGTATTGCTTGTATTACTCCAAGATGACATCACCATCAATTTTCAATTTTTGAAATTTTCTGTTCAAGGGGTCTTCAGCTGGAACAAACAGATATTTATTAGAATTTTAAGATGCTTGTAGAGTTTAAGTTTACTGTTATCAGATAGCAGATCATGCATTTTTCCCAAGTAATACTATTTGTACGGATTGCAATTATGCGTGAAGACTATAAATATTATGTAAGCCTACCTAAAAATCTTTATCTTCCGCTATCTTTCATAAATTCAATTAATTTCCTTCATTCTCATCGAAGACATGCTGATTCCATGTCATCAAATTCAGAAATGATTAGTCTCCACCAAGGCACATTTGCCTGGTAGGGTCTACGTGGCCCAAGTGGTATGTTTTAATGACCAGAGCTGTTGGAGACTTCATTCTTATCCAAAACACCTTGATTCCATGTTCTAATAAGAAGTTGTCAGAGAATTGGTCTATACAGAGGTATATTTACCTGATGCGGCCTAGGTTGTTCAAGTGGCATGTGTTGATGACCAGGTATGGTAGAGGCTTCATTCTTATCCAAGATGTGGTGATTCTATGTTCTAATATCAAATTGTCGGAGAATTGGTCTCAACAGGCGTATATTTACCTGATAGGGCCTAGGTGGTCCAAGTGGTTTGAGTTGATGACCAGGTATGTTAGAGACTTGATTCTTATCCAAGATGTGGTGATTCTATGTTCTAATATCAAATTGTCGAAGAATTGGGCTCAACAGGCGTATATTTACCTGATAGGGCCTAGGTGGTCCAAGTGGTACGTGTTGATGACCAAGTATGGTAGAGGCTTCATTCTTATCCACGATATGGTGATTCTATGTTCTAATATCAAATTGTCAGAGAATTGGTCTCAACAGGCGTATATTTACCTGATAGGGTCTGGGTGGTCTAAGTGGTACGTGTTGATGACCAAGTATGGTAGAGGCTTCATTCTTATCCACGATATGGTGATTCTATGTTCTAATATCAAATTGTCAGAGAATTGGTCTCAACAGGCGTATATTTACCTGATAGGGTCTGGGTGGTCCAAGTGGTTTGAGTTGATGAGCAGGTATGTTAGAGGCTTCATTCTTATCCAAGATGCGGTGATTCTGTGCCACATAATCAAATTGTCAGAGAATTGGTCTCAACAGGCGTATATTTACCTGATAGGGCCTGGGTGGTCCAAGTGGTATGTGTTGATGAGCAGGTATGGTAGAGGCTTCATTCTTATCCAAGATGCGGTGATTCTGTGCCACATTATCAAATTGTCAGAGAATTGGTCTCAACAGACGCATATTTACCTGATATGGCCTGGGTGGTCCAAGTGGTACGTGTTGATGACCAGGTATGGTAGAGGCTTCATTCTTATCCAAGATGTGGTGATTCTATGTCACATAATCAAATTGACACGGAGTTGGTCTCTACAGAGGTATATTTACCTGATAGGGCCTAGGTTGTCCCATTGGTTTGTGTTGATGACCAGAGCTGTTGGAGGCTTCAGTGACTCCCCCTGTGCTTTAAATCACACATAGCTAATCCATGTCATTGTACATAGCGCGACATGGAATAAAGACTTCAAATGTTAATTGCAGCGAATTCGTAGTAGGTTCAGTTGTCTGCGGTAGCCTTGTTGAGTAACTGCGCATGCATTCAGATATAAGAAATATTCAAATCAGTTGAAGTGGTAGGTTGATTTTTGTATTCATGCGATCGTCCAGTGGACCTTATCTTGGATTGATGATTGCATTGCTCATTAATTGACTTATTTGTTTTTCAGGTTATTGACATTTATCTTCTTGTTTTGCAGGATCGGACGACATCATCCATCATTCAGAGGATCGCAGATACTCTCATTCACTCCCCATCCACGTCTCAATTGTCATAAACGGCTACCTTTTGAAATGGTCATCGACTGCTGGACTAGCGGACCTAATCCTACCTCATCTTAACCTGATAACGTGTTGATAATTTATTGAACTTACTTCTGTTTTTTGAAAGCATTGTTGCTGTAATTTTGAGAGGATACAATGTTGGATATAAATGAAATTGAAAAAATATTCGTTTTTCACTGTTATGATTGATTGAGGTATGGTTATTAATGTTGCTTCGGAAATTGAAAAGTAGATGGTAGGCCCATAACTGTGGATATTCCACATTGAGCACACTACCGAGTTACTCAATACCTGAGAATGGCTGGCTTTAGTGGAATGTTAAGATAAATGTGAGGAGATAGGTGTCGAATTAATAACACGCGACAACTTCCGTTCAAGCTTAATTTCTAATCCTTTCAGAATCGGTCTATTGTGAAGTAGCTGCTGATTATTATAGAAATATTTCGCATAAAACAAACGGCCAAATGTCGCTGCTGATCGAACGTTTCCACAGATTTTATTATCGTTATTTTGAGGATTCGCTATAATGAATGAAGCGGATTGAATCTTCATACATAACTTGTACGTGAAAATCATACTTGAACCGTCATCAATATAGAGGGACTGCTCATGCTGGTTAGTTTTTTATATTGTGTCCAAACTTGAATTCATTTCCATTCATCTATAAAGAGCTATAAGGATGAAAATAGGAAAACCAGCTGAACTAAGATAGCGGCACTGATAGGCCTACAGGTATTGCATATAACAAGTCCTATACGTTTGCGTGCGTGCATCACATTTTCAAAGTTTTCCATTCGAAACGCTTTCAATGAGAACTTCATCGATTTTCGAAGTGCGAAACGGCAAAGATTATACATTTATAATTTGTAGTCATGTAGCCTATTATACGACGTAAATATAGATTT
The DNA here is from genome assembly GCA_907163375.1 of Prostheceraeus crozeri. Taxonomy (NCBI): domain Eukaryota; kingdom Metazoa; phylum Platyhelminthes; order Polycladida; family Euryleptidae; genus Prostheceraeus; species Prostheceraeus crozeri. The sequence continues at coordinate 935,356 of CAJQUW010004613.1, read as the reverse complement.
GTTTCTCGACAGATAACAGCGAAATCTATTCTTTTCGGGGCTCCTTTTATTCAAAGGGAAATTAATGAAAATAGCGGCGGATTTTCTTTTTGCAAGCATATAGACGTGTGCGTAGCGTAGGCATACTTGTAATTTAATTTTCCAGCCAAAAAATCTTTGATCGTTCCCTATGAATTAGAAGTTTCTGTTACTTTAAGTCAATCGCGATCGACTAATAATATTTATGTAAAACTTCTAATTTAATGTCAAGAATAACCGATCGGTTATTCATAGCATTCTGAGCACGATGTTTCTGCTCAAATCATCAAGATAATAGATATGATATAATATAGATAATATTAATTCTATAAAACAACAGTTCCAAATAGTCAAATAGCACACTCCTGATACATCAATGAATTAATGCTTTTTGCACATGTGTATTTCAATAATCATTTATCAAAAAAGTAATTCGAGCTTATGAATAATGGTAAATCAAGACAAAGTTTTCACCATTGTTGAAAATCATCGCATGCACCTTTCATGTCAATCAGGCATGCATAAACAAATCGATATTGAATCAAATTGGGGAATTTTTTTCGCGTGAAGATCAATACCAAGAACATCAATTTTTTTCCTCCGATTTTGTCACTGAATCACAACTAATAGCGATAAATGATTTTATCAATCGACCATGGCTATATCAGTCTGCATCTGTACTTTCCCCTTTGCAGAATTGATAAAAGGATTATTAAGATATATCACCCAATGAAGAACTCAACGACCAATGATGAACACATTGAATGCATATACGCGCATGGTCAAATGGGTCAAACGGTCGTGTGATAATGTGCCAATTTTTTTAAAAATTAATACGTTTGGGTTAACACGGAAGAGACGTGGAGGTGGAGACTTAGGGGAGAGTGGGGCAAGTTGGGACCCTTAACTTTGAAAGGATCGTATGCAGTAGAATTTGGTCCTTTTACCTTGAAAAGTAGTTTGAGAGAAAGCTATCATCTTAAATTTTGATATGTTACTTAGCCAATTGGTCTGCTAAAATATTTTCGGCATTAGATTACTTTTTCAAAAAAATGAGTTTTGTCCCAACTTGCCCCGTCGTGGGGTAAGTCGGGACAGTGGTGTCCCATCTTGCCCCATATGTTTTGTTAATTTAAGACTTAGTTAATCAGAATTTGCTCGTAGCATTTCATTGTTTTATCAACATTTCTACCTATTTTATCATGATGTATTTTTATAACGTTTAACATATCTACTTGGTTTAGATGTCGAATGATATTAGAGGCTCAAGCAACTTTCGTTGCATTGAAATACGAATGAGATAATTCCATAGTTTGAAAACTGAAAACGCTTTAGTTGTAATAAAATATGCATATAAAACTAAAAACAATCTATTTAACAAACGTGTTGCCTCAACATGATCCCTAAGTTAAAGCATTCATCAGGCAGGTTCGACATTTGTCGTTTCCAAAGCACTCTTCACACACCCAGTGACTACATTCCACACACAGAAACCACTCAAGACCAGATAAATGATAATTAGAATCACACACAGGACAATTATCACTCATATGCACAGAATTTTCGCCTGTATTTCTCCGTGTCTTTTTAGTTGAGAGTTTGGAAACTTTCTTTTTTTCGGTATTTTTCGGTTTCTTTTCTTTATCTTTTGTTTCTACACGGCTCGATGTAGATTCGATATGACTTGGATCTGTAAGCCATGTACATGCAACTCGTTTCCGTTTCTTACTCCAAACATTTCGAGAATTTGTTGGAAACGGTCGTAAAATTTCTGGTGATACAAGGGAATTGACACTAGCCACTTGCTCGATTTGAGAAGAGTCTAAAGTCACGACTGCTCGCTCTTCAGTTTGAGAAGAAATATCTCCATCACAAGCCACGACTGCTCGCTCGCTAGTTTGAGAAGACGAATCTCCAACGCCATCCAAGACCGCTCGCTCGCTAGTTTGAGAATACAAATCTCCAACACCATCCAAGACGCTCGCTCGCTAGTTGAGAATACAAATCTCCATCATCCAAGACTGCTCGCTCGCTAGTTTGAGAAGATGAATTTCCACCACTAGCCACGACTGCTTGCTCGTCAGTTTGAGAAGAGATATCTGCACCACCAGCCACGACTGCTCGCTCGCCAATTTGAGAAGACGAATCTTCACCACTAGCCACGTCTGCTCGCTCGTCCATTTGAGAAGTGATATCTGCACCACCAGCCATGACTGCTCGCTCGTCAGTTTGAGAAGACGAATCTGCAATACAAGCCTCGTGTTTTTTCTATCAAAGGAAAAACCATTAGGATTATTGAGAAAACTACATGTATAATTGAGTTAGGTATAATGATCAAATTATAAATTGCAGATCTAAATCAAAATGTTATGTGAAGATTTAAAATGAATATAATATTTGATTTCTTACCGAGGATATCCAAATTGATCATTTCGATTTCAATAGGCCTTTCAGTTGTCTGGGATGGGGCAAATTCTTCTGGTCCAAACACCTGGGAATTGAAAGGCCAAATACCAGTAGTTTCGAATCCTCGTATGGCATTTTTTAGAGTACCGTAAGGTGGGGCAAGTTGGGACACCAACGTCGTCTGTCCCAACGTGCCCCAATCATAATGTCCCAACTTGCCCCATTTCACTAAACTGTTCTCTATTGTATTTCTATGTCTGATAAAGTGAATATATTTTCCGCCCAACTTCTAATCGTAACTTAAAAAATGAATAGTTCGGTTAACTCACTTGTCACGCACAGGAAGACGGCTTGAGGGAATGTAGATGCACTCGAAGCAAGCGTAGTATTATAAAAAACAGCGCAGCTGTGACGGTTTGTCTAGTTCATCTGGTTGGATTGATGGAGTCACATCGAATAACCAATCAGAGAATAGTATGGCTGTGAGAAATTCCTGACATAAATTTCAGATATCAAATATCTTTACAGCCAGAGAAAATCATTGTGTCCCACCTTGCCCCTTGTCCCAACTTGCCCCACTCTCCCCTATTGGAATAAGTGAGACTGGAAAATATGGGATTCCTGGCACTCCAACGCACGATCGATCCTGAAGGTTGATACGCCGCATACATGAAAGGATATCATTTGCAACAATGGTGAAATACCTCGTCTAGATGATTATCGTTAAAGTGAAGAATTGGAATTAACTTTTCTATTTAGTGTTGTCTTTTTCGTCCAATCTTTTTAGTTTTGAATGTTCCAATATACATGTATCATACTCCAATCCTCAAATGTAATCATCTCGTTGTTAATCATGATAGTATATAGATGTGTATTGTTTATAACAAGACCTATTATCTGTTACTTTCTGTTGGATAAGAAAGTTATGTATGATGCATGAAAATTTAGTCACATTTTTATGTCGCAACCTGTATGCTACATATGTCCTACAGCGACTTGAATTTCACTCATATAGTTGCCTTTGCTTTTCGAAAGAAGTTTTACCATTAAAATCTAACACTTATACAGGAGTATAAGCTTGAATTCTATAAAAAAAGCTTTTGAATGACAGCAGGGCAACGATTAATTTAATGTAGGCAATCGAAGAACATAAGTAATTTTGAAAAGATCGGATCGTGCAGTTGATTGTATTACAAACATACTCGTATAGTTACAATAATTCAGTTTTTATGTGGGCTACTGCATGTCTGTCGCAGCAACAGCTTCGCACATGTACAGGCCTAATGTATTTCATAGTCCGCGGTATCCACGATCCTGTCGTCGATCAGATGAACTGGACGATTAATCATCCTATGCAATAGGTCTACACAATAATGGAACAGCATCTCACGCAATTTCACGTAGATCTCTTCTTGTTAAAGAATACATCATTGATGAGCATTTTTCAGCTTTTCATAGGTCATTCATGCTCCAGCGTAGTCTCCCCTTCGATGCCACGAGGCAATTCCGATGTATTCAAGTCAAATTCAGATGTGCAATTTATTTGGATCAAATGGATTAGCCATATAATTCGAGATAGAAGTGTGTTTTCATTAATTTCCGGAGATCGGGAAATTTTGATTTACTTTACCGCACGGATCCCGGGAAAGTTTTATAATTTTATGATGAGGTACTTAATACTTATCAACATATGACGGCATTATGACTTATTCTTGCTAATTGCAAGTCACTAGGCATACATCGCATGATATTTCATGGAATAGAATGGTCTTCTTTTGCTGTACAAAGGCGGTGAGCACATGATAAATAATACAATGGATAAAATTAAAAAAATTAAAAATAATTTAAAAAATACATAAAAATGATATCTTAAATTAAAAAATAATATTAATTGAAAAATTACCATTTAAAAAACTTTTTCATTAAAAAATACAGGGTTATTCAAAAAGAATGACCCTATTTCAAACCGCTATATCTTCGCAACGAAAAGGAGTATTGCATTCCAACAAAAACTCGATTGTTCCGCATATCATGAAGTTTTATATGCGATGTCACAATTGTTCATGTTGATGCATCGAGGTGCGTGAATTGGTGTGCAAGTAGCTGGAATCCATGCTGCTTATTTGAGAAACCCGCGACAATCAACAAATCAAAGCAGTTGTGAACTTGAAATTCCACAACCTACGGTCTGGAGAGTGCTTAGAAGACGCTTGAATTTCAAGCCATACAAGCTGAAATTGGTCCAAGCATTAAGCGACGATGACAAGAGGTACAAGGAACAATTTTGTGAGTGGATAATGGAAATGGTAGAGGAAGACGAGTCATTCCTTTCGAGCGTTATTTTCAGTGATGAAGCCACTTTTCATCTCAGTGGTCATGTCAACCGCCACAATGCCCGTATATGGGGAACAGAGCCTCCTCATGAGACGTTGGAACACATCAGAGATTCCCCAAAAGTGAATGTCTTCTGCGCTGTGTCCCAGGACAAAGTTTACGGTCCCTTCTTCTTTGAAGGTAAAACCGTAACTGGGAAAAGCTATCTGGAAATGCTGCAGACATGGTTATTTCCATTATTGAATGCAGATTCGGATGAGTACATTTTCCAACAGGATGGAGCGCCCCCTCACTGGCATCTGCAAGTCCGCGCTTTCCTGAATGAAAACTTGCCGGATAGATGGATTGGGAGAATTAGTGACCGGGACTACGCACTGAACTCTTGGCCTGCCAGATCCCCAGATCTTTCTGTATGCGACTTCTTCTTATGGGGTTGCATCAAGGATCGAGTGTACGTTCCACCATTGCCAACCAATTTGCAAGATCTCAAGCAACGGATAAGGACAGCGATCGACTCAGTGACAGCAGTAATGTTGAATAGCGTATGGGATGAACTGTCTTTTCGTTTAGATCTTGTCCGTGCCACCCATGGTGGCCATATTGAAAACTTGTAATGCAACAAATAAAAGTTCATGATTTGCGGAACAATCGAGTTTTTGTTTGAATGCAATACTCCTTTTCGTTGCGAGGATATAGCGGTTTGAAATAGGGTCATTATTTTTGAATAACCCTGTACTATCTTAAAATGCTGATGTAAATCAAGAACAATGCATAATAAAAGAATTTGAAGAACGTTCTGTACTCGTCTTAGGACGTTTCAATTTGCATTTTCATGGTGGTAATGAAGTCACGGTTGAGAGAAAATGTGCGAAGTGGATGGGAAGGATTCAAGACAACATAATTGAAAATATTTTTATATATGCAATCTCCTGTAGTGAAAAAAGTCTCTTTTAATGTAGTCACTTCATCTATAATATGCAAAACACGCGAAAGTCGTTTAGGTAAATATTCATGTATTGATATATTTAGAATAGAAGCGACACCGATATTTAATTCACGCTTCGACTTTCCAACATTTCGTTCTAATTGCGACAGAATACGCATTCAACGATTCCTTCCCCATGTAGCACATAGTCACTCTTGCCAAAAGGCTTGAACATAGTGTTCGCTCCACATTTAATCATTGATTATGTTAGCCATCGAGTTATGTCAATTGCCAAAAGAATACGCGGAACTCGAAAAATCAATTTATTGCAACGCACAAATTTTCGGCCGAAGCCTTCGTCAGGTGCATATAAAATGAATGTGACTGGCAAACTAGTAAATGATGAGCACTTGTCAAACTGGATATGGACACAAAATGAAAATTGATAACATAGATATCAACACTCTGAACTGCAGAGAAGGAAATAAAAGCTGTACAGGACTAAAATCGATATGTACACTTTATACAAGAATATTCAATAATTGTGCTCTTCTGCGAAATATTTCGCTGAACTCTCAATTCATGCTATGATATCTGAATTCGCGTAATGATGCATATCAAAAGTTTGCCGTGATTTGTCCAAAATTCAGTTAATTTGGTGAATTCAAAGACAGAGTTTGGGAAAGTTTTCTCGTGAGGTTGATTCGACTAAAAAACTTTCCGTGAAAGCAACCCCTACTTTTTTTCTTATTATTATTATACACAAAAAGTGGAGCGGGGGATCAGGTAGTCAATGTTTGCATCCTTACTCCCGAAACACCGGAGTGGAGCTTTACACTCCGACACAAATGCACTGACTACTGATGCATAGCAAACTAAATGATGCTTTAGACTGTCCTTCCAAAAATTGACTTGCAATCAACTAACATTCACCCAAATTGAATAGAACATGCATGCATCTGAGAGCACCGGTACATTGATGTTTTCGCGAGGCCTTTCAAATACATTTTCCGGATTTTGAAATGATTTTAGAAAATTAATATTTGAAAGTTTTTCAGTTCTTTAAGTACTTGTAACTTAATCTTATAAAGTATGGTGTACTTGCTACCGCACATAACAGTCATTCAACTATTTTTGTTAAAGACAAACTTGGACTTAGTACAAATTGCTAAATTGAATTTGCGCATTATCAAAATATTTGAAATTTTGGTGAATGACTGTTGAAATGTGAGGACCATCTATACATACATTTGAAACAAATAATGCAGTGATTTCGAAGCAAAGTATACATTTTCATCAATACTTATAGTGATCTCTATACATCTATGTATCATCCATACTAACTAGGGTTCGACTTCGTGACTGGCCAGGGGGAACGGGATCAATCAGCATGTATAGTTATCACATTTTTCAATTGATCGCCTTCTTCACCGAGAAATGTCTCCATACAAAATAATATTTCAAATGATTTTTCTTGCTTAAAATTGTGAAATTTTCTTTTTTATTTTTATTGCCAGCTTCAGACGTGAAATTAATTCTATCAGCTTATATGCCGGAAGACAGATGAAACACGCTATGAAGCTAGCAATAAAATAATCACACGATAACAGCTTTTTCAAATATTTATGTGTCAGTTGTTACAGTTTAACAACCTCTCTTCGTATTGAAGCCAAACATTCTACCGCCGATTTTTGAAAACTGAACTGACTTATTAAAATCCACTAAATTTTCTACAATCCTACCGAATTGAGTAGCCTATATACACTGTAATTTAACAAATTAAGACTTTCAGATTCTGAGCAATAATACATTGAAAGATCTGACGACACACTCAATAACATTTTACATGCTGGCAACATCTGATGCCCTCGCCTGTTCTTCGTTTTAATCGTCTTCCACATTGCTTCTCAACAATTCTTTTTCTTTTTCAGCTGCATCCTAATCCTTCTTACTTTATTGTGAGCAGTCGAAAGTATTGAAATTAGACGGTCTTCCGCGTAAACTTTCACATTTTCAGTATTTATTCTTCCGGAAGCATAAACGTGGGGATAATTGAGGTTTTTGAAATCAAAGCTTGAAGGAAAAGGACGAGCCTATACTCCATAAGTGTCCCTCACCATAAGATTTAAGGCTAAAAAGCAGAAAATGGAAGAAATGTGGGAATGATAAAGGAATGCAAATAATAACTAAATCATTGTGTAACAGTAAAATAAAAGGATAACTCACAACTCAACCGCTCTGAGGACCTGATGATCAAGCGTGTGAGCAAAATTCCATTCCAGGACGAACCTATAAAGAATATAAAGTACAAACAACTGTTGAGGGATGAAGCAGGCACGAGCTCGAAACAACACTCCAAGACATTGGGAGACTGGTCGGACAACTAGGCAGATGTGGACTCACCAACCGAAAGAGTCAGACAGCGACACACCAAGCAAAGAAATGCCATGGCGATGGTGGAACTGTCTTGGACACGCTTATGGGAAAAACAAGTTGACTGATCTTTTGATAAACATGAAGCGGTTGGAGCGACCCCAAGACATGAATTCTCTGTAAACCAGACTCAACAGATGAGTTCACTCCATCCTGGTCTAGACGCTCCTCTGATCATTGTTTGTAGTCAAGAAATGCCACTCGATTATCTCTTTGCGTAAGTGCTAGACATCACATCTTTCAGAAAAAATACTATAGGGTATACCACATCAAAACGGCAAATTTCGGGAAAAGTGAGTGGCGAAGGTTCTCAGATTTTCTTGAAATTCACATATTTTCATCATTTGGGTCCATCTAGATGAAATCCAAAATATTTCGGAAATATTCCATCGGGATGGTCACTTGCGTGGCCTTGACTTATTCGAATTTTTCTATTTTTAGAGACTTTATGAAAAATCATATACATCTTTCACGGCCTATGTACATCGCCGAAGTTGAGAAAAATTCTTCTTGGACTGCTTAATTGATGCCCAACCATAGATGTTCCAAGCGGAATTCATAACTTTTTCGCTGGCAGAAAATTTCTATGGGCCCTCAAAAAAGCCAAAATTTTCAGAAAATTTTTGAAAAATCGAATTTTCAAGCATTTCTTAAAAAATGCAAAAGTAATTTTGCGGTCCCTTCTTCCGTAGGCGACTACAAATACATCCAAATGATCATACAAAAATATTTGAAAAGTCACCAGGGATCGGGAAAGTGGTTTTGAATCTCAAATTGTGAACAATATTCAATTTTTGACATCTTTGACTCAGTCGTGACAATTTCTCGCAGTAGCTGGGCCAATTCTGATAGGTCGAGTGTTTTGCGCTTCACATCATCTATCTGAAACTGTAATCAGAAGTAACTTTTTCCACCCAGAAGTATGATTTTTTGAATTTGAAAATGTGGTAGAATTAGATAGATTTTGTGCTGCTACTATCAAATTTATAAGTAGTATGTGCTTTGTTATTAAAAGATACTATTCTTTTATTGTCGAAACTCGGTAATTCGAACTCGGTTGTATTATATGTTCGACCTATGTTTTCTATCCCATCCTTGATCACGCTCTCAATTTGTGTTATTTAAGGCATCGTATATTATAGCCTGCAAGGTCTTGACTCATTCACGGTCTTAATAAGAGCTTTGATTGCATCTCTAAACAGTTAAATGTTGAAACACGCTTCACATTTTCCCTTTATTATTTGAAAGGCAGTTAAATTTTCTGAATTTTTTGAGAGGCAAAAGGCGACCTCTGACCGAATTGCTTAAAAACTTCCTACATTCATCAAATCAACACGTGAAGCCGGTAAACAGATCATAAGTGTCTCTCGCCAGAAAATACTTGGGCAAGAAGTTCGCGGATACTGTTAGAGTCGCGGCAATTATTCATTAATAAAAGCGATCATAATCAGAAGCTCGTAAGATAATCGGTAAACATCTACACAATTTCTATTTATACACCGGTAAGTAATCACGCACTACTTATGGTTTCTGGTGCAAGCGTTTATTGAGTCTTTCCACAATTACAGCTTGATAAAATTGTATCCCAGTTATTTCATGCCTTTACTGAGAGTGGGTGTGTATTAGCATCAGCTACTTCTTGGATCTCCCTAAATTAGTCTTCTCGACGAATACTTTTGAACTTCAAATTTGATGAATAAATGAGATTTTTTTGCGGTAATGTTATTCGCAATTTCCAGAAACGACCAGCCGAAAATTTCTGGGAATCCTTCACACACACGGCATCTAAACTACCGTGACTCAGTCTAAACCAAGCAGCATGCTTGAAAATTTATAAATATTTTGTACGGGCCTATATTCCTCGCACACTGCATGGTTGGATAAATGCATGAAAGAGACCATCAATTTTTAATCGCTATAACTGAATAGCAGGAAATGTCCTAAGACTTGAAACAAGCACGAAACTATTTGGCTACAGTTTACGATGCGCTTCGTCCAAAAAAAGACTCAACAGCTCGGCTCGAAAGGGCGAAAAATAGCTTATAATTACATGCATTGGAAACTTAAGCCTATTGGAGATATACGTGTTGAGATCAGAAATCAAATCGGCTGAACTGCTCAAGACATTGAACGCCCACTTCGAAGAAACAACTACCAAGGAAAGCTTTTCCTCGCAAGTGTCTATAATTCACCTTGTCCTCCATGAATTACACCTGTCCATCATGAATGCTAGAAAAATTCGTCGACGGCAGATTGTGCCGGATTAAGCCATAATATATAAAATGAAGAAGTAGATCATTTTAATCTGACCTTTCTAAGATAAAAGAATAGTAAGCTTATTATAAACCAAATAAGACATAACACCGATTTTTATTCACTTACTTCTCATTTGAATAAAGAAGAAAATTACTCGACAAAATGATTGGGTCTCTGTCGATTAATTAAGCGATCAATATCCTGGACAAAGAATTTCGATCGGTGAAAATATGACTGAAGTCAGTACGCTAGCCAGAGCAGGATCATATTTCCGGTACTCCAAGTCTACCGATATTCACAGATATCCAAGGTAGGACATTGCGAAGAAAATTGAAGAACCAACACTAGTTAACTGCAGAGGATTTTACAGGTCATGATAATTCTGAAAAATATTTTCCTAGATTTGAAATAGGTACAAGAGTTAACTAAGTTGAAATATTTTACTTTAAAAATATGAGTCACAATAATAAATCAACTTATTTCCTTCAGTCATCGAGTATATCCTTTCATTGAGGTTAAATCTGCTAATAACAGAGCACATACTACTTATAAATTTGATAGTAGCAGCACAAAATCTATCTAATTCTACCACATTTTCAAATTCAAAAAATCATACTTCTGGGTGGAAAAAGTTACTTCTGATTACAGTTTCAGATAGATGATGTGAAGCGCAAAACACTCGACCTATCAGAATTGGCCCAGCTACTGCGAGAAATTGTCACGACTGAGTCAAAGATGTCAAAAATTGAATATTGTTCACAATTTGAGATTCAAAAACCACTTTCCCGATCCCTGGTGACTTTTCAAATATTTTTGTATGATCATTTGGATGTATTTGTAGTCGCCTGCGGAAGAAGGGACCGCAAAATTACTTTTGCATTTTTTAAGAAATGCTTGAAAATTCGATTTTTCAAAAATTTTCTGAAAATTTTGGCTTTTTTGAGGGCCCATAGAAATTTTCTGCCAGCGAAAAAGTTATGAATTCCGCTTGGAAAATCTATGGTTGGGCATCAATTAAGCAGTCCAAGAAGAATTTTTCTCAACTTCGGCGATGTACATAGGCCGTGAAAGATGTATATGATTTTTCATAAAGTCTCTAAAAATAGAAAAATTCGAATAAGTCAAGGCCACGCAAGTGACCATCCCGATGGAATATTTCCGAAATATTTTGGATTTCATCTAGATGGACCCAAATGATGAAAATATGTGAATTTCAAGAAAATCTGAGAACCTTCGCCACTCACTTTTCCCGAAATTTGCCGTTTTGATGTGGAATGACCCTATAGGTTTGACCGATCAAGAAGCTAATCATCCGATTTATAGTAAGCATAGACATTTCAATTGCAGAATGACATAACAGTTCGCAGCATTGTCGCTTCGAGTTCATCGCTGACATTCCAACAGCAGAATTACCGAAATGAGGTGAAATATTTCCATTTCAAATGCTGCTTGCCATATCAACAGCACCATGAAAACAAAGCCTGACGTAAATTCATCCTAATCAATGGCGATCTACAATTGCAGACATAAATTTCCGAATCGAGTGCGATATTGCCGTTTCAAGTTAAATTATTGTAACGAAGATTAAAATATATCATGCATTAGAAAAGGAAAAAACCAAGGTTTTGCTCGAAACTGCCTGCTATGCGCAACAAGACTGTTTCTATGAATGAAAGATTGTCGTTTAGACAGAAATCTGCATATAGCATAGTCATCCGTAAGCTTTATTTAACTGAACCTGTTCCAGTTCTGAATTGAATATGCCACGTCATAGGTGACCGATTTATTTTGAAGAATACAAAGACGTCAAATTTCAAAATAGTAGATAAAATGCACAATCATAATACATCTTGATGAGGCTTGCAAGAATTTTAGTGAGATCATAATAAATTTCATATAAGCTTCTCACCATATCAGCTAAATAATGAGTTAAGTAATTCATTGGCAATTTCCAATTTTTTGTGATTGGATCAAATCGAATACGTTAGCTCAACACTGAGAGAAAGAACGTGTCAGTGGCAACTGTCAGCTAACAAGTAAGGGTTTGAACAAGGATGGTGGCCAACATTGAAATGTCTATCTTTCTATCATTAAAAAGTCTTGGAATAAATTCCTCCATGGTTAGGAGTCACCATATCGATGAGCCTCATAAGTCGATATGCCTTTGTGTTTTTCTATAGAATTCATTGTTATATGGACAGCATTGAATATTATTGGAGTGTTGATTATAAGATAAAAAACGATTGGCTAAAATTGAATATAGAAACTAACATCCATCTGCATCGCAAATTAAGAGACAGAAAAACAGAAAATTAATGCATCGATGGACAAATATAAATGATAATCGGTCAATTATCCTTGTTCAACGCTTTACCCTGTCTAGCCCTGATGATGAACCTCCGTTATTCCTTCAGCATCTCAGTTCAATCCCTATCTACACAAGCGCAACTGACGAAGACGTGCTGTGTGGGTTCAGTAGGTCCAATTGCATAAATCCCAACGATCGGTTAAGCGGTCAATTTCATTCCCCCATAGCCAAGTTAAATATGCAGCACATTCGAAGGACGTGTAGGCATTCGAAAGAGACTAGTCTTTTGAAAAAAAGGAGCGACTCAAGTTTTTGAAGTGTACTCATATTAATCAGTTAGCATCTGTAAACAATTTGAATAAGTGGGTCTCAAAAGGAAAAAAGAATAAAGAAAGGCTGCGCCTACATTACTTTCATTGTTTCATTTTGCATTTGAAATAGCAATGCTGCAGTTGATTTGGTAAAGAATCGTCGTTTACGCATTCATGCCGGCAAAAGTGCACTTGAAACGGCAATTATGCAAACTCTTTCAGACCGCTGCAATTTGAAATGTCATCATCGATCTTGAAGGGACAAAGCTCGTTCTTGTCGGGTCGAACCTATAGAATTGCTCTCCAACAATTTCTATTGGAGAAATAACATGGTGCAAGAGAAAATAATAAGAAACTGCCCGACGTTTCGTGTCACGGACTCATGGGATTCGGGTGTAATGAGCACGAATCTGATTTTTGAGCATGTGTTTGTCTTTTTGTTTGCTTTTTCTCAAGCCATGTTATTTCGCTAATAAAATTTGTTGTAGAGTAATTCCAGTATTTCTATCTGACAAAAGTAGTCTATCAACAAACTCCCCGCGTGTGGAAAGCTAGGATTCGGTATTCGTGCGAAATTTCGAAGAAAGAATATTCGAATAATTTAAAAAATGCATTTAGGCCTAGCCTATATTTGTGTATCATCACTCCTGACTATTGATCAGGATAATGGCTCAATGTAAACTGTTCTCAAAAGCTTACTTTAACTGTATTTCATCATTTTATACATGCACGTGGATTGCAACTCATGATTAGACCTACCGGTAGCTTAGTTTATTTCAACAAGCTTCGAAGCTATGTGTCTAAATATGAGAAACATGAGCAAAATTAATTGAATGACATTTCAACAAATTCACAGTCCCTATACACCGTCATATATCAAAGTATATGGCTAGGTCAGATATAGTTGATGCTAGGCTCCTTCTAATACTATCTAGACGTAATGTGAAATGAAAGCAATGAAGTAATATCGAGAATCTATTATATTTTTATCTTAGAAAATTGATTACAAGAAAAAAAACAAATAACAAAGTTGATTACAATGTTACACATAACAAATTTCCTCTAAAAGTGAATTAAAAAGCATACTAAAACAAGTCATTTTTCAAAAAGAGATGGCATTTTAGCTACAAGTTTTTGTTTAGAAAATGAAGCATTCGGGTGTTGCTCGGCTTCAGACGATTTCGCCTTTGACTGACAATCAGACCAGCGGTCGAAAAAGCTCTTTCAGAGCTGACACTTGTTGCTGGTACACCTAGATAAAATTTGGCCATCTTTGATAGTTTGGGATGACGTGACTCATTCTTGTACCACCAAACTAGCGGATCGCCGTTTATCTTGATTGACTCATCATTAAGGTAGGTTTCCAATAACTTCTTTCCCGTGATCTCGTAGCGACATATTTTTGCCTTCGGTTCTTCTGAAAAGCACCCACCATATATCGATTCCATTTTCTCCTTCTCTGATGATGTGGTTGGCTGCTGCTCGACGGTTTGAATATCTGTGTTGGTTTCCCAATTGGTAGTGGAATCTAATTTATCACGAAGAAGTTTGTATGTTTTCTTCTTGGACGCTTCATTCAGAAAAGGAAGATGTTTCATTGTAGGATAAAATACTGCAGCAATCTCCATCGCAGATTGTTGCAGCGCCTTCTCTTGCAGACGCTTGTTCATGTAATAACAGAATAGTACTTTCATATTCGCGATAAAGGGTAGATCTGTTGGTTGCGGCTTCATAACATTGGTAAGGAGATTCGTGGTAACGACGAATACTGAAGAAAGAGTCACACACTTTTCGGCAATCATTTCCTTCGAAATCGTATTCAGAGTCCTCAGTGGCTCACATATAGAGCTAGCTTGTACCCAAAATTCAGGTTGGGGTACAATGTCAAGGGCTGTTTTTGAAGAACTCTCCATAAGAGTGTTGGTCACAGGCTTGCGCATCATGACAAGGCGATCGAGCATCTCGAATGTGCTTCCCCACCTCGTTGAGCATTCCTGGTTTAATTTTCTGTAAGTCATTTCTTCAAACTTTTTTGATTCTCTCTCGAGATTTGTTTTCTGCGAAGGAGAGTGACTGAAGTGGCTAACAATTCTCCGTGCATCTCGAAGTATATTGGCGCCGGTTTCCTCTTTCAGTCCAGTGATAATTGCACATTGCAACATATGATCAAAGCAATTTAGGGTCAGTCGGAAGTTCATATCATTGCAAGCTTTTTTGATGTTCGGTCCACTATCTGTCACTACTGCTACGTCAGAAGCGTATATATTCCATTCCTGCAACGCCTCTGTTAAGTGAAATACCAGATTTGCAGCTGTGTGAGATCCAGCACACAGTTTAACATCCAAGCACTTAGAGATGAGCTGCCAATCCTTAGTGATAACACATACGGTTAGGCTCATAAATGACGTAGACTGATTTTCAGATGTCAAAATGTCTGTTGTAATAGAAGAACACGTATTATTTGGGTCAGTGATGAACAATTTAGTATCTTCCCGACAGTTCTCATAGGTCACTTGAAGTTCTTGCTTGATGGACTTCGCATTTGGAATAGTGTATGATGGATTCAATTCCGCTACAAATTCCCGGAAATGTTTGTCTTCCACAGTAATGAGAGGCTCGCACCTTTTCACTAAGAATTTCTGCAATTTTGAAGTTATTTGAACTTGTAGAGGGGAGCTTTTGTCATATTTTCGATGCTTTTGATTGAAAAAATTAGTTATTCTCCCTTTCTCCGGTACTTCCCGAGATTGCGGTGGATTAATTTTATGAATCAAATTCAGGTGATTCCATAGGTTCGAAGTGGTAGACCGACAGCACTTCAACACATGAGTCGAGTCTATTTTACAGACGGCAGTTGATGGCACTTCACCACGGTCGAAGTGATTCCAAATATCAGATTTTCTAACTGACCGGTCTCAAACCGGTAGTAGTTGGATAACCATAAAATATAGCAAATGAAGTCAAGAAGGTAGTGACTTGTGTTGCGAATAATAGGATTTTCTCAAGTCCACTTAACATGCTGACACAACTCAATAGCCAATAGCAGTGAAGCACTCAGTTACCGCGTTCCCATAGAGCTGGATGTTTTTCTGTCCACTCATCTGTTAATTAGAGGACATATCCAGCTCATGCCAACATCCAGTCCCATAACAGTAGCATCTGAAGAATTGTAATAGATCTAAATTTTCATATGAAGCAGGAATCTGGCAGTTGGATAACACATTTTTTCCATGGTTACACAATATTACACAAGTCAAATGACGCCACTTCGGTATCTCGGTAGGATAGTTGAATAGGAGAAACTTTTCTATGTAGTCCTTATTACAATTCAACACCTGAAATGTGTTTAATGGATGACACTAAATGATAAAAGTTCAATATCATATCCGTGGTATCGATATATTTTCCGTACAAGGCTAATTATTCTAAAAATCATATTATGACTTCAGTCATTTTGTATGGTATTCGAATGGCATTTGATATTCGAATATTCGAACCGAACTCTACTCATACGTAATATATATATCATACGTAATAATATGATTTGTATGTAAAATATGATTTGAATATGATTATATTAATTATCTTATATCATTATTAAATATTTAATTTCAAATACTTATGATTTGATTACTATTATGTCACATTTATGATTCATATTTAAAAAGTTAGAATTATTCAAAATTTATATAAATTGCATACTAATGATATATACGATGCTTACAGCACACGGGAAGTTTGTTGATAGACTACTTTTGTCAGATAGAAATACTGAAATTGCTCTCTAGCAGATCTTATTTGCAAAATAACATGGCTTTAAAGAAGTAAATAAAAAAAAGACAACATACAAAACACATGCTTAAAAGTCAGATTCATGCTCATCACACCCGAGTACCATGAATATATGTATGTGACACGAAACATCGGGTAATTTTTTTATTACTTTTCTGAAACCATGTTACCATGTTGATTCGCCAATAGCAATTGTTATAGACAATTCTGGTATTTTTCTGAAAATTGTGATATCCTACACTTAAGCAAAGAGATAATCGAGTAGTAATTTGATCCACAGTGGAGATGATCATTGCGTGCAAGTACAAGATGCAAGCAACAACTCTTTACTCAAAACATCATTTCATCCACTAAATTACCACACTTATCTACAGCAAATAATATCATGAAAAAATTAAAATCCTCATTATCATCATGACTCGCGAAAGTAATTGCAGCACTGTCTCGAAGTCACTTCCTCAGGTCTATCTCTAAGTGCGGTTTGGAGCAGTGCTGCCGTGCTGAATTTGCGGTCTACAGCCACATTCCATGTAAGGCAGCTTTCAATTTTTAAAATTGCATCATCAAATTGTGTCGCTGCATCCTTTCGTGCGTCTTGGACGTATCGCCATTCACCAGAAGTGCCGGGCTAATAAAATTTGTATAACATCATACAAAATTCGATATTAAACCATGTGACATGTTTAGACAGGGTGACCAGCTTAAACTGGCGGGCTTTATCTCTGTTTCCAAACCTGTTTGAACAGAGTGCTTAAACCATATGTCACCATGGATTGCTTGTGTAATCCGACTTCAACTTCAAGTGAACCAAAATCAGTGCTTGACACTACATGAAGAAGAAACTGGACTAACTTTTTGATCCAAGAAAAGAAATTGTATCGAGTCTGTTTTCCTGGATGAAGCATTTAACATGCCTGCAAAATTTTGTCTTTGAACGGAAGATGTTGAATCAGCTTTAGGGTTCCAGTTCTAGCAAAACCTTCACCGATTTCAAAACTTCAGCTTCTTTTTCAGTTTCCATGTCAACAAAAACTCGCTTTGCTGGCTCAACCATGCTTTGGTGATGCGCGGAAGCCAAATGGATTCATCGAGCGCATCAACGTTCCAATATTACTTCGTAAACTTTGACGGTTGGACGAAGCGCACCAACCACTGCTTCATCATACCCTGGAGTTTAGGATAGAGACGATGTATTTGAGCCGATTAGTTAAATTATTTTTGCATAATTTTCAAAACTTAAGCCAAAAACGTGAAATAAAATTCTGTTTTCGGATTAAATAGAGAGTTTTTCATATCCTCTCTTTGATCTACAGAAAATGTTCAGCCAAAGCATTCCACAATGTAATGATTTTTTCAACGGCTGGCAATATTTGAAGCCAATAGGACAATAAATTTCAGGAGCCAGTTCTTCGCTATCGTATAATAATTCTTGGCAGACATGCTTTGACACATTATGAATTTGATGTAACGTACAACTGCCAATATCAGCAATTTTTGGGAAATGTTCTTTGAGTCGAAAAACTCCACTATGTGATCTCTCATGGCATTACAATTGTCTGTCATCACAGAGATACATTTGTGGTAATCGAGTCGAGAGTCTTTAATCACTTTCAAAATGGCACTGATAATCTGTTCAGCATAATTAGATAAACCCAGTTTAATTTTAGGTGTCTTGATATGCATTTTCGAAGTTCTGTTGATTGTAAATTTAATTTTTAAGTGTTTCTCCATCGCATATTGGTCGCTTAATTTAGACTTGGCATTGAAAAAAATAATTGCTATTAGTTAATTGCTCGTGATCCAATTACATAAATTGATTGTTGACAAAGAAATGAGACTAATTAAATTGCAATAGATATGTTCAAACTCCAGGTATGAGATGAAGCGGTGTTTTACTCGACCAGTTCGCCCCCTAATGTGAGTAAAAATTGAATCAATCTTTGAAATAATTTATTATCTCGTGAGCAAAATTATCATAAATTTGTAGAATATATGTCATCAACATAATCTGTTAAATCTTAATTGAAGCAGGTATGTTATCTAATGTAATAGTGCAGCCATTGATGACACATCTTAGAGCAATGCTGAACAATGTACTTAATTTTTCATGATAATATTGCTGCACCGTCCAACTTCAACTTCATTCAAGACTTACTTCGACTTAGATTCTCCAAACTCATGAGCGGCAAGGGCACCTTTGACTCATCTTAACTGAAACGTCCTCGTCTTGTTCGTAATTGAGATGTAGGGTACGAAGATCTTCAGAGGGTGTGTCACCAGGCTTGTTTTGAACGCCCTTGTTTTCAAGAAACCTAGGGAAAATTGCTGACATTTCACTGAACGAAATAAATAGCATTGTAAGTTTATGTTGATTTCTATGGCATTAATACAAGAAGTAGTTGAATTACACATTCGCGTTCATTTTGATGCATTATAAGGGAACCGTAGTTGCATGAAAGTCTAATTGCATTTGCAGTTACGGAATATTACTGATATAAAAAATCAATTTCTCAATGTGAGTTAGTTTGAGCAGGGTGGCCGCATATGCACGACAGTGGTATTAGACACAAGAATATAAACGATAATGCGCGAATTTCATGTACGGTATGATACACGAAATTCAGTACGTAGTTGGAAGCAAAAACTAGACTTAGAAGATTTTAACTGTGGTAGTATATTTTTGATTTCATGAGAGTTTCTCAAGAAATTCCAACCAGGAAACTGCACTGAAATGCAGTTTCTGGTGTCTAGATCGACGACTCTACATGATCGGAGAATAATATTATGCATCGGAGTGACTTAAACATCTGATAATACTACTATCTCAGTGAAAAAGTAGTCTGCGAGATCAAATCGACCAATCTGATGAGTTTCTCAAGAGTTTCCCAAGAGTTTCCAACCAGGAAACTGCACTGAAATGCAGTTTCTGGTGTCTAGATCGACGACTCTACATGATCGGAGAATAATATTGTGCATCGGAGTGACTTAAACATGTGATAATACTACTATCTCAGTGAAAAAGTAGTCTGCGAGATCAAATCGACCAATCTGATGAGTTTCTCAAGAGTTTCCAACCAGGAAACTGCACTGAAATGCAGTTTCTGGTGTCTAGATCGACGACTCTACATGATCGGAGAATAATATTGTGCATCGGAGTGACTTAAACATGTGATAATACTACTATCTCAGTGAAAAAGTAGTCTGCGAGATCAAATCGACCAATCTGATGAGTTTCTCAAGAGTTTCCCAAGAGTTTCCAACCAGGAAACTGCACTGAAATGCAGTTTCTGGTGTCTAGATCGACGACTCTACATGATCGGAGAATAAAATTGTGCATCGGAGTGACTTAAACATGTGATAATACTACTATATCAGTGAAAAAGTAGTCTGCGAGATCAAATCGACCAATCTGATGAGTTTCTCAAAGGTTTCCCAAGAGTTTCCAACCAGGAAACTGCACTGAAATGCAGTTTCCGGCGTCTAGATCGACGACTCTACATGATCGGAGAATAATCTTGTGCATCGAAGTGACTGAAACATGTGATAATACTACTATCTGAGTGGAGTCGTGTACGAGATCAAACAAACCCATTTCTGTGTCATTCTAGTTTCCAACCACGGATATGCACTGAAATGTACTAACATCATCTGCAGGAGAAGAATCTTGTGTTTTGCGGAACACTGGAATCAACTATTTATGTAATTTTTTCGATATCTTTCGCTGTAGGATTTGAAATAAGAATTATATTTCTCGACGCTTGTGTTTGAATCAATAAAGTGATTCTATGTGAGTATCGGTGCAAAAATGTGGACTTGAAATCATTGAATTTAGAGATAAATCTGATTGATCGGTGATTCCAGTGTCGTCGTTATTAATAAAAGTTTTTCATATTTTCATATTGGAAATAGAATATATCTAAAGATCGTCGATTAATGATTGGTCAATTTTAAATTTACCGGTTGTTTTTGTCGCGTTTAAACTTTTTCCTAATACTGCATTACACGCCTTGAAACTTTGCCATATGCTAGAACGGTAGACAAAGAGTGTTGTTTCAAAAGGAAGTCAATGAACATGACGTATTTCCGGTGATCAATCGGTTTCTGCTAACAGTTTCTGTGCGGTTTCTCTTAACGGTTTCGAAAGTTCCTCACGTAAGTAAAGTTTTTGCAAACAGCTGACATACTCAAATTTAAGCAATTGTTCTTTAAAGCAACAGATTCAAACAAACATGCATAGAATGAATTTGCATCAGAATTTGATTTGAGGATCATTTTTTTTTTGCTTGGATGCATCTATGATTGCACAGATTTGGAATTTTGTATTCATTGATGATTAAAAATGATGGTGAACCCGCGCCTTCAATTGTAGTCACATGGGGACTTCGTTTTTGAAAATGTCGTGTTGCCGATCCCAATGCAATATTAGCAACACTTTTACCACTAATTTGATCGCGCCCTATTTATATTGGTCAATGACGAAGGTCAAGCTCATAACCACATTATCAATTTTTCAGTTACTGCCATTTTTCTCACATAATACATCAAAATTCATCTCTCTATCCTATTAAATCATCCCTTTTCGACAATTAAACTGCGACTTTTCACAGAATTAATTTTTTTGAGATGAATTTTGTCTGAGGAATACCAATGCAAACAAAACGATTACATGGGCAACGTGTTTCTGCCGCGCACGTGCACTTATGTTGTAAATATGGTGACAGTAGCCAAATTCCGAAAACAATGCTTGATGTTCTAAATGCCTGTACAGATTCACACCGATATTCAATCATTAACCAAATTTCCATCTGAATTTCTTCATATGTTGCGAACCTGTACCCCAGCGTTCCAATCGATGAAGCTATTTGCAAGGTGTTCACTCAAACCTATGTTCCTATATATATGTCCTACATTTTATGAAGTATCTTATATTTAGGGTTGCCATACGTCCTTACTTGGTAAGGACAGTCCTTACTTTTTAAACCCTGTCCTTACTTAGGCGAAAGGCTAGTAAGGACGCCAATTTGTCCTTACTTTCAATTACAGTTCATTCTCTCAGTCACCTTTGCAGGCATCTGTACACTGATAGACTTAAGAGGCGTGCGGTAAATTCATCCCTCGGAAATTTCATCCCCGGAAATATCATCCCTCGGACAATTCAATCTTCGGTTTGCTATTATTGTAGCAATATTATATATTATGCATTGTATGTTAATATTATGCCTACCGTAAGGGCTTAAAGGTATTGATAAGATACTGTGCATGTATACAAGACATTGGTTATATTGTATGTACGTAACGATATTGATTACAGTATTGAAAGACATTATCTAACTGCCTTATCAACACGTGTGATTGAAGTGGTCATCTGCTAGAGCTAGATAATCTGATAAAGACATCATCTCTCTAAATGGTATTTTGATGTAGAAAATATTTGATGAAAAATTGAATTTATCAACTTTCCTGGGGACATAATAGGATTGTAACATGTTTTCCCATTGTGCCATGTAATACACAATTTACATCATGGTGATCATGACATACTTTGTAGTATTAATGGGATGAAATTTACTGGGGATGAGATTTCCGAGGGATGAAATTTCCGAGAGATGAAATTTCCGGGGATGAAATTTCCGAGGGATGAATTTACCGGTGACCACTTAAGAGCCTTCCGGAGAGAGAGAGAGAGGGTTTTAGATCATTGTCTTGCTTCGCTATCAGAGAAGTGGTGTTATTATTATCTTTAACTGTACATTCGCCAAGTGGCAACTGTGAAGATAATTAAGATAAGGAGAAGAGATTACAAGTGGAATCTTGACACTTAGCTGTAGGTTTCGCTGTTGTTTGTCGTTTAATAAACAGCCCCTAATATACAAGGGAGTGGAAAGTGAAGTGGACAGAGGTGTTAAAATCAAGAAGAGCAGCTGCACACCATCTGTTAGCGAACATCGTAACTAAGGTTGATTGATTGATGACACCGCTACAGCATCATCGCCGTTTCAGTCAAGAGTGAACTGAAAGACAGGTGTCGTCTATCGATTTCTATCAAGACTCTCTGCATTTTATTCACTAATCGTTCAGAATACGCCGTGCAAGTGATTATCGGTTTTTCCCTAAATTCAGCAGCTGTTGTGAAAGAGGTAAGCAAACCGACACGCCTGTCAGTCTGTGCACAGTGATGTCAAAGCGGAAGTGCTCGTTTCGAGATGCTTTCTCCGAATGGCTGCGTCTTCGACTCAACAAGATTTCATACGAAGATGTGCGGAAAACTGCTGAATTCCTCGTGCCAGAGGTCGCATTGACGGACTCTCTATTTGATGAAGTGACGGAGCTGAACTTAATGCTTCAGGCTTCCTCTGACAGTCTTTCAGCATTTTCGACGACGCAGAAATGGGCCACTTTGCTTCGAAACCGCTCACTTGCAAATATTCGTGAGATTGTCTCTTCAGTACTTGCGATACCAACGTCGAACGCGGTAACCGAGAGGGTGTTCTCCTTGATACAGTGGAGCGAGGAAAGAAATCGTCTGAAAGTAGACTCTGTGAAGGCAATCCTTCAAGTTGTGATGAACTATCCTATTAGTTGCAAGGAGATGTACCAGAAACTCCTTGCAGATAACTCATTGCTGAAGAGTATTTTGTCTGGTGAGAAATACATAAAATCATGATAGAAAATTAGATAAACTTCTGTTTTATGGAAAGATTTAGTCTGCTTTTTATTCTGTCCCTCAAAACTTAGTAATTAGCACTTAATTGTCATCAGATGTAGTTTTTTTACAATATTCACAAGAGATAATAATTTTGAATTCTGGCTTTCCTATTAGAACATTTTCTTAACCAAAATTATTCTCTTTGCATTCTTCGGTTAGGTACTGGCTAAAAGTCCCTGTAAAATAGCTATCTCGAGATTGGGTGGAAACATCCGACCTTGCAATTCCTCATACATCAATCGTCGTCTATATAGGGGGTTCTCCTGCCTCCCTTTGAAAATGTCCTTACTTTTGCTTGTGCTGCGATAGCAACCCTACTTATATTATAAATTTATAAATGCGAAACACTGTTTGCTGGTTCATGGCCACGCTCAGCGTCAGACGTCTACATGGTGCATGAAATGATGGAGGAAATTCAGTCCTCATGAAATTGACATTGGACACTGCAGGTTTTCAGAAAGAGTCAACGCTTCTTTTGTACGATGTCTTGGGATATGCTTCAATGGTTCTACGCAGTCTCTATACACTTATCGCCTTTAACCAAATGACATGATGAGCACGCGTTGGAAGTTTCTCTTTCGAAAATGAGCCCATAATAGACAGAGATCCACACTATTCAATCAGAGATATGATAAATGAATTATAGACCAGGATGAGATTATGATTTTTTGTTGCATTCCTAAGGGTTCTTAATGTGTATATGCGTTGCGATGCAGTTGACATAACATTGTCAATGTGGTAATTGTCAATTACAGAAAGATTGACAGATATCGGTACATGCAATATGCATTCGATGCACAATGCTTACGCGAAAAGATAAGCTTAATATGGCAGTGAAGTTGAGTAACTAACCATGGACCTTTTCTTATTACTCAAACATTCCGCGGCAAAGGGGAAAGATTTCAAACGGATACAGCTGGATCTTTACCTGGAAACAAATATGTTTCAAAAGCACACAACTGCACGCTGGTTATCCCGGCCCTATCATTCGACGAATTTCGGAACAATGGGATGGAAGTAAAAAGTCAGTCATTTTACCGACGTGCTTCAAAAAGATCCCAAAATTACTCCGAAAGTACCAGTTTTCGGAGAACTGTAGTGGCTTTTGGACCTCAAAAGTATGTCACTTTTTCCGACTGCATTTTCGGGACTGCACTGTGCAGATATTTGAAAAAAATTCTGAATTCTTTTCAGAATGATGAGCTTTCATCGGTTGTATGGCATGCATATGTACATTTCTGAAGACACTTCTGAGGTTTCTTGAACCTTAGATGATAGAAGGAAAAGATGGAATACATCTAGCTCAAATTGACCTTTCCCGATCTTCCCAGTTAGCAGATGATGAACTTTGGATCGCAGAACATACTAGGAAAACCCTTGAGAAGCATGCAATTAACCAGCAAAGTAGATCATTGCTTGATATGCGGGCTTGCTTCTGTGCTATAGCATCGTTTTTGAGAAATAAGCTTCCGCTGGACAACAAAACTTTGAAATCGCTCAGATTTCTTAATCCGAAAAATAATATGGTTGCAAGTGTCAATCATGTTAACTTTATTACTAGGACGTTTCATATACCTGATTCAAACATTGCTGCAATCGAAGATGAGTGGTAGGTTTTGTGCATGGATGATGACGTTTAGTCAATCTCGTGCAACCAAAGGTCGGTCATTTTTGGAGAGAGATCTTCAACTTAAAGACGCCTAACCATCAAAAACATCAATCGAAATATCCATGTGTCACACGTGTGATCGGAAGTTCTTTAATACTTCCCCACGGAAACGCAGACGTGGAGAAGTCGTTATCCATCAACAATTCTTTCGTCACACGAGATCGCGCTCTACTTGGTGAAAATGTCATTAACGGACTCCGGGCAGCCAAACATATGGTGCACTTTTGTGACCCTCAACGGGATTGCCCTGAAAAATTGCCAATTACAAAAAAGTGATCAGTGCTGTTAGATGTACTCATTCTGAGTGCATAAGGAGACAGAAAATTGAACGCAAAAGAGAAGAAAGGGAAAAGGAAAATGCTCAACGAGCGATTTTGGAGAAAGAGAGGGAACAAAGGAAAAATCAAGAGATAAGTCTCCATGAGTAGGAAGAAAAATTAATGAACATCGAGAAAAACACGAACAGTTGCTGCAAAAACACTTTTAGCAGCAAAAGAACTTTTAAATGATGGAAACAACAAATTGAGACTTAATATAGAGAATGGCAATTTACAACATGCCACCACGGCTCAATTCATGATTGAGACAGGATCAAAAAAAGACAAAAGAATGCACTGAAGCACTAGAAAAATTACACCAGAACCGCAGAAAACTAACGGACCGAAAACGCAAGCTTTTAGATAGAAATTCATGTACGCTGGAGTCGGTGAAAAAGATAAAATCTAGCAACAAAATATGATTGATGCAATGAAATCTGCCATACTACAGGACTATCTATCAGCAGTTATCTATTTTTGAAAGGCTTCTTCTAGTGATCGTTTTTGCTAACTGTATACTCATTATGAGCAATTGGCTTGTTCAGATATTGAATATTCTCTTTTATCATTTTACACAGTTTGTTTCTCAATAGTACATGTCATGATTAATTGAGTCATGTTTATGATTTTACACCTACCAAGAGTTTGTAATAAATTTTTTGCAAGGCAATGTCTATCATAAATTCACGCCTACAGTTAAATGACTTGATTTATAAAAGATGCATTGATGACTGTGTCATCGGTCCGTATAAAATAAACGAATAATATTGTGACTTAGATTTAAGCATTTGGTTAGAGAATAGAAAAGTCATGCACGAAAAATATGTAAAAGACATATCGTTTGGCAATGTTTTGAAATAAGATGGTTGGTTACCGAGCTGCGCCAAAACTTATTTCGTAAAACAGAGCATAAGAGACACGTAATAGGTGTAGTTCAACGCTCTCTCTGATTACATTAAAATGGAATAGGACAAAAAATGCAAAAAAAAATTAAAATTAATGGATACACTGATAAGAATTTGAGGGTGTCTGATAGAAATAACCCAAAAAAATTAAACTAGTAAAATCAACGATGATAAAAAAGCATTTTGAAGTTATAAGCGACAGTCTAAATCGGAAGTTATTAACAAATAAGAAAACATGGGTTGAATGTCCGTCTCGTCAGTATGGGCAACAAAAAAAACTGCGTAATGTTTTGAAGAAAAAAATGCAAAAAAAGCAACACAATGATAGTAGAATATGCAGCAAGTTATCCAAAAATCATAACTATGAGACATCGTGTATTGTTTATCAATTCTCTTGTAGAAAGTGTGGCGATAAATATATATGCAAAACTACTAGACCATTCTACATTAGATGCAACGAACACAGTCTCAGTATTCGTAATAGAAATGATCTAAGTGCTTTGTCTGAACACAGCAAGACCTGTCTTGTTAACGGTTCGATTGATGATTTTGATGTTGAATTTCCTCGCTGCTTAAATGATCCTTTTGAAACAAGCGGGGTGGAATCGCGATTAATCACTAAGTGCCATCCGAAAATGAACAGACGTCATCAGACAACCGGAGCTATACTGCGTATCTAACGAGCCAGTTTAGAAACTCTCATTTTATTGCTACCTTGCCTTGAGAAAGGTTTCTGGACTCGAAACGTCAACTGTGAGTATATATTTTTATTCATAATTATTTAACTTGTTGGCATTAAAATTACCGTGGTGAGAAAACAGATATTTTTGGCATTGTTGATTCATTATGGTCCTCCCGCCATCAGCCATCTCTTACATAATCATTAACCCTGCTCCAGTCTTTGTTTCTGGGCCCTGAACTAATCATACAACCTCCCTCCAGTCTCAACCGGTGAAGTTTTAGTCCTTTAAAAGTGTTCTCACTCGCAAATATTGGTCCAGCGATCACTGAATTCCGTGAACTTAGCAGTTAGGAAGTTCAATGCATATCAATCAACATTTATGAAGTGTTTGCTTTGCACACGTTGACTGGGCAAGGGTTACTTTCAGGAGATTCCGAAATTTTTGGCGATGTGAAAAATTACTTTCCAGGCTTTAAAGTATACTTGCTTTTCCTACTTCATCCTATAGGATATTTTATTTAATTTTATCTATTTTTATTTTATCTATTTTATATAGATATTTTCCTGGTTTTTTTCGAAAAGCCTACATTTTGGTAATTTTATAATTGGAAGTAATTTTGATAGTGACCAAATTTCATAGTGAAATTTGTCAGACGAAAAAACTTTTTAAAAAGATAATGCAAAATATCGAAGCTATCAAACGGTTCTCCATCATCAAAATACTCATCCAATCACCCTTCATCCCTTTATATTGTTCATTTATTATCAGATTCATCGCTTAGGCTGCGATGCAAGTAGGTATTGATAAATGTGAAAAATCTATGATTTGCAGCGTATTCTACATATATACAGTGTCGTGCAAAAGTATTGCATCAAGTTAACTTGGCGCTCCCAGGTTTTTGATTTTCAAATTAAAGTCAATGTCTGGCATCAAAATCAATGCTTCTATCATAGCTTCGCACTTTGTTTCAGCACGTTATTGAGTAAAAATATAAATTTAAATTTTGGTTGATGAATACAATATTTGACATTTTACCTCCAAATGATTAAATATGTTATATTTCAGAAAATTGCTGGTTTTGCAATTTATACCTTATCCTCCATGAAGCTGCCTTTTAAAGGAAGCGATGCGCTTATTCACTCAATATTTTACGGAAGACCAGGTTAATCACACACTAGTTCTCAGCATTTTCTCATCAGATTACCCCTATTTTTCAGAACCTCACGAATTTTGATGCTGTCACTGAGAGATTCCCACCCATTTCCTCTATGTGATACCGCAACATCGCTTTCTTCGAAACCCTCCTTCAAGCCATCAATGGAGGTTGTTCGCTTACCTTGAAGCCTTCTCTTAAGCACTTGCCATAAATGTTCGATTGCATTGAGCTCGGGTCTGTTTCCCGACCAATCCAGTAGACCTACTTCTATATTCGTCTCTTTGAACCGAACCATTGAAGCTTTGGATACATGACGGGTGCAGTCAGTGCACTGTCTTTCTGAAAGATTGTGCATCCTGATAGGTTCATGACATTCACCAGTTTTTCTTCCAACAGCTCAATGTATGAACCCAAATTCATGGACTGGCTCTTTTTTTAGAAATGTGAGAGCCCCTTCCATGGTGACTAAAACATCCCCACATCATTAAGGTCGCTGAATGTTTCAGGAGTCGATCTGTGTATCGCGGATCATTCGGGCTGCTGCACAATGGCCTTCTAACAAGCTGATATGAGTTGTGAAATCTTCAAACGTGCTCTCATCACTATAAAGTTCCTGCTTCCAATCGTTTGAAGACCAATTGCGGTACTGTCGGCAAAAAGCAATTTCCTTTCCTCATAGCGACTGTCATCAAAGATCGTTCTTTGACGGCTTATACGTTCTGGAGCGGAAGAAAAGAATATCGTAGCCGACGCTTGATAGTATCGATGGAGGCATGTGACACACATATCTGACCTCCACGGTTTTCCCACTGTTAAAAACGTAATACTCACTTTCATACTAGTAGGATATCTTGCTTAATTTGTTCATCAACATGAATACCTGTGATGTGACAAAATGAAATGTTATTAGGCTATTAGGTTAGTTAAGATACTTAAAGCAGTTATGTAGTAAATTGTTGAAAAAAAGCTGCTTGGTCCAATACTTCTGCGCGACACTGTATAGTGTATATATGTATTATGATGGTCCAAAAACTTATGTAAAATACGAACTTCTTTTAGTTTGCGCTCCTCAGTGTCGCCTGTTGTCCTACATGTGTACTGATAACCCCAGTTAATTTTGGAGAGATTCGTTCATGATTTAGAAATCGACTTTACATGCCCCATCCTCCACATGTCAAGAAGAAACATTCTTTCATAGTGAATATTCTTTTGACTAGTGACGGTTGTCATTCGTCGACCTACCGGGTACTTTATTTGAAGGTCTGTCTGGTGATTTGAGAAAGGACCAGGATTCCTGGGCCGACCGCATAGAAACATTGTTAGGCTATCAAATCACTAACAGCATCACTCACTCATTTAAATTTGCTTGTCACTAACAACTCACTACCTAACAATGCTTCTGTGCGGTCGCCCCTGGTCGTTTTGCCATCGTAAGCCAGGATCGTGTTGACAATTGGTTCAGGAAGTTGGGCGCTCTATACTCCGATTATCTGAACCGGAAGAAAAACATATCTAGGAAGACCGCAACTCAAGAAGCATGTGTCGGTATATTCAAGGATTCTCTTGATGAGTTGTTTGATATCGGAGCGGCGGACGCGATGGAGAGGATGAAGATTGATGGAGATCGAGATTTCTACGCTAGGCAAAGAGAGGATGTGACTTCCTGCAGCATGGCTGGCGTGGACAAGAAGACTGCTAACAAGTAAAGCCGGAATCGAGAAACGGCTGAAAAAGATATGAGGGCCAAGGTTGCATATGAGAGGGAGCGTGCGACGACTTCACGTGGGGCTTGCTCCCTACTTCTGCTTTCCTCTTCCTCCTACTCAGCATCGTCCAGCGATTCCGAGGATCAAACAAAATTCGACCCCAAGTCAGAGCGCCTTCCTCTGCATCTACACCCAAGTGAACGAGGAATATCTTCACAACCAGGGAAGTGACTTCAGATATGCGACCAAGATAAGGATGGCCAATAACATGAACCGTCCGAAGCTGTCAAGCAATCACCGTAAAGTTGCTGTTGACAGCGTCAAAAATCTTCACCTGGAAGACTTCGCCACCGAAAGAACTTGGCGGATATTCGACGCCTTGAAGGTTGAAGGGAGTGACAAAGCGATTTCTTTTCTGGAGGATGACCCGACAACGTGGGAGACCAACAAATTATTCTTGTTCGTGACTAGCAATAGCTATTTCTTTTCCTAGTAATATTGAGCTATATTCTCTGCTCTATGCTCATTCACACTTGTTCCTTTCAATTTTTGTCTCAGTGCAGACGTGTTCAAAAGTTGAAAAAAGCAATGAATGTCAATTTCTTAACTTTTCTCGTACCTCACATAAAAGGTGACATTTTAAGCGACCTCTAAATCATGAGCTACGACTCCGAAATTTTGCATGTCTTTGATGCATATTGGCATACGTGCGCAGGTGAGGAGGAAGTAAAATCGATAAAATTGATTTTTTGACCACCCTAAAAAGATAAATACACGTATTGAAAAAAGTTCAAAGATGGAAATTTTGAATAAATTAGTGCAATTTTCCTTCTTCCACCTGACGACGAGCTGAAGTTACAGCCTGAAAACTTGTGGCGAATCAATTTTATTCCTGAAGACATCTTTTTCACAAATAGTATCAAGACATTTTCACGAAAGGAAAAGCAATAACTGTTTCTTTCAGCCGAACATGTTTCAGAGTTCTTCACTCCATATTCATCGGTAGTCAGGAATCCGACAATACAACAGAAATAAGTTTAAATACATATCAGCGTAAAATGTATGAACCGATATCCATCAATCATGACGCGCAAAACTACGGTGCTATGTACAAGCGAAAAATGAAGTCATGTGAATTCACAGATAAAAGTGAAAGGGCACTGAGCCATTCCTTTCATTCGATAGCATATCGATATATACTTTCAGAAGAATAGACTCCAAGATATATATATATATATATATATATATATATATATATATATATATATATATATATTTTTCGCAACAAAGATAAAATTGTGAGTGATCTGCGATCGGATATTGTTTATCAATATAACTGTGACCGCTGTCCAATGCGGTACATTGGTGCCACCAAAAGGCATTTCTATACCCGTATCTCAGAACACTTACGAGGGTATCCTACTCAAACTGAGGTTTCCATGCATGTTCATGCACCGAAACATGAAAATTTCAAAATTATAGGTTGCTCGAAATACCCAATGATTCTAGAATCTATTTTAATTAACAACACAGATTGCTTATCGAATGACCGGAACGGACAATTTCCTTTGACATTAAATTTATGACGTAATCCGCTCGTAATGATGTCATGTTTAGCGCAATAGCTATGTAGTTCAACGCTCTCTGTATTTTGTGACGTATTTTATTTGAGATTTTAGTTAATGAAAATGTTTCTGTTGAAGCAAACTTGTAGATATAAATTTTATTGTGGATTTTATTGAATTCTTTGTTGTACCGCTGAAGATGAGGCAATAAACTAGCCTTGAAACTAGTCCGGAAAAAGTGTTTTTCTTTTCACAATGACAATATGAAACGTCTGGGAACTTTGTGCGTAAACATTATTCAACCGGGTTTAAACCCAGAAAGCCAGCAGCAGTTGAAACAAGGAGTCAAAATCGCGGACAAACAACTTCGCGCTGATCTTCGACTACGTTTTCTAACTGAATGCAAGAAACGTCGCGTAATACCAAAATTTCTCAATCTGCGTATTCCAAGTTTGCTGAAATCCTCAAAACAAGGAATCAGAAAAGCGCAAGGAGCAGCCCTGAGAAAGCAAATTGGTGAGGCAAAACATGACAAAAAACTGAAATCGAGCGAGCTAGAAAAGTTTTACTGTTCTGTTCAGCCTCCTGATAGGGAGGTCATGAAGTCGATCATTGAGCATAAGATAGCTAAGACCAAATCGATAGTTCAAACTGTTCAGAACAAAAAACTAAAGAACTTAGAAAGCTCTCAAACTTCTGTTTCTTCTTTCCCTGAGAAAAGCATTAAATCGACTGTTCTTAACCTGTCTTCTGTATCCTTGACGGATTCGGAAAGAGATTTACTCGCTCTAGGGTTTTCGATGTGTTTTCCTCCTTCTAAAATTCGTTATGATGAACAAAAAGCTGAAGCTGAAAGTCTAGTCTCGAGACTGAAAGCTCAGGATGGTGAACCCATCAATAATGATATCATTGCTAAAATTAGAAATGCGTTCAAAAGTTACTTCAGTAAGCATCGCGTTTCCAAAGGATGGAAATCCAAATTGAATGCTATTCGTAGATTAGCCAAAAATAACGATATTGTTGTCTCAAAATTTGACAAAGGAAACGGAATCCTTATTCAAGATAAGAAAATTTACATCGAGAAACTTCAAGAAGTTTTATCTGATACGAGTCGGTTCAAAACTTACAAAGTTGACAAGCGTTCTAAAAAGAATCCTTTTATTCTTGAGGAAGATCGTTTTAATCGTAAGCTACAAGACCTAAAAGCTAAAAAACTGATAAATGACGATATCTTCAAATCCATTGGCGCATGTGGTTCGCAACCGGTTCGCCTTTATGGCTTACCGAAAGTTCATAAATGCACTTCCAACCCGCCGTACCGTCCGATTATGAGTATGCGCAATTCTTACACATCCAAATTAGCTCTTTGGCTTGATGATTTACTGAAAAAGTATGTTCCTCGAAAGTTTTCCTTGAAAGATACTTTTCAGTTTGTTGAAGACATAAAATCTTTATCTCTTCCTGAGGAAAAAGAATTTGATCTCTTTAGCTTGGATGTTAAAAGTTTATTTACGAATATTCCTGTGAACAGAACCATTAATCACATAACCTCGTTGATCGATTTCGATGACTTTCCAATTTCAGAGAAAGCTTTAAAAAGTCTATTGAACCTTGCGTGCACAAACATTTTGTTCAGTTTTGACAACCAACTATACCACCAGGTGGACGGTATGGCCATGGGCTCTAACCTTGGCCCTACTATGCCTGCGTTTGCTCTCGATATGCTTGAAAGCAAATTCCATAAGTATGAAGGCACATTGCCAATTTTTTATCGTCGTTATGTGGACGATCGATTTTCACTAATAGTAGTGATGCTAAAAAGTTTCTGAACTTCATCAACTCATTGGATGAGAACATCCAATTTACTCTAGAAGAAAGTAGTAACAAATGCATCACATTTTTAGATACGGAGATAACTCTTGAAACTGATAATTCTTTCAAAATTGATTTCCATATCAAATCAACAAACACTGGAGTCTATACTCCTCAGTTCGCTTATGCGCCTGAAAAATATAAATTAGCAGCCATTCGTTCGTTGCTGTCTCGAGCCTTCAGAATTTGCTCTGATCAGACTCTGTATGAATCAGCATCTGAGAAAATCATTGAAACATTTATAGGTAATGGTTTTCAATTGGAAACAATTTTGAAAGTAAAAAAGCAAGTCGAAGAAAAAGTTTGTGCAAAGCAAGAGAATAAAAATAAAAAGAATGATAAGAAAATTATTTATTGGTCCGTGCCTTTCATTCGTGAAGGATTTAAAGATTTCAATCATAGAATTCATAAAATCAATCAAAAACTGTCTAAGGCTGAAATTCAAACTACGTACAGTACTTGTAAAATGAAAGATTTTTTTCGCAACAAAGATAAAATTGTGAGTGATCTGCGATCGGATATTGTTTATCAATATAACTGTGACCGCTGTCCAATGCGGTACATTGGTGCCACCAAAAGGCATTTCTATACCCGTATCTCAGAACACTTACGAGGGTATCCTACTCAAACTGAGGTTTCCATGCATGTTCATGCACCGAAACATGAAAATTTCAAAATTATAGGTTGCTCGAAATACCCAATGATTCTAGAATCTATTTTAATTAACAACACAGATTGCTTATCGAATGACCGGAACGGACAATTTCCTTTGACATTAAATTTATGACGTAATCCGCTCGTAATGATGTCATGTTTAGCGCAATAGCTATGTAGTTCAACGCTCTCTGTATTTTGTGACGTATTTTATTTGAGATTTTAGTTAATGAAAATGTTTCTGTTGAAGCAAACTTGTAGATATAAATTTTATTGTGGATTTTATTGAATTCTTTGTTGTACCGCTGAAGATGAGGCAATAAACTAGCCTTGAAACTAGTCCGGAAAAAAGTGTTTTTCTTTTCACAATGACAATATGAAACGTCTGGGAACTTTGTGCGTAAACATTATTCGACCGGGTTTAAACCCAGAAAGCCAGCAGCAGTTGAAACAAGGAGTCAAAATCGCGGACAAACAACTTCGCGCTGATCTTCGACTACGTTTTCTAACTGAATGCAAGAAACGTCGCGTAATACCAAAATTTCTCAATCTGCGTATTCCAAGTTTGCTGAAATCCTCAAAACAAGGAATCAGAAAAGCGCAAGGAGCAGCCCTGAGAAAGCAAATTGGTGAGGCAAAACATGACAAAAAACTGAAATCGAGCGAGCTAGAAAAGTTTTACTGTTCTGTTCAGCCTCCTGATAGGGAGGTCATGAAGTCGATCATTGAGCATAAGATAGCTAAGACCAAATCGATAGTTCAAACTGTTCAGAACAAAAAACTAAAGAACTTAGAAAGCTCTCAAACTTCTGTTTCTTCTTTCCCTGAGAAAAGCATTAAATCGACTGTTCTTAACCTGTCTTCTGTATCCTTGACGGATTCGGAAAGAGATTTACTCGCTCTAGGGTTTTCGATGTGTTTTCCTCCTTCTAAAATTCGTTATGATGAACAAAAAGCTGAAGCTGAAAGTCTAGTCTCGAGACTGAAAGCTCAGGATGGTGAACCCATCAATAATGATATCATTGCTAAAATTAGAAATGCGTTCAAAAGTTACTTCAGTAAGCATCGCGTTTCCAAAGGATGGAAATCCAAATTGAATGCTATTCGTAGATTAGCCAAAAATAACGATATTGTTGTCTCAAAATTTGACAAAGGAAACGGAATCCTTATTCAAGATAAGAAAATTTACATCGAGAAACTTCAAGAAGTTTTATCTGATACGAGTCGGTTCAAAACTTACAAAGTTGACAAGCGTTCTAAAAAGAATCCTTTTATTCTTGAGGAAGATCGTTTTAATCGTAAGCTACAAGACCTAAAAGCTAAAAAACTGATAAATGACGATATCTTCAAATCCATTGGCGCATGTGGTTCGCAACCGGTTCGCCTTTATGGCTTACCGAAAGTTCATAAATGCACTTCCAACCCGCCGTACCGTCCGATTATGAGTATGCGCAATTCTTACACATCCAAATTAGCTCTTTGGCTTGATGATTTACTGAAAAAGTATGTTCCTCGAAAGTTTTCCTTGAAAGATACTTTTCAGTTTGTTGAAGACATAAAATCTTTATCTCTTCCTGAGGAAAAAGAATTTGATCTCTTTAGCTTGGATGTTAAAAGTTTATTTACGAATATTCCTGTGAACAGAACCATTAATCACATAACCTCGTTGATCGATTTCGATGACTTTCCAATTTCAGAGAAAGCTTTAAAAAGTCTATTGAACCTTGCGTGCACAAACATTTTGTTCAGTTTTGACAACCAACTATACCACCAGGTGGACGGTATGGCCATGGGCTCTAACCTTGGCCCTACTATGCCTGCGTTTGCTCTCGATATGCTTGAAAGCAAATTCCATAAGTATGAAGGCACATTGCCAATTTTTTATCGTCGTTATGTGGACGATTTTCAAAAATAGTAGTGATGCTAAAAAGTTTCTGAACTTCATCAACTCATTGGATGAGAACATCCAATTTACTCTAGAAGAAAGTAGTAACAAATGCATCACATTTTTAGATACGGAGATAACTCTTGAAACTGATAATTCTTTCAAAATTGATTTCCATATCAAATCAACAAACACTGGAGTCTATACTCCTCAGTTCGCTTATGCGCCTGAAAAATATAAATTAGCAGCCATTCGTTCGTTGCTGTCTCGAGCCTTCAGAATTTGCTCTGATCAGACTCTGTATGAATCAGCATCTGAGAAAATCATTGAAACATTTATAGGTAATGGTTTTCAATTGGAAACAATTTTGAAAGTAAAAAAGCAAGTCGAAGAAAAAGTTTGTGCAAAGCAAGAGAATAAAAATAAAAAGAATGATAAGAAAATTATTTATTGGTCCGTGCCTTTCATTCGTGAAGGATTTAAAGATTTCAATCATAGAATTCATAAAATCAATCAAAAACTGTCTAAGGCTGAAATTCAAACTACGTACAGTACTTGTAAAATGAAAGATTTTTTTCGCAACAAAGATAAAATTGTGAGTGATCTGCGATCGGATATTGTTTATCAATATAACTGTGACCGCTGTCCAATGCGGTACATTGGTGCCACCAAAAGGCATTTCTATACCCGTATCTCAGAACACTTACGAGGGTATCCTACTCAAACTGAGGTTTCCATGCATGTTCATGCACCGAAACATGAAAATTTCAAAATTATAGGTTGCTCGAAATACCCAATGATTCTAGAATCTATTTTAATTAACAACACAGATTGCTTATCGAATGACCGGAACGGACAATTTCCTTTGACATTAAATTTATGACGTAATCCGCTCGTAATGATGTCATGTTTAGCGCAATAGCTATGTAGTTCAACGCTCTCTGTATTTTGTGACGTATTTTATTTGAGATTTTAGTTAATGAAAATGTTTCTGTTGAAGCAAACTTGTAGATATAAATTTTATTGTGGATTTTATTGAATTCTTTGTTGTACCGCTGAAGATGAGGCAATAAACTAGCCTTGAAACTAGTCCGGAAAAAGTGTTTTTCTTTTCACAATGACAATATATATATATATATATATATATGTAACCCCTATAGTAGTAATTAGGAAATTAGGACAAATTCCTGTCAGCTAGAAATAATGAAATTATAGTAATTAAATTTTTTAGAGATATTAGCTATCATTCCATTAGGATCAGGTTACACAACAGTCCAGCAGTCCAAAGTCGATCAACAAGTAAATCCGCGAAGGAATACAACTTGAGCAAACAAAACGTGTAGTTACAAAACTATTGGGATGTCAACATATTGCGAAATAAATGGGCCGCTAAGCATTGGTAATAACATTGGTAATAAACATTGGACGTGGGCAGAAGGAAAGACAAATGAACATATGGCCGAACAGCCCGCGCACGGAGACCAAAAACAATCTCATGGCCAATGCAAGCGAGCAGGATCATTACGAAACCATCACTCAAACAAGCAAGAAGAGGATATATAAACGGCGGAATCGACGACCAAAAAACAACGGCATTGAGTGACGACTGCGTTGAAGTGTCATCATTTAACTAACTTCTCTTGATAACTTGTAACTCTGCTCCCTATCTCTCGAAGGTGAGACACAGAGTTGCTAACCATCTTTTTAATTAAGTTTCCGCTCCCGGTTACGGTGAGAATCGGAAACCCTTTTATGCCGTTGTCCAAAACTGTGTTTATCTTGATTGAATCTTACTTTCACCAGTTGTTGTTTTATTCAACACTATCAGTTTGGGATTGCAGTCGTAGGTTAGTAAATATTGGGACCGTAATATTGAGGTACAGTTAAACCTAAATATTACATATATATATATATATATATATATATATATATATATATATATATATATATATATATATATATATATATATAGTATGATGTTCAAAAGACTATTTCATAACTAACAGTACTATTGGTTTCACGAATCAACGATCATCAGATGTACAAATTGTGATTTCACATTCTACAAAAAAGGCACTTTAAAATTCAAAGTTAGATGCATAGGGCTATAAAGACAAGAAATTTAGGTTAGAAAATATCATAGGATCATAGATTTATCTAAGTCGAGTAGGCATAGTTATTTCAGGTGGGCAATTATAAACTTTCTACGGTGCCGACATGTGGATATAATCTCAGATTTCTTATTCAGCAAATGAGTGTCTTTGGAGGTCAGAATGTGGAACTTTTCAGCGAGACACAAGGCACATTTTCGAGTTCCGCACTTGTATGGTCTTGATTATTTATTATTATATATATATATATATATATAATATATATATTATATTATATATAAATATATATAATATATATATATATATATATATATATATATATTCAGAAAGGAAAAACAATTTTTCTTTGACCGGACATGTTTCGATGTTCAATACATCATCATCAGCGGTGGAGTAACAAACAGAGACAGTTCATCTTTCTTAAATATCAAGTCACAACACATAATTACAGTTCACAAAGCTTCACAGTCGCACTTTCATACAATAAATCAATTGGTAAAACCTAAAATCTTAAAATCGAGCAATTGCTCGTAAAATTGTGGTATTCAAAAATGTTCAAAATGCTGCCCACCAGCAACCACACATAAATCGAGTCGATGGTGAAAGTTATCGAACATTCGATTCAGCAAATCTGAATCACCGTTAATTTCCCGACAAGCATCACGAATTCGAGTTCGCAAATGATCCAGGTCATTCATGCGCACGGAATATACTAATTGTCTAGCGTATCCCCAAAAGAAGTAATCCATAGGATTCAGGTCGGTGGATCGAGCAGCCCATTCGACTGTCCCCCTCGACCAATCCAAAGAACGAAGTTTTTATCCAGCCAGTCGCGCATTTTCAAGACAGTGTGGATGCGCTCAATCCTGCATGACCCACTCAGGCCGGCCTTCTCCAATTGAGCTTAACTGAGGGATAAGTTCTACTTGCAACATTGAGGTACCTGTCGCCATGGAGCGTGGAGTCAAAAAAGAATGACCCCAAAACATGCTCTCTCCACAGACCGCATCAGACCATTAGTTTTGCACCACTGTGTTCTTTTGTAGGTTGCATCCAGTGGGGATTCTCTCGCGCATGACATCGGCAATTTTATTTGTTCACTTCACCATTCATATAGAAGTTGGCTTCATCACTAAAGAGTACTTTCCGATGCACCATGTCAGAATATTCATCCAATCGGTATTTAAACCATATCGACATTCCCATGCGTCGGTCAGAATCGTCTTCGTACCATTTTTGGAGCATCAGAAGTTTGTATGGATGAAAACGTCCTTCTTTGAGTATCTTCTGCATCGTGGAGCGGAGAACGTTGATTTCACGAGATGATTTACGCACGGATTTTTTTTAGACTTTCTCAGTTTTATCGAGAATGGCTGCTCGTGTCGCATCAGACACTCTTGCACGTCCACTTCGATCTTTGTCGTCAACACGGCCAGCTTCTCTGAACTTCGCAAGTAAACAACCGACTGCCGTGTGACTAACATTCATTCCTTCATGCTTTGAATTGAACGTTTCAGCAACAGACCTAATTGTCGCACCCTTTCGCCCACAAAGTAAGATAATTTCAACTCTGTGTTCAATTGTCAAGGACATGCTCGCAGATTGTCATTAAGAAGACATTGTCGCTTCCATTTATCGTGACTCCTTCGCTTCCGGAGTAATACTCACTTTGGCAGTCGCGCGATCATCGGCACGCGGTCATCTGCACCAAATAATGTTCATTCATGAAGTTAAGAGAACGAAGTAGACTCTACATGTGCACGACGAAACCAGGAATTTCTATAATAGTATAACTGGAGCTTCAAGCTTGGACGTAGGTCAAATATGCTTTGTTGCGCGACTTTATGGCCACCTTGTATATACATGTGTGTGTATTTGAAATACAAGAGATGAGAGCAAAGTTTACTCGTAATTTGAATCATTGTCTGACCTACAAGCCTTTTTATGGCGGAGCTGCAAATGATTCTGACTTTTCAATCATCATCAGTGCAGCGCACCCTTCCGTAAAGAAATCAGCAGCTTTACTCCACAAACCATCGGTAGGTGGAGATGCTTTGAAATCCGGTAGGTCACCCTATGAACTCACATTTGTGCATGAATTGTAAACACGAATTGGCTGCTCGCATGGTGTGCAAATTGAAATTTCAAATTTGGAAACGAGCTCTAGGGAATGAGACATGAGCTGCAGCGTATTGTGTAATATTTGAGTGAAGTGTATAACTCAGTTTCCTCATATTGAGCAAGTGCGATAGTTTTCAGTTGTTATGTGACATCAGTTAGAAATTATTTGGTTCATGTAACGTGGCGGATTCTCTCAGTGATAATTTCAAAGCTGTTGATGCAATGACAATTAGCGTCTCAATGATTAATTTCTGTGTGCTATTTATGATTCGCAAAAGATTCATGAAAGTTGCTGACACATACGCCACTGCAACGCTTATTTTCTTCTTGCTCACCATTTACCCGAACTCAATCTAGTTATTCGATTAACAGCGCAAGAGAACATCTCTATGCAATCGCTCGTCTATCTGCATAAAAACGGTGCAAATTTTGTTTTCCATTTCACCCAAATGCACAGGATGACTCTAAAGCACCATTTCTTAAACGTGCCCAAAAAGAAAAATCACAGGACATTAAATGTGGTGGCATCGAAAGCCATCCCAAAGACAACCATAACGGTCAATCCATTCTATCATGCATGAAGATACTCCTATCCTCTGATATTCGGTATCTTTTTATGCAGCATGGAAATGAAGTTCCTACCATTCATTTTCGGTGGCTCCCCAAACTTCTTCATTCTCAAAATGGCTCCCCAAAGAAAATGACTTAAACAAATGCCTGCCCAAACTATTGGACCGCGCTGATTCATATATTTTGTATGGAGATATGTGTTGTGACCAGACCACTCTGCTGAATCAGTCTTCCAAACATCGAACAGCTGAGCAGCAATTCCCAGTGGTTTCATGAAAATTCTTCACAATGAAGACGCGATCTTGTGTCGTTTGACGTCATGGCACGATTAATAGCAAATGACAGCTGCACAAGAATAGTGTATTTTAAATTTGAATGCGCAATTCAGGTAAAATTGTTTAACGAATGAGGAAAGTTGTCTTTGAAACGGTTGAGCAATAGGATCCATAGGCCTACATGTAGACTATTGATGATATACGGTCTATATCGAGCTGAAATCGTCAAGCGTTCAATAACTTAATGCTGATTTTGCGTTTGGGGGGGGGGGAAGTAAGGGGTCTTTAAGCACACTGTCTATCCTTCGAAAGCAGTTCTTTTGAAAATAGTGGCTGTTCGAGTCGTGCATTATAGTGCACCTTGTTAAAATTGATGATTGAAAAAGCATCAGCAATAATTTTATACCACTTATTTACTTGCTGACTATGATCATTCATAGACATCTTTATTAGAACGGTGCCAACGTCTGCCTGAACGCATTCTAAACTTACCGGGTTGTGTGATATCTAGTGATCGCATATTTTGTACTTTGAAGGGGCCCATTCCGATTTGACTTTCCGGGGTTTTTTACAAGAGTGGCAGCCCTGTATATACGCTTCACATAATAAAGGAACCCACAAAAACTTCATTGATTTTTAATCCACGCTTTTTATCCCCTTGGATTTTTAACGCGGATCCTTTCGTGGAGAAGTTATCATACGCTACTTGATTATCAGATAATTAATTCGTGTTATGATTTGCCCTATGATTTTGATATTTAATAGTATGTTGGTGTATGGAAGCCCGGAAGGTAAAAAAATGTCAAAAATATTCTGAGATTGATCATTTTATTACTTTTGTAGACTGTAGAACTTAGCATATCGCAAAAGCCTTGTTTCCCACTACCAAGATGAAATAATAATCGACTGAATTAACGCGAGTTAAGTGTGTAATGGTACTTGATCTGATAAGCATTTTTTTTTAGCCTAACCCTTTCCAACTGCTTGCTGAGATTAATATTCTGGTTACTTATGTTTCAGTTCCATTGACATATTTGATGCAGTAATTATTGTCGCATAATTGATTGTCATGAATAGCTGCATATCAAGTGGAATTCCCTCATTCGACTCCATTTTTGGTAAGTTCATGCATTGATCAGATTAATATTCATTCTCTATGTTCTAATATGCATGCCGGAATCCAGCTTTTTGTAGTTAATGCTCCTTCGTCTAAGTTGGCCTGCGATATTCACGTTTCAATATGCGGCAATTGCACACCTCAATGCCGTTTTTACTTTTTTTATATTTTTTATCATTACTGTCATACCAATTCCTCAGCTGCCGCTGCGAAGGCTGTGAATCGAATGTAAGTATCTGGATCAGTCTACGGATATCGCGCAATATAATTGGGCCACTCGCACGATGGGAATTTTAACTCGCTAACAAATGTTCCAAAGATAATTATGCACGTAGATGTATTTCAGCGAGATATTGGTTGCATTAGAACATTGATGTCATATTTTTATGAAGCAATTTTCATAGCCCATTTAAATGTTGAGATTTTGCACGCATATACGTTTTCGTTGTCCTACTTTTCAGTGTAGTGTTTGGTGGGTTCACGGAATTCCGTGGGTGTGTTCTAGGACATTCTCTGAGTAGAAAATTGCAGATAGCAGTATTAAATAAAAACTACCTTTAACAACTTAACATCCGCATAAACTGCCAACAGACTAAATGGCTAGCAAGGTATTCCTTAAGGAGCACCTCAACTAGCTAGATTGCCTCGAAAGGCCCCTTCGTCAACAAGGTTGCGTGAGAAGGGCCCTTCGTCAGCAAGGTTGATGAGAGAGACCCCTCTGGCAACAAGATCGATGAGAAGGGCCCTCGTCGACGCAAGCATAGTGAAAAGGACCCCTTCAGTAGCAAGATTGATGAGAGGGGCCCACTCGGAAATGTGATCAGTGACAGAGGCACCCTCAGCAGCATGGTGGGTGAGAAAGGCCCCATTTCGGCAACAATGTTGATAAGGCAAAATAGAAAAATATGTTCATGGGAAGAGCCCTTTTTTCAAAAACATCGATGAGAAGAGCCCCTCGCCTTGTTGAACAACGCCAAGTGTGACCTGACCCATTGTATGTTATGGTCATTTAAAATCACCGTAATTCAAATTTCTGAAAAAAATAAAGTTCTATTTTCCCTTGAAGTGTGTGGCAGATTTCTACTTTTGTCGGCACTTTTTATCAACTGTTAAATGAAATGATCGTAATTAGATTCACATTTGAAAATATTGACAATGACAAGATTTATGTAGACTAATGTATGTACATTAGGGTGCCTCTTAAAAATCGAATTTTCAACTCTCTTTCTACTAATCGATATTACTACTCTTATTAACACTTTTTAATCAACTGAGGATCTTGATGTGATGAAATATCACAGCACTTGCATTGTATGTTGTAAAATTGTTAAGCCTTGCTGCTGTAAACATAATATAGTCAGAACATTTCGTGGTTATAACCATAACCACATCGTAGAAGAAGGATTCACGATGCAAATTTTAAACGTTAATGGAAATTATGAGATTACTGTTATCATTGCACTCATCTTTGTGAATCTTCGTTGGTAACAGAGGGATGGGAGATATAGATAATCTTGGCCTCATGGAATCTCAGGTTTACGATTTCCCAATCTCTGTCTAATATGTCTACAGATACTTTGTTATCAACGCACTGCACTAAGCGTTTGTAAAT
This sequence comes from Prostheceraeus crozeri, assembly GCA_907163375.1. Taxonomy (NCBI): domain Eukaryota; kingdom Metazoa; phylum Platyhelminthes; order Polycladida; family Euryleptidae; genus Prostheceraeus; species Prostheceraeus crozeri. Next base: position 891,649 of record CAJQUW010004613.1, on the reverse strand, counting down.
TGATTATTCGGGAAGATTTATGCGTGCATGTAATTTGCGTGCAGTTCTGCCGATAAAGGATAAAATTGTGGTGTAATAGAATTTTTAACTGACGAGGCACAGTGCTGTGTGTTTTGAAAATCTCAAATAAAATAAAAAATCTAAGTTACATCATATTGAAAACAGCCTTCATTCCGCTTGAGTAATGAAGCTGTACAAAGCTTTAAAATGAAACGACGCAAATTGGTCATTGAATGAAAGTCGGACCAATTGGATAGAGATGGAACTACGAGGTTGGTACCAACCAAATCTCGAGGCGAGCCTGATATTTTTGCTGATGAATTTGATGTAGATATTTAGAGAACTGTGTGACGTCACTCGTATCGTATATTTCTGATGCTCATGGCAGATGTGCACAGCTATCTTTACCTACATGCACTGAACGCCATAAATGAAAAATCTATGTACTTTGATGGCATTCAACTTACATCAGGGATATCTGTGATTAATACCTATGGTATTCTATGAATACCATAGATTTTAATCATAGATATCCCTGTTTATATTAACATCGCATTCAGAATACCATGATCTTGTTAGCCATCACTACAGTCAATCGCACCTTTTTTTAAGACGAATATGTAGACCCTGTCTAAATGAATGCATGTTGCCGAATGAGGTAGTGTCTAAAAATAGTCACATTGCCGTTTTTCTTAGCTTTTGTTCTTTGTTTCTTACCCACAATTGCCTTCGCGACGATCGTTTAAGAACACTTCCATGCATACTGCTTCATCCGCAGCTATTGTAGCGTGATTCGTATTTTCAATCATTGTCTGAGATTATTATTTTTCTAAATAACACAGCCGAAAATGCACCAAATTTTCAAAAATGATGAATTCCACCCAAGATGTCACAGACAGATAATCCAAAAATGTCAAACTGAAGCTTTTCACATCCGCATCTATATTTTCAGCTTATTTGCCATAGCTATCGAAACGACCTCTCCAAATCAATTCAACGAGTGTAAAAGCATATCCCAAGCAACCAGACTACGAGAAGTGTCCAAGACTGCGCTGTTAAGTCATCGAAAAGTGAGACATAGTCTAGCGTCATTCCTCACATATCAGTATCATTGCCAACTATCGAAGCCCTCAGAAGTTTGGCATTTTTACGTGATCTGTTATATAGCGCAAAAGCTTAAGCTGTTTTTGTGTTTCGAGTTGAATAGCCTAATGGTTTTCATTGGATTTGAATTGATGTGAAACAGACGCTTCCATAACTGATAAGAAAATAGGCTGCAAGGCTATGTCCTTAAATGATCGTTGTAAAAATAATTGTTGGTAGAAACAAAGAACTATAGCAAGAGCAGCAATGTGGCTATTTTTAGACATTGCCTCATTCGGCAAATATATTCATTTAGACAGGATCCTAATATTCGTCATACAAAGCTACGATTGACTATAGAAGCAGTTACAGGATCATGGCATCCTGGATGCGATAAATGTAAGTTGAATGCTATCAAGTTAAACAGATAATCAGTTACTGCAAAATTTATGGCGTTTACAGGGCTGCCACTCTTCCGGTTTTAACCGGATTTCCGTTTTTTTAGAATAAACTAAGTAGTGATAAAATGTTTTGACAAGGGACAAATAATTTGGATTTTGAAATATTTTAGATTTTGAAGGAGCCCTTTTGAGACTGCGAAGGGGCTCCATTTATATCGTGAAGGGGCCCTTTTGAGTCTTCGAAAGGGCCCCTTTAAAATCGTGAGGGGCCCTTTTGAGACTGCGAAGGGGCCCCTTCAAGATAGCAAGGGGCCCTTTTGAGACTGCGAAGGAGCCCTTTAAGATCGAGATGGGAACCTTTTGAGACCGCGAAGGGGCCCTTTTGAGTCTTCGAAGGGGCCCTTTTGAGTCTTCGAAGGGGCCCTTTAAGATCGTGAGGGACCTTTTTGAGTCTTCGAAGGGGCCCTTTGAGATAGCGAGGGGCCCTTTAAGATCGAGATGAGGCCCTTTTGAGACTGCGAAGGGCCCTTTATGATTGTGAGGGGCCTTTCGAGATTCGAGATTGTGAAGGGGCTTTTCAGGATCGTGAGGGGCCCTTTTGAGATTGCGAACAGGTCCTATTGAGAATGTGAACGGGGGCCTTTAAGATCGTGAAGGGGGCATATTTAGATTTTGAAAGGGACCCATAAGATTTTGTGAAACAACCCTTTGAGATTGTGAACGGCAACTCTTCTAGTTTTTGAGGAGCTCTTTTTAAATGTGATTAGACCTCTTGAGATTGTAAAGGGCCTATAGGATTGAAACCGGTGCCCTTAAAGATAGAGCATGTGGCCGTTTTTAGATTATGTAGGACTCTTTAAATTGTGAACGGGACTGCAGATTGTTAGGGGACCTTAAAAACCCTGCAAATTTTAAGGGTGATCAAATTCAAAGCAGATGCTTTCTAAAAATCCGTTTGACTCTTGAGCAGAAGATTCTTCTACAAGGAAGTCAGATTCTTTCGTCAATCCTGAAGAAGCGGGACGAAACGCAAGTAATCAAGTTTTCGAAATGAGAAGTAAATTTAGGTGGTAATGTTTGACGAAGAAGTTGTAATACGTATTTATGGAGTCTATTATGAATTAGTTCTGATTGCTGTGATGCTCTCCAAAACGTGTCCACTAAAGAGTTTCGGGAACACAAGGGAGTGACGAAAGAATATTTTGTACGATCACTTCTTGCAAAAGCGGCTAAATTTCGGCGAAGACATCAGCGAAAATTGAAATCTCGCAAACAGCTGCAGAAGTGATAAGGGTTTCTTTTCGTGCTAATTTTGCGTTTACTTATGCCATGGCGGCTCAACCTTTATCAAATACCTGTCCTAATCTTCTTGAAAGTCAAAAGTTGTTCTTAGATGTCATTGTTTTTTGTTATGCTTGAAGTACAAGAGATGATAGCAAGGTTTAATTTGAATAATTGCCGGAGCTACAAGTACTGATGAAGTCTCTTCAGGCTGAATTGCATGCGCTTTTGACTTTTTAGCCGCCATCAGTGCAGCAAATCAGCAACGCACTCCACAAACCCATCGGTAGGTGGATGTGCTTGGAATTCCGGCAGCTCACCTTCGTGCATGAAGTGCAAACACGAATTGGCTATTTGCATTGGTGTTTGGTGCAAATTTCAAATTTTGGAAACGAGCTCTTGAGAATGAGATTTGAACTGCATTTATTTCATTAATTGTAGATGTCCGTATTTCGGATGATGATTTGTTTGCAGGCGAGTTACTGATTCTTTACAGGTATACTGCACTGATGACGGCTAAAAATCCAGAAGCGTCAGTATTTCCCGTAATGGATTGCATCAAATGTTGCTCTCATCTCATTTCAGATTTAATAGTATATCAAGTTGCATGGTTTCTGTAATGTGTAATATTTGGGCACAATATGGAACTCCGTTTTCTCATATTGAGCAAATGCGATAGTTTTAGTCGTCAATTTAATGTGTGACATTGGTTCAAAATTATTTTGTTTATGTAACTTGGTGGATTCTCACAGTGATCATTTCAATAATTGTTGATGCAATAGCAATTAGCGGCTCTATGATTAATTTCTGTAAGTTAATTGTGATTCAAAGGAAAGCAGTTGCTAACTTGAGTATCACTATAACATTTATTTTCTCCTTTTCTACTTACTCACCATTTGCCCGAACGCAATCTAATTCTTTGGTCAACAGCGCAAGAGCATGTCTCTACGCAATCGCTCGTCGATCTTCAGAAAACGATGCGAAGCTTTGTTTTCCAGTTCATCCAAATGCATAGGATGACTCTGATACACAATTTCTTAGACGTTCCCAAAAGAAAAAAGTCACAAGGCATTGAATTCGGTGGTATCGGAAGCCATTCCAAAGCCCCCCATGACGGTCAATCCAAGATCTAGGGATATTGCTGCTTAAATAATTTACGATGGGTCTGTAGTAGTTCGCTGGCATTCCATCCTGCGTGAAGATATTCCTATACTTCATGACATTCGGCATATTTTATACAGCAGAGAAAGGAAGATTTTACCAAACATTCTCGATTTCTCGAAAGAATAATGGTTCCCCAAAGAAAATGGCTAACAGACATGCCTGCCCAAGCATTTAGATCGCGCTGACCTTGGATTTTGTATGAAGATATTTGCTGCGACCAAACCGCTCTGCTGAAGCAATCTTCCAAACGTCGAACAGCTGAACAGCAATTTCCTAGTGGTTTCATAAAAATTCTTCACAATAAAGACGGGATCTTGCACCGTGTGACGTCATGGCACGATAAATAGAAAATGATAAAGCTGCACGAGAATAGTGTATCATAAATTTGAAAGTAAAATTTTTAAACGAAATGAAGAAAGTTGTCTTTGAAGAAGTTTAGTAAAATCATCCATAGGCCTACATGTAGATTGTTCGATAATATACAGTCTTTATATCGAGCTGAAATCATCAATCGTTCAATAACTTCTGCTGATTTTGCATTGGGGACAGGTAGAGGCAGTGTCCGGATTCACGCACGAAATTCGTGCATGCACGAATGCACGAAAATTACGGTCGATGCACGAAAATCGTGATGTGGATTGCACGAATTTTTGCATCGTTCAGTTTTTCAGTATACATCATTTTTGATAGATTTTTATAGATAACCGGTGTTACTTTACTCTACCGAGTGGGTAGAGTACAACACTTGGTGAAATGAGTGGAAACTGTAAGCTGTCTGCCACATTTAAGATACATTCTGTCTCAGAGAAAGATAAATTTTACAGATAACAAGATACGATATTCTAAAAAACGACATGATTATATAATTAGTTTGATAAGAATCAGGATTCAAATATGACAAATATTTATTGAAAGTAAATAAAGGCTGTGCACATTTTTTAGGTTGAAAACTTATTCTCATATTTCAGATCATATACTCAATATTATTGCTGGAGTTAAAAGGTATTTTACGTTAACTTGTCACAGTTTCGCAGCTTTGTGCTCTTTAATGGAAACTTTAAGAACATTCGAAATTGACACTTATTCATATGTGATTCTGTGAAGGATGACGTGAACAATGTTGTCGAAGATACACACACTGGAGATAACTCTAACATTTTAATACTCAAAATCCCTTTTTTGCTCGAGTGATTTTTTTGCTCCCGACGTGTTATAGTTATCTGTGCTCCACTGTAACCTTGAAAATCTGATTATTACAACTCTATTGAGGCACGCTGCAGTTTTCTTTAATCGTTCTGAATTGTCTCACAAAGAAGAAGGAAAAAGAATGCGAACGTGTCGTAGAGACTGTTTTGAAACGGAAGGCAGCCGAGCTCCTCCCCAAGATCTCCTCCCTCCCAAAGATACCAAAAATACAAAAGTGACTTATCTGGTAAAATTACATGTAGACTTTCAGAACAATGGCCAAAGATAATGGACATCGTCAGCTGATTAGTAATCTTTGCAAATAGCAATACCGTACTAAATTTGTTGTTTCAATTTGTTTAGTGATACATAAGTACACGATTTATTATACTGTATACTCGTTCTATCTGTTAACATAATAGGCATACGCCCTTCCTACCAAAGTAATTACTTTCATGATAATTGGATAGGCATACTTTTTTGAAATACCTCCATCAACCCTTAAAATAAGTTAAATCGAAACTCTATACTCAGTGGCAGTTTCGTTTACTCTATCTTTAACTGCATCTGGCAGTTGAATGTTCGCATGTAATTTGAAAATTAATATGTGAGCAGGATTCTTGTTACCCTGGGTAGCTTACACCAATTTTACGTGCATTCACTCAGATGTACATTTTAGTACATTACAGTACTGCATGTCAGTCTAACTTTAAGTTCTTATGCAATGATGAGGAATTAAATATGAATGTGTAAAATAGCTCTGAAGCGGCTTTGCAACGTAATAGTGCTGTCTGGGATCATACTATTCAGAAAAGGTGACTTTATTTATATATATATATATATATATATATATATCAAGCACGAAAATTTTCGGGATGCACGAAAATTTCGAAATTCTAGAATCCGGACACTGGGTAGAAGGGTATTTGTAGTACACTCTTGTCTAACCTTCGAAAGCGGTTCTCCTGAAAACAGTACCTGTTCGAGTCATGTATTCTAGTGCACCTTGTTGAAACTGATGATTGAATAAGCATCAGTAATAATTTTATACATTTACTTGCTAACTGTGAGGATTCAGAAGCATCTTTATTAGACCAGACCCAACTTCTGCTTGAACACTTTCAAAACTCACCGGGTTGTGTGTTATCGAATGATCGAAAGTTTCTTACTTTGGGGGGGCCTATTCCGATTTGACTTTCCGGTTTTTATTTTTGATAAGAGTGGCAGCCCTGCGTTTAGATGTCCCATAGTACAATCCGGTTTTATATTCTACCTTTCGTAGGCGTTGGTGTGTTGCATCGATAGCATCGCAATCAACCACATGTAATGCAATTCATTTTGCCATTCTATATACTTTATTCAAGAAAGGTCCATTTAACCGTTTAGTATTATTCAAGACAGCGGAATCATTTCAAATTTTGATTTATATCACCACAGATGATGATATACAAAGAGAATAAATTGTAGTATATTGGCCCTACAGTGGACTTTCTTTATGAACATCTTTTTAGGTGATGATTCACTTCCGTTGTTGCAAATGCTCTGCAAGGAGTAAAAGCTAAATATTTTTTCTGAATTTATATGAATCTTGTGATAATAATGCATGCATTTATTGACCTACATGTATATGTAAGCTACCTACTTTTGCAGCATCGACGAAGACAAATTAAAATTTTCAAAACGACACATTAGGTAGGATATAATGTCCTTCTTTAGATCGATCATCTGATGTAGACTTTGATGCTGATACTGCTCAATCTTTGACACCATCTAGGTATGACTCAAATGACTAGCATAATGGAACTTTAGATTGTGATAACAAAAATGAAAATCTCACTGAACAGCAATGCTTCATCGTTTACCTATCCTGTCTGAGATAGTCATTTATTCGTCCAAAATGCGGCGATAAGTGGCTTTAAAATGGTGTCATTAACATGTCTGCGGGAAATTGGGTCAGCTTTATCACTCAGTTTTCGTTGCCCATCTGACCATGATATGATCTGGAATTCTTAGCGTTTTCCATAGATTACCGTGATGTAAATGCAGTAGTGGTCCTGCTGAACTTTCATTTCCATAGCTTGCAAATAGATTTGTTGCTTACTGAAGGGTTCTGTCTGTCAGCCAACCACAGCGAACCCTCCTGTTTCGTGACTAGTGTTCTGCTTCTCAGTGAAACAGTAAGCGTGAATTGGCAGCTGTGACGTCATCCTGATTCTTTGACATGAATTTGCAGTTAAACTGACAAACAGATAGGTGGGAAAGTGACAGCAATCGTCGAAGTGCCTGAATACTTCAATTTTCTGGAATAAAATTCGCTTCTGAAATTGACCGAACTACAACTTTAGGCATGAACCAAAGAAAACGACCTGTAGCAGAAAGAAATAAAAATACATGATCTATGCAAAATCGTTTTCATGTTCATATATTGTGTAAATATACTTCTAAGCTCTGTTGATGCTCCCTAAAATAAATTTATGACAAGAGGTTGTAATCGCTACTTTAGACTGAAAAGCTTGAAATCCAATCAATGTTTCTAGATGCAGTCGTTTAGTCAAGGATTTAAAAGTTAGAAAATTAAAAAATATTATAGAAAGAGATAATTGCAATATGCTTTCTGTGAAGAGTTCAGGTGTGTAAACTGACATCACATGCATTAATCACTTCGTCCTCAGTATAGCTTATCTGGAGCTGTAGTAACCTCGTGTCGTAAATTAGCTTCTTGACCTCTGGTTTAATCTAGACTGATGAAGCCTTTCTTGAGAAAGGCTGACCTAGCTTGTTTCGCAAATATGGGTCTATCAAGTGCTATGAAGGTCATTGCATCCGATGAAAATCTAGCATTAATATTTTCGTTAATAGTTGCTATGAGAAGCATAATTTAGTTTGTTTCACATTATGGCCCGCATCACTAGGCTCATATTCCTCGAGCTGATGATAGTGAAAAATTTCTTTAGTCAAGAATACTTCTCGACACTTTGATAGCGCTATTCTTAGCAACTATCGACATATCTACATGAAACTGTATTGCAGGGTTTCCGCGCTCCTGGAAACTCCTGGAATTTCGAATTTTTACCTAACAACTCCTTGAATTTTATGACTATGATAGATAAATGCGTTCGTCTCTACTTGATCACTAGAAGTTTTTAATGACATTGTTTTGTTCATGCAAAGTAAATGTGATGAATTCATTTACATTCCTAATTTTATAGTGACAGAACTTTCCAGCTATGCGTCTTTAAGACGTTGTCAAAATCATTGACTTCAGGAAATTTCATTAACGCTCTTTTCATTGCAGTCCTTATTCTATAAGAGAAACAATTCGTGGAGAACATTTTTGAATACCGGAAGATATGGATTTGAAATAGTGAAATATGTGAAATGCTTTTTTTATCAGATAATTGGTCTTGATTTTGCGATCCATGTACTTAGGAATTGTCCTGTCCGGAACTTCTCAAATTTACCGCACTTTATTGATGGCGAGTGAGAGATAAATGTAAGAACTGTAGTGTCGTTATCTTTTTCACGAACCACATCCATCTTGGCAGAGTGAGAGACTTGTCTTGATCATTCGATGGTCGACCGCTGACGAAGCCCTTGAAGTGGGCGAATATGTTGGTGCCGTCAAATATTAACAGAAGTTTTGATAAAATTCTGATTTGGAACTTGATTGGGCAAAGTGAGAGACATGCGTCGATTATCTAATGGTCGATGCTTTCTTTTACCTACTCCTATTTTTTCAGAACTTTTCAAATTAGCCGCACTTTGTCGGTATCGAGTGAGAGATAAATATTAGAACTATAGCGTCGTTTTCTTTTTCACGAACCCATATATATCTTGGCAGAGTGAGAGACTTGTCTTGATCATTTGATGGTCGACGTTCTCTTTCCCCGCTCCTACTTTTTGGGCATGAATTCCTTCAGTTGCTCCGTATGGGCAGAATCAAAGGCTTGCTTTGAAAACACTAAAAGGCTTAAACTCTCTTCTACCTACATGTTCCTTGAGTATTGCACCAACTTCTTGTATCTAGATTCTGCGCAGGCTTGTCTCGATCATCAAATTCTCGACGTTTTCCTTTTTCCGCTCCTATTTCGGAAATTTCTTCAATTTTTTCTGTCTGGATTGTGCTCTGAGTGAGAGACTTCCATGTACTTCGATTAATCATCAACCGCTTCTATTTTTTGGAGTAAATTTATTCTCTACCGTTAATTCCTCGACGTTCTATTTTCATTTTCTTGGTTTGTGAGAAATTATTCTGTCTCGATTCAATGTACGTTTCCCTTTCCTCTTCCTGTTATTGGAGAATTTATGCTATCAGGATTCTGCTCAGAATGAATTACTAACTTTAAAAAGTTAGTTAATAATAAAATGTCGTTTTCTTTTCCCGCTCGTGTGTTTTGAGATTTCTCCCTAATTTCTAATATACGTAGACCGAGGATCGAGTTCCGCCTTAGTGTTCACGCTTTCTAATTATTCCCTGGTTCTGCACCTTTGTGTTTGTCAGGAACTCCACTTCGGACCTTGAATGACGAAGAGGGATATATAGGTTAGTTTTACGCAAAAACACAATAACAGTTCAGCGAGTCTACTCTGTCTACACTCCACAACTACCGATCTGAATTATGGCTTTCTCACTGTCCTTTATGAACATGTGTTTTACACTCTCTGACGCAAATAGACAATGCCTCAGGAAATCAAATTGACGTCAATTAAGTATCCGAATTTTTCTCAGTTTCAAGTTTTTTTTAGTCAATGGCGTTTATGGCACATATCAAAATTCATCAGTTGGAGTTTGTGTAAACTTAGCCCAATGGAAGAGATGCTTGTCTTCCTAACCATTGCTTCTTGGGTATTCATTCGATCTTCGATCAAAGAATTTGAAATTCGATGGCCATTTATCGAATCCCTGAGATTTTAAGGAAATTCATGGCGTCGCTTCTCTAAAAAATAATTGAATCTTTGTTTTGATTTTTATTTCAATTCACTTAGAGAAAGGAATAAAGCTAAATAGCAATGAAATACGAGTAGCTGAGGAATGAGCAAACAAAAGCTAAAAAGACATCTTCATTATCCTATTTTGCACTTATTGACCATCGCAAGTTAACCCTCCTATTTCTGCATGCTTACTTGCTGTGAGGCCTGTGCACTTAGTGATACCGACGAGTTTTCATGGATAGACCGATTGATCAACGGTGCGATTTATTTTGGCATCCGGTAACATTATCACATCACAGAGAGACTGCATGAACCCGAGTAATGTCATGGGCAAGTTGCGCTGAATTCTAGTACATCTGAACGTTTGCTATGAAATTGGAGCCCCTACCTTCAAGATTCTGAAGTTTTAATTGACTACCACACGACTATCTAGAACGCGAAGGAAATCATATATCGTGTATACTTTCATAGTGCTTCAGCGCAACATTTTAAAATTTTCGGCTATCATGTCAGGTGAACCGGTGCGAGCAGGTGCGGCTAGCGCACAGCCTTATTATTTACACATCTAATTGTGCAAATCAGATATTGATTGTCAGATATGAATGCCATTTATTTACGCCTAAGAGAATCTGTGCCGATCAAGATAATGTCATGTAATAAATAACATGGAGCAATGCACATAATATCAATCACTAATGTATTCGTTGTATTTGCTTCATGTGGCCAACTTAACGGTGAAAATTTGCAATTTAGCAACAATTTTCGGCTATTTCTTTTAGCAATTTGTCTACGACCCTATAATCCAATTTTACCCCAATTCACATTCATTCGAGTACACATTTTAAATAACATCAATGAAATATCGGTGTAATGTATAGAGCTGGATTAATCAATCATTTAATCAATCAAAATCTTAATCAATTAACTTTTTGAGACTTATCTTAATCATAATCACGTCATTAAAGTTTAGTTCAATCATTAATCTCAATCATAATCAATGTTTTCAAAATTTAATCAATCATTAATCATAATCAAAATCATGTTAATTAATCAGAAAATGTTTAATTAATCAGTCATCCAAACACCAGTTGGGATCAGACCGATGGCGTAGTGACAGCTAGACTACATAAGGACGTCAAGTACAGAGAGAGAGTACCATCCCTTGATGCACGGTCATGAACATGCGGTCACACCTCGTCATAGAATATCTTCACTACATTATCATCCCTCTGATCTTTTCTCTTTATGCGTAATTAAGATTATCAAAGCCTACTCAATAGACTAATATGTTTTTGTCAATTTGTAAGCTATGATGGCACTGAACAAAATCGAATAATTACAGTACCGGTAATAATACTAAATAAGTAAGCTTATTTTTTTAACAAGGAGATGCGTTTAAATAAAAGCTACTATCACTGCGCAGTAGCAAACATTTTTATCACGATTCAAATTATTAGACGCACTATAATTGTCACTGACCCGACAAAGCGTCTGAAAGCCGTAACCAGCATCATATTCAATTTACGCAGTCTTCATGATAAAGCGTCTGATCACATGAATCATAGTCCCAATTTCGAACACCTTAATCAATCATAATCATAATCAAGCCTATGACCGCCTTAATCATGATCACGTTCTTTAACACGTCAATCAATCATAATCATAATCAAATATTTGAACATTTAAATCATAATCAAAATTTTTGAATATTGGCTAATCGTTCCAGCTCTACAAGTGTAATCAAAATGATTGCTGATAATTGTTGAATTATCTTGATTGTTATAATTTATTTTTCAGGAGGAGGGATTTCAAACAGACGAGTCATTTTTCTCGGTAAGTTCAAACACGGCCGTCAAACCAGTTTATAGCAAGACAATTTTAAAGAGAAAAATCATATTTCAATGAACAATTTTCGAAGTCGTACTAAAACAATTGCAGGATCGACTGATGCCTTGCCCTTAAGTGTATACTTATGAGCACGGTGCATGCTGTCACCTAATCAGACAGAAGTCAGATATTTTTTCCAGCAACTTAGTTCTGGTAATGCTGTCACTTCTTTGAAATGCATTGGTTTTTACACTTGCTTACTCTTACTACTCGTGCATTGTATCTTCTTGTCCAGGTTTGAGGATTGGACACTGGGACTGTCTCGGTTGTCGTTGTGATGGATGCGCCTTCGCCATTCTGGTCGGTCTTGCAACAGTTGAGGGTCCAGATGCAGGAGCGGTAGATCTCTCAATTGACATTGCGTCACCATCTCTCTCTCTCTGTCCACCTCTAATCTCATTCATAACTTATGACCTCATAGCTCAAGATTCTCTTTGACCACATCCAGTCCGGTATCCGTTGCAGGTGACCAAACGAGCGCAAGCAATTTTGACGGAGGACTGATTCTACGTCATGTAGTTTGGAGGTGTGCGAACCCTTCGGTCGGGTTTACTTCGGTTTGATTGCAAAATGTTCAGGTTTTAGATTTGAGTTATGAATTGATGATTCTTAGAAATTTATAAAAATGTCTGATGTTTTGATGACTTGCTTTGTACCATAAAATAGGCTTTTTGTACAGGGCTCTAACGGCTTGTGAAAGTTCATATTTGGTAAATTTTGAAAAAAATCAAGGCTTTAGTAGTCTGAATTTCACGATTTTCAGAAAAGTTTGTGACAGTCTATGATTTTTTGGAGGAGCATAACTAAATTTCCGCAGATTGCTTGCTTTCACAATTTTTAAGCATCACGAAGTACGGCCTCCCATTGTCATAAAGATCATAAAGTTCGAGGACTCATCATAAAATCATCAAGGTTTCATGAAATGTGGCCAGATTTTACGAAGATCATATAAGAATTTGTCTGATGAAATGGGGATGGGTGGGCCAAGCGTTAGCACATCCTTTGAATCAGAACTGTGGAAGCAACTAATTCAAGTCTGGAATCACTTTCTTGAAACTGAGATCATATCCTTCGCACAAAATCTATTACTGTTTCAAGAAAGGTGTGAAGACGTGATGTTTTGCACGTCGAGCAATTCATAACAGATTTACATGTGCACTCCTCAAAATACTCGAATGCGTGAAGATGACGATTCTCTTGATGAAGCAACAGTGTATCCGCAGGATTTATGTTAAGGTTTGTTTCCTCACGTTGGCTAAGCGTCAAGCCAGCCTCACTTCGAATCTTGGATAAATGGGGAAACTTGAGGCAGTATCTTTACGAATATTTTCCATCACATACAGAATTCAAAAGCATTTTGAAGCACTCAAGCTGAAGATAACCTATGATTTATGTCGTGCATTTAGAATTGACAATTTTTTGCTGAAATTGATGGCGAAGTTTATCAAGAAGTTTATAGCAGGATTACAGAAGACATGGAAGTTTGTTGTGAACTTGGCAAAAAATGATATAGCAAAGCCTGACCATAGAAAGTCTACCACGATGTTGGAGCGAAAACAATGTATTTATTGAATAATGAATTTTGTGAAATCCAAGAACATTTGTGCTGATGTCTTCGTAGTACTTGCCAGCAACCTACAAAAGTAGCTTCCCCTTGATTTATGGTGCTGAAAGGCGCAGCCACACTTAATCCAGAAAACCGTCATGATCCGAATTCGTTATCCTCAATGTCACGTAAGTCTTAAACAATTCTGGAGCCACGGAAATCTGTTTTGAATACTAGACCCTCCCCCCTCCATTCCGCTGAACAACCTGGAACTGGATCAAAAGCAGATATCTACGATTAAGTGATAGTGTATCAATTTCACTTCAATTTTCGTATCGATTCAAAATAATGCCTTTCTTGTTACATAAACATATACGCATCAAAGTAAAAGTGATACATTTTGCATTCAGATAAAAAAGTATCAGTTATAATGCGGGTGTGTGTCATGTCCTGCGTTTATTTGTAGAGGAGGATGCTCATAACATGTACGCAACATTAATAGTCAAATATTTTTTGGCGGAAGGGGTTGTGTCTCAAAATCGGATCTGCATCGCGACTATGGATCCACAGTACGCTAACTTAATTAATGTACGTACCTTGGATAAACATTTTCTAAATTTAATTTGTATCTGTTGCATTCACTTATCTAGGAATTGCCAGCAGAGTCAACAAACAAGAGAATCGCTGACACAAGAAATGCTGATCAAAACAATCTGGATATTGCTTGGCGATACGCAAAGTCATCGGGTCCGCAGGTAAATTCCGTTGCATACTATGATACAGATCGTTTCATAAAAAATCAAATTTGGGCAAAGGTAAATTACATTTACAAAATCATTTCCAAATTCAGCAAATTATATGCGCTTCGAAAGTTTATGTTCTGAAATTGCTCCTGTAAAAAAATTGTGACAATACTCGGGGCATGGCGGTCAGTAGACTCAAAAATGCTTAAATTATTTACAATAAGTTAGACATATATATTATAGAAAGTTAGAATTGCAATCCATTTCTCTTCACTAGTTGACAGCATTTCTTGATAGACGCATGACTAGGGATCACAATTCCGGGATTTAAGCAGTTTTAGGGGCAATCGGGATGCCGGGATTGATGATGTGAAGTATTTTGTGATAATTATAGAGCAATGTGCACCGTCTTACCGTCTAGCTCGTAATGCTAGAGTAATCTTAACAGAGTTAATCAAATTTACTTACATTTCAGATCAAAATTATGACAGCTCGCATTCGAGTTTACCATCTACATATACAGTACAAATAAGAAAACCCACAACTGTGCATTATTTGACCATAAAAGTTGAATAAGATATAGCATAAGAGTGAAACCCGCCACTAAGCTTTGTCTCAATAATTATTCTTCACTATATCTAAGTCATCATCAACTACTTCAACATATAATCATGGTCTGATGAAGCCTAATCATGATCTAAAGCACATGGTCATCTAATGTCTTGTTAGTTGTTGAAGTCTTAAAAACATGCATAAAAGTGTGAATGTACTGAACTCATACACTATCATCGAATGAAAGTTCACACATTTGATAATATAATAATTTAATACCTCATTTACGAGAACAAAATATTCAGGTCTTATCTTCTTTAATTGTAGTGTATATATCATTAGCATTTTCAATCGATTCATTTTGTCGTGTTTTGTGGAAGTTATGCGCACACACGAAAAAACACTCACATCCATGGTACTATAAAGTATGAAGTAATATATATTATCGATTAATTATCCTGAGCGACAACTTGTTATCAATTTACCTGTACCTTGTACATGTATCTCATATTTTCTGGATAAGCGATGCATTTAAATTGCATCATTGCCAGTTTTAAACTGTGAATCCATGCAATGTGATCAATTAGATTATGTTTTCATGTTAGTACAATACAAATATATCGACATAGTGAACAAGTAATCAGTTCCTTCACGCACATGTGCTTCATCCAGAACACCGGTATACATGACATGTGGTTTACAATGCAATAATACAGTGAACACCTAGAAATTTTGGATCCCGGGATTGACCCCTTAATCCCGGTCGGGAACCCGGGATCAGAAATAGTCCGGGATTTGTGATGCCTTTGCATGACTCACCACTTGCACGCATTAAATCGGGGCTGCTATTGTCTAGATAGATACATGAACAATGTGAAAGTTCACAGCGAATGTGTTACTGGAATGGCATCTAATTAATTCATTCGTTTTGTATGTCAGTAATGATAAGAAGTAGGGACTTTTGAAGTGAAGGCTTGCTATTTGGGCTTTTCAAGGTGTCAAGCTGAGGTTTTAATCCAAAGTGGCCGGTTAGGTGGAACTGGGAACAACGACAAGGCTTTTAGCTGCCTAATGGGAGGTCTTCCGGCCGACAGAAACTGATTTCTCGCAAGTCAAATCGGTAGATCACCAATGTGGCCAACAGTTATCCCTTCACCTCATCTAAGGACGTTTCAGGACATCTGTTTGGAGACGACTTCAGAACCTTAGCTGCTGGAGTCATAAGAGACCGTCGAAGCTAAATCAGTGCGACAAAAAGCTGAGATTACATTGGTCAGTGAAGCGTTGTGTTGTTTGCTCGGACGAAGTAGTCGTTCGATCAAAATTTAAAGATGGACAACTGTGCCTTAGACTGAAGTTTGGACCAGAAATTCCTGATTCTCGAACATGTTTCTCCTTAAGCACTCAGTCGGCGAGTTCGTATATAGGGTGGTTCTATCGACGATTCGAATCGATCGAAATCGTAGGTAAGACAGGAATGGAATCAAATTGATCAACAGGTAATCAGAGATTTGATTTGTAGTATTTCAGAGACCATTTGAAAAATAATTTAACTAAAGGGAAACAAATCTGCCTAGTAAAGAGCACACCATCAGTCACTAGGCCCTTACTTGATAAAAATATAAAACAAAAAACATTTTATGTGATCTATAGGAAACAAATTCTGTTAACTACAGTCACGAAAACTGTTATCACCGTAACATTGTTGCTTTAACTTCCAACTATTTATTAAACGAACTGTGTGACAATTTATTTTCTTCAGCTTCTTGTACTATGCTCACTATTATTATGGTTTGGAGCATGACGAAGACGGTCAGGTCCTAAATATCTTATGATTCAATCAAAAGCGTTTTTACTTGATTATTATTGAGTTTTATTCTTCTTTACTCTTTGAAAATCACGTAAACTTTCTTTTTTTCTATTCTTTTTTTTGCGAAAAACGCCTCAAAATAGGTATACAATTCTTTTACTTTACTTCTTACTTCCTCGTTTTGCGTCTCTTCTTCCCGGTTCCGGGGCTGGACGTAGATGCGATGACCCGCTTCCATCTCGGACGATCTAGAGTAATGTCTTCCGACACCTCCAGAGACCCCAGATCTTCATGGATACAGGTTTGCCAAGTCTTCTTAGGTCTACCAGGTAGACCGCAACCATCGACTGACAAGTTGTAGACTTCATTGATGACGTCACCATTGGCTCTTCTTACGTGGCCAAACCAGCGCAGACGTCTTTGCCGCAGGCGGACTGGAAGTTCGGGCAAACCACAGTGTCTCGCTACTTCTTCGCTTGTAACTTTGTCTTTCAACCTGACCTTTGACATATACCTCAGCATTCGTCTGTCAGTACTTCTCAGAAGTTCAACCAGCCTTAGGCTGAGGGGCCACGTTTCTGCGCCGTAGATGAGAACTGATCTTACACACATCTCATACACATGCGCTCTACACTTCAATGGGATGCCTTTGTTGGTAAGAAGACTAGCCAATTCTCTCCATTTTGTCCATGAAGCCGCGATGCGAGTCCGAACCGCTCCTTCTGCGCTTGCCTCTGAGTCCACGACATCTCCGAGGTAACAAAAATCTTGGACCGCTTGTAGGACGATCCCATTCACATTAAGTGAATCATCCTCAGGCGAGTTGGGAACATCCGCGCACTTCGGACATCGGAAGCCTGTTACTCCTTGAAATGATCGCAATCGGGCGCACTTTTTGTGACACCACAATTTGCAGGAAACACAAAAGATCGAGTTTGCTCCGACTCCCCTGCCACAACAACTGCACGGCCACTTTCCAGACTTGGTGCGTTCTTTGCTCTTCCCAGTTACCATGACCTTGGACTTCGCCCCGTTGATCTTCAAACCACGCCGCTCTAAACCATCCTTCTACCTTGAAAACATATCAATGGCTTCTTGCTTGGAGGCAGCTGTTAAAACCAGATCATCGGCGTACAGCAACTCCCATGGGCCGGATCCTCGACAATCTTTGGACGCTTCCTCCATCACTGTAATGAACAGCAAGGGGCTAAGCGCTGACCCTTGGTGTACTCCCATGCCGACGTCCAGTTCCTCCGACAGACCAAACTTTGTCACGATTTGCGTTCTTGAACTCCGATACATGGACAATACAACCGAAACCAATCTCTCAGGAACTCCTTGTCTGCGCAATGCCCATTCGATGATTTCTCTAGGGACTCTGTCGAAAACCTTTTCGAGATCGACGAACACATGGTAGAGCTTCTTCTTCTTTTGGCTGTACTTTTCTTGCAACTGACGAAGGATGAAGACAGCATCAGTTGTAGATTTCCCTCTTCGGAAACCAAACTGCCGGCAATCAATGCTAATTAGTTTCCTCAACCTCCTCTCTATGACCTCAAACAGCTTCATACCATGTTCCAGCAGGCGAATCCCTCTGTAATTGCCGCATTACAGAGAATCACCTCTCCCCTTGTAAATGTACAAGTAAAAGAATTGTATACCTATTTTGAGGCGTTTTTCGCAAAAAAAGAATAGAAAAAAGTAAAATAAAAGGTATGGCCAAGCTTCTAAGACAGACGTAAACATTCCTCTATGCATCTCCTTTCAACTTTTTGTTGTAGAGAAAACAATCTCAGGTAGCAGTAATTCAAACAACTAAGTTCCATTTTTCGACAAGAATGAAATTTTTCCTACAACTTAAGTTTGCACAAACTTTTTCTACCCGTACTACATTGTTGCCTGTTGTGGAAAGATTTTTTGCTCTTTATGGTGTCGTTATGTTGTGGGAGGAATCACTGTCAATTCTTCGACGAGTGATTGAATATTTGATTCTCACTCTCAATTACTTGATGCAGTTTAGTTTCTAGCCTACAACGACTGTCTTGTGTGTGATGAATTGTTTGATGTATTGTGCCAATCTCGATTGTTGCAGTCGAATATTATCGGAGATAAGTAAAAGCATGGTTACAAATTCTACGAACAGATGTGCGAATTCCCAAAACTCCGAACTGTGATAGAGTTGTCCTTTCAACAAGTGTGAAGAAATTTTTTCTTTGAAGTAAAGTACATCAGACAGCATCTTCCACGTTTTGACTTATTGATTTTAAAAACTGATCAGGGGCATATTTCGTTGATGTTGCAGTCTTACATTCACAATCCTTTGTGAATTTTTGGATTTTGTGTCTTCCTGTAGCTGACATAAAATGTGGTACTGCACATTTTCATCCAAAACTGCATGATGATAGTTTTATGAGTAGCAATTTACAATCAAAAGACACTGCACATTGCAAAGGCTTCCGTGTTGTTCAGCACTTAAAATCTATAAAAATGAATTCAGAAGGATTTGGCCCAAAGTTTGAGATTAATAGAATATGATTGCCTTACAAAAGCAACTTTGAAAGCAACAACGATATCCAGTTAAGCTGAGTGATATAGCGACCAGAGAAACAGAGACAATATGCCGATGTTTTTATGTAATGTTAATCATCTTTGGTTTGGTGGTGAAAACTACTATTAAAATTTATTGTGTACATGTAGTTGATTAGTTTATGAATATCATTTCTGCCAATGGCAGATCGTTGTAAGTAGGCAGACAAATATCACTAATTAGTTTAAAAATGGGGTGTCTGAGTTTTCGGAAATGGCGTCTTGACGGAAGCTCACCCATGTGCGACCGAGAAAAGTAAAAAACTCCAAACCCCAAGTGGAGCATTGTGACGTTAAAGCTTCATTCCCAAATGAAATTTGTATGCGCCTATTTAGCGTGCGATGCATGTTGGTAATCGATATTGGACGTTTTAAACTTTCGGAGCACCTAATATTATCGACACTGCAGATCAATGCATGTCGGTGTAAAAGCAGCATGTGGAGCTTGCTAAAATTTTGATAGGCAACTTGTCACAAGACTTGCATTCAATTAGCGCCTGCATCCTTAGAAAGAACTTTTTACATGCCTACAGTACTTGTGATGATACAACAGCTTCATGACACTATATCGAAAGGTGCGAGTATACACAAAATTTCACCAAAAAGCATCCTTGAATTACAGAATAGTAGGCCTGCATACAGTAACTCATTCGAATTATATTGCATTTTTGAAAATAACGAGCATAAGGGTTTCCCACACTGAGTTTATAGGTTGTAGTGCATTTTCTTTTTCTGAATTGGTGCAGATTTGTTATAGATCATCACAATAATAGGATTGAAATATTCCATAGTGCGGACTTGATAATGAAATATATATTATGTATTATATCAACAAGTGAAAATAATGTTAATTGTCTTAAATTGAAAATTATTCTTTATATCATGATTTTGACTGCAATTCAGCTTGAAATTCTTGTTTTAATCATTGTCAATAACAAACGTCGCATTTTTGTTCCAGTGCATCAGGTATCCTGTGAAATTAAGAGCAACTTTACGTCGTTGCTTTAAGAACACAATCCAATCACATTGACGATTGTGACATTATCGATATTATTTGTATTTTCAGGGTTCGATTCAATCAACTAAAGCGTACTCGGGTCACCGATTCGATCTATCTCAAACACTTATTACCCGCAACTACGTAACTAGTCATTTATTTCAACAGATACATGAGGATTTATCAATAATTGACAGGTATGTGTAATTCCTTATTCATTTTCATATTCGAAAGTGCTTCTTTTTCCAGACGTAATTGAGTTATTCTCCATAAAAAAATTGGCTTAATATACATCAACGTTTTGGTGTTCACAATAAATCGCAACTACAGTGCAAGCTCTATGCAGTTGCGTTTTAGCAATTAATGTCTTAGTTAATCGATTGTGTATTGTGTTTATGAATCTACAACATCATCTCAGTTTTTTACAATTTAGTTTCTGAAAATATAGGCGTTGAAAGACTAGGTTTTCACAAAAGAAACTCAATGGCTATGATTTTCACAGAAATAACGTGGTAATTTTTGTGGAAATCATAATCAAGTTTAATGTTCATTTGAGTTTCCGCCATCTGTCAAATTGACCCAATTTATGTTAAATGAGTAATTTTCACTATATATGAGAATTAATATGTACTAGTTCATGCTATATGCTGTGTACGAGTGCTATATGTATGTTTCCAGGCCCTGTATTTCCTGGAAAACCTAACATCCCGTGGACATATCACTCAGACTGCTCATCTAAGAAGATAGAAAATTTGTTTCAGAGGATGTTCAGTGAAACTATCATCGAT
Source organism: Prostheceraeus crozeri (assembly GCA_907163375.1). NCBI lineage: Eukaryota > Metazoa > Platyhelminthes > Polycladida > Euryleptidae > Prostheceraeus > Prostheceraeus crozeri. The sequence continues at coordinate 870,694 of CAJQUW010004613.1, read as the reverse complement.
CCTAAATTAATATACTTACCCAACAAACTGACTAATGTGCACATTTGGTCTCGCTCCCTTCTTCAAATCAATTCTTATTTGTAAAGAGACACTGCAAGCTCCCTAATTTCCCGTTGAAATTTTTTCTCATGGTAGGGTAAGCAATTGGAACAGCTCAGCAAAGATTAACAATGCAGTCCACCCGAGTCCACCAGACTCGTCTTGGCAACCTGTGCTGACGTATGGTTCCGATGAACGTTGTGCATGTATACTTGTGACCAGGAAAACGAAATCTCAGATCTCGCTCGAAAATCTCAAATTTCGTTACACTCGTTTCGTCTCGATGATTTCACTCAGCTGCTGATGATCAATGCATGCACACCCTGCTTAGAATGTCATCAGCGACTGTACCGTCATGGCGGCGATGAAGAAAATTAAATGACAACAGCTTCATTTTTGAGAAAGCTTCGTAAATGTAATTAGTCAGGAGATAGATTGCGGACCGAAACATTTACAACTAGGGAGTCAAGCGGTTAATTATAAATTAACCGGTTAACCGACGAGAAATTAACCGGTTAACCGATGTAATACTAGTAATAGATGTTTTTCAATTCCATGTGACTATACAAGGCTTATATAGTCGCACTGAGTATAGTGTATGAGTATATGCATGTTTGCCTGTTATACCAGTTGAGTAAGCTCGCTTACTTTATGGACATAAACATTTTCTACTGATTGCTTGTAGGTCTACTTCCTTAATATTTTATTTTCAAGAATACTGTTATGTTTTAGTATACCCTCGTGAATATTTGAGTTTATTCCGTCTGGCTAACTTGAACCTAAAATCAATTTCACGGAATGTGCCTAATTCCATGTTAATTATTCAAAATAATAAATTATAAAATCTAAATCCACTAATGATAATAATAATGTATATTTTACCATAAAATCTGTACAAAACATTCAATGTGAGGTACCAGTATGGTAATTCACAACTTATATAGGATATGGCCAGATAATATAAAAACAACGGCTACACAAAGCTATCTTTAGGTTACTAATATATTTATGTTATTATTGATGCATCAATATTAATATGTTGAATTCCTTGTAGATGGTCATGTGTAGAAGACTGATATCAATTAGAATTACTTTTTCCTAATACAAGATCACTTGATATTCCTCTACTTTTAAATTACTTATAATGAGCCAAGACTTATCACAATTGATGTGGTTAGGTAACACATCACAAGTAACAATATACCCGGTAGGCTATATCATTATTCTCTATTGCTAATCAAAACATCAATCTTATCTGGAATTAAAAACTTCCTTGTTATCATAATGGAATGGATCTTGGATTATCAGATATCAACTATTGTAGCAACAAAATATACGTATAAGATTATTTTATCAAAACAAATTGTCTGGGAAAACGAAGAAATCAGTTAGAGTTATTGTGATGCAGAAAAACGATGGCTTCTGCTGTTTCGAGTCTCAAGTTCATCCGTTTTTCATTGTAAATATTTCCCATTAAGCTAAAAAGGCGCTCAGAGCTTGCTGAAGTTGCTGGTATTTGTAGGTATAATTTAGCAAGCTTTGCTATTCTTGGGAAACGATTTTCATTTGTCTTCCACCAGCATAACGGGTCTAAATCAGGACTGGTAGATGGATCTAAATCGTAAAGAGCAAACTCCTGTTCCAATGAGCGGCTTGAGTTTTTTTGGATCCAGATGAACTCAAAAGCATAGTTAGTTTGCTTAACTTCTTTGGCGAATCATTTCCCGGATCCACCATTTGTGGCTCGCAACTTCCACTCATGTTTTGGCGAACCTTCTCCAAAAGTATCTGCATCAAGGACTGCTTTGCAGACGAGTCAAGAAAACCTAAATCCTTGAATCTAGGGTCTAAATACGATGCACACACATGGATGCTTAGTGTAGATAAGAATTCCAAATCAAGCATAGAGAACCTGAATTGAAGGTTTGCAATCAGTGCCGAACGTAGTTTCTCACCTTCTTGAGTTGTAACCTTCATATCTTTTAATTGTTTGACAACTGAAAAAAGAATTGGATAAACTGCGGAAACTGTCACGTACTTGTCGCCCTCCCAAACGTCCGTAACAAGTTTGAGTAAGCAACATCAATAGATCACCAATGATGCTTTCCTCCATACTATCAAAGGTAAAATCTTGTTTATCAGATATTTTCACTATCCCAGGAACTTTCGTCGTGGTTATGAATGCTAGATATAAATCCATGAAAGATCGCAGCATCGTGTAAATACTATTCCATCTCGTTTCCACGGACAGTTGGAGTTCACATTCCTTCTGTTCAGGTAAGAAGGAATCGCGCAATTTTCTAAACTCCTTCAGGAACATTTCGTTACTACTCACTTTTCCAATTACACAGTGCACTTTTTTCACAATTTTTTCGGCAGCCGTGGCTTCAGCAATACCGTCTTTTACACCCAATGATAAAAGGTGTGCGAAGCAGCCAACGTTATATTCGATGCGTTCTGTACGTCGCAATGCAGCTTTCATGTTTGCAGCATTATCATGGGTAGCACAAAATGCTTGTATATCAGCCTTCTCTAACTCACCATCAAGTATTTCTGCCAAATGTATGGCAGTATGTCTTCCTGTAATGTTTGGAGATGATAAGTTGTACAGTAGAATATTCCATGAGTCGTCAATATAATGCACCATCACAGAAAGGAAACCAACCATTTGCGAGTTTGTCCAAGCATCACAAGTTATTGCTGGCTTTCGATCGAAACTCTTCAAACGCTCCATCAGATTCTGCTTATCTTTTTCAAACTTCTGAAGCAGATGAGATCGGATTGTCGTGACAGTAGGAACCTGGTAGTTCGGTTCACAGTAAGATAGAAGCTTTTCCATTCCCTCGCCCTCTCCAAATGACAGCGGCAATAAGTCCAATGTAACACAGTCAACAAGTAAAGATGTTAAGGTACAGGCTCGAGCGCTGGAGCAAGGACGTGCGTTCAAGGATGTAACATACGACGACATGTTGCCGGCCTCTTTTGGCATGACTTTGCGGCCTGAAGCGTCACGTTTAACAGATGCAGGCGTGGATGGAAGCTTATCGGATAGGAGATGCACTTTCTCGAGATGATATACTAACGTACCATTACCACCTTTGAATGAAAATTCCTTTTTGCAAAGAATGCATTCAACTTTTGCTGTAGTGTCACATTTCTTAAAATGTTTCCATATCCAACTGGAGCCAGGCATCTTTGGATCTCTCGGCGGATGGAAAGGAAAAATGGCCACAGCTACTGTTGTTCTGTTGATGCAGCGATTGAAGTAATGTTGGTCTTGTTTTGCCAATAGGCGATCAGTAAAATTTTCGTCGCTATGGGAACACTTATCTGTGACGAATGCGCTGCGCTAACTGGATACATAAACACTTGTATGAGCTGTATGTACTATGCAACGCATGTGATCTTGGTTAGATACCGCATTGACCATAGAAATGGATTGTTAGTGTCTCACGTGCCTAGAGTGCTCGCGTGTGGCACGTGTCCCACGGGTGCGACACTTACAATCCATTTCTGTGGAACTGGCACAGACAGTCTATCGTAGCCAAGCGTAGAAGGGGAAATTCTATTCTGACTGAAACACTAACACGTCATAACGAACTCGTCCAAAGTCGTAGAATCAAGCAAGATGGTGAAGGTTAACGAAATGCCTCACTCCATTTCCAGGAAATTATTATTTGGCAATAGCCTACATCAGCAATGAGATATTATCGAAATTGGAAAATGAAAACTAAAGCAATGTAGTTGCAATGTATCAGAAAAGTTGGGAAAGCGTCGGTTAACCGATTAATTATTTTTTAACCGGTTAAATTTAATTAACCGGTTAACCGCTTGACTCCCTATTTACAACTTACATATTCAGGGTGTTGATGCATTCCATATTTTTACTTTCGAAGGTGGCCATAAGCTGCTCAATTAAATTTTAACCGTTTTTCATATTTCTGCATGCTTAATACATAATTTGATAGCGCTACGTCATGTCAGTGTTGTCTGGACGAATTCACGCCAGGGGCAAGGGGCGAAGAATGTTAGCTCAGGACATTCGTCGAAATAAATTGTGAAGACATAGAAACTCTAAACCATCAAAGTCCATCACCCAATCTTATTTATGGACTTGAACTTCCATCGGTTGCTTCTATCCTTTCGGTTTCCTCCCATCACTATCGGAAAGCTTCCATAATTTTGATCATGTAGAAGGCCGAGTTTTGTTGTTTCTATATACATGTATGACTACCGACAACCAAATCGAAGCAACCTGTATGCATTTGGGGAAGTTCATCCAGACTTGCCTCCTTCCCATGGTCAGACATCCTTTGAGCGGGACTTTTGAGGGAATGAGCACGTCTCAGACTTCACCAGTAAATCAGTTAATGCTCACTACTCTTAATTGACCACCTCAGCGTCGTTGGAAGACTTAGAGATGCTACTACTATCCCAAAAATTGAAGGAATTAAAACAAAGAATGAATCTATCTTCCATACTTGGAAGACTAGCGAATATGGAGTGTGTTTTGTCGTTACACAACTTTTTTTGGCTTTTGCTGTTGTCAGTTAAATTGTCTCAGCATGTGCGTACTTAGTTCCAAATCCTCACGAACGAACTTGTATTTTTGTGTGACGGTTGCCAGCTGATATTTACAGTGCACATTGCTTACGGTTTTCCGAAAAAGCAAGAATTTTGATTAATAATTTATCTCTCCATTCAACTATTTATTCAACTCTTCTTCAAAAATTGCATTTTCATACCAATCCTCAACTGTCAAGGTTTCACCAAAATCAGTACCGAATTTGACTTTCCCTTGGAAATGTTACGATACTAATTTACAATGTAATTACGAAATCATTACATGTGGAATGAAGTAATTGATGATAGTGGTTATAGATTTCGTAATGAGGATGAAAGTACAGGTGCCAATAGACCTATTCAATATGACTCGGATTTCATATAAAGTTACATAACATTGTCCATTAAAATAATTTAACCTTCACCCCTCTGTACACACGATGCAAATAGTATGATATGATGATCATGCATTATTATTATTATCATAGCCGCATTATCATAGTTATTATACACTTCATTATGCAATTATGACACTTGCAACGCACGGGATGTTTGTTGAGGCCATTGGTAGATAGAAATACCGGAATTGCTCTCCCACAAATTATATTGCCGAAATGGTTTAAGAAAAGCAAACAAATAACAAAGAACCACATGCTCAAAAAACACACATGCTCATCACACCTAAGTCCCATGAATATGCATCTGACAGGAGACGTTGGTCACTTTTTTATCGCTTTATCGTAGACCATGTTATTTCACCAATAGAATCTGTTGGAGGGCAATTCTAGCATTTTTCTGTTGTAATATCTTTCACCTTCACAAGTTAATATTTGAACAGTAATTTGGCCCACAACGGAGATGATCATTACGCTACATGCAAGTACGAGATGTGCTAATGACAACGCTATATAGGCCTACTCAAAATTCAATTTCATTCACTAAATTGCCGCATTTTACTGTGTGTAGCAAATGATATCATGATAAAAATTAGAAATCCTCATTACCATCATGAAACGCGGAAGTAACTGCAGCACTGGCTCGAAGCAGTTTCTCCATTGCAGGAGCTTCCTGTATGTGTCTTTGTCCGGTTTGGTTCAGTGATGCCGAACTAAATTTGCGATCAACAGCCGCATTATGCCGTGGGACAGCTTGTAATATTTCGCATTGCATCAGCAAGCTGCCTTGTTGCGTCCTTTCGTGTGGCGAGTGTATCTCGGACGCATCGCTATTCGCCAGTAGTTCCGGGTTAATAAGTTTTGTATCCGCGCTAATTAAGATTTTTACAACATAATGTAAAATTCGACGATATTGCAAAATGTGACCTGTTTCAAGAGGTTATTTTCACACGGGGTACTTAAACCACATGCCACCCTCGATAGTGTGGAAAATTGACTTGAAGTGTTGTAAATTTTGACACAATCTCATGACTATGAGGAATTTGTAGCTGCAGGTGAGTCGGCAACTCTTTGACTACATGAGACATCATGGGTCTCTCATTTCATCTGCGCATAAACTGCTCATGTATAATCTTCTGCATGTGTTTTAGAAAATTTAGATTGCCTTAATTTGTTTTTATTAAATTTCATTCATGTATATTATTTTTTTAGCAAAATCATCACTTATGACAAAAGTTATGTAAATAAGTGTCAGTGCATCTTAGCAACCAAGCAATTCACGGACTCTCACATCGAAGTCGTGTGCTGAATTGTGCTGGCTAGAATTCGTCAGTACACAAGCATAAAATCGCAATAAATGTACAGTACACCAATTATGAGAAAAAAGAAAACCACGTATGGCCGACATGTTTCATTTACTCTTCAGTAAACATCATCAGGGCAGAAATTTTAAAGCTATGTACAATCGAATTGAAATACTAAAATGACAGCAAGATAAAAATCAATAGATACATCAAGAGCAGTGATTGGCTGCCTATGTAGCAAAGATTCGTAATGCGATCGAGGTTGCATGTTCATTCAATATCGTCTGTTTGTTCGCTTTGATGGCCAAAGTTTCAGCAATTTTAGTATAGACAGTGCGACACAAAATTGAAAAATTAGCAGATGAAGCGGCGTGCACATGCTTAGTGATTTCAGTAAGGGTCGGACTACCGCTGATATGTTCACGAATGCGAGTGGACAAGTGCCTCCGAGTCTCGCCAATGTAACAGCAACTGCGCTGCTCACATTGAAATTTATAGATAATGTTAGAGGAGAGACCCCTTGGCACCTTGTCCTTATTCGGGAAAATATCGCTAGTCTTCATGGTTTTATAAACAGGCAAGAGACGATATACGGTGGGGAGAATGTTGTTTATAGCTCGAACAGATTTAATAGTTTGATCCTCTTTGGATTTCAGATAAGGCAATTTCAAGAGAACGTAATTACGCTCAGGTTTGTCACTACGAGGATTCAAAACTTTGTTCTCAATTTCATTTTTGATTTTAGCAATGAAATGGTCATTGTAACCATTTTGTCTAAATATACTTTTGATTTGGATAAAAGATTTTTCAAAGTTCTCAGTCGTAGAATTCAGTTTTTTAGCTCTAAAAATCAACGATCTGATCGCAGATTTTTTGTAATTGTTCGGCGCATGGGCTTGGTTAGGAATATAACGACCGGTGTTCGTAGACTTCAACTTCCACTGAAATTCAACGATAGCGTTTGAATTATCGACAGAAACATCAAGAAAATCAAGCTTGTTATTTTTCTGAACTTCGAGTGTAAACTGTATATTTTCATGAACTGAATTTAAGGCGTTGAGAAATTTGGACGCATCATCTTCATTATTAACTACGGCAAAAATATCATCCACATAACGTTTATAATACTTAGGAAAGTAGGTCAAACGACTTTCAATGATGTTCATGGCGAAGGATGCAAGAGTTGGGCCAAGACACGAACCCATCGCGACGCCATCAATTTGAGTATACAAATTACCGTTAAATTGAAACAGCATATTTTTACATGCCAAATTTAGGAGACACACCAGCGTATCTTTATCAACCTCAAAATTTTCAAAATCTATAAGGTTGCAGATGTGATCTATAGTGTCTTGTAAGGGAACGTTCGAAAACAGACTAATGACGTCATAAGAAACCATACAGTCATTCTCAAAATTTCTCGACTTGATCGATTCAACAAATTGGAAAGAATCTTTCAATTCAAGATCTCTGGGAATGTGTATAAGCATGCCAAATGCTTATACGACGAATTTGAGCAAATGTCTGAATGAGTTGTTGAAGCCTCACATTCCCAGAGATCTTGAATTGAAAGATTCTTTCCAATTTGTTGAATCGATCAAGTCGAGAAATTTTGAGAATGACTGTATGGTTTCTTATGACGTCATTAGTCTGTTTTCGAACGTTCCCTTACAAGACACTATAGATCACATCTGCAACCTTATAGATTTTGAAAATTTTGAGGTTGATAAAGATACGCTGGTGTGTCTCCTAAATTTGGCATGTAAAAATATGCTGTTTCAATTTAACGGTAATTTGTATACTCAAATTGATGGCGTCGCGATGGGTTCGTGTCTTGGCCCAACTCTTGCATCCTTCGCCATGAACATCATTGAAAGTCGTTTGACCTACTTTCCTAAGTATTATAAACGTTATGTGGATGATATTTTTGCCGTAGTTAATAATGAAGATGATGCGTCCAAATTTCTCAACGCCTTAAATTCAGTTCATGAAAATATACAGTTTACACTCGAAGTTCAGAAAAATAACAAGCTTGATTTTCTTGATGTTTCTGTCGATAATTCAAACGCTATCGTTGAATTTCAGTGGAAGTTGAAGTCTACGAACACCGGTCGTTATATTTCTAACCCTTATATTCCTTGATGTATCTATTGATTTTTATCTTGCTGTCATTTTAGTATTTCAATTCGATTGTACATAGCTTTAAAATTTCTGCCCTGATGATGTTTACTGAAGAGTAAATGAAACATGTCGGCCATACGTGGTTTTCTTTTTTCTCATAATTGGTGCAGTTGAATTATGAAATCACTGGGATCAATCGCTTACCAAAATGTACAGTAGTCGGCAAAAAATCGTTTTTTGTATATTGTGTTTCTTAAAGTGTTTACATGCAATTTCGTAACAATCTTGTTGTGTGATCCATTATGTCATCTCCAATTACAGCTTTTGCCGGATTTCCGACATCGCCACCTTCCCCTAAGTGGTGATGAAAGGGAGTTGAAAGGAGCAAAAAGAATTTTCTTCTTGTGATTTCCTATTAAACCTAGGAATTATAACCTCTACTTTTGCATCGATAAGCCTACACTGTCCCCCTTTAGCTCCAGCCTCCGCCCCTTAGTTCCATCCGACGCCCTCTTAGCTCCAACCTGCGCCCCCTTTGCTGCAGCCGATGTCCCCTTAGCTTCCACTGGCGCCCTTTTTGCTCCTACCAGTGCCCCTTTAGCTCCAGCCGGAGCGCACTTATCTTCAATTAAAATCACGCTATTCGGAAGGAACACAAAGCAGCCGATCGGTTCTTGCAAGACTAACTTTCGTCACAGTTACTGCTCATCAAGCTAGACCGTGGTGTCCGACTCAGCATAGTCAGCCGCACATGGTTGACTACCGTTACATCACAAATTCACAATAATGCAAAGGGAGAAAGTTAACATCTGTGCGTCTATTCACGATAACTTTGTTTGTTCCTCAGCCCTATTGTGATGCAATTGTGGTTAACTATATCACACACAACAAGCTAAGGGAGAAAGTTAAGATCAGTGCGCCCATTCACGATTACTTAGTTTGTTCCTCTGCCCTAGTGTGATGCAATTGTGGTTATCTGCATCACAACATGCAAGGGGAGAAAGTTAGCATCAGTTTGTCCATTCACAATGACTTCGTCATTCTGTCCTATTGTGATGTCGTTAACCATGCGCACGTTTAAGCAGCGCTATCATGCTGAGGTGGACAGAGCAATCACGAACTTGATGAGAAGCAGGTGTTACGGAAATAGACTTTGAGCATGGAAGACGTTGGAGTAGGGTTTCGCCATCATCAAGTAAGCGAGTCAAGCAGGCAGGGAACGAAGAAAAGGATATCAGACATCAGGTTTGGATTAGCGCATCATAACATGGACAGTGATGTTATCTCATTGAACTTTTTTGAATAACAGTTTTGCTGATCTCATATCAAGTTCATGCTTAAAACCAATTCGGAAGTACCATTCAACAGGCAAAACGATAATATTGTGACATTTCGTAATGCAGTTCGAGTGGAGAAATTAAACTTATCACTCTTTCAGTATTTGCAGAACATTGACTTTTAAAATGGCCGCCAACAGGAGGTGATTCTATATGGTTGCAAAAAACGGGTCTCTCCTCCAAAGTTTTATTGACCACAAATAATAACAGATTGGTAAAAATATGTACATTGTACAATCCCTACGCGCTTCGAGCTTCGCTCTTCGTTTTCCTGCAGGGTGAAAATTCGCTAAAAAACTCATTGTTGGTTTTTAGCATTGACTTTACTTGTAAGGACATCCCTAATCGTACACACCAACATAATGATTTGATTATAATTCTAATCGCACTGCAATCATATGAAGCAGTCTACGTTATCGTTAATTTTTCGTCTCATTTTCAGCACTCACGAACTCTTTGAAAGTGTTCTGGGACGTATTCAGACAATAGTGAATGATGGAACTTCGACGCCACTTCGTATCGTTCTTCCGTCTGTTGCATCTCCTTTATGGGGATCTCCCTCGGTTCACCATGTCTCCAGTCTTCGCCCAGATCTATCGCGGTTTCTTCTAAGACTGAAAGCCATTGTACGCGGTAGTGCTTCCGCGACTGCTTTGGTAACGGTTCCTCACCATGTTTTGGAGGATGTGAGTATTGGTGGCTGAGATTTCTGTTGCCTGGTATAAGTTGAAACGTAATATTTTTCTACTATTATTTCTTCCTGTTCTAAGAACACCACTTTCAATGAAGATACAATATTTAATCGAATATCGTATATAAGTATTTGATCAGCGCATCCCAAATAATGTTCACAACAAAATATTCCACCCTTTAGAAATCTCCTATTAAGGCAGAAATCTGCTCAGGTCTACCAATAATTACTAATACTCCCGCACCACTGAAACAAATAAGACATCAATTCTGTTTTGATATTGGTATGTGAAACTAGGTTAGGCATGGATGTGGCCATCGGCTTAATAGTCGCAACCGGAAAGAAGAAAATTTAAGCATCAATATGTGGAAAGAAAGTCAATCAAATATTTTTTGGCCCCTTTTGAGTTGCCAGCTTGAAAATTCGCAAAGCAATTTAGCATTGACAATTCGAAAAGGCTCCACAAAACCACAAAAACTTGCGCACTCCAGGAACTTTTTATTAAAGGTTTTTCAAGTCGGAGTCGGTCAGAGTCCAATCACTTTTTATAAACTTGCATTTCCAACTTTCAAAACTTATTAGAAATAAGTTATCCTCGTATAATGTGTGATAATAAGTGCAACCAAATTGATGAAATTGATATTCCAAATTCTTTTGTTTTGCTGCTTAATAATGCATAGATGCTCTTTCAAATACTGTAAAGCACGTGCTAGCAATATATATATTTGTATAATGGTATCTGAAATTTATGTCCTTCAACTACTATCTGTAATATAGTGAACGTCAATACTCTGATTAATCCTAGCTCGATTCATTGAATCATTTTCAAGTTGCTGTAATCAAGTTCTTTCTCGTTTAGAGTCATAATCCTACGACAACTCAATACAATTATGTTAAGATTGTTGCTGTTTTTGCATTCATTTAGATTAGTTTAATTATGTTACATATGTAGCAAGCACTAAACGTCATCAGATAAATTGTACTTGTGTGGGATTCAAGAAACGTGTGAACGTAGATTCTTTCGTTTTATTAGTCTACATCCCTTCAGATTATGCCTGCAAAAATGAAGCTTGCAGACAAAACTGGTAATGTTTTACCTCGAGAGAATCACTAGAGCCTTAAATGAAAAAATCGTCTAAAGTGTGTTAGTGTTAGCATTTAATCCCCTTTTCTAGTTGACAAGGTTGCATCAAGTTGGCAGTTCGAAAAAGGCCTTTTCAAAAAGTCATGTTTCCCATGATGAAAACTCATACATATCTATTGTTTTTGTGCTATGTGCATCATTATAGTTACAATTTTTAATGAAGAAATACTGTTACTCGTACATCTACTCGACTTATTTATATTTTTGCTGGCAAGAGAGAAAATCATGTTTATTGGTAAAAGATTCGTAGCGTCTTTTGCAAATAATGCCATTGTTTATATCAAGTTTTAGCAGTGGGATTCAATCTCCGCCACAGTTTGATGAATGATCTTTCTTTGCTATTTCACAGAGATTAAGAAAGGAGAAAGGAAGCAGAAAAAATTAGCTCAAATAATATTCGACAATGAAAAGTCGAAAGGGTGTGTGTGCAATTTCAGCGTTCATCTGCAGCAAGAATGGATTTATTAATTAATGCTCAGGTGAACGGTAGTCCTGTCCAGAAACTTGTAGCACAGAATTTTCATTGATTTATGGCTGGCTATCAGTCTTTACAATATAAAGTGTCAAAGTTAAGTAGAGCAGTAATTATTTTCTAAACCTTCGTTTCACATATTGTAAGCACATGCGACCTTTCTTTCCTTTAATTTCTCTTCATTATTCAAGAAGATGCAGTTGCGCCCTTCTGCAGTAGCACAAACGCATCCTGTAATTTGGTTAGCCAGCATCTCCTTTTATGCGATGATAAAAGGGCTCGTAGGGGAGACTGCATATCAATCTGCTTAATTTTACGCTAGACCCTCTCAATGGAAGCAGAATTCCTTGGTACTGCGACTTTCATCTATGTTGAAATTATGCTCAGATTAATGATATGGTGTGAATATTAAATTTCACAGAGATGATAATTTTCCGTGGATCCGACGAAATCGCCGGGGGCTAAATAGTGTACCTAGTGCATGATTTAATGTATTATTATTATTTTATATCTGATCCGCGCAAAGTGAATTTTCTTGCAGTAAGTACATTCCCGGTAGTACAGTCTCACTCCTAATTTAAAAACATTTGTTTGAGTTCTCTTCAGTTATGTACAGTGCATGCCACAAGTTAAATTCACCTTTTCAGAATCCATGTTTAAGGGAACGTTTGGTTGCTGTAAGCGATTACGCCATCCAATTAGAATCATATGCTGGATCGGAAAAGGAAGCAAATCCTGTGTTTAAAGACTATCGAGGTAAGATTGTTTATTTGGAACCTGCTTTACTTACTGGTACATCCATTCATTCCAAATTTTATGAACACATTGTAATTGAAAATTTAGAGTCGATTCATTTTGATCATCTGATGGATAATATTGCTTAGGGGTCTTACTCGGCACAAAAAAATGAAAACATGTTGTCATTTTTGGTAGTGACATGGATGTATTGTTGATGGTGCGATAGATATTTTGTCAAAGATACTTCAATGTCGTGAAATATTTGATCAATGCAATACTTATCAAATAAGGTACATGGATCGTGAATAAGGAGTCGTAAATTTCCGTCCTCTCCGTCTTTTTTGCACCTCGTCGGTCCTTTTCCTTCCTATCAAATATCTGCATCCCACCCAGCGCATTGAGCACAAATCTTGTGCTACTTTCCTATTATTTGCAAGAAATTTCAATAAATTAAGCAGCAATATTTGTTCATAATGGTTGAAATTCGATCTTGAAGATAATGAAGTCATTAAGCATTGTCACTATAATTATGGAAATGTCATTCACATTAATTTCCTAGACCACACGCTTGTGGAATGTGTTTGGAATTTTCCGTCATAATCTATCAGCATTTGCGAGTCCTGCATATGATAGGTATCCGGTAAATACGAAAATCTGTGAGATACCTAGGCCTACATGCATAAATATAATTTTATAGTGATTTGTCATTTATATTGACTAATATTTAAAGGGACCCAACCATAGCAAGCCAACGTATAGAACAGCAGTTTAGATTGTTATGATCATTTTCGAACCGTCGTTGATAATGAGGTATTTTGATTTATGCAAATTATTTTATTTTAGTTAAATTTGGATTTTAATTGCTTCAATATGTATCTACATAGTCTACTTTCCGTGTTGCAAATTGTGTGAATATGCAAAGGGCGATTAAGGTACGAGCTCACCATTTACATAATCTGCAATAGGTGCGCATCTACAACAAATCCTCAAGTAATTCTTCTCTTCGGTATTTGAGTTAGATGATCTACTTTTCCTGTTTTTTAAGCGGTGTTTACATTTGATAAAAGTTGAGAATGAAACTAGTCTATAATTTTCATAATTTCAAAATTGGAAAAGTAAAAAAAAGCAGTTCTTTTATACCGGCCACTTTATTCAAAAGATTCACGAATTCGTTGCACCTTTCAATACATGTAGAGACTCAAGTGTATGATACTCCATGCACTATTGAAGACGAAGCATAAATATAATGCTCAGGAGTCTATTGCAAAAGTTTACAATAAGAAAAATTGTCATTACGTTTTCGCAGCTGAGAAAGTATAAAAACGTGTTTCAAGCGAAAAATATTCCGTCAATATGCACACATCTACTGCTTCCATTTCTCGTATCAAAAATGGATTACGTGTATTTTCCGTTGATATTTGTGTGAGGTACATCGTTTCTATAGGCCTGTGTGGATTTAAGAAATAGATATTAAAGAATTAAAAATTTGATTTAAGAATTAAAAAGCTCGATATTTGTTTCTGCAGCCAAAAGCATTATGACGGGATTCATTTGCATATTCAATTGGAAGTTGCGCAATTATTTCATTCCGAAACGCATGATAAATGTACATATAGATTATGAATCCCCGCATAACCATTTTTCAATCAGTGTTATATCGATGTTGGCAATAAGTACGTTTTGAGGTATACATTTCATGGAGATAAGTAAGGATTATTGAGTAGAGTAAACTACGGCACCCGCAGTGTATTAATACGTGACGGAATCTGCCATTGAGTCTTGCAATCAGAATGACATTTCGGACATTGTACGACTAATTTCTTTGGAAGATATACTGATTTGGGCTTTTAGAGTGCAAGAAGTTCTCATGTAGAAATATGTATAAACGTTTGCAGTTTTCATAATTATTTAAATCAAATCTTATTCTCGTCTCATGATTTTCTTTCATTTAGGGATTTCGGCATCATTTTAAGATAATGTAAATAATTGCGGGCTTCTTAGTTTTCTTCATATATATCGTTTTCTTCGTACGTGACTTATACATTATATCCACGAAGGAACAATGTTAGAGCAACATTGTTCAGAAACTAGAGTCTTGGTTCTGTCTCAATTATTTTGGAATAGAAATCTGGCTTAGCATTTTGTCGACGAAGAAACGATGAATATACAAGAACATTTTTGGTTGAATTCCTTTCTAAACAATTCAATCCACGACTCTCGACTTTGATGCGTTAGTCTATGATATGATCTCATAATTGTCAGTCTTAGTAGATAATCGAGGTAGAGAAATCAAAGAAAGAAATCGAAGAAAGGATGCAGAAAAGGAGAGATGAGCGCGTTGAAAAGTTTAAACTTGCATCGGAGCTTATGAAGTTGGTAAAGAAATTGATGAAGGAATTGGAGGATCAAGAGGAAGGAACCTTAGACTTCTTGACAGCATTATGCCTCGAATTCACGTGATGATTCAGTTTGCTTCGTTTTGATTGCTCAACATTGCTATTTAATACGTATAAATACAACAACATACGCGATATATTGGTAATGCATATCATCGCCAGTTTTAAATTGCAACCATTGATCTCATCTTTTCTGAAATGTTTTGCTTAGGCCCTTTGTGGTATTTTGAAGCTGTGCAGATATTTTCTGCGGAGGTTCTAGAAATGCTGGTGGGACTATAATGGGTTCTGGATCTGGAAACTTAATGCAACACAAACCCATTGAAATCGTTCTGAAAATCCATAATTTTGGAGTGAGACATCTGATTCTTGTTTGCATGTAAATTTATTACTCATCTTTAATTATAGTGGTTATTCTAACTGAAGTTTGTGTAAGTTTTCTTTTTTCGCTTTTTCGCGAGAACATTGTCTTGTGATGAATTTGAATTAAGCTGCTATATACTGCAATAGATAAAGGAAAAATTGACTTCAAGGAGCAGCTTATTACTAGAGATGATACTAGCGTTTTATTCTACTGTACATCACTAATTTACTATTACAGTATTGTAAAAGTTCACAAAAAATGGTGCATGCAAGGTGTGCAGAGTTTTACTTTTCCAATCATGAATAAGACTACGCTTATTGAATTGAAGTCATATGACTTACTAATAAGAGTTCGGATATGCTCGCAGTAGTAGAGAATTTGTCAGTGAAATAAAGAGCTCATGGAAAAAACCGAAATTTCTTCCACCGCAGCTTGATTATCTGATCATCTTTTCTTGACTATAATAGTGTATTCAAACAGAAAATTACATGTGGATGTTACCTCAATCATTTGTGATGATGCTCTTCCGAGTACCGTCTAGTTCCAGTCAGACATGTAATGTACATTACTTCATAAATACTGTTGCAAGCAATTAATCCATATCGAATTTACGAATTTGTTTGTATCCCAACGTTTTAGTTTTCAAATCTTGAAATTATGAAAATACATCTACAGTAAGCAAATCCTGAATGTGTTTTATTGTTTCAAAATGAATTTCATTTCAGGAGGCTTTCATGTGAAAAAAATTCCATTCATCAATGCGCTCTGTCCCAACTCCCGACCAGAAACCCTTGACTTGGCATTTAAAGTTCGCACACAGAATTTCATTATTGAGGTTAGTATTGTATGCCACAAATGTTTGATTCAAATTATTGAAATTATTTTAATTGATGATAGTTAGTTTTGATGATGATTCCAATTTAAATTAGTAATGGGCAAAAGACCGTTCCAGGACACCATAAAATTCAAAAAATAGTATCTTTAAAAACGACATAAATTCATGAATGTGAACCCTTTTTCAGGTTTTTAAGACATAAATACATGAATTTAGTCCATTCAAAAAGTACCATTTTTTCAAAAAATGGTATTTTTAAAAACGACATAAATTCATGAATTTGAACCCTTTTTCAGGTTATGAAGACCTAAATTCATGAATTTATGACGTTTTTAAAAATACCCAATTTTCAAATTTTTCAAAATCTCAAATTTGAGAATTACAATCGGGCGAAGCGCGAAGCCCTAGAACCTTCGGTTCGATTTTCACCCCCAAAATCATGACCGTTCTAGGACACCGAAAATTATAAAAGTTAAGAATCTCAAATTTGTGATTATGTCATTTTTCACCCCCGCCAAAATTATGACCGTTCCAGGACACCGAAAATCATAAAAGTTAAGAATTTCAAATTCATGAATTTTATCCATCTTTCAGGTTTTTAAAATATATCATGTGACTTGCGGGACATCGGAGATGTCTTCCAGGGCTTCACCCGTTAAAAATATTTCTTTAAAAATGGAAGAAACAAAAGTGGAAGGAACTTCAGAAATGGAAGGAACAAAAATGGAAGGAACTTCAGAAATGGATGAAACAAAAGTGGAAGGAACCTCAAGAATATATCCTTCGTTATCTCAATTAAAAATAAGTGAATTAAATATTGAAAAACACAAAGATAGAGTACGTTATATGAAAGATAAGGAATCCCAATTATTATTAAGATTAGAGCATTATAAAAAATTAAGAAAGAGATGGAGTAAAGTTAAGAATGTAACACAAGGAATTGGCATATTCTTAACAATAAGTTTAGGTACGTTAACAATTGTTATATCTTCAGGTGTTTTAGTAATTCCAGTAGTTGCTACAGCTTTAACAGGTACGGGTGTTTTTGCAACTTCACTTGTTACAATGTTAGATAAATCTTTAATAACTAAGAAACGAAAATCATTAAAAACTAAGCATTTACATATTAAAGAAGTCTATGATAAACTACATTACTACTTTCAAAGAGTATGTGATGATAATGTTATTACGTTAGATGAGATTGAAAAATTTGATCAAATAGCTAATGAAGTAAATCAAATATCATTTCAATCACAGACAGAAAAAGTTAATGATAAAAATAAAAAGGATGGCAAAATTTCGAGTGATGGTAAAACTTTTATTGATGATAAAATTTTTAATGAAGAAAATGAAAAAATTTTTTTAGAAGAGCTAAAAACTTTATTAGACAAAACTTTATTAGACAAAACTTTATTAAACAAAACTTTATTAAACAAAACTTAAAACAGGAAAATTTTAAACGTGAAAACTTTAAACGTGAAAACTTTAAACGTGAAAACTTTAAACGAAAAGATTACAAACAACAAAGCAATAAAAAAATAATTTGTTCAGTAAAATGTTTTTGCTGTATACCAATGTTACCACAAAATTCAAATATTATATTTTAAAAAAAATAGACAAAATTAAAGCTGATAATAAAAAAAAATATTAAAACTTTATATTTGTATATTTTTATTACTCGGTAAACAATTGTTCGATAACTCTTTCATGAATTTTTTTATCAATATTAATTGTGATAAATCCATAATCTTTTGACCAAGCATTATTACACGATTGTTTGAATTCATCTTTATCTCTTATACATAAATCTCTTAACAAATCACTTAAGTTTCTTGCATTTATTTCAAATAGTATAAATATATTTGCATTCTTTCTAATAACACTTCCATCTAATGAATACATACTTTGTGTCAAATAAAATACACTACAGTTATTATGTCTACCTCTTGTGAAATAATTTCTCTGAACTGACTGATTTCTATCATTAACACAATCATCAAAAATTACACAATGTTTCATTGTTTTATCTAGTTTACTAGGATCTTGCATATTACCACTATCATCTATTAATTGTATTTTTATATACTTATTTTTATTAGATTCAACTAATTGTTTATTTTTTGCTGCTTCTTCACACCACAAATTTATTTCTTCTTCATATTCAGATTTTTCATATTCTTCGAATAGAGAAGCAATTGCTGTTTTTGTAAGATTATTTTCAAATCCATATTTTAAAAATTGATAGACGGGTTGTTCTGCCGTTGTTGTATAAATTATAAGATTGTTATAATCCAAAAAATTTGGAGTTGTTAAAATTTTAAATAATAGATATGTTTTTCCACAACCCGATCTTCCACAAATAACTGACAAAACTTTATTAGATAAATTTGAATGATGATTAAATTTAAGTTTTTTTTTTATTTAAAGACATTTCATTCATTTTTAAAGTAATAAATTTATCCATTATTGAATTAGTGTTTTTAGAAACAAAAAAATAAAAATAAAATTTTAATTTAAGTTTATTTTTTGTTTCTAATAATAAGATTAATAAGATTAATAAGATTAATAATGAAAATGATAAAAAAAATTAAACTTCTCTATTGTAG
Source organism: Prostheceraeus crozeri (assembly GCA_907163375.1). Classification (NCBI taxonomy): domain Eukaryota; kingdom Metazoa; phylum Platyhelminthes; order Polycladida; family Euryleptidae; genus Prostheceraeus; species Prostheceraeus crozeri. Next base: position 851,689 of record CAJQUW010004613.1, on the reverse strand, counting down.
CGTAAAAGTTTATACCTCCCGTACCAAAAGATCTATCATAATCTCTTCACCTCCAAAATTTATTTCTTGTCCTTTTTCATCAGTGATTCTAATGTTAATGTTGTTAATAGTTTTTCTTGTAATAGGAAAATATATTAATGTTTGTGGAAATACATTTAATCTATAACCAATGGGTACAGTAAAAGCTGGAAAACTGAATATTAAATTTGATAATTTACCATTTATATATCCTCCTTCAATAATGTCACAATGTACAACAATTGAATTTATTTCAGTTATTTTTGGAATCTTCTCACCTAAATGATAACCTTGACTATAGGTTTGTTTATTAAATCCTAATAGCTTTGACAATGATCTATCATGATTAAAATCAACTTGATGATTTTCGTCTAAAGTAAGAGAAAATTTATTAACTGCCGGTTCAACTGCAAAATGTAATTGTTTCTTATCTTTAAATGGTATACCTAAATGTCTCTTAATTTCATTTGATATTGTTTCAACTTCGTAAGAACCAGGAAGAAAAGTTAGTACTTTCCATGTTTTGCCTTTATCAGTAGAATATCTAAATTGATCATTCACATCTTTTATAACATTTTGAATAGTGTTAAATGTAGAGAAACTAGTCAATGCAATTTGATAATTTTTATTTTGTTCTAAATGTAGAATGGGTTCTAAATTACAAGTGTGTGATGAAGTAGTTGTTATAATTTTTAACGTCGTACTAAATTTTGATGAACCCAAAATCTCTGTTAAATTTTGTAAATGATTATTAATTTTGTCTAAATCTGCTGAACACATTTTTAAACTAAAAATTAAATAAATATTTTTTATAAAAAATTAGAAACAACATATTTCAGTTACGGGCGAAGCCCTGGAGGACATCAGAGATGTCCAGTTACACTTTTATAATCCTCTTCATTTAGAATCTTCTTTTCTAACAGTCTTTTCAATATAGCATGAATTTCATTAAAACTAGAATTATGTCCTTCTTTTATTGCAGATATTAAAATATTTAATCTATTTAGTAATTCTTGTGGATCATCTGGTAAAAATATGGTTGTTTCTGTTTTCTGTTTTTTTGTTTTCTGTTTTTCAGATAAACCTTTCCCTACTTTAACTCCCGTTGATAATAAATTTTCTAATTGTTTATAACGTCTAAGAGTTTTTACTGTGCCAACTCTATCTAATATAGTTTTATATTTTATTAGATCTTCTACAGCATAATTTTTTAAATCTGCTCCTCTTAAAAGATCAACAAAATTTCTATCTAAACTAATAGGTTTTTTATCTGGAGTAAAAATTAATCCTCGTAAAGGTTGTGGAAATATTTCTTTACCACCAAGATAAAATCTTGCAAATAATTTTTTATCTAAAAAGAAAGTAGAATGTTCGAATAACATAGATTTTGGTAATTTTTTATCTATGTTTGCCTCTAATAAACCATAGTCATCTAATAGTGTTTTAAGTACAGGATCCGCTATATCAACACGTTTTTCATTAAGTTCCTTTTCAAGAGTTTTAAATGGTTCGACAGTTTTTTCATAATCAGTTTTTACTTCTTCAGTTATTTTTAATTTATCAAACATATCAGATTGAATACCAGCTTTTGTCATTCTATGTTGAAGATGATTTTCTTTCATAATATTTCTTTGTTTTATTAATTCGTCTAATTGTTTTATTCTTTTAAAATTATTAGCTCTAACTTTATCCATTTTTATATGATAATTTTATATTATTATTTTATTTTATTTTTATAATATTTTATATTGTTATATTGTTAAATTTAGAAAATTAAAAAGGTTCAGTAGTTATTCCATCAGGTAAAATTTTTCTTTTATCATCAAATGGATCTAATGCTAATTTATGTTCTTCTTTTAAATACATTTTATGTTTTTTTGAATTAAGTCTATAATTACATGCTGTTTTTATTTCAGTATTAAATAATGCATTTTTATAATCTTGAAATGTAATTTGATTAGCCACTGATGCCTTTGAAATTCCTTTTAATGTTTTATGTGTTTTAATATTATTAGTTGTATCATAACAGTAACATTTAGATTTTAAAAATATAGCTTCTGTTATGAAATCTTCATTTCCTTCTAATTCATCTTTTACTTTACATAAATCAGAAGGATGAATAATATCTTTTATTTTATTAATTTCTTTATCTAGTGAAGAACCATATGGTACTGTTAATTCTAAGAAAATAGAATCGGTATCTGTAAAGTGTAATTTATAGTTTTTGCCATAAGCAGGTGCTAAATAATCATATATAAAACTATACATAAATAGTTTAGCTAATTCTAATATAGTGAAACCAATGAAATTAAACTTATCATGTTTTACAATGCTTCTTCTTAGATGAACAGCACAAAGTTCATCACTGAATCTAGTAGTTCTTTTATATGTAGGTTTCCTTGTTAAATTTTGAAATCTATCTCTATCATAAACTATTTCAATATTTTGTCTATTACGCACATTTTCTAAAGTCTTACCATAAAATGCATTATTCATTAATTTGAAGAAAACGTTTCCAAAATCATCTTTATTTCTTTTAGATATTTTGCGTTTTTCAATATTGAACTCAATATAATCTTTTAACCATTTAGATTTTTTGTATACTAGTTTCCGGTGAATTTTTGTGAGAATCATGCCATGATCTAAATACCAATCTAGCATTCTTCCTTCAACAACATACTTTCCTTTATTACTTTGTGTTAACATAAGTTTTTTTGTTGGTCTGTATTTTTTCGGCATTATAGATTTTTGATAATCTGAAAAATCTTCTATATTGGGAATTTTGTTTTCTGGACAGAAAGGATAATATTTTGTTGCTTCTTTTATATAATCAGGGTATACTAAATCAACTTCATATACATAACCAAAATTATTTTCACCATCATATGTTCTTTGATAATCTAGATCGGGTGAAGCCCTAGTAGACATCTCTGATGACGTACGATTATTACACCATGTCATTTCACCTGTTGGTAATTCTTGTATCATGCAAGAAGAATATAAGCTATTAAAATCATAATATAATAAATAGTTTTCTCTCATGAATTCATCAATTGCTTTTTCACGTTCTACTCCTTCTCGTTTCGTTCGAAAAATTTCTAATATTTTTTCTTTTCTGGAGATAAAGGTTTTATTATTCCATATTCTTGTGGATTTACTTTCTTATTATAACATTTAACATATCTATTACCTAAAACGGATGAAACACCACCTCTAATTCCAGATTCAAAAAATAATAATTTATCATATGTATTTTCTTTATAATGTTTAAGTTTAACGGACTTTGTCCTAGAGCCATCGGCTTGAACATTTGTATGTTTTAATCCTGCTAGCCATGTTAAACCTGGTGTAGAATAACAATAACATGGATCTATTCCGTAATATTCTAAACACATATCACGAAAGTTTTCAAAAAGATCAGCTAGTATTAATACATCTATCTGTAGATATTTCATTGTATAATCATACATTGTTTTACAATTTAACTCTCTCCAATTCTTTTCAGCTTCTGCATAGTCTTCGTCAGATAATTGTGATTGTTTTAATGTTGATTTAAATTTATTTATTGGAGGAAGTTGTTCTTCTTCCATAATTTTATTCACAGAATTAAAATCAGTCTTCGACTGTGAACCACAGGTTTTATCTCCAGTTATATCAGTCTTCGACTGTGAGCCGCAGGCTATATACTCATACGGAAATATTCCTTTTAAAGGTTTTAAATTATATTTATTTAATATTTTACATTGTTCAGATTTCAAAGTTTTTCCCATAACATCTAATGAATAAGGAGTAAAAAATCTAAATGCATCTAAAATTCTAATACAACCTAATTGCATTGAAAAATATTCTTCTTCTGTTTTACATAGTACATTTATTTTTTGTTGTTGTAATTTTTCAGATGAAAATAAATCTTTCATTACTAGATGGAAATCATATTTAGAACCATTGTAGAAATATAAAGGAACAAAGTTATATTTAAATTTATTAGCATTAAGATTACAAGAATTATGTGCTGCACCTCTATATAATCCATTTAGATGATCATGATCTTTTACCTTATCAAGATATCTACCTTTGCCAGTTTTATATTTATTTGTAAAACCTTTTCCACAGTAATAACAATTTATTTCATCATCAAATTCTTTTCTTTTTTCATCCGTTAATGGTATCATTGGTTTATTTGTTTCAAGCAATTGTGAAAAATAATTTTGTAATTCTTCTACTTTCTTTGTAAACATTTCTGAACTATCTTCACCATAGTATTGAAAATATTCTGATTTAAATAAATTAGGATAATTTGAGTGAATGTACATTCCCCAACATAATGGTTTTTGTTCAAATAAATATTTTTCTTTACTTTGTTCAGCTGAACTTTTTCCAGGCGCACTTTTTTCAGGCGCACTTTTTTCAGAATTATAATTTTCAGAATCGGGTGAAGCCCTGGAACTTTCCGTTCGATTTTGTGTCATATTAACATTATATGCTTCAAAATCACAATAAATAGTAAAGGGTACTTTATTTTTAAAATACCATTTATTATATTCTAAATAATCATCTTTAGGAAAAGTATTTTGAACTGCTTCGTTTTGTTGACAATTCTCCAAATGTCTATTCATTTCTTCTAAAGTTCTAAAACTTGTCATACATTGAAGACAAGGAAAATTTTTATTATCTGAAGTTTTTGTAAATATAGAAACATCTTTACACAATATAAAATGACCCTGATAATATAATATATTCGCTTGTGCTGGTTGTTTTGACTGTACTAATTTTACAAATTCATCTTTATATATTTCATGTGTTTCATTAATTTCTTTTGTAAGATTAAATGTATTTTGATAATAATTTTGATTTAATATTTGTAACTGATAACTATATTCTTTATCATATTGTTCTTTATATTGTTGTAGACATTTTTTTAAACATTCATTTAATCGGAGCGAAGCTCCTCTGGCTTTAGCCGATTCTTTATTTTCTTCATTATTTAATTCTTCATTATTTAATTCTTCATTATTTAATTCTTCATTATTTAATTCTTCATTATTTAATTCTTCATTATTTAATTTTTGAATTGTTTCTATCTTATTTTGATATTTATGTTGATATTCTTGTAGTAACATTTTTGTTTGTTGTTGATAATCTATTTTACATTTTTGTAAACTTTTATTTAAATTTTCTAATTTTTGTTGGTATTCTGAAGATAAAGATGAATATTTGTAATTATAATCATCAGTACGTCCTTTATAATTATTATGATTAATCATTATTGGTGATAGTGTTTTAACAAGTTCAAATTTTTCAGTACATATTATATTTCCTTGGTAAAAAATATTATGATGCATGTAATTACCTCTATCATTATATACTATTTCTGATTGGCAAAAATTTTTATTATTCAAATAAAATTTTTTTGAATCTGAGTAAAGTGGAGTAATTTTACCAATAGAAACATAATTCACATTTAATTCAAAAACATTTACTTCAATTAAATTTTTATTCTTTTTATGAAACTTTAGTAACCTATTATAATCATATGGAAATTCATCTAAGCCATCAGAAAGATCAAATTCACTTATGTATTCTTCTTTATTGTAATGACTTAGTCTTTCTTTATGATATTTTGCAGGATGTAAATGTGCTATAATACTCCACAGAAAACAATAATCATCTTCATTTTTTATGTTGATTAATTGAGGTGAACTGAAAGGTAAAGGAACATAACTACCACCAGTATTATTTTTATATTTATCAATTACTATTTTCTTAGATATTATTTTAACAAATCTCCAACCAGATTCACGTAACTGGGCTTCAATTATACAATTTTCTAATTTAAGTATCATCGATTCAAATATGGGTTGTATATCATTTACATTATGAATTTCTTGCGAATTTGTAAAATGTCCTTGTATTATTTCTTCAGGAATTCCATCAGGTCCATTTTTTGTATAAAGTACTTCTACATTCATATAACATTTGAAAGATTTCTTAAATATATTATAAAAGTTGGTTAGAATATCAGAAAAAGTTTTATCGGTTTCATTATATTCAACGGGTGAAGCCCTGGAAGACATCTCCGATGTCCCACGAACAGATTCATTAAATAAATATTTTATATCTGTTACGGCTTCATCAAATTCATCTATTTCGTTAAATTCATCAGTATCACTAAATAAATATTTTATATCTGTTACGGCTTCATCTTCACTATTAAAAAATTTTTTATATTCCGAATGTGAATAATCATCAAACATTTTTTTAACTTTTATATCAATAGGCAATGTTTCTAGATAGTTTTTATAACTATTTAATTTTAATATATTTCCTTCATCAACTCGTTCTACATTTTGTAAATGCATTTTACTTTGTAGATGAGATTGATAACTTCTTTTTGTTTGTAACTTTTTTTTACATAAGACACAATAAAATGTTTTCATTTTTTATTTTTTAAAGAAAAAATTTGTGTTTTAGTTTTTTTTAAAAAAAAATTTTTGTTTTAATTTTAGAGAAAAAAAATACTAATATATCTGCAAAATCGTGCGAAGCCCTAGTACCTTCGGTTTGATTATGATAAATTTGTTTAATTATTAAGTATTTCACTTACACCATTTATTAATGGTTTTATATCATTATATGTTTTTTTGGCTTCATCAAATGTAGATTTAGCATCAGAAAATGTAGATTTAACATCAGATATTATTGGTGTTGCTTTTCTTAAACCGTTTCTAACATCATTTATTGCAATTTTTAAATAGTTTAATGTTTCATTATCTTGTAATCTTTTTGGTATTGGTATACCAAATTTTGCATTTAAATAATGATCAAAATAAAAATAAAATGTATCAGGAATAATTTTTAGTGGTACTTTTGCTTCAGACTCTAAAAAGATAATTATTTGTTCTATAACTTGATTTGATAAATGTTTTGCATTTGCATACATTCTAATATCAAAATCTTGAGAGTTATTATAGATTTCATGTTCGGTATCTACTAATATATTTAAATCTTTATCATATACTTGCATATGTCCTCTTATGGTGTCAACACGTATTATTCCATATTTATGTTGTGTATAATATGATAAAGGCATATTCATTTTATAATTTTTATTAATATCATTAAAGAATTCTGCATTATTTTGTGTAGTTGTAAAAAATGTTTGAATGTTTTCTCTAATCTTATTATCTACATCACAAGCTTTATGAGCTAATACAACTATTTGAATATTTTGATGTCTTCCTTTTGTAAATATTTCTGACATATTTTTTTGTTTTGATAAACTTGCAACATCATCTAAAATTAATAAAGATTTATTTTCAGGTGTACCAGCAAAACTTTCCATATCTTGTAACTCATCTAATTGTTTATCATTATAGACGTTTGTAAAAGTTGGCCATTCAGAAGTATGCATACAAAAAATATGTACTTTTGTTTCATCCTTATAATATTGGTTTATATATTTTTTAATAAACGTAGTCTTACCACTTCCAGTTTTACCGTAAACAATGAAATGTAAATTTTCTTGATACATTTTACCTTGTTTAATATTTTTATTATTAGTTTTATCCTTAATCTTATCCTCCTCAGTCTTCCATCCTTTAAAAGTTTTTTTTTCTTGGTTATAAAAAATTATTCTCTTTTGTTCCTCTGTTAGAAAGTAACCCCATTGATTTCCAATACATATAACAAGATGATAAATAAAAAATATTAAAATACATGCTAACAATATTTTTATACAATGAAATTTTAAAAAATTCCAAAGACGTGTAAGATCTGATTGTGGTATTTTTTTATTAAGAGATGAATTAGGGGGTAGTGGCTCTAAATATTTTTTATCTATATTATTATATATATTTTTATCTATATTATTATATATATTTTTATCTATATTATTATTATATTTAGTATTATATATAGGATTTTCTACAATATTATTAATATCTTTGAGATTCGGATCTTGAGGGGTTAGTGTATCTTGAAACTCAGTGTTATTCATATAATTATTTATTATTTCGTTTATTGCATTAAGAGATTTATGACGACTTAGATTACTTTTATTACTTTTATTACTTTTAATTATAACCGGTGAATATAAATCTTCCAAATTTTCGTTTTTATTCATTTAATATTTTTAAAATAAAAATTTAGGAATTATTATTTTTTAATTCCGGACTCGCATTCTTACACTCTTATGAGTGTTTTTAACCTCTGTAGAACCTCCGGAATGTGTCGGACTTTTTGTTCCTATACTCAAAAGAAGTATGTTCCGAACCTCTCCTCTCTTCCGGAATGCTTAAGAATATTTTAATAAAATAATATTTTATTCTTTATAAAAAATAATATTTTAGTTGAAATACAACTATTTTAGTTGAAATACAACTATTTTAGTTGAAATACAACTATTTTAGTTGAAATACAACTATTTTAGTTGAAATACTAATATAAATTATTATTTTAACATAAATTATTATTTTGACATAAATTATTATTATGTTGATTATTATGTTGATTAAGTTTTGGACATAGTGTTACATGTCGCTGAAAATTTTCTTTAATATAATTTTTTGACAACCTCTACATTTAATTTTTTCTTTTAAACAATCCTTACACTGATATTTACTATCATAAAACTTTGTCTTAGGTTTAGTAATTTGACAACTTGTACATTGTCTTGTAGGACTTATACAAGAATTATAATGATTAGTAATTCCTTGATTTGTAAAATATTTATTACAATTACGACATAACTGATCTTTTAATTTATCTTTTTTTTCTTTTTTAACCTCTTCTGTTTGTTCGCATAATTTTAAATGACGTGCAAAATTTTTTGATGTTATATTTTTATTACATCCGGAACATATTTTTTTTTTGTTATTACTTTCAACAAATTGATTTTTATCAATATAATTATTTTGTGCTACATTATTATTTTGAACAAAAGGATTATTTTGAACAAAAGGATTATTTTGTGCTACATTATTATTTTGTGCTAAATAATTATTATTATTTTGCCTAGGTGTATTTATTCTAGCAGTATTTTGCCTAGGTGTATTTATTCTAGCAGTATTTTGCCTAGGTGTATTTATTCTAGCAGTATAAAGATTTTGTTCTTTATCTGAAATAAATAAATGCTTTAATCTTTGTAATGGTTGCTCTGATTGAATATTATTATACTGAATACTATTATTAGGTTGAATATTATTAGGTTGAATATTATTAGGTTGTATATTATTAGGTTGTAATTGATTCATATGCATACCACATGGTGTGTTTTTCATATGAGAATATAATAGTGTTTGATTTAAAAAACGCATATTGCAAACTTGACAAATTTGAGTCATTTCCATTTTTTATTTTTATTAGGAAAAATTTTATTTTTTATAATTTATGTATTTTTTATAATCAGAAAAAATTTTATTTTTATTGTTTAAAAATGATGTTACCAAATGTTGGTGGAGGTGCATATATCCCGAATAATCGTGAATTAGAAATAGAGATAGAAAATTATATCATGAAAACTGGAGACGTTTTATCTGGTCCATTGCATCTTTCTATTCTTCCACAACAAAATACAGAGTTAACAAATAAACAATATGTTGATACGCAAATCAATGAATTAAAAGAAAAATATATAAACGATGTTTTGGTTCCACTGATGAATGAATTAAAGTTGCTTAAACTTAATGACAAATCATTAAACGAAAAATTATTAAAACTTGATAAAAAGGATAGAGAGCTAGAAGCAGATATAGCAAAACTTTTTAAAAAGATTTCAGAACAATCGAAAATTTTAATATTACTTTCTTTAAATTTAAAATCTGCAGTCATTAAAAATAAACATCAGATAAAAATGTTAAAAGAACAATTAGAAGATGAAATAGAAAAACTACCTGAAAGAATTAAAAAAAATTTAAAACAGTTACAAACTACATTCCAAAAAAGTGTTGATGAATTGAGTTCTAAAATTACTCAACAAATGAAAAAGATGAATAGAATAATAAATGAAGTAAACTCACTTAATGAAAAAGTTGATAAAATGAAAACTCTTAAAATCAATTTAGAAAATGAATTAAAGAAAAATTTACAAGAAAACTCTAAAGAAAATAAAGAACAGTTAGATGCTGTTAAAAGACAATTAGATGTTCTTAAAATTAAGTTAAATGCTCTTAAAACGGCGTTGAAGATTAATCAGCAGAAAATGCAAGTTAATAGAAGAGAAATTAAAGTACATCACACGCTGCTTGACGCAATAGATAAAGTGCAACAGTCAATTAATAAAGTTATCTCGAAGTTGTTGTCCATTCACAAACGTAAATCTTAAACGAGTATTGTAAATATTAACTTAAATATTTTTTGCCTACAAAAAATAAGAATCATAAAAAATATAAATATAATTTTAAAAATACAAAAGTATAAATATAATTTTTTAAAAAATTTAAAAATATAATTTTTAAAAAAAATTTAAAAATATAAAAGTATATAATTTTAAAAATGGATAAAATTAGAGCTGATAATTTTAAAAGAATTAAACAATTAGAAGAGTTAATAAAAGAAAGAAATATTATGAAAGAAAATCATAGAATAAAAAGAATGATTGATGCAGGTTTGGTTCCTGATAAAGTTAAACCAAAAACGCAATCTGTAAAAGTTAAGAACAAAAAATAAACATTTTTTTATAATGGACATCGGTTCATGGGTCAACGGAGATGTCTTCCAGGGCTTCGCGCTTCGCCCGTATTTATGTTTTTCCTAAAAGTCAAATTTAATCCTAAAAAATGCCTATAATTTATAAACACAATCTTAAACATTTTGCTTCAAATCAAAAAATTGCTCATGAACCACGTATGAATCCTGTTTATCATTATGATAATAGAGAAACCGTTCAAAAAGAAGGGGATGGCATCTTTTCTGGTATTGGTAGTATCGTTAACTTAATTAAAAATAATAAAGATTTGATTACATCTGCTGCAAAAGGAGCAGCTGCTATAGGTAGTACAGCTAGTGCAATATCAAATGCTGTTAAATCACAAAACGAATTAAAACAACTAGAAGCTATTCGTAAACTCAAGAATGATTCTGAAGAACTAAAAAAATTAAAAAAACTTTCAGATGAAACAAAAAACAAAATTGCTAACATAGCTGTTGGGGAAACCTTGAGGAGCGGAGCTCCGTCTGATAGTAAACATAATGAAAAAACAATTGAAGAAATAACAGGTAATGGCGTGAGCAGCAACCTTCGGTCTAACCAGCAAAGCTGTAGCGGAGCTGGTCTAGCAAAATTCTAAAATTATATTTAGTAAAATTCTAAAATTATATTTAGTAAAATTTTAAAATTATATTTAATAAAAATTTTTTTCTATCTGTGAGAAAAACAAAAAGTCAAATTATTTCTTATAAAAATGTCTTCGCTTATCGAAAATAAATTTAGATTAGATGATCCCCCGTTCACCAGTTACAATCAAAAAAAGAATGACTATATAAGAATTGCTATGAATCCCGGATCTTCCAGTAGAGTAAATACTGGAGGAGATTTAATCTTTGAAGTTGATAATCAGCAGAGTTATTTATATTTACCTGATTCATTTTTACACTGTGAATATTCTTTATATAGTGATGCTAATTTTACAACACCATTACCAGATACCGATAATATTACACTAGAGAATAATTTTTTCCCAAGTTTATTTACACAAATGCGTTTAGATGTTGCAACTCAAAATATAGAAACAATAAGTGATTCTCCAGGTGTAATTGATACAATGCTTAGATTTGTAATAATTGGTGAAAATAATAAAAAGAATGAAATCGAAGGTTGGTTTCCTGATACTAATGATGGTATAATTATTGAGGATTTAACTCACGCTGGAACAGATGCCGCAGGAATTGCGAAAGATGTAGAAAATATTGCAAAACATTTAAATAAAACAAATAATGAAGCATATAAAGAAAGACGTGAATTTAACAAAAAAAGTAAACAGACAGTAAATTGGTCATTGTCTCCATTATTCGGTTATTTAGATTATGATAAAATATCATATCAATTAAAATTTAAATTAATAATTCATCGTACAGCAAATAATGAATTAATCTTTTTTGGTAAAACTGGAAAAAAAGCATATTTAAAAATTGATAGACTTGAATGGTGGATTAAGCATATTACTCCTAGTTTAGAGGTTGAAACAGCTATTGCAAAAAGATTAAATACTAACAAACCAATTCCAGTTAATTTTCTAAAGAGAACTGCTAGTTCAGTAACTTTTTCCGAACAAAGATTTAACTGGCATTTTACTAGAACTGCGAATACACCAAGATATTTATTACTAACATTTCAAAGAAATAATTCTCCAAGTTTTGATAAGAACAATAATATTTTTCATATTAATACAATTCGAAGTTTACAAGTTTCATTAAATCAAACTCGATATCCAATTGATCCATTAAGATTCGATGATACCAATAATCAATTTATGGAAGGATATGATGCTTATAGAAATCTTTGTATAGAATTTGGAGTTGAACCACAATTAACTCCTGGAGATTGGAGACATTTATATCCAATTTTCTGTTTCGATTTAAGTGCACAATCTGAAGATATTATTAAAAATGGTTGTGATGTAACAATTAATATTGAAAAGAAAGATTCCACAACTTCATTGATGGCTTATGGTTTATTGCTAGAAGATGCAAAATATTCTATTGAAATTCTTAATGGAAAGATGGTTAGGATTGGTTAATAACCTGAGGACCCTTGGTCCGATCGGCTGAAGCCAGAGGAGCTTCGCTCCGATAGGTTAATTAAAATTTTTTTCATAACTAGAATAGATTAAAATTTTTGTTAACTTAAAAATTCTTAACTAAAAATTTTTCATAACGAGAATAGATTTAAATTTTTTTGTTAACTTAAAAATTCTTAACTAAAAATTCTTAAACTAAAAATTTTTAATAACTAGAATAGATTAAAATTTTTTATTAAAAATGTCGCAAGCGAAAAGTAATATTAATAATAAAACTGTTGAATTAAAATTACGTAATATTGTTGACAAAAATACCCCTAAAACTATTACTATTAATAAAAAAAGTATTACATAAGTAAACCAATGATAGAGAATATTCAATTACAAGAAGAAAAGAATGGTGGAATTCTCCCATTAATTCCACTAATAATAGGAGGCATAGCAGCTGCAGGAAGTGTTGCAGGTGGGACAGCTGGTATTGTCCAAGCAGTAAATAAAAATAAATCAGAGAAGGCAGCATTAGAAGAACAAAAACGACATAATAGAGAGTTAGAGAAAGTTGCTAGGGGTGAAGGAGTAGTAGATAATTTTATTAGTAAATTAAAATTAGTTGATGAAGGAAAACGAGTTCTTAAAAATATTCTCCACAATGTTGATGATTTAATTGAAATTAAAGAAACTAAAGATGGTTCTGGAATATATCTAAGTCCTAGTATGATAAGGTAATAACCTCAGAACCTTTTTCGGTAAAACAATTATTTTATTTTATCTTTTAAAAGTTTTTTATCTTTAAAAATGGATACCGCAAATTCCACAAATTCAGAAAATTTAATTAAATTAAAAATTGCTAATTTAGATTTATTAAATTATCTATTAAACAAAAATAAAAACTCAAACTGTCAGCATATTGGAGGTGACAAGAACAAAGTTCCACACCACTTCGGTGGAGACATACAAAAAACATTAGAAAACTTTCCTGGATTTATTTGGAGTAAATATTCGAAAGAAAAACATCTTCCTGGTCATTCATATACTGGGCCAGGAACTCGATTAGATATAAGACTAGATGAGAATAATAATCCGAAACCAGGTGAAGAACCGATAAATAGAGTAGATGCCGCCGCTTACAGGCATGATTTAGCTTATCGAAATCATGATCTAAGTTCTCGTCATGCAGCTGATAAGATGATACAAGAATTAGATAGTATTCAAAATCCTACATTTAGAGAAAAAATTGAAAGAATGTTTGTTAAGAAAGCTTTACAAGCTAAAATATTATTCGGCCAGGGTTTAAATGAAAATCATAATTCAGACGTTTATGCATCTGAAATTCATAAAGAATATAGAAAGCCTAAATATTTATTAAAAGTAAAAGTATTTAATAAAGATGATATTTGGAGTGCTGATCTTATTCATATGCCGAATGAAAGGGACTACAAATACGCATTGACCGTTATAGATTTATATACACGATACGCTTGGGTAAAACCTTTAAAAAATAAAAGTGGTCTATCAGTTAAATATGCGTTAGAAGAAATCTTTAAAGAAAGTAATAGAAAGCCAAGGAAATTGTTTGTTGATAAAGGGTCGGAATTTTATAACCGAAACGTTCAGCCACTATTTGAAACTGTTTATTCAACTGAAAACGCAGGAAAAGCTATAGTGATAGAAAGATTCAATCGAACGTTAAAAAATAAAATTTTCAAGAAATTTACTCAGCAAGGAAATCAGAAATGGTTGAAGATATTACCAGGAGTTGTAGAAGAGTACAATAATAAAGTTCATTCTGGTATTGAAGAAACTCCAAAGAATGCTTCTGACGACCCTGATTTGATACGAAAAAAAATATTCGAGAATAATAATTTGAATGAGAGTAATCCGAATTTACAGAAACGTAAGCCGAAATTTAAGATTGGAGATAGAGTGCGAATATTCAAGTATAAAAATAAATTCGAGAAAGGTTTCGTAGGCTATTGGATTAAAGAGATATTTGAAGTTTCTAAAATAAATCAAACTTATCCGTTTACTTATGAAATTATAGATTTAGATAATGAGGATATCAAAGGTAGATTCTATGAAAACGAATTACAGAAAACCGAGCTTTAATTATCATTGTTTAACTCTAACATTATATCTAAAAATGGTACTCCTTTTTGTAATTTGTACAAAACGTATAAACATAATTGACCACAATAGGTAGCGCCTGGTGTTTGAATTTGAAACGTATTGTATGTTCCCGTTCCAAGTAATTCTTTTACTTCATTTGTAGGTGGAAGTCCGTATGAGTCAAAATAATAATTATCTCCGTTTTTACTAAAGATACCTGCTGACCAATGTACGCCGTTTTGGTCTGAAGTGTGAAGATTCGTTATGAAATTTACAGTTGGCTTATTTTTGATCAATTGTAATTCGTCTCTCATTAGGACATAAAAATTCTTTATTCCCAATTGATGTGCGATTTTCTTTAGGTCGAAATTTGTCGTAGTTTGCGTTCCATATAATTTAAAAAACTCGATCAGGTCAGTCATTTTAAATGAAACAAAAATCCAAATTGTCAACACTGTTGTCACTTTTCAGTCTCCAGTCAAATAAGTTGCAATAAATGTTACTACTTGTTACTTATGAAGTAGAGTCCAACATTTCCAAGTCTTCAAATTCCTGCGTTAGACCAGTAGGTTGTTGTTCAGTTTGTTGCACATTGGGTGAATCAAATATGGATTCCGCTAATCTTCGCTTTTCTTCTTCTTTCTCATGATCAATGAAATCTTCCAGATATGTAAAATGCTTCATCACAAAATGAATCGATAAGGAGGAATTAGCTAAATTTGGATAATGTCTTGACATTTTGAACAATTTGATTAATAATGTTATATATGAACGTGAAAATTTAATGTTATGAGTCTCATTCAACTCTTTCACGAATTTTGTATAACTCATTTTATACAATAACTTAAGTCGCTGAAGCACTTCTCCTTGTAAAACATAGCAGCGTAGAAGATTCCGATGTGTAATTTTCTCAAAACCAATGAGTTTATTCAATGAAGATATGCACGATGATGTACTTATAATATCCTTTTTCTCGAGAATTACAGGTAAATTGCTGCTGTCAACATCCTTGAATGAATCTCGGATTATTTCAAACACTTCTCTCTTTTTATCTTCTTCGTTTCCACTCGTCTTCTGTTTTTTTCTTAGTGATTCATTGATAAAATTTGCTGTTATCGTTTTGAAGAAATCCATATGGTCTGGTGAAATAAGAGGCACAACTTGATCCACGAAGCAACAAAATTCTCTCTCTAGTTTGCTGACGGAAGACATTTCAAATGAGAACTTTGCTTTCTAGCGCACACGGAACAATGACAGGAGAGAGAGAGAATTGAAAACAGCTGCCAGATGCTTTGGCGTCATGTGATTGTGCTGACGTGCTTGAATTAAAACAACTTCCCTAACGTACAACTAAAATCTAATTGTATCACAAAGCTGTAGCAACTACTGGAATTACTAAAACACCTGAAGATATAACAATTGTTAACGTACCTAAACTTATTGTTAAGAATATGCCAATTCCTTGTGTTACATTCTTAACTTTACTCCATCTCTTTCTTAATTTTTTATAATGCTCTAATCTTAATAATAATTGGGATTCCTTATCTTTCATATAACGTACTCTATCTTTGTGTTTTTCAATATTTAATTCACTTATTTTTAATTGAGATAACGAAGGATATATTCTTGAGGTTCCTTCCACTTTTGTTTCATCCATTTCTGAAGTTCCTTCCATTTTTGTTCCTTCCATTTCTGAAGTTCCTTCCACTTTTGTTTCTTCCATTTTTAAAGAAATATTTTTAACGGGTGAAGCCCTGGAAGACATCTCCGATGTCCCGCAAGTCACATGATATATTTTAAAAACCTGAAAGATGGATAAAATTCATGAATTTGAAATTCTTAACTTTTATGATTTTCGGTGTCCTGGAACGGTCATAATTTTGGCGGGGGTGAAAAATGACATAATCACAAATTTGAGATTCTTAACTTTTATAATTTTCGGTGTCCTAGAACGGTCATGATTTTGGGGGTGAAAATCGAACCGAAGGTTCTAGGGCTTCGCGCTTCGCCCGATTGTAATTCTCAAATTTGAGATTTTGAAAAATTTGAAAATTGGGTATTTTTAAAAACGTCATAAATTCATGAATTTAGGTCTTCATAACCTGAAAAAGGGTTCAAATTCATGAATTTATGTCGTTTTTAAAAATACCATTTTTTGAAAAAATGGTACTTTTTGAATGGACTAAATTCATGTATTTATGTCTTAAAAACCTGAAAAAGGGTTCACATTCATGAATTTATGTCGTTTTTAAAGATACTATTTTTTGAATTTTATGGTGTCCTGGAACGGTCTTTTGCCCATTACTTAAATTCGTCATACTCGAAAATTATCGTTGGCGGTGTGCGATCCCGAACATGATTCAGTCGCTTATTTTAGTCATACCTGTTTGCACATGCATGTATACGTATAAGCCTTATGTTTATGCACAGGCGAACAATATATCCAAAGCTATAAATGACGTGTGTTTGTTGACCTAATACTACGCTGCTTGTTACTAATAGCAAATTCATGAATTTCGACTGAATATTTTTTTGCTTACAGCCACTCTACCTACCTCCGGACTTGTCGGAAACAGTTAGTCGTACAATGAGTCGAGGTGGTGATCTTCATATTGGCCAAGGTTGCGGTTCCGGATCAAAGACCAAATTGGAATTCTGAATCCTGCATACAACGTAATAGGGGTCCGGGAAATTTATTCACAGTTAAATTGATTGAAGGTTCAATCAATTAATTGACAGTGATGAATGCATGGACAAGTTATCGTAACTTGCATCTTGGCATCTGCTTCACGCATTTAAAATCTTGAATGCTTACGAACTCACACAGAAGACTTCACCGATTTCTAAGGGAATTGTGCGACTATTCATGAATTAAGTATAATATTTTTTCGATAGTTTCGGATTTTAAATTTGAAGCAAAGTGATAGCGATCTTTTCATTATTATCGGATTGAATATTTTAATTTGACCAATATCACATAGAAACAATATAAGTCCAGGACTATGTAATTTCATATCAATGGCTCCCTATGTTTTTAAAGGTGTAGTTCGTTCTCAAACTTTGTCTTAATGGCTACTTCATTGCATGCCTAGTCAATCTTGCTTGCTTAAACTCACACCTGATGCCTAAGTAGCCGTCATCATCAAATTAAGGAGACGTGATAACGTCATATCTGTCAATGTTCTTATGCGCCACTGCTAGCATGTCTCGTGACGAATCAGCTATGCGTAAGACTATCAACGCCCAAGGAGAGAATCATAAGGAAGACACTTACTTATGTTCTCTGAAAACACAAAAACGCTTAAATGGAGCAATCCTGCGTCTACAAGTGTACAGACAAAACGGTCGCAGGGTTGCCAACCTATCACCATCCCAACCCGTGTGAAAATATTTTTACACATTATATACTAGTAATATTTTTGTTTTCCAATGTAATTACCAATAATACGTGATCATTGTACTTTTTTGCAGGTAGGACTAGCGAAAACTCTTAACGGAAGTGCGCGAAATTATTTACCAAATTATTTCCCTTAAACATTAGATGCTTTTATAAAATAGAGCAGTATATACTGACCCATATTTTTGCCAAACGCCGTGTATGAATAGTAATTACATGTGATTACTGAGGTCATATTTGTCGTTAAAGTACGAAATATGTGCATGAGACTTAGTAAACCAATTTCCTTTCAAAAACGCTGGTAAGCATCAAACTAATTTTATTGAATTCCAATTAAAACAACATTTATTAATTTCATGTACACAGAATCACTGATCAGCAAATTATTTACCCCATAAACGTAACAGTGAATGATTTCAAGACTAAGAGAAGTGTTCAATGTTATACTCGCGCGTCACTTTGGGTACACGTTCAAGTAGCGCAGCTGTCGGCTCGTACTTATGGCACGGGCTGTCTTTTCTATCCGGACGGTCCATCTTCGCGGTCAGTGCGCTTGTAAGTGTGCCGTCATAATTGAGCCGATTGCGCTGGTCGTTTCTGTTCACGCGCACTAGGCTAAATACACGCTCGGGGCCAGCCTTCGAGTGTGGTATAATTAGCACTAATCTGGCAATCTGGCTCAACTTGGCAAAACGAGGTGCACGCGCGCCAGGCTCCTTAATCTCCCCTATATACCACCAGAGAACGTCCATACGGTACTGGGCGTCACAGTCGGCATCGCTCTCACGCGTTGTGGCCTCGTGGAAGGCGGTCATTCCGATCTCGTCGTCGCTCAAGGTCTGACAGTCCACAAATTCTTCGTGCAGACGAGCTCGGTCCATATCTCCAAGTAACACAGAAAAATGCTCACAAAAGTATTCGACCTGGTCAAATTTTGCTGTGAGCCTG
Source organism: Prostheceraeus crozeri (assembly GCA_907163375.1). Taxonomy (NCBI): domain Eukaryota; kingdom Metazoa; phylum Platyhelminthes; order Polycladida; family Euryleptidae; genus Prostheceraeus; species Prostheceraeus crozeri. The sequence continues at coordinate 832,486 of CAJQUW010004613.1, read as the reverse complement.
TTGGTTATATCGACCCACACTGCGTTTGTTATGACTGGCTCGTTAAAGGGAAATTTGCGATATATGTACGAGAGCGATGCTTTGAGGTACTCAAGTACCCCGCTTCGTACATTGTCCACCTTTCGTTCCGTCATGTCTCCATTATCCAAAGCAGATTTGAGTTTATTTTTTGCAACAGCGCCGATGAAAATATCGTCAGTGGACAAGTACACGTTGCAGTCCGCGAGATCAATGTTGAGTGGCGACGTTGAAACCAGGACTTCCGGCTTCACGATTCTTTGTGCAATACGTTTGCACAAAGACTTGATTGCCGGATAGAGAAGACGAATGCACGGATCTTCGCGCTGCATCAGTAGGTTGAAGTTAGTGAATATCGGAAGTATCGACGATATCACTAGGAAGTGGATCTCTGTCTGTGGGTCTGTCTCGTAGATCGCCTTTAGTCTACGAAATCGTGCCTCTGAGTGATTGGCACTCAAGAAGTAACTCTTGAGGCCCTCGTGTTTTTGTAGGCACCGATACACAGCTGCTTCGAGAGATAGCCATCGGACGGAGACGTGGCGAATAAGGTTAGTGTATTCCAAATCACAAAATGCGTAAAAGTCATTGAGTACACCCTTTCGTTTAGTAGATTTCTCAAACCAGTAATACAGATCAATGGCGAGATCCTCGGCGTTGAAACCTGTGGTACTCACATACGCGTCGTTTCCATTTGATGCCGCAATGTTGAACCCATTGGACACCCATTGAAGTATGTGGCAGGATTATAACTAAGGACTCTCGACTTTATGCTGTTGCGAGAGCCGATGTTAGTGTTCGTGTTGTCGACACCAACAGCAACGCAATTCGTCCACGATATGTTGTCCTTTTCTAGTTTATCGTTTATTGCCGAGAAAATGGTTTCGGCCGTGCCAGCATGTTCACCCGTGGTCATACACATGTCATAGAACTTGATATCGACCGTGTGCGACCTATTCACATCGAAGATGGTTATTATGGCAGAATTCATTTTCTCTAAACCGTTGTCATTCGATCCGTCCGTAGACAATGAGAACGGATGAGTCCTTATGTGTTCCACGAGCAGCGTTTTAGATTCGGGTTGCAATGCACGATTAAGAATCTGTGTCGATTTTGTCCGCGCACAGTTCATCGACTTCGCGATTGCACTATCAGGAAACACATGCTTATACAGCGGAATGAGGTGGTCGGCGGTACTGATTGAGAGGTTGTGTTGCACAATAAATTCTACCGTCTTGGCCTGAGCCCGATGTGCAGATCTCTGGGTGCTTGTGGTCTGTCCAACACGGGTGAATTTTAAAGTCGTTTGCGTCCTTGAGTTAACAACGCTCCTTTTGTGTGTGTCAGTGTCACAGTGATTAGAAACGTCCTTCTTTCCTTGGTGATCACAGGATATAATTCTTTGACATGGAATGCATCTAAATTTATATTGTTCTCCAGTGACTTGCCGTATTGGATATTCGGTTTCCCACTCTTTTTTATACCAACACTTGTATTTCGCTGCACCCGCGTACTTGCGCGACTTATCACTGACACTGGGTGAATGTTCACGTTTCGGCATGGCGGTATTCTACAAAAAGAAAACCAAAAATAATAATAATACTCGTCTATATTTTATTTCAATTAAATAGAACAAATTTTATTACACGTATAATATTAGGCTACAACAAACAATCTATAGGAAAACGTTGGAAAAAGGTAAACTATGAAATAGTTAAGAGAAGTCAGGTACACAAGAAGGAAGGCATGCGATGGTGTTCTCACATCTGAAGCTTAACGCCCACTTTGGGTGGAATGCAATGGTTTTCCGGTAAGTGGGCTGAAACCCCCGGGACAGCCTTGTGTTCTGTGAGTCAAGTCGGGTTCTGATTTCCCTTAGGCGAAGCGACGCTCTCATCGCTTTCATCCCCAGTCTTATCAGCCGGCAGGTCTCTATAGAAGGTAGGGAAGCTCCTCGAGGCTTTACGCGCGTGCCGCTGCCTTCAATGCAAGGGTGCAAGTGACAATCAGGCTGGCGAGATATTTTTAGATACAGACGAAAGTGATGTTTCTTTATAGCATCCACCTATGTTAAGGGGGTGTTTTGTGTTGTGCTCTTTCTTGTTACCGATACAAATCATAAAGAGACACATACCGGTAAATGAAAGATTGACTAAAATATACCGTTCCATTCATGACTGCGTTGGGCATGCGGCGAATGGATCGCATCTATTGACGGCACGCCACTGACTAATAAATAAATAAAGATAGAACAAATCTAAAATTTGAAAATACTTACTTTTTAATAGCAAAATTCAATATGGCGTGTAAAATTTGAAAATTCTGCCAATATTGGAAATAAATTCAAAAATAATATGAATAGTTTATTTAAAAGAAATTAAATATACAATCTTAGCTTAGTATTTCCGATTATCATAAAATTAATGACAATTTCGTATGTAATTTAAGTAAAGGGGAGTTGCCGTGTGTATTTTTGGTATCACTCGTGTGACTGTGTGCAGCATGGCCAAACCGTGTGTACACACGGGTAAACCGTGTGAGTTGGCAAGCCTGCGGTCGATCCTAAAAATCTTTCCTTCTACAACTTCCTGAAAAACCAAGAGACTGAAAATATGGTGCAATAGCATTGGATGAGTTCATTTTAAACCGACGAGTCAGTGTTGCATGTATGTTTTGAACATTTCAAAGAAAAGTAGAAATTAGGAAATCTAAGATACATCATGTTGAAGGAACAGTGCAAAATCCGACAGCTTTTATTCCGCTTGAGTGAGGAGGCTGCACCATGCTTCGAAATGGGACGCAACTTGGTTAAAATGTTCTTTCGCAAAAAAATCGAATGATCTAGAAAAACTGAATGAAAGTCGGACCAAATTAGAGATGGAACTGCCAACTAATTCGTGAATCGAACTTGAGATATTTATCGATGAATGGGGTGCACATTTTGATAGGTTCTATGTTATGCATGACTAGAAAGTGAAGATAGCCATGTCAGCCAACTCAGCTGCTCTAGTTCGTCTTACTTAAGATTTTCTAAATAACAAGAAGCCCTGTAGGGTTCAACTGCAGTATCGGCATCTTTCTTGTAGGTTATCACATGCTTCTGATGCGGTATAGTAACTATACATTTTAGAATCTGACAGCTAATGAACAGCGAACTCAAGTGTCATAGTACAATCAATTGTCGTATTTTGCCTTCCGTAGCGTGAGTGTGTTGCATCGTGATCAACCACAAGTATTTTAATATCATTCGATGTATTCTATTCAAGAATAATCTAGTTACTTTGGTCATGCTTTTGGTCCATTTAGAGATTAGTTTGCTTGCATGCTACAGGGTTCCTCCATCAGCTAACCACAGCGAACCTCCTGTCTGCAGAGCGGCCTTCTATTTCTCAGTGACACAGTAAGCGTGAATTGGCAGTCGTTTCTGAAATTGACCGAACTACACCTTTAAGTTCTATATGTAAGACATAGAAATGCATGTTGGGATAGGCCTATACATGTAGAATGTTTTTCATTTTGGCATTCGATTTCAGTCGCTACATCTACTGAATAGATGGCTGTTTTCTCTTTGGACATGGCCAATTTTATGTCAGTCTTTATAATGACTATTTGTCGTTGCATAGTCCTACTTAAATCAATGAAAAATGCACAGCTGGTTTGGATAGTTTAAATATATATTGATTAGACGCCCAATGTTTATTACAAATAATCAATGCTTCCAAGACTTCGAGACACTCAATCTAATACTAGTAATTGATCGCAATATATTACAACAAAATCAACTTCTACTAGTCTCCGACGGCATCATTTTTGCTGACAAATGGACGGGGTCCTTCAAAAACAGAATCAATACTGTAATTTAAGCAACCTTATTGAAGAAGTTCATTGATATTTTTTCTTTTGTGCCTGCTCTACAAGATTCCTGTATACAGTAGTGTTTACAGATAGTCCGTTTTAATACAATTCTGCTGGATGAAACGTGACTTTTCAATAACTGAATGTACTTAAATGCATGCTTTCTCATGCCTGTAGCATCCCAAGATATTGTATTTCGATAACTGATTCATGAACCTTGAATTTTTTGGCAATAATGTACGTTACATGAAACTGCTTGTTTGTCAAATACTGTGATTTATCATTAAAACTTGTACATTTCATCAACCAATGTGTTTGCCATTAACATCATTTGGCGACTGAAGCATTCATGAAAAGGCGGTCGCCAAATTCGAAAATTTGGATTGCCAAGCTCTTTGATCGATCTGTTATTCAAAACTCCACAGTCAGATCGATAAAGTCCATCGTTGCCAATGCTGAGCGGTTCCGCACAAAATACCTGTTCATGATTATGTTCAAAATTATTCATACATGATGTCACCCAGTGTAGCGGCCTGTGCGGATGGGGTCTCGAGGCGCGGTTGCAACACGGTTTTTAGTGAAGCTGATCATGAATGTTTTTTTATCTACCTTCGCCGTCACGTATCCAGTCCAAACATTGGTAAAATCCAAGACATGCGCAATCAACACTGGTGCGCTACCACAGCTTAACGTTATTTTAAATATCTACACTATATAAATGATGCAATTTTTACGTTGTCATACCGAAGTATAATAATAGTCAAACATCAGCTAACTCTTCAGGTCAAAGATTATGTCAATCCTGCGGGGTATCAACAAAAATACACAACTGAAAGCCCAGAAGCGTTAAACAAGATCTCATATTTTGTCGGTCCTCTTCCAATGTATTTCTAAGTTGTCATCACAGAAATTCACAGAGCATTTTATTAATTAAAATCGTGTATTTTACCACTTGCATTCATATTTGCCTGGGATTTTTATTATTTTGCATGCTTACGTTTCATTATCTCATTTGATATTCGGCAGTCAAAGTGAAAGTGCCAATATATAACAGTAGGCTTGTATTTTGGATGATTAACCAGTGCGAGCTCATCCATGGAAAAATGCTATTTTTTCTGTGATATTGCTCGTTCGCAACTATGATTATTAGAGTGGCATAGTGCTTGTTTCCAAAATTGATTGATGATTGTAATCATGTATGTTTGGAGACTCATTTATGATATTTTACACATCATATCGTATGTTTCATACTGCAGATTATTACCGTCTTTGAATTTGGGTTATTCTTGTTTCAGGCGTACAATTATCCCGTCGATAACACGTCGTACTCTGGCGCCGAATATACACCAACGCCTGCTGCTGAGACTGGTCACCATGAATTTCAGTATCTTTCGAGTTTTTTTGGTGATCACAACTATCAACCGGTTCGCTCGATAACTTTTGATCCTTATGAAGAGTTAATATGGTCATGTTCTGACACAGTAAGCTCTAAATACTTGTTCTCTGATCTATCAATGTTTTTTATTATCATATATCCTAATTCGTAATCGAGCAAAAATTTCACCATCAGCAATTATAATTAGCTACTCAGCATTTATTCAATACCCAAGACTGAGGCATTCTTTATTTCAAGAAATCAAAAGAAATAATTCACCATAAATGCTTATTTAACATCTTGCAGTTTCCTTATTGATTCGTATAACCATGTGGATACGACGACGACGATCGTATAAATGATTGATGAAAAGGAAACGTCAGATGTTGAGACTAGTTCTACTGAGCCAGTCTCTAAAAGTTTGGTCCACTTCAGTGATGTTGCCTCTGAGGTCGTAGTGATTGCAGCTTATGATATGTTGTGTTGTCTGTTCTGCTCCGCATTCGCAAAGTCCATATGCGCGAAGACCAATCTTTGACATAAGAGACTTGTATCCGCCATGTCCACTGCGTAGGCGATTCAGCATGACCCATTGTTGTCTCGGTAAGTTACTTCCAGCTGGCATGTTCGTTAGCTCGGAAATATATTGCTTTAGTTGACAGTCCAGATGTAGTCACCGATCGTGCCAAGTGTCCTTAGCCCATACTGTTGGACTTCGTCTGTCAGTTCTGTCTTTCAGTTGTTGCATTCTGAGAGAGAGAGGAGCTGCCTTGTTAGTAATAATTAAGGATGTGCAATTGTGTTGGTGGTCAGATGATGTAGCACATGTTCCGGATGCTTTGACGCCTTCAAACTGAGTTGTCGGGTGGTTTTGTATCGTCGTTTTGCTCTATGGCACTGAGAACTGGCAGCAAATTGGTTGAAGTGGAGTGGATGGATCCTGAGATGAGTCTCATAATTTCGTTTAGAGCTGTATCTATGCGATGTGTGTATGCTGCGTGACCAGATAGGAACGCAATACTTAAAGACTGAGCAACAGAGTGCCATTGCCGAGGTGCGTAGTGTATTGAAACTTGTGCCCAGGTAGTTGATGCCAGTCTCTTCAATAGATTCCTTCTTGTCGAGATCTTCGCCGCAACTGAAGCGGTGTGTTCTTTGAAGGTGAGTGACCTGGCCAGTTTCACTCCCAAGTATCTTTGCGAGCGGCAAAAGGGGTGTCTTCAACCGTCAGGGATAGGTCTTCGGAGGCCATGCGTTTTGCTAGGTGAAAAACAGCTGATTTTGTTTTCGTTTTAAGCACCAGTTCTTGAAGTAGCTGCTCAAGCTGCTTGTGTCAACGATGTGGATAATTTAAGCATCATAAATGTCATGGCCACGCCGCTTGAGTCAACCTTTCTTACTTTCTCTGAAACTTTTCATATGCGTCAGTGTAACTTGTTGATTTATGTCAGATATCTTATACCTCCTGCACACATATTCGTAATAAACTCAAAAACCAATGAGCCTTCTTGTTAACATCCATTTGATTTGATGCTAATCGTCAATACCTCGTTAACATGCAGCTCCAATTCACGCTTATAATTATAACCTAATACATTCTTAGCTTGTATTAGTAAGTAGAGATACAACATTTTGGAATGGGAAGGGCCCACTCCACTTGCTAATGGTGCTGGTGATGGGATTCATCACAGAAAAACATAGCTGTGTGAAGTTTGATCTGTGTCTATCAGAAGTTAGTTTCATTTTGAAAAGTGGAATACTGATACCCTCAGACTACCGCAAGTGATCTTGAAATTATCTGTACTTTCTAGCGTAATCAGACAAGTAGATGCAAAGAAACAGTAATCGATTTTTGAAAGCGTTAAGAAAACCAATAAGTTTATCATGCATTCCACACATCACTCAAAGTATGCTTAGTTTTGTTATCAGAGCGCAGGTTATAAGTCTATATCGATTCCATAACAATCCTTTTGCTCCAGCAGCTTCCCCGATCGATCACAGTGGCGTTCTTGACTGGAATTGGATGACCTGATGATAATGCATGCTAGGCAACTTCCGAACGTTGCACATCCATTTCCTTGATAGATCTTGCCTGCTCATTCAAACTTTCCTCAACCGTACGAGGTGTCTCTCCAACATACACCTAGGAGCATCCCATTCCCTCCTCGCTGCAGGGACTTTGGTAAACCAAGTCCAAAATCTTCGCCGGCTCAGGCCTCTTGCGGACAAGAAACGAACGAATAGCAGTCGGGGGCTTCACCGATGCTCTCATATTCACCTCACGAAGAATCGATTACAACAGACAGGCACTGCTAGTCAATGACACTCACTCAGTGTTGTTCTGACTCACAAGTTGTACTTACTGCAAAACTCGTCCAGGATTATGGTCGCTTCATGAGATTGACTGAAAATGCCTATTATTACAATCTTAAAGATGAGATTATGATTTCTTGACTGACCACGTTCCTCCTCTATGCGTTTAAGCTGTTTGCCAGTGATAGGGTACAATGCATCTCTAAATATCTAATAGGGTTTTATGCATGTCTTTGCAGGGTCGACTATCTGCTCACTTTGACATGCACGTACCACACAAATACATCTCCGTGGAAGTTAGTAAACGTCCTCTGTATGATATTACAATAAATCATCCAAATATTGACAATGGAGTGTTTGTAATGGATGATAAAGCTCTCTACTATTATGCGAAAACTGGAAGAAGAAAGAAGAAATACACGTACGTATAATAACTTGTGATACTCGGGATGAGTCATAGTGATACTCATTTTCTTACAGACATCCGTTGATGAACAATTTGGTTTGCTCATTGTATAGACCTTTAATGAGCCAAATGCTGATGTCTGGACGTCAGAACACGATCGTAAGCATGGATGTCAACACGGGTGATGTTCGTCAAAAGGTAATACTGAGTGAAATACTAAAAATCCTATACATTCTTTTCAATTTATTCTATTATTGGGTTTCTCTTCCTTGCTATTTTTTTCATATGTTACGACCCTTCTATTTAGTTATGAAATAATTGCTTATGTGGATTGAGCAGTCCATTTTGGTTTTACTTCTTCAAGACGATGACGTTGTATAGTTTTGCAGTGTTGAAAGTTTTAGATAAGACTAGTGCCTTTAGAGTATGTTCTACCTAGCGTCATCAGGAAGAATCATCCATCACATATTCTCTAAAAATGGAATGGAAAATCTATTTAGAATTGCTTAATTCGCGAGCATTCGTTGAGCCAAATACTACTACAACATTTATGTTTCAGGACAAGCCAATGTTTGAATCATTGCAATTTTTTATAAGCTGACTTTTTCAATCATACATAGATACTGCTGATATCATTTCTAATGTTAATTAAATTGAATTTAGTGCTGTCAGTCTAGCATGAAGTTGCATACGATTATCAAAAGAAATTTTAAGATGACAGACCGTCGAGAGCACACTTAATCGAGAGGCAGCTTCGAAGCACTTGAAAGAGAGCTCTGAATCTCAAAATCGACTGATTTCCACAAGGCGTGTGGAATATAATTTTTTGACGTAATATAGCAAATTCCATTACGAAAATCATCGGTCAGTAAGTCTTTGTCGATGAAGAAATGATTTCGATGAATTTGACAATACAAGTGGCAGCATCGCCAAATAATTCGCATGTCTGTAGAAATAACTGCACATATGTAGAACACTGAAGTAGCTGAAGCTGTCATGACTTTGCAGTTTTCATGGCATGTACAAGTACATTCTAACGTATTTGTGAATCACAGTAGTGAAAGTGGTTTAATGTATGACATTATCTTGAAATATGCGCTTCACATTCAAATTTGATTGAGTTCAGAACATCAACTTCGATATAAATGTTGGTGAGTAAATTTCATGTTTTGACTTAATTTTGACGATTTTACTCATTTTGTAGAGGTTCTCAAACATCAAATGCCGAATCATGTGACTCACATCAACATTTATATCGAAGATGATGTTCTGAACTCAATCACGTTTCAAATTTCATGGCATTCTGATAAATAGTTTCTTTTCTGCAAAAGAAAATGTACGAAAATTGCCAAGTGTTCCACAATCTGAGGAATATTTCTTGAATTTTACCATTGGATTCCAATGGGAATCCTTTAACCTTGCCTATAACCGAAAGCGACTGGCTGTGACACTTAAGAATTTGATTTTTGTATTCAGCGTTTCAAGATCTACAAATCCATGCTATTAAGCCCTTTGTGCGCGAATTTAGGCAGAAAGTGTCAGTAGCTCCCGTCCTATCTGCGCTTGCACATTTCGCAGTTGTGTGACACTCTCCTCTCCCACCCTTCGCCGCACGGCTCGATGTGTACAAGCATGTGGACGCGCCGCAACGCTTCCAGTGTAAATGGACCTGAATTCAGAGTTGCTAAATCTTATCAAGTTCATGTAGCCACTGAAAATATATGAATATATTTCAATACACTTGTCAATACACTCCAGCAATATCTGCGAAATCCTGATTTGATTAGCTCTTAAATTGGATTGAAATTCCCATCGTCGGTAACTAAAGACTTTCTTTTAGCTAAACTCTGCGCATGAGTGTCTGTCCAAATTTAATTCATTTTTATGTTCTTCAGCATTTTGCAAGATAGATGTGCTGTGATCAGGTTGGCAGCAAAGCTACGAAGGAATTAGGCCCACTTCTTGTTATATTTGCTGACGTCGACACAGACTTGCAAACATAATTTATTATTGTTTTCGCTTGTCAATTCAAGTCAGACTAGTTTATAGAAAGCCTACACTCGCTAAATGTTCGATAATTCATTTGTGGATAACTTTAATTTACAGTGTCTATAATCACGTTCCTTGCTATTCCTGATCGATATTTGAGTGACGTTTTTCAGTAAATGTGTTCATGGAATTTCGTAAAAAGTGGCGTCTGTTTTATTGAGAAAGGACTCGTCTTACATGATTACGAAATATTAGTGAAATTACATCAATTTGGGCTGTTGAATATCTCAATTTCCGACCAGCGGTTTTTTTTATTTTGAGCCGCACTGTGATTGGTTTATAGCACTTTTAGCTACAGTTTTCGATCGCAAATAGATTTATCTGTAAAAGGGCAATTTTATAAAGAAAAAAAATTGAGTTGTTTAAAAAGCACTTGTTAGTGCTCTATTTTTTAAGTTGATTATCAATTGTGTTAGATCCATGTGGAAATGGAAAATATAAGATGTCAGTATGTGACAAAATATGACAAGTCAGTATGTCTTCTTTTTCATGTCAAAGTGAATTTCTACATGAATATAAATGGAAAGAACAGGAGCAACGTAGAATGTACATGTCAATGAAGAAAAAATAACGAGAATTATTATCCACACATCTAACAAACTCAAGCTCTCGTCAAAGCCATGAAATAGTGAAAAGGTAAAATTGCCGAACCCAGCACGATACAAGATAAGTGTTTTACCAACTCTTTGAGAGCAATTATTAAGAGGAAGAATACTCCATGTATAACGCCACAACGAAATAAAATAGAAAGGATCGCTTGTTAGCAATTGTTCAATTAGTTCACGAATATTTTCGCACAAAGAGAATGCTTGAAATGAATCAAGGTAACTTTTTTTAATTTAAACCTTTTAACTTTTTCATAGCGTCACTCCTGCACTGATTCTTCTCCCTGAATCAGATTATTTTTTCATTAGTATTGTAAGGATTTGGATTTCGACTGACTCCGACCAGAAAGTCAAGCAATAATTCAGTCTATGCAATAGTATTAAGAATTGATCACAAAAAAGGACTAGACGTCAAATAGAAAATTAATTAAATAAAAGCACAATTTCGCCGTTACTGGCAAAACATTTATACTTGGAGCAGCATAGTACATTCTCTCATAAATTCTTGAATACTGAGGAGCAATTTGAAATGATTATCTCACTGAAATTAAGTGTCTCACACTATGTAAGCTTTGATTTTTGCTTGATGTGATCTCCATGGTACAGTTACATAGCGATTTTTTGATCGTGGTCGAACTTGGAAGTCAACAGGACGGGCATTTGGATTGAAAGTTCGTGTATAGTGACTCTTCAATTAATGCTAACACGATATCAGAACCATTTTTATCATTTGATATGCTGCGAGGTCATTCTGTCTCAGTGACCAATTGAAAGAATATTCACTATTATTATCGATAATGTCGACCCTCTAAAAACTGTACTAATTGATGCATGCACAATTTTATTTTGTTTTTACATCGTTATTTGACATGTTTAAACGTCGCAAGAAATTTAAAATTTTCGGTTTATCGGCTTTTGTTCGTTATTTCAGGCTTATGTGGGAGATAGTGGTTGTGTCATCATGAAAGAGAGCAGGCATTACATATGCGCAGGTGCACCTAACGGTAAGGTCATGTTAATTGACCCAAACTCAGCAGACAAAGTCATCAGAGAATTCGAAGCCCATACTGGCCAATTGTCTGATATGACCGTTCAAGAGAATTTACTTATCACCTGTGGATGGTCTCAGCGACAAAACGGCTCCATTATACCTGATCGCTTACTAAAAGTAAGTTTGATTTGAGAGGGATTTTAGTTATGATATTCATTTTCATTGAAAATTTCCCAATCATTATGCTGCCTTACATCAAAAATTTTCGGAGAATTCATTCAAATACATACCCCGTTGAGACGTCTATAACTCGACCTAATCTAAATTGATTGCTGATCTTTCCCTTTGTGGGCCCTAAAAGTGCATATGCATGAAATATATAAAATATACGTGTGTGTGTGCGTGTGCGTGTGTGTGTGTGTGTGTGTGTGGTTATCCTCCGCTATCACATTTCCATACCTACTCTAAAGAGACAAAATAATATTCACTTTGGATACATGCTGAAGATTATTTCATGCTTTCATAACACCTTTATTAACTTCGTGATTTTTCAGGTTTACGATCTTCGATTTGGGCGATCAATGAAGCCAATTTCTATGATGGCATTTGATCCATGCTTTGTACGTTTTGTTTCCTTGTTATATAATTCTTTGCTCGTTATATCTTCATTCGGTCATTACCAATTTCTTGATATTGGAAACACGATGACGAATTATCAGTATTATTCATCACCTATCGCGGGAAATCAAGTGACTGATATTGCTTTGTCTCCTTCTTGCCGTATGATGGCTATCAGTGACGATGTCGGCTATGTTCATCTTTTTTCGCCAGATTCGCATCCTCAAATCAACAGGTAAATGCATCATGATCTCATATTTACTTCAAATGTTGTTTCATATAGTTGCTAATTTTAGTTTTCTTTTTTTGTCTATTCTATTTATATATTTTTATTGTAGGTATGTCTATTTCCTACTATCTTAATTTGAATTTCTTTCAAAATCGCATCATTAGTTTCTTGTACTCTATGCATGTACAGTTTTTCGAAGTCAATTTAACACAATGAGATACAGAGAAGAGAATCTTCCGGATTTTTTTGGCGGCCATCTGGGTTATTACTGAGATTCACCAGAAAATGCAATGAAAATGGAGGGGTAAGGTACGTGGGCCTATAATACGTGCATATAAGACCCCTCTGATCAAAATTTATTAAATTGATGTTATCCACATTTCCCCTTCTGACGATCAGTGGGCCCCCTCTAGTGTTCAGTGGGTCTCTTTTGACGATCAGTGGGTCCCTTTTGACGATAAGTCGATCTCCTCTGGCGATCAGTGGGTACCCCTTTGACGATCATAGGGCCCCTGACGATCAGTAGTCCCCTCTATTGTTCAGTGGGTCCCTTTTGACGATCAGTGGGTCTCCTCTGGCGATCAGGGGCTCCCCTTTGACGATCATGGCCCCCTCTGATGATGAGTGGGCCCCTCTGGCGATAAGTGACCCCCTCTGACAACACATAGTCCTTTTTAAGGATGTTGGACTTTTTTTGACTAGACTATGCATTATTTATGTTGTTTACCCGCTGTGTGATTTACATTTCTTTGCTACGTTTTTTGACTCTTTAGCGGGTTCCCTCTCCTGTACCGTACATTTTGAAGTAAACATTGTGAAACTCATTACACACGCCAAGAAATTTTGATTCATAAAACCTCCCTCACATCATGACATTTTGAAATAACATGAAGCTCAGAGAAGTTGTAATTCCTTCGTGACATAATTGGCGATAAAATGCTTTGTACATTCTAGGCACTTTAGAAAGCTTGAATTCTACTAGTTACACTCCCAAAATGCTGGAGCCCTTGCCTGCAGCGCTTTGAAAAATATCAAAATTCTACTAGTTACTCTCCCAAAAGGCTGGAGATTTTGTCCCCGGCACTTAACCTGAATATGGTTGAGCTACAATTAATTATTATCTGTGGCCTTAGTACAATGAATGTATTTTTAGTCGCAGCTATAGGGTCTATAGTGTGTAGGCGCATAAAGATTCATAACTATTTAAAATTGACTTGTGATCATATCAAAACTGAAAATGGGCCCCCTAGAAGAGATCCTCCGGATTTTTTGTGACACGGTGTTCTCATCCCTGGAGATATTTCTATTGCGAAATTATGAATTCAAGGACAAGATATCTGGTCCAGAAATTATGATCTTTTATATAACGAAAAATGCAACTTTTGCGTCTTCATATTCGAAATGAAAATAATTCGTTTCAAAATAGAATTTCTGCTATCTGACCAATCAATCTGATATTTGTCATAGAATCCGAAATTGAAGCATAATCATATTAATCGACTTCCAAATACCCAATTAAATTCATGGCTGTCAGATGGTGTAAAGGGGTTCGGATTTCACTTAAATCGCAGTCGCAACCATGGTTGTTGTACTACACTAAGCCGTGTAGTGCCTAATAATTCGCAAATAAGCCATCAGGTAAATTTACACTTAAATTTCAGTCAGATGATCTAATAATAACAATACAGATAGTCTCGCCCATGTTTCATCAGCTAGTTTTACTGCACCTATAACAGATTCATGTTCGTGAGTCGTGACTTTGAACGGGCAAGTAAGTATGTGTAAAAAATCACTTTTCCTCATCATGACATATCACAAGATGGAGCCAAAACAGTTCATTCTGAAAATGAGTATTAAATTCGAAATCAACCACCTTAAATTGCATCCTGATATTTTCGAAATATTGTCTTTTATGATTTCCATATATGCATCATAATTAAGCAGACCAGGAAAGTGATTGTTCATGACTTAATTGTGAAGGCTTAAAATTTGAGGAATTGTGCTTTTTCGTGACAGAAAAATTGCATTCTTGTATCTCAGTACTTGGCTTGTAAGTGAGTCAATATGATGACATAAGTCATAAATTGCTTGAAATTTTGACTTGATAAATCTGGTCTTTCTGTGCACTAAAATAAGCTGAAATGTAATGCTAGATAAAAATACTGAATTCATCATATCAAATTGCTTGTTATGTTACTGTCAGTTTCATTACTGCAAACTTTCAGCATTACTCGATTTCACTCGGTTGCATTATGCTTTTCAGCAATGTAATAACACCGGAAATACCAGAATCCCCGATTGACTATACTCTTGGACCACTGGGTTTCGATGAGCATCAATATCCCTTGAGTGCAATTCCTTTTGGATTTCCTGAATCTGAAATTGCTTATCCACTGGCATCTGATTGGGTTGAGGATTCTATGAGTTCGCCTATATATCAACAGGCACCAATTGAACAAGAAGTACTGGATTCAGCTCAAGTGAAGAAGGGATTGCGTTTAGCAAGAAAGCCTGCTCATTGGGGACATGTTCATTTTCCATATCGCGTCTCCCTCAACAGTGAGTTATCTTATCTACAATAACAATGACAGGTTTTCTGCATCTGTTAGATATGAAAGAAGCAATATATGACATACATGTAAATGTATATAACATAACGAAAGTTATTTAGGAAACTTATTTAGAAAGTGAAACGTTTCTCTTCAATGACTCAGTAAGTTCACTCAATCTCGAAGTAGGAGCATTACTATGATTAAAAGAGGTCTTAATTTCAGATTCTCAAGTACATAATATTGCCGTTACGCAATGTATATTACCAAAATTATCAATATTCGCATTCTTGAAATGATCATAGTGCTTGTGAATTTTAGGAAGTCCATATAGATATGGAATTAGTGGATTAAATTTTATGAGATGCGAACTCACTTTTTCGTTAAATTTTTTTCATTTAATTCTAGTAATTGCTTCATCCTACCTAAAGTAGCAAATAGATTAAATTGCGAAACGAATAAATGGGTTTGAAGCTCTATTAAATGCTCTTGATGAATTCTTTGTTTGTGAAAATTGACATCTACAGTATAATCACAAATGCCCCACCTTTATCTGTTTTAGTAATGTGTAGATCCTGATTATTTTTCGTGAAATCAAGTGAACATTTATCTTTAAGCGAAATGTTGTATTTCATCCCAGGTAGTTTTGACACATTTGCTACATTATTTTGAATTATATTTTTCAATGAATCTAGTTCTGAATTTTGACCTTTTGGTGGATCAAAGTAACTTTTGCTGTGCTTGTTTCTTTATTTTTCCAAATCATCAGAATCGCTTTTTTCCAAAGAAATTTGATTGAATAAGTTAAAATAGTTCGCTTGTTCTCTGCGTGAGCATACAGCAAGTGGTGGAATGATTCTACACGAATGATGAAAACTTACAACTTCGTCAAAATCATGCATTCGGTAAAGACAATAGGTTAATTAGATAAACTAAATAACAAACTGTAATAGAGCAAAATATAGAGTCACAGATGCTACTTGTAAAGTTACTACACAGTACACAGATATTACCATTCAGAAATGTTTCAGAAAGCGAATTACGTTAATCTTGACAAGAAAATTCTAGGAGTCCATCTTATTCGGCCCACAAAGCTGGATTATGTTGTCTAAAAGCCAAACTCATCGCCACTGAAAACTGAAAATTGGTATTCAAAACTTAAAAACAATGATCTACATCCTATGAAACATCACATTTTTCTGAACACGAGGTCAAATGGCGGGTAAGGGAAGATCGATGTTGCTTACAGGACTTTTAGTGCTGCAGCCAGAACTGCCGAAACTGAGACTTCACAGAATGATGCACGTCCTATGCCTACTACGAATCTGCGCGCTGGGCGAGTTCCAGTTAGTTCCTCTTCTCAGACAGGATCAAAGAATAACGCATGTTGATACAATGGAAGGCAGATCATAGTTTTGAGCAAAATTGAAATTTTCTATGTTTTCGCTTATCAACTGGAAAGTATTAAGTCTAGAGTCATAATTTTTGACATACAATGTCTTCAGGTCATTTCCGATTATGTGCATGTGCTATTATCATGCATCTGATTGACAATGCATGTTGGAATGTGGTTGAAAGTAGATGAAGTCGCTCAAAATGTTTGTTCGCCGACATTAAGAGGCTCGACAAATCTAAATGTGTTTAGCTTTGAAAATGAAAGGAAATGACCTGAAGACATTCCATGCCAAAATTTATGACTCCGGGCTTAGTACTTTTCGTTTAATCATAGAAAACATAGAAAATCTGCGACCTGCGTGCCATTGGATTTACATTTGTTTTTTTTATTGTGTCTGACAAGGGGAGGAACTCACTAGAACTCGGCAGACGTGCCGATTTGTAATTGGCATAGGATGTACATCATTCTGTGAAAATCTGATTTACGGCCTCGTTCCCTGCAGAAACTCATTTTAGCTGCCGGACTATTTAGTCTCATATTTGAACGGAAAAGCCATTTTGGTATATGTTACTTTCCGGCGGATTTCCAAACATCTTTCACTTCTGCCGAAGTACCTTCACCGCAAGGGCAATTGAATTCATATATCATTCGTGGTTTTCGGCTTTGTGGAATCTTTAACCGTTGTGGATGACAAAGTGCTAGTCCGAAATCCTGGGATTGGGAATTGTTTCATTAGAGGGTCCAAAATGTAAAATATTGAAAGAGATTTGTTTCTTCTCTACTGTCGGAACCTTTGGGGTTGGCATGTTTTATTTAATTAGCCATTCCGAATATCTTTTCCGAACGAGAGTGCTTTTCAATTGGTCCAATTCTTTTGTTAAAGAATACGGAGAACACTGAATGAACCAAAGTGATCGTAAAGTCCAGTAAAAACACTCCTTTCAATACATTGAGTTTTGATTATCGCCATCTATAAGGTGGATCTGCGCGTCGAAAATATTATCAGAAAGCTATCTTGTGAATTCCATGGCAGCATGTCAGCTATTACAACATTCGAAGAATTCAAAAATAGTGGAGTCATCGTCAGCATCAATAAAGATGTCATCTATGTAGTGACAACAAAATTTTAATCTTTCACGATCAAAATTCTCGAATAGCTTTCGCTCCATGTATCCCACAAATATCTAGCTGAATTCCACACTCAACAGAAAACCCATCTTAAGTCCATCCATTTGCTTGTATGCGGTTTTATTGGAACCAAATTGCACATCTTGAATCAAAATAGATAGGGGAGCATCCATATAGTGTGCACGCAGTCAGAGGGGAGGGGGTGTTTTCAAAATGCGTGCGTACGCTTTCTATCTTATGAAAACTGACCGTAAGCTTAAATTATATGTAATTTAGCCACCAACAATCCTACTCTTGTAGACTACTATTGTTTAACTTGAGTTCTATAAACATCTAAGACTAGGCTATATTCATTGCTTCTTAT
Organism: Prostheceraeus crozeri; assembly: GCA_907163375.1. Classification (NCBI taxonomy): domain Eukaryota; kingdom Metazoa; phylum Platyhelminthes; order Polycladida; family Euryleptidae; genus Prostheceraeus; species Prostheceraeus crozeri. The sequence continues at coordinate 814,590 of CAJQUW010004613.1, read as the reverse complement.
GTCTGCATTAATGACCAACTACATGCATCAATTAGGCTATTGTTCCAACGGCGTAACGTTCTTCCTTTATCGCTCTCTAGTCTGCGTGTGATGAGCGCGCGTGCACCAAAGAGAAAACGGAGACCCGGAACGACAGGCGTGCACCGAGCAGCTCAACAGTTGATTGGCTTACACACATACGTACAATTCTCTCTATGCAGTGGCGTAGAACGGTTTTTAGTCTGAATGTTTATAGACTACCACAGCACATCTCATCCTAGTATTGTGAAATTTCTATGACTAGAACCTACAATCAAGAGATGCAGACTGTGGTGGATTTCGATTTCTTCTGTTTAATAATTACAGATTGTTTCATAAAAAATGGATCACCCTTAAACATTGCCTTAACTTCAACTTTGTTTAACTCCGCAAAACTTGAACGAATTTCTCTGAAATTTGGAAGGTATGTCAGTTGTGCTTACTAATATCATTGTTGGAAATTTCAAGCATGAATATTGAGTTGTTTTCCTGTTATAGATAAAAAAGTAGTAGATAATTTGATCTTCATTTAGCAATGTTACACAAAATCATACCTCACTCTTGTAAAATTACATTTGTTTCCTTTGTTATGTAATATGTTGTTCTACAAGTCAAAAGCTATCAAGCAAAACAAAAATAAAGAAAATCGGTCAATCAGAGCCAATATAGCACCATTATTCATCAACAATAATGTAACTGCTACATGTGATTAACTGGACTTCATGTTCCATAGCTTCCTGACTTCGTTGCGGTGGTGTTGGCAGCACTCCTGATTGCTTTCAGCTAGAAATCTATCTCTTACCGGTTGAAAACAACACAAAGCACAAATGAACAATAATGAGATCGCATTCACAAAAGGCAAAGTGTCAGCCTTGCTAGAACTAGAGTTTTCTTTGCGAGCTACAAGCAAGCGACTAAATGTCCCTTACACAAATGTGCATCGATGGCATAATGATGATTTTCGACTCTGTCGTAAAGAGGGCTCTGGCCGTCCACACAAAACATCCAAACGTAGAGACCGCCTAATTTTGAGATTTGTTAAAGTTGATCCAAGTCTCTCGTTAACTGAGATGGCTGCACTAGTCTCGTCTATTTCTAAGTCCACTATTCGTAGAAGACTTATTGAGTCGAATTTCAAGAGCTGTAAGAGACCCTCTCAGATCGTATTATCAGATCAGCATACAAAAAGACGTCTCAGATGGGCAATGAGTCATTGTCACTGGCGAAATCAATGGGATCGGGTTGTCTGGTCTGATGAGGCATCAGTCCGTCTGAAGGATAGCGATGGTCGATTGAGACTATGGATAAAATCTGTTCAGGAAATTCCGAGACATTTACATCGTCCCCGGGTACAAGGTGGCGCGACTCTACTGATTTGGGCTGGCATTTGGACCAATGGCCGCTCTGAACTTCACATACGGCAAGGAACCATGAATTCTGAACGCTATGTGAATGTTTTACGAATGAACATTGGCCAAATGACAGATCAACTTGGTGATCCATCGACTTGGTTATTCATGGATGATAATGCTACGTGTCACAGGAGTAGTAGAGTCAACTTATGCAAGTCTCAATTAGGGCTTAGGACATTATCTTGGCCAGCTCGTTCTCCTGATCTGAATCCCATAGAAAATGTATGGAGTATTCTAAAACGTAACGTTCCTCGTTCACTGCTACCTATACAGATGGCGTATCACAACTTACGTCACTGTTAAAAAGAGAGTGGAGAAAGTTAGATCAGTCAAAAATCAACGACATCATCGAATCAATGCCTAGACGAATTGGTAATGTCATTGACAATAAGGGTAGGGCCACAAAATATTAGCTTCTTAAGAACCGTTACTGTATCATAGCTTATCAGATTATATAAGGACATTTAAATATATTAGGGACATGAAATAACATGAAAAATGCTTTCTGTATCATACTTATGTTTTATTTAGTCAAATTTTAGGATGATCCACTTTTTATGAAACGGACTGTATTTAGCCTTATAAATATCAGAGGCATAGCGGGACCGGTCTCGAACTTCGCAATGTTGGGGGGGGGGACTGTGCGCACGCATTGAGGGGGGTAGGTCGTGCAAGGGTAGGGTTATTCAAAAAAATGAGGATTTTTCTGCGTGAACACTATATGGATGCCCCTAACAGCAGACGGCAATTTTTTCGGATAACTCCATTTTATGCAATTTTGGAGGTGGTCGTCCCCGATGTAGTTCATCGCAAATTATTTTGATGGTTTCTTCTAAAGGTACATTGTTGAATAAGCTTGCAATATCAAAAGATGCACATTGGCCCATATCATTGATTTTCAATTTCACAATCTCATCTCGGAAAATTTTAGAATCTTTCACATTATAAGTATCGGAGCTTGATGAGATTGGTCTCAGAAGACGATCGTGCATATATACACGTAGGTCTGTACCCCATTAAATTGCAGTTAATGTGGTTGGACTATTACATAAGTAATCATATCAAGACAAATGAGTGAATATGCCTTGGCTCGACATAATTTTAATTAGAAGTTTTGGGAAAGCCAAGTACGGTGATGGTAAGTAAAAATATAGGCTATTATTAACTATATATTACGACCTTATATCCAAGGCCATCATCAGGTTGAAACTGCCTCTTCAGGCTACAAAATGCAATTCAAAGGTAAGTTTGAAGTAGACAATGCATCACATAGAAAATTCAAAATATCAAGCGTTGATAGTTAGAAACTAAATCTTAACCGTTAATAGATGGGCGGGATTTTTATCATCGTCGAAGATGAGCTTTCTGTCTACCAACGTTTGATATTGAGTTTTCTATGTGCTTGTTTCTACAATGTTTACTTCAGACTTAACTTGAACCGTATTTTTGTAACCTACGTCGTTTATATGAGTTTAAAAAAAGATGCTTAAGCATCTACGCAGCGGAATTCATTGAGATTTCCACGAAATTGCACATGCAGAATATCTGATGAGTGTTAGGCAGCAATTCAACTGTAGTCAGTGATAGCAAAATTTGGCTAGAACGATGTCAGTAACCAGAAATCTAGTGATAGAAGGTTGATGCATTTCTCCAGGATCAGAGTAGTTATTTAAAAATAAACATAAATCGGCACTGTAGGCAAATCAGTACAACCACCAACAATAAACTACTGTCATTGCAGCTTTGCAATCGTGAATAGATCAGCAACGATTAGATTGAGGTGTGTCAGCTCCACGTCTGCTTACTCTGACGCTGTAGAACTGCAGTGATAGATTGTTTCTGACTGCCTGTGTCTGAAAAAACAATGTGTCTGTCGCCCTGATCCCTCAGACTGAAAAGTTGACATATATATGTCAATTTTGAGCGTGACGTGATACATCATAGACAGATGGAGCTACTGTAACGTGACATGGTGAATTGCGCCACCCATCTTCTTTGATTTTCTTTGTTCCATCCATGCCGATTCAATATTCGTGCATAGAAGACAACACAGTATTAACTCCGTTTTTTTAGTTGCTTTCCACAGTGCACAGGTCAATTACAAATCAAGTAAGGCTCAACATTGATTTGCCCTCACACTTCATCGTCCTTGGCATTGCGAAAGAACTGTAGAAAACCTTAGGAGTCCAGTGCCACTTGAGGTCAATAGTGTTGAGCTTTACTTCGCGGAGGAGAAATTGCAAATGTAACTTAGTGTTGAATAATATTTTATCATTTGTGAATCGGGAAAGCATCAAACAGTAGCAGAGATATGAAGAATGCGAGGTATGCATACGAATAAACTATGCATCCCCTCTTATCCTTCAAACGGCGGTGACAAAGAAATCCCTTATTACACGATTGGGGTCCAATGGACCCAGCTATTGAAGGCAGACCAAAAACTCAATTATACAAAGAAACGTACCGAACCCATCGTGCTTTCTTTTACCTGGATGGGCGCTTAGCAGCAATTTTGTTTTCTAGATATGAATATTCCTCTATATTTCTTGAAGCTTGCATTTCCATCGGTGTTTCACCTTTGTTCCGTCTTATTTTTCCACAATAGGTCAGCTGTATCGTGCAAGAAGAGATCGAAAAAAAATTATCAACAGCCACATGTCGACCAGAGTCCGACAAATGCTCTGTCAGTTCTAGCACAACTCGTCAACCTTAATTAACTTCACGGACGTTCCCACGACGACTAGTATAAAATTGCAAATTGCAGTAATATGAGTTAGAGTTAGTTGAGTTAGCCAAATTCCATATCTTAATTCCATATTTTCCTGGTTTGCTAGGTATAAACATGGGCGTGTATATTATTGCGAACCACATAATATATCGAGACGTACCTGTGTATAAACATTTTGAATCTACATCAACCACGGAATGCTACCAACTGTTCGTCAACTGTAGTAAAGATACTCGTTTTTTACTGACTGCGGCAATTTGCAGAGAACCTATCTAGCAATTGGGTTATAGGAGCAAGCTTGTCGTCACGGCATCTTTCTTTCCTTGATACTTGATCATCAAGCCGTAAGTTGCGGCGAAGATTGACGAACCTGTTGAGGAAAAAGGTAAAGCTGTAATCACTTGATATGATTTCACTAGCAAAACAGTAATATGTGATATGCATCACACAGGGTTCCCATGCCACCTGGAAAAAACCGGGACATTTGAAAGTAAAATTCTTCGCTTGGGGAAAATTCAGTGATTTATTAGCAATTTATTAGATACCTATCTTATATCAACATTTTACTTTATTTTCATTTCACATGTATGGTATTTTACTTCCTCTCAGACGATAATTTCAATCGTCATATATTAAGTGAAATATGCATGTGTGTTTATCTTGAAGTTTTCTTTCGTGTGATTGATGCAAAGGTGCAATGATAATTTATCTTGGGATGTATCTGACTTTTTGAGAATGATATTTTCGATTCATAAAATCGAAACTATGAGAGAAAGCCGACTTCAACATGTGCTCAAAAATCGATCTAGAAAACGAGAATAACTGCAAATTGTTTTCTGATATACGGTTCGGATGCGAAGTTGAGGAAGAGGTCGGAAGGGTGCAAAATGAAAACCTATGTTGTGCAACTGATGTGTCTCAATTCAATGCACATTGTAAACGAATACTCATTAAACTGGTCAAAGTTTCGCAAGAAAAGTCTCCGACGTCATTCGGAGTTGTCAAAGAGTTAAGTTGCTTCAATCCGCAGCACACAAACAATATTCAGTTTACAAAGGATGCCGTCGCTTCAAGAAAGTATTGACTTATCTAAATGACATTGGACGTGTGAAAACTTGGGAGTGTGATGATCTTCATGAGCAATTTCCGAAGATGGTAGAGGAATTTCTTTACCGTCCGACTTTCAAAGATAATGAAGATGAACTGATTGACAAACCTCATCATAGCTTCATGAGCTAGAAAAGTAGATTCAGAAGACGTATGATGCGTTCTAAAAATCCCATGGTCAGGCCCAGGTAGAACATGGATTTTCAATCAATTAAGAGGCTTCATCGACGAACATCTCTCAAAAGACTGGGGTGGTAAGAAGAATTATAAAAAATCACGTGATAGGTAAGTTCAAGTGATTTCCCGTACCCGGACAACAAGTTAGTAAAAGCAACAAGGATTCTTCGACGGATACCAGACTGTATTAGCAGCACGACGTTTCGCAGTCTCCTGCTTGATCACATGCATAAATGACCAGAAAATCAAGATAGGAAGTACATGAATAACATTCATCACTTAATTGTCAAGAATCAAGACCATTATTGTCATTAAATTTACGAAGCATGTCTCTATACTACTAATGTTTGAAATAAGTAAAACGTGAGAAATTATAAAACTGTACATAGAGTTAAGATAGATTCAATCGTCTATCTAAGCTCATCTATAAGACCAAAAAAATTATTTAAGACATTTAGACACGAAATTAGATAAGATAATAAAATCAAACATGCACAATTCTTCTACCTATACAACCATTCATCAGAGGCTCCATGCATTCAGATATGCAAATAGCCTCTAAAGACAAACGCTTCTTCCAATTTCTTATGTTATGATAAAGAACTTCCCACGTTACATTACATGCAGATGAGTCTGGATGTTCTTCCTCGTAGTGTATTCTCACTGCAGAAGGAGAGCCAACTCTGATATGTTCCCGGATTCTTGATTGGATTGTCCTAGACGTCTCACCGATGTATACATGGTTACATATATTGCATATTATTTTGTACACGACGAATTTATTCAAGCAGCGATTCGGTTTCTTTGAGATAGCACAGGTATCACAAGAAGTGTCACATAAGTTACTTTCCTTTGGGCTCTTGAGAAATCTCTTCATAGGAGGCCCGCAATCAAACCGTATTCGAACCTTGTGTGAGAGACCTGTCCTTTTCACTAACGATAATGATTGCCTCTTGTGTTTTTCTCCCAGATAAGGAACACGCAGAAATACAGGCTTTTCCGTATTCTCAATTCTGTCATGGGTGTTTCTGTTGTTGAAGGAAGCCAAAACTCTCTTGAGGAAATTATCTGGGTATCCATTGGACCTGAAACGATCTAATACTTTGCGTATAGAATCATTTTCATTGACATCGTTGGTGGATCTTGATACCGCTCTATGTAGTTCTCCAAGAACTATGGACCTTTTCTCCGATTGAGGACCATAGGATTTCCAATGACAGATGGCACCACTATGGATAGATTTGAAATATAGCATCGTTTGGAAATTCAAACCATCGCGATAAACCTCCCAATTCTTCGGAAACGTTACATCGATGATGTGTTCATTGTATGGCCTACCGAAGTGTCTGCTGATCATATACTTAGACTGGCTAATTCCTGTAATGAGAAGATTCAATTCAGTATGGAATTTCCCATGAATGATGTACTGCCCTTCCTTGATTGTGAGGTTTATCGCGATGGTTTGAATTTCCAAACGAGGCTATATTTCAAATCTATCCATAGTGGTGCCATCTGTCATTGGAAATCCTATGGTCCTCAATCGGAGAAAAGGTCCATAGTTCTTGGAGAACTACATAGAGCGGTATCAAGATCCACCAACGATGTCAATGAAAATGATTCTATACGCAAAGTATTAGATCGTTTCAGGTCCAATGGATACCCAGATAATTTCCTCAAGAGAGTTTTGGCTTCCTTCAACAACAGAAACACCCATGACAGAATTGAGAATACGGAAAAGCCTGTATTTCTGCGTGTTCCTTATCTGGGAGAAAAACACAAGAGGCAATCATTATCGTTAGTGAAAAGGACAGGTCTCTCACACAAGGTTCGAATACGGTTTGATTGCGGGCCTCCTATGAAGAGATTTCTCAAGAGCCCAAAGGAAAGTAACTTATGTGACACTTCTTGTGATACCTGTGCTATCTCAAAGAAACCGAATCGCTGCTTGAATAAATTCGTCGTGTACAAAATAATATGCAATATATGTAACCATGTATACATCGGTGAGACGTCTAGGACAATCCAATCAAGAATCCGGGAACATATCAGAGTTGGCTCTCCTTCTGCAGTGAGAATACACTACGAGGAAGAACATCCAGACTCATCTGCATGTAATGTAACGTGGGAAGTTCTTTATCATAACATAAGAAATTGGAAGAAGCGTTTGTCTTTAGAGGCTATTTGCATATCTGAATGCATGGAGCCTCTGATGAATGGTTGTATAGGTAGAAGAATTGTGCATGTTTGATTTTATTATCTTATCTAATTTCGTGTCTAAATGTCTTAAATAATTTTTTTGGTCTTATAGATGAGCTTAGATAGACGATTGAATCTATCTTAACTCTATGTACAGTTTTATAATTTCTCACGTTTTACTTATTTCAAACATTAGTAGTATAGAGACATGCTTCGTAAATTTAATGACAATAATGGTCTTGATTCTTGACAATTAAGTGGTGAATGTTATTCATGTACTTCCTATCTTGATTTTCTGGTCATTTATGCATGTGATCAAGCAGGAGACTGCGAAACGTCGTGCTGCTAATACAGTCTGGTATCCGTCGAAGAATCCTTGTTGCTTTTACTAATCACGTGATAAGTATTGGTGGAATTGAGCATTTTTGTAATTACAAAAGAACTCGTCCAATCTTGCAAGTTATTGCGGCATCAATGCATGAAATCCTTGGAATCGGAAAAATCCAAAACGGAAGATAAATCCAAATCTGAAAAACGAAAGATTATTGAGAAGAACATCAAAGGTGTGAGAGAAAAAGGAGAAAATGGAAACTGATATGTCTCTCTTGAAAAGTGTTGCTGGTCTCATATACGACGGCTGAGCGAAAGGGACAAATCTCAGTAGTAACCAAGACAAACGCATTGAGAAGGAGCTACAAAGCAAGGTTCACAAAATGACTTCCGAATTGGAGGAAGTAGAGAAGCTACTGATGAACATATTCTGAAAACATTCATAAGGCTCCTTTCCAACTGTTTAATGAGAATAGGTCATACGGTCCTTTATTTTAACCGCTTACATTTTTCAATATTGGGTGATTAGCGATTTTGCTATAAAGATTATATCATTGTTTCACATTCAGTGCGTAATTGCATGTATAAGAATTTTTCTTCAGTGAAATGGCTGTTTAGAATACTCATTCGTTTTGTTGGTTGTTACCAATAGACGATTTTTACTATGTCATTGTCTTCAATATGCTCTTGAGGAAAGTAGATAAAATTGTCTATTACAATTATTATACATCAAACCTTCTTATGATCGATCGATTCCAATTTTCGATACTAAAAATTAAAATTTCCTGAATGGCAAAAGTTTAATTGCAATAATTAACTTAACTGACTGGCGATAATTTGAATTAAGCCAATCTATGTTATCAGTCAACATAAGGTATAATCATTATCCAAGTTTCTGGACGGTTGATACGCATTATGCAGCTTCTACTTACGTCATGATATCCGGGAGAAAGCCAGGAAAACCCCGGGAATTATATTTTTAAAATGCGTGGGAACCCTGATTACATGTGTGATGACGAAGAACAATGATACATGATGACAAGTAATTTTGATGATATTGATTGCCAGTACTTTTGATCGACATGTTTAGGTTATGTGAATAATAGCTACCTAGTTTACATGTTCTACACGTAGAGCAGTTACATGTTCTACACGTACACATATCATGTATATTCACTTTTAGCGAAAGTTATCAAAACCATGCTAGACAATCTGAATTATTCTAGGGATTTACACAAATTTACATTCTAATGCAATACTGATAATGCATTTTTCTCACTCACCTGTCGCGTGACATACTTCGGTTGAAAATTGGTCGCCCATGAATTCCCACAACTGTTCAACAGGTTCATTCTTTGATCGATCAAATCGCTTCGCTTGTTATACATTTCCAACCTCGTATAGACATCGTATTAACATTGCTATATTGCTATAATTGATTTTTAGCAACATGGTGTATTTTGATATACGCAGTTATATTACTTGTTTGAGTTAACTGGGTGTGCTCTGTTCGGAATATATTTTGCACAAAAAAATCTGAAAATACACAGAAATTATGATGACAATTAAAAGTAATGAGTAATGATAGCAACCATGAAACGAAATAGCAATGAGAAAGTGACAGTATCTACGAAGATGATAAGAAATTAATGACCCTGCTGATATAAAGTGATTCGCTGGAACGAGAGGACAATTGCGCTGAATAATCAACTCCAATAATTCATTCATGTCAGATACTTTTAACAACCCATAAAAGTTTAATGTGATAAATATCATTTATGACTTTTATCAAACATTAGTTTCAGAAATATCGAAGAACGTGATAAAATAAACCTTGTTTGTACTCGGAAGCACATCAGGCGAGCACCCTTCTTCCATGTGGCCAGGTTTTTAATTTCCCACTCACTCTTTTGGGCTGAGTGTTTGTAAGAATGCAGAATGTACCTACATTAAAAATATTATGCTTTACCCGATCAAGGTTTGATCAAGGTCTTCGGACGTAGAGCGAACACCAATGCAAGTTGAATGCGCTGGCCACTATGTACGTGTAATTTATAATCTGAGCCAATAATCCTTTTAATTTTACTTTACTTACTAATTTTAATTTTTAGATAGAAATAAAAGTAGGATGCGGTACAGCCAGAAATGAAGTAAAGTATGAACCTAGTTAATAAGTGGTTTGAAGAAAGAATAGGATATACATGTACGAGTGCGTATATTATTCAGTTAAATGAACGTGTAGATAACAGGATCAAATGGTCTTACTCAACGGGATTGAATTGGTGTAGGTTGGTGTCGAAATTCTAAAATGTTCTTGACTTCGCGTTATTTACATGGAAGCTTCGTTCGGTTGAAGGTCTTATTGCCAAATCTAAATCGTCTGCGCAAATAAACATTAATCACTTTTTCATTTGTTGTTATTAACAATATATTGGCTCTAACGTCATTCCTGATGTGTTTTGTCAATTTTGAAATCTAAAATTCGCAACATGTCATAGAAATCTTGTTTCGAGATATCTGTAAAGACTGGCATGAAATGTACCTTACATCGACAGTCTTACACTTTATTAAGTGAAGCGCCACTGATGCAGACCCGACAACATTTTCTCTCCCAACATTGCGGTCCAGATCAATCCTTATCCATGGTCTTCTACATGTATTTCACGCTCGGAGAAGTTCTTCATGGTATGAGGGGTCTTCCTTTTTTACGTTTGTGGTTGTAAAGAACATGTAAAAATTACAGGAAATAACATGGAAATCTGTAAGCACGCCAAAGTGCTGAGCAGTTATAAACAAAAGGAAATATATTTATTTATTGCACATTTTCACCGTTAGACGGCCTTGTCAAGTGAGATTCCTATAGAATCAATTTACTCTAAACTTTTGTTAAAGCGTAACTAACTTCGCATCCATGTATGTGTCACATTTTGTATCTCGAAATGGTATTTGGCAAATTTGCACTATGAACTTTGAAATTAGAAACAAATTCCGATATCCAGCATATTTTCACGATAGGCATTGTTTTGTTCGACTCGTGCGTTCCTTTGGTCAATGTCCGTTGCGTTCTTCGACAGTATTTTTTATGTTATACACAATTCGCTCACAATAATGTTTTTAGCAAAAAGTTAGCTAAATGTATCCATTAAATATTGAATAAACAGAATATAATTTCTATTTCTTCTTAGATTTCGCATCAACTCAAACAATATAAATGTCTGAGAATTTGTTACCGCAATCATCACAAAAAAATGTTTTGTGGATTGTTTCTGTATACTCATACTCTTATATACGCAGTTACATGCATGTACTCGTACGTCGGAGTCAGATTTTTAACATATATTTGCTATTTTAGCACATAGTGCTGAAATATGGCGATGTACGTCAATGATCATAGATCGTAAAATGCCGTGTCATAGTCAGGGAACCCTAGATGGCGACGGGTTCCTTGACATGATGAAACAACATTTTATTAATATCCATGTTAAATTTATTCAAATGATCAGTATAATTGCATTCTCATGCATGGACTTTCAAATTAATGCAATTTTTGAAACCATCTACAAAGTGGAGAATTGAAACAGTTTTGTAGCACCTCAAAGACTCGTTGGTTACGCTTTCTCTTACTCCTCGTTTATTGTCTCTTCTGTGGTTTGAGGGTCGGACACTAGGGTTGTGCCAGTTTTCGTTGGTATGGATGCGCCTTCTCCATTCTGGTTAGTCTTGCAATAATTAAGGGCCTAGTTGCAGGAGCTCCAGATCTCTCTTCAAGTTGTACCACCATCTATTTCGCTGGCCACCTCTGATGTTCGCTCCAGCCACTTCGTAGTCTCTTTGACCGCTTCCAGTCTGGCATCCATTGCAAGTAACCAAACCATTACAAGCTATTTTGGTGTATGGCTGATCCTATGCCATGTAGATAGAGCGTGCCTCACAGTTCATGCATGCAGCGGCGCTTACCAAGTTAGACTTTGATGGAACATATCCATCGGATCACAGCGGTATCACCTCTCATCGGGCGAGTAAAGTCATCAACTTTTATGGACCATGTTTCTGATGCATGCAGCAATACAATCCTGATACAGGCATTTCATACCTGACCTATGTGTTTCAATGAGATGCTCTTGGTGGCTAAGACAGGCTGTAAGTCTAGGAAGCTCTTCCAGGCACTTCGTACATGAGCTCTGAATTACCTAGTCTATCGCTCATGCAGCAGAAGTCATCGACCACTTCAATTGAGTCTTGTCCAGTGTTCCTATTCCGGTGGTATTTCCGCATCGGCGGGAATTTATGAATATTGGGAAATACATGCACCAAGGAAGAGTTTCAGGGTGAACTTGGACAAGAGAATTTTTGATAATTTGGATTTGGTGCTATGGCATGACGCATCCAATATTCCAAAATACCATTAGGTCGTTCCCTTTTTTACAACTTTTTCATAACATTTTTATATAGGAATGTCGGCAAAATACAATTCACTTGCACGGTTTGATGATAGTGAAATTGATTAAAAAAAGTACAATCTGCCGTCGACGAATTTCTCTTACTTTCATGACAGACAGCTGTGATATTGTGAGGGGAGAACAAGGTGGATTACTGACACTTCTGAAGAAAAACTTTCTTTGGCGCATGTCTCATCGAAGTTGGCGTTTAATGTCATGAGATCTTCAAACGAGTTGATTTCTGGTCTCAACAGGTGTATATTTCCAATAGTCCCAAGTTTCCGCTTGTTGAAAGCTTGAGTTGATTCACTGAAACTTAGCACAATGTGTGTGAAGGATTCCTTGAAGTTTTCAGATGGTCCGTTATGAGTGGGAAGTGCGAGAGATAAACGCATTGCAGCGAGAAATTCTTATAATAAATATTCATCAAAACTGAAACTCTAAGCATCCGTCGATTAAAAAAAATAGAATACCACTGTAGGAAAATCAAAGATGTCACAGAGGACTGAAGTGTTGAATTCGGAAAATCGATGAGGAACTGACGGCGAATGACTTAAATTATCACCACGTTTATGGCTCCGGAGGCATAAATACTGAAAGGTTGAAAGTTGTCGCAAATAAACGTCTAATTTCAATACTTTTGGCTGCTCACGAAAAAAGTAAGAAAGATTAGGATGAAGCTGAAAAAGAAAATAACTGCTGAGGAGCATGTGAGACTATTGAGACGAAGAACAGGTGTAGCGTGTGCATTAGTTTCTGCCAGTATGTAAAACCTAGTTGAATATGTCCTCAGATATTTTATTGCATTACTGTTCAGAATCTGAAAACTTCAACTTGTTGAATCAAATATCTAATTTAGTAAAATTATTGAAAATTTAACAGATTTTGATAAGTCGGTGGGATTTTTAAAGATCGGCGGGAAGAATTTTTTGGCTTGAATAGGAACAGTGGTATTCGCCTATTTTAACTTCACTGATGTTTGCTTGTAACACGGGAAGCTCTTCCCTGCATCGCCGACACTTGAAATTTGGGTCATCACGTAGAACGGCCGGCACACTTGATCTCGCTCCGTCCAATTCCCTCCCTGTATACCTGTACCCCGAAAATCTCGGACCGGTTTCCTTCTCTGCTGCAACATAGGGCCCACATAACAACAGATATGAACTGGTGTGGTAGTAATATATTAGCCTATATATACATACATATCAACAATAGCTATACATGCTTTATCGAAAAGCTCGGTCGGTCCAGTACCGGTGCCGGGCAGTCTGGTCTCGAAAATTCCGGACTGTTTACAACTCTGAGTGATACACTATCTATGACTGTTGCAAGTGATGAATCCTCATTCGAAATCGCATAACATTTACAACTTTTGTGAACTATCGTCGTGACGTATGTTCTGCTATCTTACGCTGACTTTAGAATAGATGAAACACTGGATTCTTTCTATAATCTTTCTAATTATTTTACTGCAAAAAGGCCTTATGAGTAGAAAAATTGAGAGTAGTGTTCCGCTGAAATTTTGAGAGGTCAATAGTGTGCCGCGATGTAAAAGCAGGTTAAGAGCCACTGCCTAAGACCTTCAGATTTGTCTTCCAGCATGTGTAACGGACTTCTAGGTCTACAATTGAGTCAGATGTACAGACAAGGTCATCTGCATAGATCATTTATGAGGGAATTGGCCTTCATGACGATGACGAACTGGAGTAGGCTCAGAAGTCAGAACTAAACTTCGATGCAGCCCCGTGACATTGACTGCAAACTTCTCACTCCTTGCCTTGTCACAGCACACTACGGGCTTGCAGTGCTTCCTACATCGCTTGAACGACAAAAGCAATCCACTCGTCAACTTTTAGTTTCCGCATTGACAATCATAAAACACGTATGGGGACCTTGCCAAAAGCTTTCTCTAGGTCAAAGAATTCTTCTTTTCCAGTCTGTTTTTCTTGCAGTTGCCTGATGACGAATATTGGATACGTTGTACTTCGCCCTTTCATAAACCCAAATAGACTTTCATCAATGCCAGCTGATTCGCAGATGATGTTTGCAAAGACGTGTTCGGCGATTTTCAGGTAAATGCATGCAATTACACAAGCCTGGAGAGATAACATCATGACTACCAAAAGAATGAACGAAAATAAATGACTTTTGAGATAAGTAGCTGGAAGTTGCAGTCGAAGAAAAGTACGTGTCGAACAAAGTGACCGTATCTTAAAATATTTAAGGGTAATAAATGTACTTGTGACAACGGCGAGTCAACACTACAAGTGTAAATGCATCTAGAAAGGTTTAGCTGACGCAACGATCAAACACTTAAATGTATAAAGGCCAGCAAGCACATTTAATTGTGGCATATAGCCATCGTTTACTCACAATGCTATGTACGCATCACTAATTCTTCAAAGCATACATTTTTATTTGAACTTTTACTACCGATGGATGGATATAATTTCTTTTTTGGCTTCATGTGGCACATTCTGTTTTGCAATGACACAACTGTAATGTGCCATATTGAAACGTGTTGAAACTTGATCTTGAATTTTTAACGCATGTCTCACTGATCTTGTTCATTAGACTCAATAACATTTTCTTGAACTGATCGGATCTGTAAATTATCAAATTCAAAGAAATCCACCAACCGTTGCTTATTACGTCTTCATCTATAAAGTAAACTACTTAAAATATAATGTTAGGTAGATTTACTTGATCATTTGTTTTTCTGCTGGAGTCAAATTGATCTTTGTTATGACCTTTTAACTGCCATTGACTTTTTGAAAAAAGTACTTTAGGTCAATAAATAGAATTTGTTTGCCATAGTTCCGTATTAGTTCGGGGAAAATAGGTTTGAAGGTGAGTGAAGGCAAATATAGCAGAAAAGAATTCCAGGTGCACACACACGCCACACTACTCATGAAAATCCTTTGTTGATTAACTGTGCTGATGTCGCTCGTGAAGCAGTGACCAAAATTTTACAAGCCAGACCGAAATTTTACAAGGAAAACGAATTTGAGTTGCCCACAGTCGCAACTGCTTTATTTTAACTGTTACAGCTTTCGTTCAGCAGTTAGTTCAAACCTCTATTTGAACGGCATGCCGCTCTATTTTTCAAACCTTTCCCCGCACTGCCGTTTAATTAGAGGTGCCGTTCAATTAGAGAGTGCCATTCTATTTTTCGACTAGCTGATCAGAATTTAGAGATGAAATTTTCAGTAATTTTTATCTTAAATCTGTAAATTTTATAGATGAAAAGCGAAAACATGTAACATAAGAACTCTGCATATATCTATTTCACAAAAGTTAACAAACACAGGTTACCGGTAATCACTGGTTAGAAATCACAAACTCACTAGTGAAAATCAAGTGACACGTCGCTGTTGTAGTTGTCCTCGTCATTCGCGTTACCTTCAGCATCATCATCGTCATCATCCCAGTCTCTAAAAATAGCTCCATAGAATTCTACAAACTATTTTCTTGTTTTACACGTTTTGCAGAAGATTATTTTAGTCATGTAATTGATGTAGGAGATTAATTCATCAAAGTGTCGTTGAATTAGAGGTGACGTTCAATTAGAGGGTGCCATTCAATTTTTCAACTCCTCCTCTAGACTGCCGTTATATTAGAGGTGCCGTTTAAATAGAGGTTTTACGGTATGTTTTAAAGTCACGCAAGAATTACAATAACCAACATCAAAAAGTTTCCACCTTAGAATTCCACAGTTTTTCACAATTAATTCACTGAGAGACACAGCGGTGCAAAGATCACATGATGATCGCTCATGTTTTGGTAACTGTCTGTCCAGTGTGCATTGTGGTCTCTATTCACATCAGGGGCGACCGCACAGAAACACTGTTAGGCTAACAACTCTCTAATAGTAAGATTCACCCATTGAAATTACCTTGTCACTAACAACTCACTATCTAATACTGTTTCTGTGCGGTCGCCCCAGATTGATAATCTGTCGTACTTTAAGCCTTCATTTGATAAATGACAGATCCAGAGAATCTGTGAGCAAAGGAATGATAAAAAAGCAATGCACAGATATTTGCAGACTTTGTATAGATGTTTCACATAAATTGTAGTTCTCAGGT
Organism: Prostheceraeus crozeri; assembly: GCA_907163375.1. Taxonomy (NCBI): domain Eukaryota; kingdom Metazoa; phylum Platyhelminthes; order Polycladida; family Euryleptidae; genus Prostheceraeus; species Prostheceraeus crozeri. Next base: position 798,095 of record CAJQUW010004613.1, on the reverse strand, counting down.
AATATCCATGCATAGAACATGTCGAAGTTAAAATATTACGCGAAAGGGTCTACGATATATCGATAGTAATTACATAGAATAGAATGGCTCCTTAATTTTGTATGAATCATCATGTCAAGAAAATTCAAGAAAGCAAGCTGAAGCTGCAAATGGAAAGAGGTTTTCAAAGATGAATTTCGAAGCCATTTAAATTGATTGTCCTGAATACTTTGTCAAAATCTAGAGAACATTATAAGTGAAAATTTGCAGTTGCTACTCGTACAATTAAACTCGCTAAACATTCTACCAAGTTAAAATAGCAGCTATTATGAAACAGATAGCCAACTAATAACGACAGATATCGCTTGTCTGCCCAATTCCTTTTTTATTCGCATTTGCGTGGGACCCTTAATGCGTGATATTTCTTCTGTTGCATAATACAAGCTATTATCCCTCTAATTTCAGGAGACAGGTTTTCATAATGTACGAATATCAGTAGCAGTGTGTTCCTCGAGCCGTTGAATATTAATATCTGTTGATGAATATGAACACCAGCAAAAGCACATAGACTATGAGTCTAAACTTTTTCATTCGCGATTGCTTTTTTTGATGCGAGGGACGCATTTCGTGATTCAACTTGTTAAATGCCTGCTAATTTTTGTTTTATAGACCACCGTACAAGAATTTGTGATTTCGAACATAGGTCTTTTTGAGGGTGATTCGCATGCATTTTTGCGTGCATATCATATGCTCAACTACCTTTTTCCATGTATATAATTTTATAGATATTTGCAACAAATAATCAAAATGTTTAATGTGAAAATTGTACTTAATCAGAAAAAAGTTAACTATCGTTTATCTTGCAGCATAATATGTCACGAACCTAATCATAGACCTATATAAGTACATTCATATGTATGTCATGCATTATCGTAATACCGGCGTAGAATAATGCCAAGATACAGATATAATATGTATATCTTTAATCCACTTGGTCTGATTCAGCAGAACCAATTGTTATATCAACTTTGCTTGTGAGCAGAAATTGTTGAATCAACAGATCTTGATTGACTACATGGAGCATTACATTTGATCTGACTCTCTATTTTTTGTCCGCGGCAAAGGGGTTTAGTGTTAAGCCTACTGAGCTTTTGGTTTTGAGGTCGATCCACTAAGGCGTCATTAAAAGTCGGCAGGAAGGCCATCCAGACTAAAAGTATCGCGCCGCTCCATCTAAAGTCTAACTACGTAGCCCACAGTTGGATAGTCGTGACGTCTTAAATGCTTTTCATATGATTTATACTTGTTTTCGTTTCCTCCTGACATGTATCAGCATTTATATGAAATGCCCTTTCTTTACAGAAATAAGAAAATTGTGAACACCTGAATGCTTGAACAGTGACTAATTTGTGGTTTGTTCCGGTTCAGCAAATTCAAAGGGGAAATTTCTAGACTTATCATACTCGTCCATCTTGTCGATATCTTGGTTGTATACCAGTAATTACTGTATCATATGTATTTAACTTGTAAATATATTTCCAGAGAAATTATACTCATGTTTTCCAAAAAAAATTTACTTTAGCATATTAACCCTGGGTGTACCATAAAGCACCAAGGAAAGGTCATTTTGACCTTCCAATTGGAAATCTTTACTGAACACGTTCCAAATCAGCTGATATTACTTGACCTTGTGCATAAGAACATACTGAGGCTGCCGTAAGTGAATCACGGAAAAAGATTAAAGGTGTAGTTCGGTCAATTTTACATTTCGTTTTTATTTGCTCAATCAATGCTATCCGCATCCCTATATCGCTGTTCCGCACTTGTTCTCATCTTATTCATTATCGTTGAAGCGTAGGAGAGTTGCAAAGTTTCGTGATGACGTCATCTCGGACTGCTCTTCAATGAGAGTGTGTGTGTGGTTCAACATGCATGCAGAATTTTCGCTGACAATATTTCGTTAACAGTGAAGTTTAATTGACCTGCCTCGACCAAGTAATGCTTACACATTCTCAACCGAATCAGATATTAGTGACGCATGCAAGTTGCATGCATCTTTCATTAATGAAATGTCCAATTATAGAGGCTCATTTAATAAATGTGATGATCTATGCTATATTATGCAAACCATATTGCTCATATAGATAGGGTGTCCATAAAGTTTGTACCTGGTTTTAACTCAGAAAATGCTCAGAATCAAATTTGATTCACCACACGTCGTGATGATACCCTTAATTAAGCTTTGTCTAAAACAATTTGTTTCAAACAAACTGCCAGATGATATATTTCACTAGCTTATATTTAGCAAATTGGAGTCATATGAATTTCTCGTGAACAGCACACGCTTATTTTTTATCATTGGAAGCATATCCTCGATTGCAAATTTAATCTTTGCATTACCAGAACCTATTCGTGTAAAAATGCAGCACAGAAGTATATTTGAAATAAAAGCTGAGAGAAAAATTCAAAGTTATTCTCGTGCAAATTTATGATGATTCAAATTACAGGAAAAATTCATTAGGCCTACCTGTCGGCATACTGATGGCCGCATTCAACATTATGATGCTTGTGGCGAGGCTGAAATCTGATACTTTGATTGATAAAAGGGGAGGCAAGAAATATTTCCACATGCAAACATAGGCATGTGATTAAGTTTCGCAAGGCTTAAAGAAACAGGTTCATTCCAATATTGACCTTGGTCTGGGAAACCCAGCGTAAAAGAGAATAAAATTCACGAGTATAGAAAGTAAATTTTAAATTCACGAAATCTTGTACGAGTGCAGGTCTACCACTTCACAGAGTAACGTCGCTGACGAGATTCTATGGAGCGCGAGAAAAATTTGTGCTGTATGAGATTTTCTTCTCTCAAGGCCTACGAAGAAAGAAAACGGCGCGGATTGCTGTGCAATGTTTTTCATGAACTTACTCACTCTGACGACGAATTTTTAACTTGCAGTCTGATTAAGAAGCTTTCACTCTGTGTGGGCACTTAATTTGAAGACCAGGGTTCTCACTGTTATTATGGCGTATGATTAATACAAAACAGTGGAAAACATCACAACATGGAATAAAAATTCTTGACCCTGTCGCTGATGTATCCCGTTGAAAAAAAGAGTGGCATAATGCCAGCATAAAATTCCGGCATAATGCTCGTATAATGCGTGGCATTTGTCCGCCTCTGATGTCAGCATTTTGCCGGCATTTGATGCCCAATTTTTGTCTATTTAATGCGCAAATTATGCCATTCATAGGAGCCTATAGCTGGTTCGTTCTTTCTATGTTGACATGGTGCTGTACATTTTCCTCAGAATGTTAGCACATGTAGACCTCATAAATTTATCATAAGCTTTTGAATGTCTTGTATAGAGGCATTTTTGAAAAGTTTGCGAAGGTTTATCGTTACGGGACAGTGAATCTTCATCGGCTTCAAATTTCTCGAAAAGTGATTTAACATTAGATTAACGTAAAAATATAAAAAATCCACCAATAATTATCAGAGTAGGTTTGACATCCAAGTCCTATCAAAAATTTCTCCTGAGTATCGGAAAATGTACAACACATCTTATCAAAACAGCAGATCGAACCGACGAAGCCTAGTGTTCCAGGGTCGCTGATTAGAGTGGTGATCAATGTTTCATCATGAGATCATTGATCCTAATTTTTCATGTGTTGCTGTCAATTATAGCTACAAAGCCACGTTTGAATTTGTTTTCATTCTGGAACTGAAGAGGTGAAGGAATCTCAAGCAATACGTCAGTGGTCCTACTACGCCCGTTTAAATCGCGATATTTCTGCGTAAATCGGGTAAAAAATGATAGCACGTATAGCCACATACTGCATAAATTGAATTCTTGATGATTCTAATGGGCAATTCCACGTGAAATGGGACATGGAGTGGAAAAGTCAAATCAAATGCATTTCTCTTAATGGCTTCTATGCTAAATTTTATCTGAATTTTTCATTTCTGGGGTCAATTATTGCGTAGGCCTAATTGACGATAAAAAACGAAATAAACGACTGTATTAGTAGTAAGCAAAACTCCACTTCTGGACCGCGCAAGATGGCCGCCATCGCTGCGTCCCCCCCCCCTCTGGCACGGCAGAGTGTCGTGGTCGGCCGCCGTGGTGCTTCGTGTCTGAGTCCCCCCCCTCTGGAACGACAGAGGTTGTGGTCTGTCGTGGTGTGCCGGCCAGGTGGGTCCACGTTCACAACATGTTCGCTGACGTCCCCCCCCCTCTGCAACAACAGAGTGTGAGACTCGGGTGAGTTGGTCCGACCGCCTGGTTGACGTGGGCGACCGTCTAGGTTGACGTGGGCGACCGCCAGGATTAGTCTTGAGGCTATAGTGTGTGATGTTTTTGGTGCAATCTGCTGAATGTTGGGTTGTAAAATGGGTTGTTTCGAGTGGAAGGAGTGGTCGGATGAGAAAACGGAGGTCAGATTCGGATTCAGCGTGAAATTCTGCATCGGTAGGGTGAGTTTCAAGGCAATCGGTGAGAAAAAATTTTCAACATTTTTCGAAAAACGACAGAGTTAGAATTTGGGACGTTTTGGTGTGTAGCGCCCAAACGAAGCATCGGATGAGAAAACGGAGGCCAGATTCGGAATCTACGTGAAATTTTGGGTTAGGAAGGATGTTTCCAGCGAAATCGGAGAGAAAAAATTTTCGGCTGACGTCCCCCCCCCCTGGACAGCTTGCTTCCAGTGGACGGATTTTGTCGTGCGATAGCTCGTTTGAAAGCTAAGAGTGAGACAAATTCAGTGAAAGAATCGGCTTGTTCGTATCTGCCTTCGTTTAGATGTGAGACGCCATTTAAGATTTTGGGACATTGGTGAAAAACGACAGAGTTAGAATTTGGGACGTTTTGGGCTGTAGCTTCAAAACGAAGCATCGGATTGGAAAACGGATGCCAGATTTGGAATCAACTTGATGTTATTGTCCAATGAGGATCATCATCCAATGAGAATCAAGCATTTCTTTATAAATAGCGAGCCTTCCACAGCGAGAATCATTCCATCGTTGAATCACACGAGTGACGGACGCACATTTTCTCTCTCCCTAGTTCCCTGTTCTATTATCCAACTAAAATGGTAAGTCGCTACTTCCCTCCCTCTCCTCCCTTGAACGTAAACTTAATACAATCTTTTTTCATTTTCAGGCATCTACTCCATCTACTGCACTAGTAGGACAAAATGGCGGTCAAACGTTACAAGGTTCGCTACGGTCAGATCATCTACAACTGAGGCCAGTGGAAGAAACAACCAAGGTACATAATCCTACACCGCTACAGCGTAAATTTAAACAAGCCTTGCGTTATGATGATCATAGCGTAGTACTCCAAACGGGAATGCTCCCTTCCACGGATGTCAAGATAATGCACAATCAGTATGGGGACTACATACTGATCCCCGTGAGTCCGTACATTCGCCACCAACTTGATACTATTGAGGAGTACGTGACATTAAATATGGACATTCCTACTCCTCTTGCTCAAGAGTGGAAGGCTAGAGATGACAAGGATACTCCCTATAGAAAGATTTGGGATGGTAATCACATTTGCCTACCGGTATCACATTGGTGTACTTACTATAAGAAGGATGGAGATCATTCAATACCCATCAGATGTGATGAGCTCGGAGAAGGTACTTGGGATATCCTTTTCAAAGTGAATGGGCTATATTATGGTCGACACAAGGATAATAAAATAGCCTCTCTCTCCATGCATATGGAATCCATCCTATATATTCCGAAACCACCCAACGTGGACGACATAATTGATCAAATCCTTAACAGCAGTGGTACGAAGCGCAAGTCGGAGAAGAATGCTACATCAAAACGCAAATCAAAGAAGGAGAATTGCTAGTCCTTTCCTAACTCTTCCCTATGACAATTCGCTTATGTGCTTTGAGTGTCGTAGACGTGGTCTTATTAGATACATTTTACTTCTTCGTTGCCATCATATCATTTGTGTATTTTGTCGTGAAAAGCATCGATGTAATTCTTCATTTTGTAATATGTTATAGAACGTTTCCTTAGATGTGTAAATTTCCGTTTTAGGCTTCTATCATCATTTTTATGGATTGTGAGGGTGAACCTGTACAGGAGCTCAGTGCCATTGCTATGAACAATTGGACATATCAGATTGTTAGTGTCTATCATCAACATGCCAACTGCGATCCCAATGTTGATCAATGGGCGAGAAAACACATTCATGGACTTAATCTGAAATATTTGCAAGACTATGGCTTTTCTTGTGAGAGTGCTCTTCTTATTGACTTTAAACGATGGTTAGCTGCTTTCAATGTTATACGCATCTTTTGTAATAATCCTGGTAAGGAGAGGAAAGTATTTCCCAATCTAATCATTGATGATATTTTGCTCCCACCTTGGGATAGTAGAGTGAATCAACATTATCATGAAGTCACAAAACGTTTTAAGGATTTGTGTGTTCCTATTTTGTCTGTTCGTTGTAGTAGCTACGTTCATAACCAATGCTTCTTTCCTCCTTACCTCAACACTGCCAAAGTCCTGTATGGTTATCATTGCTCGCTGTATGATAGTTACCAGCTGTATCTATTTTATCTCTTTCAAACCATTGATTTATAATGCATGCTTGTTACCATTATTCAATAAATGTTACTATGAGAAGAGTTGTTGTTTTCATGCAATGGATGGGTTAGATAAAGGGCGATCATGTCTTTCTCAAACGACTGCGGAACATTACGTTTTCATAGGCAAAGTTTAAAAGGAGCTGTTCAAGATTATGTGATAAAATTTCATAAAGATGAGACCGACATCGAAGCAGTGGTCGATGATGCTAGCACTCTATTTCTAGAGTTAATGAATACATTCTCTGATAGCATTATCATGGCGCGATTAGTTGCGAAAATTAAGTTTAGTCATTTTGGAAAGGAAGAGGTGGAAAGTCGCTCTTTCCATTTTGCTTCTTATTCAATGGAAGTGGTAGATCACCCCCAAGAATTTTTTAAAAGACATATGATAAAAATTGCTGAACGTCTTAACGCATTTAACCATCATGGTAGCAGTCTAGTGATTGAAGCGATTTCAGATATTCACATTCAACTTTCCATAAAGAAAAATTGAAAATGCAGTGGTACTTGATTGTAGCACAACTGGTTTTCGAGCTATGTCTGCTCACTCTCGAAGTATATTCCTTCTGTACATGCGTCTATTATTTAGAAAAGGCTAGCAAATTCATATCTTCAAAAAGACTTGCTATAGACATCAGTAACGGTGAAACTATGTGTTGTGATGTATGTAAGCGAAAGGATGGAAATGAAAAGCGCATCTTCAAGAGATGTAAGCATGCTTTTTGTCAACGCTGTTTCATACGTAATTGCATTCAACTTTGCCAATGTTACCACTGTGATATTGCTCATTTCGAGTGTCACTTATGTCGCAATAGTTAGTACCTATGCAAATGTGGTAAAGATAGGTTTTAGCAAAGACTAACACGGAAAATGGCGAAACGTAAAATGACGAAACGTAAAAGTCAAAAGTTTTCTTCAGCCATTCAAGCTCTCCGACGAATGAAAGCAAATCAGCGATACAATGCTATACGACATGCTAACGATAAATTCATTTGTGAAATTATTTCTCATGTGAGGAAGTTGAGGACGAAGAAATTAGCGCCAAAACAACGAAAGTTACTTAAGCGATATGCTACAAAATTGCGTTTCATCTCCAATCCTAAAGTCGCCCTTCAAAGAAAGAGGAAAACTCTAACACAAAAGGGTGGTTTCCTTTCAGCAATACTTCCAATGATAGCTCCTGCCGTGGGCAACCTATTGGGAAATATCTTTGGCTCTAAGCGTTAATTATGCAAATGTTGAGTCTCAAAGTAATAAAATGGATTTCAGACTTCAATGTGATAAAGTTCTGACTGTATCAGGTCCATCTCATGCAGGTAAAACTGTTTTCACGCTGAATTTATTGGATAAAAGAAGGGAGTTGTTTAAGGAACCTATCAATCGAGTGATTTGGTGTTATGGTATTTATCAACCGTCGCTGTTTCAGGAATTGCAAAGTCGCAACTTTATTCGACATGAAGGAATTATTCCAGTGGATAAACTTCAGTCTAATGATGTTGTTGTATTGGATGATTTATTAAAAGAAAGTAAGAATTCAAAAGATGTTACAGATATGTTTACTCGCGCAGCACACCATAAAAGGTGCTTTATCATCTATATTACACAAAATTTGTTTCCTGATGGAAAAGAAGCTCGTACACGAAACCTGAATACACACTATTATGCTATTTTCAAGAATCCGCGAGATAAAAGTCAATTTGAAATTTTAGCGCGACAAGTTGCACCCAGAGGATCAAAAGCCTTAATTGAAATTTTTCAAGCAGCTACTGAAAAACCATACGGTTACTTATTCATTGACTTTACGCAAGAGTGTCCGGAAGAATTTAGATTTCGAAGTGATATTTTGAAAACTCCCATGATTATCTACAAACTATGAGTTCTTATTCTCGCATGATTGTTATTCCTCAGGATGAATATGTACAATTGACTGCCATGCAGCAAGTAAAGCAACCTCTTGCAAATCAAATGTATAGGAAAGAAATAGATTATCAGCAAAATGTTCACATCAAAGATCCACATCGTGCTGTATTATTACAATCGGAAACTGTTGAGCAATTGAAAAACTTGAAGAATAAGATGCGTGACTCTGTATCGACTGCTACACCTTTAGCATCTCGCGCACATGCCATATCTCTTTTCAATAGTATTGAGCCCCATCTCAATGTAAATGATAGAGGAGAAATCATTACAGATGAAAATAAAGTGATTGATGCTTCACGTTATGAAGACTTGATTCAGTATGCGACACGTAGAAAGCGCCGTCAGGGCTATGTTCCACCTGGTTGGTCATACTTTCTTAAACTATTGAAAAAGCATAATGTGCCAAAATTTGCTTTGAATAATGAGACATTGAAAGAACTTGATTCAACAGTGGCTACTACTCCAATGCTTCAGACGATGAAAATGCCAACAAATTGGTTTAAGGCGTCACCTGCTACATCCCCTCCCACACTCACTAAGCAAACAAGAGGAAGAACTCGACGTAGATCTACATCGCCACTAAAACTGGTAAAAGGAAAACGTAAAACAGCTCCTCCCAGGAAATACATGTTCTCAGATTATTAATATGAAGCAGATGTGTTGCTTGCCATGTAATGAGCCGCCAGAGGTGAATGTCGTTGTCACTTGCACTTGCTGCGCCAGCTCTCATAATGAAACCCCTAAGCAATGTGAACACGATCGCAAAACCGCTAAAGCTAAATGCTGCAGTTGTTGTAAATGTAGAAAGGGAAGAAAACAAAAAGATGAGAAGGAGGAAAAAGAGTCAGTCGTCATCGACTGAACGTTTGAAGTCAATCTATTATGATGTAAAACATCCGGCAGGATTTGCATCTATCAAGAAATTATCAAAAGCGAGTGGTCTTCCACAATCACAAGTGAAACGATGGTTAAAGGGTCAGGCTACCTATACACTCCACAAACAAGCGAAAAAGAAGTACCGCACCCGCCATTATATTGTTCATGACATCGATGAACAGTGGCAAGCAGATTTGTGCGATGTTGCCTCCATTTCAAAACATAACTCGGGCAATAATTTTATTTTAACCGTCATTGATATTTTCTCGCGTTATGCGTGGGCTCAACCTTTAAAAACTAAAGAAGGGAAAGGAGTAGCAAAAGCATTCCAAACAATTTTTCGAGAAGGTCGCATTCCAAAAAGAATTCAGAGTGATCAAGGAAAAGAGTTTGAAAATCAGCATGTGACAAGATTATTTGAGAGGCATGACATTGAGTTGTTTAGTGTAAAGAGCGCTTATAAAGCTGCACTCGTTGAACGTTTTAATCGCACATTAAAAAATCGTTTGTGGCGACATTTTACTGCCAACTTGACACAAAATTGGACAAAGGTTCTACAAGATACACTCCATGCCTACAATCACTCTATCCATCGTTCTATTGGACTCAGACCAGTAGATGTAAATGCTAACAATGTAGATAAAGTGCGCGAATCATTCCAACGTAAACGCACTCATGTGAAAAGTGATGTGAAAATTGGCGATAAAGTTCGTATCTCAAAAGTGAAAAGTGTTTTTGCTAAAGGGTACCTCCCGAATTGGACAGAGGAGGTATTTACAGTATCAAGGATTAATCAAAAAGACTCTCCGACCACCTACAAGTTGAAAGATTACGATAATGAAGAAATTGAGGGTAGCTTTTACCGCGATGAGATTGAGGTAGTCACTGAAAGTGAAACATATTTGGTAGAGAAAATCATTCGATGTAAAAAACGGCAAGGTGAAGAATGGTGTCTTGTTAAATGGACTGGTTATCCTTCAAGTATGAACTCTTGGATGCGTCGTGCCGACATCTTTCATCTAAGTGATCGACAGTGATTCATGCAAAGTTGTAACTAACAATGTTTAGGGTTTGAGCTATGAATCCAACTGCCTCATTTTATTCACGACCCTCCTACGTAAGTGGTGGAGGACAAATTTACATCGGTGCTCGCCGCCAACGTGGAGGTAGCATACTTGGTGCACTGAAATCTGTTGTAGCACCTCTCATATCCAATGTCGGTAGATCTTTAAAACGAAATGTTTTAAGTAATGCCGTTGGCTTTGCTGGTGATGTTGCTAGTGATCTTTCCAGAGGTAGAAGTTTCAAGAGCAGTTTGTTGAATCGTGGGAAGGAACGCGGTTTAAAAACATTGAAGCAGACCATTGCTGGTGTTACTCAAGGAAAGAAATCACCTAAACGAATGAGAAAAGGAAGGAGGAAACATCGCGGAGCTGGTAAGGTGCAATCTTCAGTCAAAAGGCATTCACGCAAACGTCGCAGAGGCTCTAATCATTCATCAGGCGCTAAACGACGACGCTGCTATAACTTCTAATCATGGAGTGTAAAACTTCCGGTTTTTGTTTGTTCGATCAACAAGCCATACAGACAGATATTCTTAGTTCAAGTATTGTAGATTATCATCCTCGAACAGCTGAGAATGCTGGCCCCATTGAATTTGTTATTCCTGGTGGTAGTGATGACTACATAGATTTGAGTTATGCGATGCTTGATTTGAGGTTTAGAATTCAGCAAGCAGATGGAACTGCTATTGACGATGCACATAAAGTTGGACTGAACAATTTACCATTGACTACATTACTTCGCGATGTTTCTCTAACGATTGGAGAGCAGCAGGTGGAAGGTGGTCAAAGCGATTATCCCTATAAATCATATTTCACTCATGTATCGCAGTTTCATCCAGCAGCACAAAAAAGTCATATGGAAGCCATGGGATGGTACAGAGATGAAGCAGGAAAATTTGATGTTGAAACAAACAGTGGCTTTGTAAAGCGATCTGCTATGATTAAAGATAGTAGAGTATGTCAGCTATATGGTCCGCTGAATTTAGACTTCTTTAGACAGTCAAAGTTTTTACTCTGTAATACCAGCATGCGACTCAAGCTGACATTGAATAAGCCTGAATTTGCGCTGAATGCATTTGCTAAAGTTGACAATTTTAGAATTCATGTGGAAGATATTGCACTTTACATTCGTCGAGTAGTACCGAATCCAAGTGTCATTAGAGGGCATGCTGAAGGTCTTAACCGCCAAAATGCCATTTACCCCGTTCAGCATACAAAGCTTCTCACCTTTACAATTCCGAAAGATCAAAAGAGTTTCATGAAAGATGGCCTCTTTCCATCGGAAGCACCGAAGCTCCTCATGGTGGCAATGGTTGAAAATGATGCATTTAATGGTAATATAAAGAAGAATCCTTTCAATTTTAAACACAATCAGTTAAGTGAAATTGCTTTACGTGTTAATGGTGTGAGTCATCCTGGTCCACCCTACAAACCAGATTTTGCTTCGGATCAATTTATGCGCAGTTATGTTGATTTTATGGATGTCTTTGGCTTTTACAATACGGATGATACCAACGGACTGACTATGAAAGAGTTTAAGAGTGGATATACTATTTATGCATTTGATTTGACTGCTGACAGCGATATTAGTGCACCCTATCGTCAAGCGAACGTGCCTCATAATATTCGTTTGGATTTGACGTTCAAAAGAACACTACCTGAGACGATCAATGTATTAATTTATGCAGTCTTCGATTCAAATATTGAAATTACAAAGTATCGTGACGTGATTCTTCAGTATAATCGTTAATGAGTTGGTTGACTGCTGACGATATTAAGACTAAAGTGCAGCATAATGCAGACGAAGCGACGTTGAAAGCTTTCGATAATGTCTATTCACTCGATACCTTACCACCTGCAGTAAATCACTATCCCATCTTTATTGTGCTAAACACTCATTCACAGAATTTAGGCGGTGAGCATTGGAAAGCGATCTTTATTGGAGAAGACCGACGTGGTGAACTATTTGACTCTCTTGCTCAACCTCCAAATATACCAACACAGCAGTGGTTGAGAAAACATACGCGTCAATATCAGCGAAATGAACGCATACTACAACATCCACTTTCATCAACGTGTGGTGCTTTTGTACTGTACTTCATCTTAAAACGTTTACATGTATCTCGATTTGCATCTATTATTCAAAACTTTTCATGTAATCCATCCTCTAATGAAAAAATGATTTGTAAGTTCTATCATGATTTGAAATAAAAACATCATGTTGGAAAAATTGTTTTTTATTTTACAATCCGCTGGGTACGTACATACTCAATGAGATAGTCTAGGATCATATTTGCTTGTTCATGAGATTTTAGTCCAGTAATGATCACTTTACTATTATGAAAGATTGCCACATGCACAGGCAACCAACAACTAATGAGAGCTGCAGGAAAAAGTTCGGGTTCATAACACAAACTGTAACTGCTGGTACGAATCTTCAAAAATGATAGACTGTCACTCAATTGAGTAGAGATCACCATATTGTCCACAGTCAGATTCGACATCACACACCTCTCCCTCTTCCATATCCGACGTAGTAGTCTTTGTAGCTCTAAGCGCATTGACTGCGCCGATGAATGAGAAAGGGCGCCGAGAATCTGTACAGTCCCATTTGGGAAGAGTTGAAGATTCCGTGAATTGTTCATCTTCACCACTAACATTTGAGGACGGCCCGGGTAATACTTGCTGTTTGGAAGCTGTTGGCGTAATGTTGTGAGATCGATTTTGGTGTAGAGTCTGAAGCGACGGAGAATGTTGACGATGGTGTAGCGATGGCGCTTCATGATGAAAGAATGAGTAAATTGAGCGATGTACCTTCCTTTTATACTTTTCCCAACTACCTTGATGAAATGTGAAGTTAGTATGAAGTTGGGAATGATAGAGTTGAATTCGCCGATTGTTGACGCGCAGCCAGATGCGATTTCCAATACGTGAATGTCTTTTCATATAGAAGTATTTCAAGTCCTTCATGATATGATGTAGAGATTGAAAATGACGATAAGATAAAACAAACTCTCTTCTCACATTTCCAGTTGAATCTTTGAAATAGACGTTTCGATCATGATCCGTTTCAATACGTTGTAGGGAATCTAATTTCCAACTCATGGTGCGTGGTAATCATATCTGATTAAGATTTGCATAGTAGGGCGATGAACTCACGACGAATAAATGTCATGATGGAGCGATGTATGTATCTTCTATACTTCTCCCAATTGTATTTGCGAAATGAGAAACAGTTTGCGGAATGAGAATGGTAGATTTGAATTTCATTTCTGTAATGTTGAAGCCAAACTTGATCACCCAAGGAGATGAATCTTAATGTTTCAAAATATTCCAAATCCCTCATGATATCATTGAGGTTGACAAATTGTCGCCATGTTAATGTAATTCCTCTTGATGTATGACCATGAGAATTTTTGAAATGTACGTTTCCATCACGATCAACTCTGATATATTGTAGAGAGTCCAAAATCCAAGTCTTCATGATGTTATGCAAAGTTGCAGATTAGCAATATAAAAATGTCGTTTTATCATATTTTGCTTAGCAATGCGGCTACAAAGAGATTTACTAGCAATCGAGCCGCACTCTTTTCTACTCCCATTGATCATGCACAACAGCTAAATGGGAATTGGGAAGTGGGTGTCACTCAACTTGTTTATAGCAACTGTGTCTATACTTTTGATCATGAGGTGATGACTATTAATATGAGGCGTACAGCTGCTTATCAATGTGAAAAGGGGTGCCGAATATACATTCCACAGTGGCCAAAGAAAGATCTCTTATCATGTAAAAAGTTTATATATGATTTCTTGAATAAAGCGTGTAAACATATTGTCCAATTTACTCCGCACAATGATGATTATAATTATGTACATCATGTAGTTGAGAAAGATTGGATTGTTGGTTTAAGTCCAAGTTTAAGAAATGATTTAGGCTACCTCGCTAGCGCCTTAACAAGCTATGATAATTTTAACGTTAATTACCACATAAGTGGTCATAAACAGTTAATATATCGAGAGGAAGCTTATTATGTAGATCTTATTCCAAGAAATGAGAAGACGTTGGTGAAGAAGATTGTGATTAAGCCAAGAAAGACAAACATGACTCCTGAAACATTATTGAAGAAATTTAATTATCTCCTTCGAGTTGATGACAAACAAGTGGCAACATTGACTTATATTAAATCATCTAATCATATTGCAATAAGCAAATTAAATGATGATGATCTAGTATTAGTTTGTTCAAAAGATTTTCATCAGTTCTTACGACATCGTTCTGCAGCTGTTCATGGAAAATCTGATATGCAACATTTACCATGTGAAAGGTCAAATCAATTTGATACAGAATGGGCCGTATCTTTATACAGAAAGTGTGTAGAGCCTTTTGGTGGTTTCTTACATGAAACAAGAGTGTTGATGCCTCGCATTATTACTTCGGTTAAATTGGTTGTAGATTATTTAAATGAAGTGATTAATGAGCAACATATTTCATTTTCTGAAAAAGAAGGTACTTTGTCTCTCACTATAAATGGAAAAGGTATTGAACTAATTATGGATAAAACTCTAATGGACATTTTGGGTTTTGATCAAAATATCTTTAAAAGTGGTACTGTAACCAAAGCTAGCGCAGACATGTCGCTATCGCGTCGTATTAACTATTTTCAGATATATTCCAATATTGGTGAAGATGTACGTGTGGGAGATGTTGAAGCTCCATTGCTAGCAATGATACCATACCAGCCAAAAAGCTGCAGTATTTTATCTGAGCATACTTTCAAGAAAGTGCATTATACAAAGCTGAAATCAAACTACATCCCACAAATTGATATTGCCATTTATGATGATGCTGGTGCGTTGATTCCTTTTCATAAAGATGCTGTGACAAGTATTACACTCCATTTCCGAATGAAGAGTTAATGCAAAAGTATGCTAATATATTTTTCCAATGTGAATAATATGGAAAGTGAAAATAAGGACTCGTTTCTAATCTACTTGCCCAGTAATGCTTCTATGAATAAATTTCCCAAAAATAAACCATCAGACTATCGAGTAGAATTAAATCGGCCACTGCATTTAGAAGGTGAATGGGAAGTTGGCGTTTCTAGTATTTGCTATGATAGCAATATTCAGAATGTGAATGATTTGGAAGAAATGATATTGACTCCTCGCACCCATGATGGAATAACGATGAATAATGCATTTCAGTTCCCATACAATTTAACATCAGATGGAAAGTGGAACTATGAATGGATTCAGATAAAATCAGATTCTTATGAGCCATTTGGGAATGAGAAAATTATTAAGGCATTCAACAGTGGTAATACTTCCATCATGAAGAATAAAAATCAGAAAGCTTATGAGTTTACTATCTATCATTGGAGTGGGAGACAGTTCCTCCGCTTTCATTCTTTTACTAAAGGTCTTACGCTGAGGTTGGATAGTGAATTCTATCCACATCTTGGTTTTGGTCATGGACTACATCTAACGTCAATTGCTACTGCAAATGTTAAAAAAGTTTATTCAACTCGAATCAACAAATTTCATTATAGATTTAAAATATTTGATGAAGATGTTGTAGAATGCGAAGAACGCATCATTTTGAAAAAGCGTGGTGTTCAACCTTTATCACTTATTGAGTTAGTAAAACGATGGAATGAGACTGTGGGTAAGAAGTATGGAGAGAAAATTATGGCGGACAAAAATAAGTTGGTTATTCAGAAATATAATGACAAACTTACAGTTTATTTCTCTCCAACCTTGCGTCATTTTGTAAGACATTATACGCCTATTATTGGAAGCGGTGTGGTGTATGGTTCTCATGAATATCACACTAAAGCTGATTCAGTTAATGATGAATGGTGGGTGGACATCTATGGCGATCGCATCAAGAAAATTTACCAGTCTTATGAAGAATCTAAAGTTGCTATCAATATAATGCCGCGTCTATATCATACAGTTGAAAGCTTCATTCATGTAGTAAATCCTTATATACAACAGAAGTTGAAGCATGTGATGAAAAGTAAATATGATGTAAAGACACACCACATTTCGTTTTCAATTGAAAAACAACGCGTTGTTCTGAAACTGGGTGATGACATTCAATGTCAATTGAGTAAAAATTTGAAAAAACTCTTTGGCTTTTCAATGCTACAAACTGTGTTTGCTGCTGCGCATACGATTGGTATAGAAACACCAATGACACTTGATAAACATGAACAACACCTTTACATTCAAAGTGATTTGATTTTACCTATTTCTGTTGGCGAGAAAAAAGAATACATTTTACGTGATTTCATTCATGATAAAGACGCTTCATATGGAATAGTCGAGAAGATGTTTGAATCTATTTTCTATCATCCCGTCGTCAAACAAACTATACCCTCTATTGCTATCAAAATTACCAATGGTTTACAAGAGTGTATCCATGTGAAAGATACTAAATCCCTCGTAACTTTAGTGTTTCGGAAAACAAAGTGAAGTCATTGTGATATGTTTATTGAAATAAAAATATGTATATGAAAAAGTCTTTTCACAGATATAGGGGGAATGGGCTGACTGTAGGCATATATTCACAAGGAAGAAACGATCTCATGCGATACATAAAACAACCATGTATATCTACAAAAAGCAACATCAAAATACTGAGTTAAAGTTGATTATGTCAATACATCTCCTGAATGTGGTAGCGTGAGTTTTATTCTTTTGGGTGGAGGTATGTTTGTGTCAGGATGTCCATGTGGAAGAGATGTGTTATGTCCTATCCAACACCTCTTATCCTCCCATGCTGAAAGTGCTCGTTTCTTGAACGTGTACGTTTTCACAGTATGAACTTGAGATTTTAAGATTGTCATATTGACAAACGTTATAGTTTTATTTTTATAGGCCTTCTTATAGGACCGATGTTTCATTTTATGAACAATGGATTTTGATATACCTTTAGCACGCTTAATACTATCTGCACATTCTTTTAGTTTCATGGAATACATTTTAGGACGGAGGAGAATCATTTCATCTATTTCCTTTCCTGCTGTTTCATCCTTAAAACAACCAAGTTTGGCTTTATTCTGTATGGAATAGAGTGGATGAGTGGGATTGTAGTTAGATGTATCGAAATATTTTTCTAATGACTTACCTACTTCATTAAAATTTAAATCTTTTTGAGTGGTAATTCCTAAAAAGAAACTATCTGTATCACCACCCAGCAAGCGAACCTCTTTTACGAGAGGGCATGGTTTTAATATTTTGTAGAAGAGTTGATACATTTCAAGCTTGGAATAATCTAAAACGGCTTGCCCAATATAGATGGGTTTGCACAACTCAACTTCTGATTTAATCATTTTAACACCTACAAGATCCTCATCGATGATGTCTCTATCAATGAAAAGAGGTGATGAGGTCAATTTGTGATATTTTTGTTCATCAACGACTAGTTTGTAATTCATACGTTTTCTAACATCCTCCATGGTCTTTCCGAATAGACTATTATTCTTATATTTATAAAAATCCTTTTCAAAATTATTTTGGGCGAGTGCACGTTTTTGACTGTTACTATCTATGTAGGGTTTGAGGAAGGCTTTCTGTCTAAATTTGATAATGCGGTGAACTGACTTTAGAAGCATGCCCATTTCTAAATAGAATTTTAATATGCAGAAGTGTACGAGATAATTTTTCTTATCATATTGGGTGAGTAAAAGTTTGCGGCATGGTTTGTACCTTGGCTGTCCACACTCTGTTAAGTTATTATGAAATTGTGACATGAATGGTGAAAACATATCTTCAGTCACTTCGCCAGATTCAGGTGCGAGTGGGAAATCAGCAGTTTTATTTTTAATACTATTTGGATAAATCAAATCCACTTCAAAATAATATCCCCAATCACCTTCATCTGGAATATTCAGTATGTTTGAAGGGTTGGAGTAATACTCAAGCTCATTTTGATTTAACCAACTAAACTCGGAATGAGGTAGTGGTTTAGACAGTGAACTGCCATATAAATTATTTTGGTCATAGTACTTTAGGTGGATATGATCATCACCTACTGTTTCAGATTTTATATGATGTTTATTTACAAATGTGAGACCACCGCGTATTCCGCGCTCAAATATATTATACATCTCCGGGTCTTGTAAGAGATGAATGGTCTCACCAGTCATTTTAAAGGCTGATTTAAAGGACATGGCTGGTAGACTGACAAAGTGGATAGGATCTAATTTGTCTTCTTCTAATGCCACTCGTCGAAACTCCTGAAAGACATCAGCCAGCAAAATGACATCTAATTCTAAGTAAGCGATCATATAATCGCCAAACGTTTTACAATTAAATTTTAACCATGCCTCTTGAGCATGTTCATAGTCCTCTACTGGACAATCTTCACCCGTCAAATCGTTTTTGAATTTGTCAATGGAAGGAAGGGTTGTTTCATTTAGTTTAGACATTGAGCTAAAATACGCATAAGGAAAGACTCCTTTGCGAGTGATTATTTCATCCGTTAAGTTTGGATAGTGTTTCTTCAAAGTTTGACTATGGGGAAGAAACTTGAGATTACGAACGAGAGAAGCTAGTGACGCTGACATGAATTGAAATGAATCTAAAAATTTTATTTCGAAGAAGACTGTCTTATTTTCTTTAGTTTTATCTACTGGTACTTTTGCTGTCATTGCCATGAATTTTTCTCTCGTTTGTGCTATTACATTAAACTGCCACGATTTCATCTGGCTCAACCCTCCTTTTATGAGCATATGACTGTCATAGCCCTTAAAGTTATGAAAAATGACGGGTAGTACACGACGTCTCAACCTAAGTGAAAAGTTACATTTGGAGCAGAGTGCGTTTCTAAATTTACCAGTGATGTGATCATGATCACGCACTTTCTTAATTTTATCGTCATCAAACGTTTTATGACATTTAGGACAGGATGTGCAACTTTCAAATTTTTGTTTGTCTTCATCTGACATATGTAGTGACTTACGCTGCAATTGGGAATCATATGATTGTTGAAATTTTGCAGCTTTATCGAGAAATTCTAGAAATTTTGAAATGCAATCTTCACCTTGCCAAGTATGCATTTTGTTTTGTCTATTCCTAAAGTGGTCATGCCATACTTCATAGCAGGATATGGCTGCTGGCTTGTGGATGATATCATCAATGTAGCATTCTATGTCTGCGTAAATGACACGCAGGGGACTTAATTCGTCACCATTATCCCTATGTGAAAATATTTTATCTTTGGGCATGCGTTCCATTTGTAATTTACCTCGCTTGCACCATTCATAGTGAGTTTCAAATTTATCTTTACTCCAAAATGAGCGGATGCAGCGGTCGCATACAAAATGTTCACCTCTTTTAGAGTGCCCCAAGTGAGTGTACAAGCGAGAGATTTTGGGAATACCACAGTAGTGCCATTCCTCGCTATCATCTTGTTTTACTAATAAGAGGTTGACTACACGTTCATAACAAGTTGAACGTGAATTATAGCGGGCACCCTTCAACCCCTTCTCCCACACGTGAACGACAATTTTAATCTTATTATGTTTTTCGAACGTTTCTACATCTTTGATTTTCATGTTGTTACTATCACAACCTTCAAAGTCTAGTTCATCCTCCCACTGTCTATAGCTATAGGTGCGATCTCGATGCGCGTTGATATCATTATAGTGAAGGATGGATAGGACTGCATATTTGAAACACTGTGATTTACAATCAACATTGATGACAGCTTTCTTATTATACAACGTTTTTGGAAGTTTAAATGTGCCTCGAGCTGCATGACTTTCTAATAGGGAAATTTTGAATATGGCTGAGTCCACACCATCAAAAATGAGAGCGCTGTCGCGTTGATTGAATTTATCTACATTTGATTTTAAACATTGAATGTGAAAATTTAGCCAAGACTCGCAGTCTACAACTTCGGTTGCGGAAGAGGAAGGAACATGAAACTGTATTCTCTCCGTCACTTGACCCGTTTGAAAATCTATTTTAATATATTTTAGTTTAAGGTAGATGAGCGCCTTCATTCTAAAATTGTCTAAATTATTGAAGAGCGCTTCGATAATGTTAGAATTTTGAAGGAGCCACTCAGGAAAATCTACAATTTGAGTATTGGACTCCATGCAGTAGTCGCGTACTAAATTATTATGTGAAACATTAATGAGGGAGATGGTAGAGGTACCGTTGGTGTAGTGATCATTTGCATGCGTGTGTTGAAGTCTGTGCGAAGATCGCTGAAAGTGACTATCAAAAGAAAGAGGGCACAAATCGCAAGGAAAGGAGATGTCATCGTCAGAATCAACTTCACCTCCGGAGATTGACGCCGCTTTGCGTTGACACACACGTTGTTTGATGTGTCGAAGGAGACTGTGCTTCCTTGTAAACATATGTCCGCAGTCGGCACATTCCCACTCGTTGCCTTGCCGCGAGAGTCCTGAGCTGGAACTCACATCACCTGAAAGAGAAATCATTCTTTCATCTCTGTTCAAGCCTCAGTGTAGTGTTACAACCTACCTTGACTCAATAACTCTAAACTTTCCTCGAGAAGAGAGGGCGTTGGTGATGAAGTTGATGCCTGAAATTGAGGAAGATGCTATTAGTCACACGTTTGAGGGAGATGAGAGAGGAAATTTTCAACTTACCATTTCAACGAAATCAAGTTTAAGGTTGATACTTCTACAAGATAGAGACTTCACTCAAATTTGGAATTCACGAGATAGCAGTTCACTTGTACACCTCAAATAATAGTCAAAGAGAGAGATCGTGCGTTCGTCACTTGTATGATTCACAGATTAAATGAAATGACCTGAATGTCACTTTGCTTATATACTTTCATCCTCTTCATTCATTGGATGTTCATTCTGATTGGCTGCTTGTGTATACTTAAGAATAGGAAAAATGTTAAAGTTATCATTATTCAAAGTCAGCATTTCAAAGACAACATGACAAGTCCTCCAACAACACCAAATACCGCATTGGAGTTCTCCTCTCCATATACATCAGCAAAGGTGCTCGTTACACCAAATGCACCAAGAAAGGCGAAGGTGGAGAAGACATACAATCTCGACAATATACGAAAGTTATCATTATCGGAGGAGGATGAAGAGGAGTTGCCCGACCTAACAGGCATACGGTGGAAATATTTACAATATGATGCCGAAGGGGTGATGGAGATGACCAGCAAGTCGCACTTGCATCAAATATGGGAGTGGTACACCCCTAACTCCCAACCGCGAACCGTGGCGGAGTGGGCGTACATTGAGAAAGTGAGGGACGCTGCAGAAGAACGTTTAAAGCAGCTCAACTGTTTTTGTGATCTATGTGAAGCCAGACTCTGGGACGATATTGACGATGAAGACCTTTTGAAATACATGCCATAATAAATGTTTATTTCGTATTATCTTTGCTTTCATACTGACTTACTTGAATGGGGTTTTAGTGAATAATTTAACCATGTATACTTTTTCATTTGGAAATAGTAGCACGCTTAGTTTAACTTGTAAATCTTATAACATTTCATATGGACGATGATGGTAGATGAAATAGTGTCAAATAAATTAAGATAGCTTACACTTCTGATACAGGGATAGCAATCGACTGCGATCCATGTGTAAAGAGCTTGTTAGACTACGGATGGGCTTAAGTGGATGATTTAACCATGTATACTTTTTCATTTGGAAATAGTAGCACGCTTAGTCTAACTTGTAAATCTAAAAACATTTCATATGGACGATGATGGTAGATAAAATAGTGTCAAATAAATTAAGATAGCTTACACTTCTGATACAGGGATAGCAATCGACTGCGATCCATGTGTAAAGAGCTTGTTAGACTACGGATGGGCTTAAGTGGATGATTTAACCATGTATACTTTTTCATTTGGAAATAGTAGCACGCTTAGTCTAACTTGTAAATCTTAAAACATTTCATATGGACGATGATGGTAGATAAAATAGTGTCAAATAAATTAAGATAGCTTACACTTCTGATACAGGGATAGCAATCGACTGCGATCCATATGTAAAGAGCTTGTTAGACTACGGAAGAGAGAAGTGTGTTATGTTGCGTGTGGCGCGTGAGTGTCCTCCCATTTCATTCCATTCATCAATTCGTCTCATTGATAGAGACAGGTAGAACTCATGGTTCTCATAACGTATGCAATGGAAAGTTTTAGGCAACCTTCGACAGTTGGCTAAATGTCGCCCTGGCGCGAATGCATACTACGTTGAGACAGAGGCAATCACTTGCAAACATGACGCAGAGAGGTTTAACAAGATTGACCATTGCCGAATGTCCCTTGCGGTATACATAGCTACGGGTTTCACCGCCGCCCTTTACAGGAACGCCCGTCGAAAGGAAGTATTACACCGAACTTCATTTGCAACGTTCAAGTTGACTGATAGCAGATTCAACTAAATGATAGTATTCGCCAGTCCGAAGACTGCCCAGGGCAAACCGCGAGGAGGTTCTATCATGTCTTGCCCCATGGTGGCCCTTAAGAGAGCCGATGGTTCGTTCTCGGGAGTAACAAGATGACTATTGGCTTGAATAGTCAATGGGTATGACGGTTAGGTTGTCATAGACCCTATACCGCCGAGGTCGTACTGGTGCATCTGGCACCTTTCGGATGCGAGTGGTATTTGGAGTCCACACCCCATCCGTCCAAACGATCCTCTTGATCTTCCCCTTCTTCTCATCCTCCTCATCCCACTCGTCGAGGATGACGAACTCGGGAATGCCGTTGTCTTCATCGGTGAAGACGGGAATGTTGTCGGTAGATGTCGCTTCCATCGTGACTTCAAATTGAATGAGAAGCGCTACAATCTTCTGGTTTATATAGGGTTTTCAACAATGAATTGCTCAACAGCGAATCAGAATGCTTCAGGGATAGCAATCGACTGCATAATGTTCAAGTTGACTGATAGCAGATTCAACTTAATGATAGTATTCGCCAGTCCGAAGACTGCCCAGGGCAAACCGCGAGGAGGTTCTATCATGTCTTGCCCCATGGTGGCCCTTAAGAGAGCCGATGGTTCGTTCTCGGGAGTAGCGTCATCCTACAGCCTACCAATTCTGCTGAGAGAGTCAAAGACTCTCTCTTTGGTAGCACTGTCGACTTCCACACTAACTGGCACATGACTAAAAATTGGAATGTAGCGCCATTCCGTTGGATTGACAGCAGTTGCTGTCATCGGATTGCCAATCCGAGCAAGATTGTTGTGGACTCTGTCTTGCTCCTCTAGCCTGACGAACTCCTCAAATAAATTTCGCGGCCTTAACTGCGGTCCGCGAGGAGAGCTGACTTGACTGTTCGGCGTCTGCATGATTGAAATGAAATGAAATGAGAGGCAGTGGTTTATATACCCCTCTAACGCGACGCAACGTTCAAGTTGACTGATAGCAGATTCAACTTAATGATAGTATTCGCCAGTCCGAAGACTGCCCAGGGCAAACCGCGTGGAGGTTCTATCATGTCTTGCCCCTAGGTGGCCCTTAAGAGAGCCGATGGTTCGTTCTCGGGAGTGACGTGATGGGGTGGTGAAGGCGGGCAAAGATCTGCAATGAAAATGATATGTATTAGAATAGGATATACTATCTTATTTACTTTTTCACTTACCAAGTTAGTCATCCTTAGGTAGTCTCGCGCGTTTCCGAATCGAAAATTTGTGGAGATGGCCGCGCATTCGTAAGCTGGCGTGGAGGCATTTTTTCGTGGGATGACCATTGTAGCATAGGATGGATTCGTCTAAATTCTGGTTTACGAGTACTTCGCCGGCCAAATGATTGTCCCGAATAGGGATGTGAAATTCAAACAAACGATCCTCATTCACACGTTCCCACTCATCCCTCATGCGCTCCAACTTCTCACACGCCTGCCTCTCATCACCCCGCCGAGCCACAGTCCTCTCCAACTCAACATTCCTCGCTCTCAACACACTCATCTCCTTCATCATCTCCTCAAACTTCGCCTCTGCATCTCTCATTCTTCTCTCCGCAGCACTCGCCCTCTTCTCACACGCATCATTCTTCTCTTCCAACTCTCGCGTCTTATTCTTCAAATCAGTCACACAACGCCTCATTCTAATGTTTTCATCCGCCACCTCCTTCGACTTCAAATCCTTCTTTTTCAACTCATCCAACTCCTTCACAACTTCATCCTTCACTTTCTTCAAACTCTCAAACTTATTCACTAACAAATCATGCGCCATCTGCTGCGAAACATGCCTCTTCTCTTCATCCTTCAACCACCTCGCCGACTGCATACGAATCCCACCACTCTTCACTTTTGGGGAAGATGAGCTCTTCGGGGGGTCGGTGATGACGATGTTGGACACCTCCGATGACGAAGAGCTCAACTTCCTCACACGCTTCCTCACACGCTCCCTATCTAAATCCACATCATCCTCATCATCACTCTCAAGCACTCTCTTCCGCTGCTCAATCTCACCCTCCAACGACGCAACCGCTCTCGCCAACTCATCATTCTCAACAACATTCTCAACAACATTCTCAACAACATTCGCAACATTCGCCAACATTCGCTCCCTCTCTTCCACAATCAACTGCGTAAATCTCAAATCAGTCACTAAACCACCACTACAGTCAGCATGCACTCTGTAAAAACGCGCCTCATCCTCATCACCCTTCAGCACTCTACACTTCACGCAAGCAACCCTATTCAAGACAATCATGTGGCCGGTGCCCGCCTTCTTCACATGAGCTTTGGCGTCCGCACTGCGATTAACTCGCCCACAAGAGCACATTTTGATATGGTATTTTCTGTTTCTGTCGTTTGCCATGTTAGATTTATCGTTAGCTGTAAGATAATGAAATTTGTATAAGTTTGGAATCATGTAGTACAGTCATATTCCTAAAGAGTGTAGTGAGTGGCACTCGATCCCGTCGACAGCCCGAAGGCCTTGTACCGATCACTAGGGAAGTGAGAGATCTTCCCCGATACCCGCTCTTTACAGCTGAAGACATCATTGTCACTGCCCCGAAGTGGTAACAGGAACGCCGAGTCAAAGGTAGTGATCAGTAGCTGGGATCTAACCCCTCAAAGCTGCCTTAGACTTAGTTAAATTTGAAATCTGATAGCAGATTTGAACTCAGGATACTTGAAAACCTTAGTCTATATGTTAAAACTTTGAAAAAACTGAAAATTAAGAATTTTTAAAAAATTCCGCATTTTACTACTCATACTACTTTTAAAAAATTTTATCAGTAGTAAAGACACTATCAAACTCTATCATACAAACTTTGAAGTAGCAAGATAGCTTGCCTACTTCAAAAGATAGAGTCCTTTGCACCCGATATCGGGAGCTCAGAGCGACGACCGTCGCTTACCTCGTCTTTCGATGAAGTGATCAGACTTACGTTGTCGGGGGTTTATATATGCTCGGAAGAAAACTTAAAATGGCTCTATCTCCGAAAGTATTCATCGTAGCGACATGCGGTTTGTTGCAAACGATTTGTCTCATCATTCTTTACAATATGACACCTGAACCATTCTCATATGACCACGGGAAGTTGGTCCGCCAGCACATGTCCATGTAACATGCCACAAGTGAAAAAATTCCTAAGTGTGAGAGCTCCAGTGTGGTGAAAATTTTGAAAAATTTAAAACTTCCGAATTTCAACCTGGGACCTTAACCAAAACATTTTTCATCAAATTTCACTGACCTCCCCCCCCTCGTTCAGAGAAATTTGATGAAAAATGTTTTGGTGACGGTCCCAGGTCGAAATTCCACACTTTGGAAAATTTTCAAAATTTTACCCATACAAAGTCACTCTGACACTTAGGATTTTTTCAGGTGAGCGAGCTCCGACCTAAAATCTTGTAACCGCTCTAACTTTTGAACGAAGACAGATAGGAACAAGCCGATTCTTTCACTGAATTTGTCTCACTCTTAGCTTTCAAACGAGCTATTGCACGACAAAATCCGTCCACTAGAAGCCAAGATAGAAGCTAGCTGTCCGGGGGGGGATCAGTGAAATTTGATGAAAAATGTTTTGGTGGCGGTCCTAGGTCGAAATTCCACACTTTGGAAAATTTTCAAAATTTTACCCATACAAAGTCACTCTGACACTTAGGATTTTTTCAGGTGAGCGAGCTCCGACCTAAAATCTTGTAACCGCTCTAACTTTTGAACGAAGACAGATAGGAACAAGCCGATTCTTTCACTGAATTTGTCTCACTCTTAGCTTTCAAACGAGCTATTGCACGACAAAATCCGTCCACTAGAAGCCAAGATAGAAGCTAGCTGTCCGGGGGGGGGAGGTCAGTGAAATTTGATGAAAAATGTTTTGGTGGCGGTCCCAGGTCGAAATTCCACACTTTGGAAAATTTTCAAAATTTTACCCATACAAAGCCACTCTGACACTTAGGATTTTTTCAGGTGAGCGAGCTCCGACCTAAAATCTTGTAACCGCTCTAACTTGTGAACGGCTGGTCCGATTGACTCGCAACAAAAAATGTCACCGAGCAGTTTTTTCTCCTCTTTCAAACGAGTAGCTGTAAGACAAAATCCGTCCACTAGAACCAAAGTTAGAAGATTGCTGTCGGGGGGGGGGGTCAGTGAAATTTGATGAAAAATGTTTTGGTGACGGTCCCAGGTCGAAATTCCACACTTTGGAAAATTTTCAAAATTTTACCCATACAAAGCCACTCTGACATTTAGGATTTTTTCAGGTGAGCGAGCTCCGACCTAAAATCTTGTAACCGCTCTAACTTGTGAACGGCTGGTCCGATTGACTCGCAACAAAAAATGTTGTCGAGCAGTTTTTTCTCCTCTTTCAAACGAGTAGCTGTAAGACAAAATCCGTCCACTAGAACCAAAGTTAGAAGATTGCTGTCGGGGGGGGGGTCAGTGAAATTTGATGAAAAATGTTTTGGTGACGGTCCCAGGTCGAAATTCCACACTTTGGAAAATTTTCAAAATTTTACCCATACAAAGCCACTCTGACACTTAGGATTTTTTCAGGTGAGCGAGCTCCGACCTAAAATCTTGTAACCGCTCTAACTTTTGAACGAAGACAGATAGGAACAAGCCGATTCTTTCACTGAATTTGTCTCACTCTTAGCTTTCAAACGAGCTATCGCACGACAAAATCCGTCCACTGGAAGCAAGCTGTCCAGGGGGGGGGGGACGTCAGCCGAAAATTTTTTCTCTCCGATTTCGCTGTAAACATCCTTCCTAACCCAAAATTTCACGTAGATTCCGAATCTGGCCTCCGTTTTCTCATCCGATGCTTCGTTTGGGCGCTACACACCAAAACGTCCCAAATTCTAACTCTGTCGTTTTTCGAAAAATGTTGAAAATTTTTTCTCACCGATTGCCTTGAAACTCACCCTACCGATGCAGAATTTCACGCTGAATCCGAATCTGACCTCCGTTTTCTCATCCGACCACTCCTTCCACTCGAAACAACCCATTTTACAACCCAACATTCAGCAGATTGCACCAAAAACATCACACACTATAGCCTCAAGACTAATCCTGGCGGTCGCCCACGTCAACCTAGACGGTCGCCCACGTCAACCAGGCGGTCGGACCAACTCACCCGAGTCTCACACTCTGTTGTTGCAGAGGGGGGGGACGTCAGCGAACATGTTGTGAACGTGGACCCACCTGGCCGGCACACCACGACAGACCACAACCTCTGTCGTTCCAGAGGGGGGGGGACTCAGACACGAAGCACCACGGCGGCCGACCACGACACTCTGCCGTGCCAGAGGGGGGGGGGACGCAGCGATGGCGGCCATCTTGCGCGGTCCAGAAGTGGAGTTTTGCTTACTACTTGTATTACATAGAAATGGCCTTATTTGCTCACACGATGATGAATAAGAAAATTTACACATTTTGGCAAAAATGCGTGAGTTTTTGGGCGCTAAAGCATTGACTAGTGGGCAGATGGTGACAAAACATAAAGTGAACCTGATAAATCAGTTCATCATATAATACATAAACAGAGAAATTGAGATGATTCTAGTGTCAATTTACATGTTTATCTATAGCGCCACTTCTACCACTCAAAGTGTGTCAAATCAATTTACTTGACTGACTTGAGACCTGATTGCATGTACAAACTTGAAGTCGACCAGCCACCATTAGCAGGATGGAAGATAATGTGATTTAAGTTTTGGCTGGACTGACGAACTCCTTTGAAATTCAAATTCCTATCTCTTTTGAAAGAGGATGCTACTACACTAGGTGACATGCCACGCGTGATTCACGCGTAATTACGGAACACCCCAAACATCCGTGGTTAAGGACATTCTATTCTTCTACCCGCGTACATAGCCTACGCGCTGCACTAAGAGTCAAAAATCACTTGATCTGATGCTGTTAAAGCATAGGAAATGTTTATGAATACGCGCGGGCGAGCGTTTATAGTTTGCGCGTCGTCCGCGCTGCCGCTTGAACCACTAAGATGAACCGATAAGCATGTTCTGTCTTCCCTGATCATGAAATTTAGGTCCTATCACATTGTTTAGCCTCTGATACATGCAGATACATAGAGACGCAAAGTCTATATAACAGGACAGCCAACTATTATATAGCTTATATTGCAGCAATATCCCGCATGGCCACGGATGTTTGGGGTCATGTGTAATTACGCGTGGTTCACGCGTGAATTACGCGTGATTGAGCGTGGCATCACCTAGTGTAGTCATGACTAAAAGTGCTTTTGTGCGCAAAAAAATTTTCTGCAGTTCGACCATAAGCTGAGATGAAGTTTGGAGAGAGATTTTGGAGAGCTCTAGTTCACTGTATAGTCAGCTCAATTGTCTGACAGATGACTGTTAATGGCCAGTTGATGGTCAGTTGATATATTTATCTCCTGAAATCACTTACAACTCGATCACCTATATGATATCGCTAAGTTTCACATCAGAATTGCAACTGAATATCAGCTTGATTATTCAATCCGTCCACTTATGGAACTCTGGTATTCAGTTATGAAGCTAAAAGTCTCTTTAGCGGAGTTAGGGCCTATAATTCGGGACGGCTCGTCCATGTAAATACGCATCATCTGGCACTTAGCTACCATCGTGACGCAAGCGTCTTTCATTTGTCCTTTCATTTAGCGAACACATTTCTTCACAGCCGCTACTATCAATTAATAAAGCACGTCACATCCAATACGCGCATCGACAGATAGATTTTCAAGATACAACTTTCCTTTTTCACATCCCTATCAGTCAGCAGACTCTATTGTACACAAAATTTGAACTGTAATCGTATTATCAACTTTGTTTTACTGAAATTATTGCGGTAGTTCCTAGTTTTGCTACTAAACACTTTTGTTCAGCCAAAAAATAGAAAGAGCATGTTCAGTAGAAAAATAGTGAATGAGACCCGACTTCGGGCGGTATCAATTTTTCGAGATTGCTTAATGAATATACATGCCAACGGCTCTTTCGTTTTAAATTGATTTCGAAATTTTGAGACGCGACGAGATTAGAAATAAGCTTTCTCAAAAAAATGTCAATTTTGGAAAGCATCACTCTTAAAAAAATGATCTACTCAATGTATGGACCTGTGAACATATTGAGTGTGATTTTATGAAGATGGTGACGTCTTGAAATGAATTTAATCTCTGGAATCCTCAGTGTTTGGAAGCCCTTTTTAATAACTATACAGAAATAGGCCTACTTGCAAATATAATAGGGGTGTCGTTGGATATTTTAGCGAGAATATCACTACACTATCGACTTCAGTGGCCGTATTCACAATTAAGAATTTTTGCTAGAAAGCAAAGAATCTTTGCTAAATGAAACTTTCCGTATTCACAATCATTCTTAAGCAAGAATTCTTGCTAAGAATCTAAGACAGAATCGGAGCTGTCTTGAAGGTCAAGCAAACTTTCTTCCGCCAATCACAGGCAGTGTGTAGGTTGGAGGACAAACTTACAGATTAATGAATGCGTCAATACACGCGTTTCATTCTTTGTATTCTGTGATGGCTGAATTAAGTAGTAAGTAAAACTCCACCACTGGACCGCGCAAGATGGTCGCCGTCGCTGACGTCCCCCCCCCTCCTGTCAGCCGAGTCGGTCGCGGTGAGCCGTCGCGTGTTGCTTCGAGTCTGACGTCCCCCCCTCCTGTCAGTCGAGTCGGTCGTGGTGAGCCGTCGTGTTGCTTCGAGTCTGACGTCCCCCCCCCCTCCTGTCAGTCGAGTCGGTCGTGGTGTGCCGTCGTGTTGCTTCGTGTCTGACGTCCCCCCTCTGGCCGGCCGTCGTAGCGCGAGGTGGTTTGTCCTGTGCTCTCCAGGTTGGCGTGGTGTGCCGGCCAGGTTGAGGGTGGAATGTCGTATCTCACCTGAAAAAATCCTAAGTGTCAGAGTGGCTTTGTATGGTCAAAACTTTGAAAATTTTCCAAAGTGTGGCATTTCGACCTGGGACCTTTACCAAAACATTTTTCATCAAATTTCACTGACCCCCCCCCTCGACAGCGATCTTCTAACTTTGGTTCTAGTGGGCGGATTTTGTCTTACAGCTGCTCGTTTGAAAGAGGAGAAAAAACTGCTCGGTGACATTTTTTGTTGCGAGTCAATCGGACCAGCCGATCAAAAGTTAGAGCTGTTACAAGATAGGTCTGAGCTCACCTGAAAAAATCCTAAGTGTCAGAGTGGCTTTGTATGGACAAAATTCTGAAAATTTTCCAAAATGTGGCATTTCGACCTGGGACCTTTACCAAAACATTTTTCATCAAATTTCACTGACCCCCCCGGCCCCGACAGCGATCTTCTAACTTTGGTTCTATAAGTGGACGGATTTTGTCTTACAGCTACTCGTTTGAAAGAGGAGAAAAAACTGCTCGGTGACATTTTTTGTTGCGAGTCAATCGGACCAGCCGATCAAAAGTTAGAGCTGTTACAAGATTTTAGGTCGGAGCTCACCTGAAAAATCCTAAATTGTCAGAGTGGCTTTGTATGGTCAAAATTTTGAAAATTTTCCAAAGTGTGGCATTTCGACCTGGGACCCTGACCAAAGTTTGTTTCATCAAATTTCACCGACCTCCCCCCCCCCGGCACCAAACTTCCAATTTTGCTTCTAGTGATCGTAGAAAGTCGTGCAATAGCTCGTTTGAAAGCTAAAAATGAGACAAATTCACTGAAAGAAACGGCTTGTTCATATCTGTCTTCGTTTAGATGTGAGACGCCATTCAAGATTTGGGAGATTGGTGAAAAAACGACAGAGTTAGAATTTCCCAAGAAACAGCTCCAGCGGGCGAACGAAGGCTCGGATTGGTAAACGGAGGCCAGATTTGGAATCAGCTTCATGTTATTGTCCAATGAGGATCATCATCCAATGAGAATCAAGCATTTCTATATAAATAGCGAGCCTTCCACAGTGAGAATCATTCCATCGTTGAATCGCACCAGTGACAGACGCACATTTTCTCTCTCTCTCTCTCTATTCTATTATCCAACTAAAATGGTAAGGCGCTACTTTCCTCCCTCTCCTCCCTTGAACGTAAACTTAATACAATCTTTTTCATTTTCAGGCATCTACTCCATCTGCTGCACTAGTAGGACAAAATGGCGGTCAAACGTTACAAGGTTCGCTACGATCAGATCATCTACAACTGAGGCCAGTGGAAGAAACAACCAAGGTACATAATCCTACACCGCTACAGCGTAAATTTAAACAAGTCTTGCGTTATGACGATCATAGCGCAGTACTCCAAACGGGAATGCTCCCTTCCACGGATGTCAAGATAATGCACAATCAGTATGGGGACTACATACTGATCCCCGTGAGTCCGTACATTCGCCACCAACTTGATATTATTGAGGAGTACGTGACATTAAATATGGACATTCCTACTCCTCTTGCTCAAGAGTGGAAGGCGAGAGATGACAAGGATACTCCCTATAGAAAGATTTGGGATGGTAATCAAATTTGCCTACCGGTATCACATTGGTGCACTTACTATAAGAAGGAGGGAGATCATTCAACACCCATCACATGCGACGAGCTCGGAGAAGGTACTTGGGATATCCTTTTCAAAGTGAATGGGCTATATTATGGTAGGCACAAGGATAATAAAATAGCCTCGCTCTCCATGCATATGGAATCCATCCTATATATTCCAAAACCACCCAACGTGGATGACATAATTGATCAAATCCTTAACAGCAGTGGTACGAAGCGCAAGTCGGAGAAGAATGCTGCCTCAAAACGCAAATCAAAGAAGGAGAATTACTAGTCCTTTCCTAACTCTACCCTATGACAATTCGCTTATGTGCTTTGAGTGTCGTAGACGTGGTCTTATTAGATACATTTTACTTCTTCGTTGCCATCATATCATTTGTGTATTTTGTCGTGAAAAGCATCGATGTAATTCTTCATTTTGTGATATGTTATAGAACGTTTCCTTAGATGTGCAATTTACGTTTTAGGCTTCTATCATCATTTTTATGGATTGTGAAGGTGAACCTGTGCAGGAGCTCAGTGCTATTGCTATGAACAATTGGACATATCAGATTGTTAGTGTCTATCATCAACATGCCAACTGTGATCCCAATGTTGATCAATGGGCGAGAAAACACATTCATGGACTTAATCTGAAATATTTGCAAGACTATGGCTTTTCTTGTGAGACTGCTCTTCTTATTGACTTTAAACGATGGTTAGCTGCTTTCAATGTTATACGCATCTTTTGTAATAATCCTGGTAAGGAGAGGAAAGTATTTCCCAATTTAATCATTGATGACATTTTGCTCCCACCTTGGGATAGTAGAGTGAATCAGCACTACCATGAAGTCACGAAACGTTTTAAGGATTTGTGTGTTCCTATTTTATCTGTTCGTTGTAGTAGCTACGTTCATAGCCAATGCTTCTTTCCTCCTTACCTCAACACTGCCAAAGTCCTGTATGGTCATTGCTCGCTGTATGATAGTTACCAGCTGTATCTATTTTATCTGTTTCAAACCATTGATTTATAATGCATGCTTGTTACCGTTATTCAATAAATGTTACTATGAGAAGAGTTGTTGTTTTCATGCAATGGATGGGTTAGATAAAGGGCGATCATGTCTTTCTCAAACGACTGCGGAACATTACGTTTTCATAGGCAAAGTTTAAAAGGAGCTGTTCAAGATTATGTGATAAATTTTCATAAAGATGAGACCGACATCGAAGCAGTGGTCGATGATGCTAGCACTCTATTTCTAGAGTTAATGAATACATTCTCTGATAGCATTGTCATGGCACGATTAGTTGCGAAAATTAAGTTTAGTCATTTTGGAAAGGAAGAGGTGGAAAGTCGCTCTTTCCATTTTGCTTCTTATTCAATGGAAGTGGTAGATCACTCCGAAGAATTTTTTAAAAGACATATGATAAAAATTTCTGAACGTCTTAACGCATTTAACCATCATGGCAGCAGTCTAGTGATTGAAGCGATTTCAGATATTCACATTCAACTTTCTATAAAGAAAAATTGAAAATGCAGTGGTACTTGATTGTAGCACAACTGGTTTTCGAGCTATGTCTGCTCACTCTCGAAGTATATTCCTTCTGTACATGCGTCTATTATTTAGAAAAGGCTAGCAAATTCATATCTTCAAAAAGACTTGCTATAGACATCAGTAACGGTGAAACTATGTGTTGTGATGTATGTAAGCGAAAGGATGGAAATGAAAAGCGCATCTTCAAGAGATGTAAGCATGCTTTTTGTCAACGCTGTTTCATACGTAATTGCATTCAACTTTGCCAATGTTACCACTGTGATATTGCTCATTTCGAGTGTCACTTATGTCGCAATAGTTAGTACCTATGCAAATGTGGTAAAGATAGGTTTTAGCAAAGACTAACACGGAAAATGGCGAAACGTAAAATGACGAAACGTAAAAGTCAAAAGTTTTCTTCAGCCATTCAAGCTCTCCGACGAATGAAAGCAAATCAGCGATACAATGCTATACGACATGCTAACGATAAATTCATTCGTGAAATTATTTCTCATGTGAGAAAGTTGAGGACGAAGAAATTAGCACCAAAACAACGAAAGTTACTTAAGCGATATGCTACGAAATTGCGTTTCATCTCCAATCCTAAAGTCACCCTTCAAAGAAAGAGGAAAACTCTAACACAAAAGGGTGGTCTCCTTCCAGCGTTACTACCGATGCTAGCTCCTATCGTGGGCAACGTATTGGGTAATATCTTTGGCTCTAGACGTTAATTATGCAAATGTTGAATCTCAAAGTATTATAATGGATTTCAGACTTCAATGTGATAAAGTTCTGACTGTATCAGGTCCATCTCATGCAGGTAAAACTGTTTTCACGCTGAATTTATTGGATAAAAGAAGGAAGTTGTTTAAGGAATCTATCAATCGAGTGATTTGGTGTTATGGTATTTATCAACCGTCGCTGTTTCAGGAATTGCAAAGTCGCAACTTTATTCGACATGAAGGAATTATTCCAGTGGATAAACTTCAGTCTAATGATGTTGTTGTATTGGATGATTTATTAAAAGAAAGTAAGAATTCAAAAGATGTTACAGATATGTTCACTCGCGCAGCACATCATAAAAGGTGCTTTATCATCTATATCACACAAAATGTGTTTCCTGATGGAAAAGAAGCTCGTACACGAAACCTGAATACACACTATTATGCTATTTTCAAGAATCCGCGAGGTAAAAGTCAATTTGAAATTTTAGCGCGACAAGTTGCACCAAGAGGATCAAAAGCCTTAATTGAAATTTTTCAAGCAGCTATTGAAAAACCACACGGTTACTTATTCATTGACTTTACGCAAGAGTGTCCGGAAGAATTTAGATTTCGAAGTGATATCTTGAAAACTCCCATGATTATCTACAAACTATGAGTTCTTATTCTCGCATGATTGTTATTCCTCAGGATGAATATGTACAATTGACTGCCATGCAGCAAGTAAAGCAACCTCTTGCAAATCAAATGTATAGGAAAGAAATAGATTATCAGCAAAATGTTCACATCAAAGATCCACATCGTGCTGTATTATTATAAAAGATGAAAAGTCTTCATCTGCTTCCCAAAATGAAGCAGGCCCAGTATTTTCAGCACGCTTGCCGTCAGCCGCAACTCTTGCGACTAAAATTAGTACAAAAATTTCCAGTAATGCAGATAGTGCTGCACAATCGTGTAAATACTGCAATCAAGATCACGATTCAAAGTCTTGCAATACGGTCACCGATGTGACGCAAAGAATTGAGATTTTGAAACGAAAGGGACTTTGTTTTCGTTGTCTTTCTAAAGGACATACTGGACGTCAGTGCATGTCATCAAAGAAATGTTCGCGATGTAAAAAATTTCATCACAGCATTTGTGGGAACAGACCACTTGCTACTCCGTCTCCAATTTCTACCGCTTTGACCGATAGTAGCGCCAGTGTGCAACAACCAACTTCAGTGGCTTCTCTAACTTCCAGCGCTAAAGTATCAGCAGATATGTCTCTTGCAGTTCGCAGTTCGACATGTGTTGTCATGCCCACAGCTCGAGCGGTTCTAGTTTCACCCGACCGGTCGAGAGAAGTAATAGTTCGCATCCTTTTTGATTCGGCTAGCAACCGAACCTTTATTAGAGAAGATGTTTGCCGAACTCTGGGAATTGAGTGCTGTGACAGCCGCAGCCATAATCTGAGCGTTTCTACTTTTGGCAGAGCAGAAAAGACTGGAATCATCAGTGAATTAGTTCAGTTTTCAATCAGAAAACCGGATAGCCGAAATCTAATTTCACTGCGTGGTAGCACGACACCGATGATAAGTGAAGCTCCCGAAACGGTTAATGTAGCACAATTTCCGCAATTTTTTGATTTGGATCTAGCAGATCCCGTTGATTTTCGTGAACAGATTACCGAATTTTCCATATTGATAGGTGCCGATCAGTATTATGACCTTGTGCATGGTGACATTCGCCGCGGAGAAGACGGCCCAGTGGCTGTATCTAGCAAGCTCGGTTGGCTTGCTTGTGGTCCTATGCGATTGACTATGCCTGATAATCCACAAAATATTCATGTGAATTTATCCTCTTCCACACACTCGAACTGTGTATCACTTGAAAGACAAATTCAAACCTTTTGGGAGTTGGAACATATTGGCATTTCTCCCGATGAAGGTAAACCTCCGTTTATGCCCCTTCCGATTGAATTTGATGATGGATACGTAGTACCTCTTCCGTGGAAGCAAGACAAGAAATCAATAGGACTACCAACGAATTTCAGAATGTCCAGTAGTAGATTGTCTTCATGCATTCGTAAACTAAAAAAGGCACCCGAAATTATTGTGGAATACGATCGAATTTTGAAAGATCAGTTATCAAAAGGGATAATTGAATCCGTAACTGATGTCCGCAAGACAGATAATTTGTTACATTATCTTCCGCATTCTCCCGTACTCAGACCTGCAGCTGAATCCACTAAGCTTCGTATAGTTCTTGACGCCTCTGCCAAAGAAAGATATCAGCCGTCTCTTAATGATTGTCTTCAGACAGGAGAAGTTCATCTTCCGCAAATTGCTTTTTTACTCAGTCGATTCAGATACTTTCCGATCGCAATTCTCGCAGATATTGAAAAAGCCTTTCTTCAGATCAAGATAGCGCCCGTTGATAGAGATGCTCTCAGAATTCTTTGGGTAGATGATTTATCGAAACAGAACCCTGAATTTGTCATTTACCGATATTCTCGTCTGGTTTTCGGCTTGTCAGCTTCACCAGCCATTTTAAGTACTGTCTTGAAATATCACATCGACAAATGTAAAAATGAAATTGGTGATGTTCTCAACAAAATATCTGATCACATTTATGTTGACAACTTGATTACGGGATGTGTTAATTTGAATGAAGCGAAGCGGATATATCTAAGTACGAAGAGAACATTTCAGAAAGCCAGCTTCAATATGAGACAATGGAAGTCTAACAGTAGAGAATTTACTCAATTTGTTACATCTTTGAATCCGTCAGATACTTCGAGCACAGAAACGGTTGATGGAAAATCGTTCACTGACTCCGAACTAAACCCAATACTTCAACCGAAACATCAAAAAGTCCTTGGTATTGAGTGGAATGAAGAGACTGATGAAGTCATTATAGATTTGCGATATTTGAGTGACATTTCACCTGACACACCAACGAAGCGAACTGTGCTACAGACTGTAGCCAGTGTGTATGATCCTCTTGGATTGATTTCCCCTGCAATTGTCCAAAGCAAGATGATTTTCCAAACGCTTTGTAGCACCCATCGATCTTGGGATGAAAAGATTGACAATCCCGAGCTTTTAAAAATTTGGTATGACTGGATCAGTAATACTTCTTCCCTTGTGATCACAATACCACGATTCATTTTTAAAAGCACTGAACCTAGGAAGGTATGTCATGTTCAGCTTCATGGATTTAGTGATGCTTCGCAATCAGCATATGCGGCAGTTATTTACGTGCGTATTGTGTATGACGACGGTACAGTATCGATGAACATTGTAGCAAGCAAGTCGAGAGTTTCTCCTATGTCTAAAAGTCACTCTCTTCCACGTCTTGAACTTCTTGGTGCCTTGTTGCTATCCAGATTGATGAAGTTTATTCTTCCTTCGTTCAAGGATGTCTGCTCGATCGACTCGATATTTCTGTGGTCAGATAGTATGACTACATTACAGTGGATTAAGAGGACAGATAAGGTTTGGGAGGTATTCGTCCAAAATCGAGTAAAGGAGATTCGGTCGTCAAGTTCCAATGCCACTTGGAATCATGTACCAGGTGAAGACAATCCATCTGACTTGCCATCTAGAGGCATTTCTCCTAGTAAGCTCGCTTCTTGTTCTAAGTGGTGGCACGGACCTGCCTGGCTAGGCTATCCAGAATCACATTGGCCGAACTTGCCTAACTCAGAGGAACAAGCTATCTTTGAAACAGAACGAAATATGGCTGAAGCCAATGTAGCGGTAGGTGTCACAACAGGTGTATCAGATATTGAATCCAAAACCTGTATTTCTCAGCTGATAGACATAAAGAAATTCTCCTCTTGGAATAAACTTCTACGCGTGACAGCTTTCGTTTTAAGGTTCAGGGAATCCTTGATGCACCGCAGACGAATTTCTCAGCCGTTAACCGCTTCTGAATTACATAATGCCCAAGTTATTTGGCTCAAGGAGTTGCAGCGAAAGTATTTATCTGATGAAATTAATCATTTGAATGGTGAAGGACCGTTAACAACGCGCATTCGAAATCTGAACCTTTTTCTCGATGATGATAGTATTATTAGGTGCCACGGACGAATTTCGAAGTCTTCATATTTGAAGACGAGTAATGATGTAATATTGATTCCTCCTTGTATCGAGTTAGAGAATATGTTGATTTACCGTTCTCACCATGCAGTTTTTCATGGGGGAGTTTCTGCAACCCTGGCAAAAATTCGCGAAAACTTTTGGCTACTGAAAGGTAGACAAAAGGTTAAGAAGTACCTGCGACGTTGTTTCATATGCAAGAAAGTTCAAGGTTTGCCTTTTTCACTTCCACCAATTCCTCAGCTGCCTGATTTCAGACTCTCCGCACATCGTCCCTTTGCAACTGTCGGCGTTGATTATTGCGGCCCGATTTACTTTTCCTACCGCAAGGGGGAGGGTACCCGGAAGGGTTACATTATCCTTTTTACTTGTGCTACGATTCGTGCTCTTCACCTCGAGATTTCTCCTGATTTGTCCACTGACTCATTCATTCAATGTTTGAAGAGATTCATATCTAGACGTGGCATTCCCAACATTGTTTCTGATAATGCACCCACATTCAAATTAGCCGAGAAAATTCTATCAAAAGCTAGCATACAAAACTTCGCAAGTTGTAAGAAAATTGAATGGAACTTTACGACTCAGTACGCCCCTTGGATGGGAGGTTTCTATGAGAGGTTAGTACGAGAAGTTAAAATGGCCCTAAGAAAGACTCTCGGTAAACGTACATTAACATTCGAGGAATTCAGGACTGTTGTTTGTGAAATTGAAGGTGTGCTGAACAGTCGTCCGTTAACGTATGTGAGTGATGATGTTGAAGAAATCCTTACCCCCTCACATTTTCTCATACTCCAACGTTTAACTAAAGAGGGCTCGAACCCTCACGAGAGCGCTATAGTCACCCCTAAAGTCCCGTCGATCAAGTATTGTAGAGCTCTAGTTAACCAATTTTGGGATTTGTGGAACAAGCATTATGTTCTGTCGTTGAGGGAACGCAGTTTTGGTGGAATCCATAGAAATCGCGGAGCAACGGATTTGCCGAAAGTTGGAAATGTTTGTTTGCTTGTTGAGAAAGGTTCTCGTCTTCAGTGGCTTTTGGCAAAAATTGTTAGTTTGTGCTCAGGGCGGGGTGGTGCTTGCCGTTCGGCAAGAGTGAAAATTCTTCAAGGACGTCGAGGTATTGTCACGCGTCCTGTCGGACTTTTGGTGCCCCTAGAAAACAGCTGATGATGGTAATCATTGAAATTCATGTATGTTATTATTTCAAGGGGGAGTGTGTTTACTCTCGAACAGACAATCTAAGTGTCGTATGTTCCATGTCTGTATTCCCGCGCTCAGTCATGATTCATGTTATTGGACTGTTCCGCGTTGTCGATGCACGCATTGTTATGGGGAGAGCTGTGTGCAGCGTTGTCGATTGAGCGCGCTATAAGAGCTTGTATCGTGTGAAAGTGATTCATAACTAACTTGCTAACATCGCCTTGGTTGAATACAGACACTTGCTGAAGACGAAGGATGGTTTTTTAACTTACCGTAGATCATTCGCGGGAAACAGCATATTAATTACGCAAAAGTAATTACAGCCCTACCCTTGGATTATTGATTTTAGGAATGTATCCATGTCATTGACATGTTCAAGAATGAACTTGACATTGTAAAACTTCAGGCACAGCAAAGGTGTGTAACACATCCAAGAACGTTCGTTTACAAAATATTTATTCTATACACTTTCATATGACGCTTGGTTTACATTTCCTAATTCGATGTCATGTAAATCTCACTTGGTCATTCACAAGTGATAAACCCGATAGACTAAGTGTCAGTCGCAAATTGCATGTCACTTTATAAACAGCGTTTGGTTAACTCTAAATACACATTCATCCCTGTGACTTGTAAACGATTGAAACTCTG
This sequence comes from Prostheceraeus crozeri, assembly GCA_907163375.1. Taxonomy (NCBI): domain Eukaryota; kingdom Metazoa; phylum Platyhelminthes; order Polycladida; family Euryleptidae; genus Prostheceraeus; species Prostheceraeus crozeri. The sequence goes on along the minus strand of CAJQUW010004613.1, from coordinate 757,545 downwards.
CTGTCATGAAATAATGCATACATCAACAATGATTCTTATCCATCTCATAGGTTTCATGTTCAATTCATGATGACTTGGGTTTTCATTTCGATGACTAGCAGCACTTAATAATGCATCTCATATGAGCAACGTGATAGACTTCATGTTTCACGGTTCATTTGTGTTATATAAAACCTAAATCCAACCGTAGATGACCCTACCCTTCGATTGTGGACTTTAGGACTTGTGCTATGACCCACGTGATTAAATGTCATGGAACTAACCCTCACACACTCAACGTTTTTTTTTGACAAGACGTTACCTGGTTTTATAAAGCATTCACCACTGTAGTACTTACTATAAGACCTTTTAACACTGTGAAACAATCTACACAGTGCAGTAAAACCTTCTAAAACTTTCTAGTGCTGTGGTGAACACTGTTTTCATAAAACATTCTAAACTCTCAGTCTCACTGCAGTAGAGGACTGCTTTTAGTAAACCTGATGAAGTATTCAGCAATCTAACAGTCATGGAGTTTGAATTTTCTAATAAGGGAACATTTGGCAACTGTCTCCACTCAGCATAAAACTTTCTAACACTGTGAAAGTAAATTACAAGACAATCTACACTGTGCAGTAAAACCTTTTCGATAAAACTTTCTAGTGCTGTGGTGAACACTGTTTTCACATCAGAACATTCTAAACTCATACATTCGTAATGTGTGAGGAAGTAAAACACTACTGGACTTCTTATTTCATAAACCCTATGAGATACAGTGCGGTACTGATAAACACCGCGGTACGGATGTAGGAACATTTTCCTATCTTTAGTCTTAATACAAGACAAGTAGCGTTCGGAAGTGAAACATCTTTATACATTTTACTCCAGTAAGCATCTTTCAAAAAACCTACGATATACATTGCAGTTATGAACGTTTTTCAGTCGTTATGTGACTGAGTATGAGGTTTGAAGAGCTTCCATACTAAATAAGAGAGAAGTGTTTCATGTTCGTATTTGGTACGTGAGTGATCTCCCTTTCATTCCATTCATCATTTCGTCTCCGTGATAGAGACAGTTCTTAAAAGAACTCTTGGGTCATTCTCATCAAATTTGGTTGTCAACGTTTTTGACACTCAGTGCAATGGAGGTGTTTTAAAGTAACCTTCAACAGATGGCTAAATGTCACCCTGGCGGTCAGAGCACTACGTCGAGACGATAAGGCAACCACTTGCAAACATGACGCAGAGAGGTTTAACAAGGATTACAATTGCCGAATACCCCATGCGGTACTCTTCGCTGCGGATTCCATCGCCACCCAAAAGGGATGCCCGTCGATAGGAAGTATTACACCGAACATCTCTTTACCATGCACACTTTGAGTGTAGGCAAGACGTGAGAATGACTTGATAGCAAGCCACTTCTGTTAGCAGAGAATGGATAAAGTGATTTGATAGCAGAGACATAAAACTTAGAGTGATTTGATAGCAAAGTATCTCTTAGCAGAGGATGGATAAAGTAACACCACCCCTGATAGCAGAGGGAATAAGAGGCCTGATAGCAGGACCCACAGGTTGTAGAGGGGTTTGATAGGAAATATCCTGAGACACCAACCTTTAGTGCAATGGAGATTTTATAAAGTAGCCTGTGGCAGATGGCTGAAGTACTCTGACCTGGCGAGAGAAAGCAGCAATTTCATCCTCTTATTTTCACTGTCATCACATTGCAGCATGGAAAAATCCTCTATCCAACTTCGATCCAAATGATGATTCATAGCATACTCATCTAGACCCATTAGTCTTTCAACTAAAGGCCCAGCTTTAATATTTTCATTTACATTTGTAACACTTTCTATAGCTTTCAACGAATAGCCAAGGTCTCTTTCTACAAACCATGAAGTTGGGAAACGAATGCAACTTTTCATCTTCAAATAATTTCAAATGATGATGGGTGTCAAGAATGGACACACATTGAATATGCTTGATATGACTTGTACACCTTTACAAGTGTTGATGACTCAGTGAAATCTAACTTCGGTTTTATAGCTCTTGTTCATTCATATATTTTGTCAGTAGCGAAATATACTTTATCTTTCATTTCAATGACTGGTAAGACTTGATAATTTGTCTCATATGTACATTATGACCAACGTGATAGACTTCATGTTTCATCTAACGGTTAACATTCACTTGTGTCATATAAAACCCTAAATCCTTAAATCCGATCGTAGAGAACCCTATCCTTCAGATGATGAACTTTAGGACTTGTGATGTGTGGTATGACCAATGTGATGGACTTAGGAATGTCATGGAACTTATTGCTAGCCCTAGATTCTCTCACACACTCAACGTTTGTGACAAGACTTTACCTGGTTTTATAAAGCATTCAACACTGTAGTACTCACTATAAAACCTTTTAACACTGTGAAACAAAACAATCTACAAAGTGCAGTAAAACATTCTAAAACTTTCTAGTGCTGTCCAGATGGATCTACATTGACAACATTGACTGCAGAAACATTTTAATCATACTGCTCTCATAAAACTGTTTTCAACGTTCGCTAAGTCTCTACTTTCACACAATCATGTCAATGTTTTTAACTTCTTAAAAAAACTTATTTCAACGTTTGCGTTTAGACTTTTACAAAAATCATTTCACTTGACATCTACTCTTATAAAAATCATTTAGACTGATGACAACACTCTCACTACAGTTTTAAGTCTCCACTTTTACAAAAGTCATTTAAACTGATGACAACACTTGATACTTTTATTAAACACATTGAGACTCATGACAACACTTTAACCTTTCTGCTCTACCAAAAATTATTTAAACGGATAACGTTTAGAATTTATGAAAGTCAACGTTGCGTTTCACAAACATCATCTGTCACTGGATGTTCTTGCACTACACAACTGATTTTTACTTTTCAATACTGAACTTTTATTCTATACACTGAATGAGTCTTTCATGTTGACTCTATCATGCTTGTTAGTTTTCTCCATCCTTTATTTGATTTTATAAAACATTCCTACTCTGTTGAAGTGTGGATGACATAGCGATTCCTATCAACAACGTTTCATGGTAAGAGATTGCTTGCTACAGAAGAGAGAAGCATGTGTTGCATGTGGTGTTCCCCCGTTTGATCATCCCTCCGTGAGACAGAACTTAAAAGAACGGATTCTCCACTCAGTGCAATAGAGATAGATTACCCTCGACAGATGGTAGCCCTGACGGTCACATTGAGACATGAGAATTAGAAATCTTTGACTTGAGAAACCTTAGACTTAGTCAGTCCCTTCTTTTGGAACACGTCATACCTTGACTCGATAACAAGTCAGATGTTTGAGTTAGGACTCACTCGGTGCAATGGAGAATTTATAAGGAAACCTGTGACAGATACTTAAGTGTCGCCCTGACGTTCAAAGCGCTACGTAGAGGAATAGAAGCCACAACGACCGTTGGAAAGTCGGATTAAGGAAGTTTCAACCCCATGCGGCACTTATCACTGCGGGTCTCACCGCCGTCTCGAAAGATCGCCCATCGACAGGACATTATTATACCGAAGTTCTCCTTGCCATGCACTTTTTGAGTGGTTTGGAATTGGCCTGACAGCAGAGCCACCGACACTTGCTAAAGGCAAATGTGACCATGAAAGTTAACTCTCTTCTTTATAGTGGATGTTTGATGAGGTAGGAATCCTCGTTCGTCCAATCAGAACTCCCATACACACTTACAAATGCCTTGGTTGACTTCAGCAGGCTCAAAAACCCCAGAAAACCTCCAAAAATAACGAATTTAAATTTTTCGGTAGTTTTGCACTACTTATAAAACGTTTATAAGTAGTCTATGACTTGACCTGAATCATGACCTCTCGAACAAACGTTGAACGAAGTCTATCCGATTCCTACAAGCAGAGAACCATGCCTTTAAAGTTTAGGCCTACTACGATGGCCTGATATCCAGGCCATCTCCTGGCTCTCCACTCACTCTGACAACTTAGGTGAGTGCGGCAATCGAAAAATCTGCCTTGGTTACCTATGGAAACCCGGTTTTTGGAGTCATCTGATGAGAGAGAGAGAGAGAGAGAGAGGTGAATGACCTTTTCTCGATCTTCTCACCACATGCATCTAATGACATAGTGTCCCATCACATCCTACAGTCAGAGATCAGTGGTAACGGTGGACAGAAGACATCCACTTCTGCACAACATGACACAAAACATGCTCCATCCTGGACAAAATCCCTTCTCTGCTTGTAGTCTCCCCCTCTCTCCCGGAGAGGTCAGGTCAAGGTCACTCCTCCTGCCTCTGCTTGTAGTCTCAACCCCGGAGAAGTCAGGTCAAGGTCACTCCTGCCTCTGCTTGTAGTCTCATCACAATCCACTCAGTAATACATCACGTCTTCACATTTTTCCATTTTTAGCACTACTTATAAAACCAGCAGTAGTCACATCACGTATTTCATGACGCGGAACGGTAACCTAAGGTCACGCGAGGTCATCACCTAAGGTCACTCAAGGTCAAGGTCACACACGGTCAAAGGTCAAGGTCAAGGTCACGCAAAGTCAAAGTCACGCAAGGTCTAGGTCACGCGAGGTCAAGGTCACGGGGATGAGTCAGCATGATGACTCATCACTGCACCGCACTGCACTTGCGTCTGCAATGGGATTACTACTGTCATCCAAATATTGATGCTATAGCACAAGTATAGCCTACTATTGAAGTGCTAAATTGAAATGGTTTTAATGCGTTAATTAAGTTCTTTCATGCTCATAGTTTCTAGCATGCAACTATTTTGCCTCAACATGCCCAGATTTTTGTGCGATTTTCAAAGCAATCAGAAATTACGAATTTAAAAGCAGTGTATTACCGTTTCAACATATTCCCATTTGATCATGATTCTTTTCACGACACAATCAACTTTTGATCGATTTTTCAACGAGAAACGTCGTCGTAAAAACTGATATGCATGCAAGTGCAGCAAGGTTTTCCATCACACAAATGATGTCACATGCCCAAGACTTATTCACTTTGAATTCAATATGCTAAGAATTCCTCTTAGCAGCACATTTTAGGAGTTCTTGATAGCTATGATATTTATGTATAAATAAAGAACTCCCAAAATGTGCTGCTAAGAGGAACCAAGAGGAATTGAGATATTTTGTTGTTGCCAGTAAATTAAATTAAGTATGACGCTAGTAGCTTTCTAGTATTTGCAAAATTAATAGCAGAGATAGCAGCACAGTCATAGAAATGCCTCTACGTGTTCATGGTCAATAAACCAACTTTTGATTTATCGATTGTATCATATGACCAAATCTTTCCTTTGATTTTGTTTTCGGGATTTCCAAATACATGTACCTAGACTTGCAGTTAAATGCTGTAAGTTGACAAAATAAATTTGGAAACATTTAGAAGCTTACCCTTTTTCTGCGGTTTGATCCGAGAGATGAATTTTTAATTCTGATGCACAAATCAAAGGAACTTGATGGCTTCATTGAGTGGAAGAACTCACTGACTACATGCGAGTGTTCATTTTTGAATTGTGCTCCATGTTGTGCATGAAAACTAAGTAAGATAATGAAAAAACGTAGACGATGAATAAATAAAGGTATGTAAGTAGAATATCCTCTTGATGCGCTGACTTTTGTAATATTAAGCAGTTAACACGGGTTCACGAGAACGAAGGGCGCACAACTTGCGCAGCTTTCTGTCCCACGCACAGAACTAGATTCATCTGCGCGCGCTTCGGTTTCCTAGAAAGAAAGAGTTATATGTAACCTTATATCGAAATGGCACAGAATTAGACAACTTGCTCCTTCTCGAATGGAAAATTCGTGTATCGCTTGCTATTGGAAATGGCAAACAATAAGCTGTCAGCAAAGGAAAACAGAGCCAGTGAGAGATGCGTGCGTGCTGTGATATCACTTCGCACACACCAAAACACACATCGATGCCTGGCTTCGATTCAATGTATGCACTATACAGTGAGCAATGCCGAGGAGAGGATGTGAAAACATCAAGTGAACTAATTTTCGTACGCCTGCTACTTTCTTTAATAATGATCGGAAGGGTCAACATTATGGAGAAAACTTGTGGTCAATGATCTGAATTCTTCGAATCTGAAGGAATTTTGGCAATCGAAGCACTTTGCTGGAACTCACATTAATCCGCAAGCGACGCACGACTTTTTTCCTATCTCTGTAAGGTATTAGGAATTCCTTTTTGGCCACCTAATAGGCTCCTCAATGTGCCGTCCATTTCGTATTAATCACACTTCTAGCAAACCGAAGCAGATAGACAAAATATTTAATTCTGTGGTCCCACGTGATGGGGGGACAGTAATTATTAAGCAGGGACGCTGAGTCACAGGTATCAGCAGTTCCCAGCGAGAGAATATTATCGACCGCTCATGGCTCGCGAATGCGGCCACGATCAGGCTGCCAACAATGTGACCGAACTTCCTCAGCTGCGTGCGCGTGGCGAATTTCCTTAATATAGTGACGGAAAGTTATAGAAGCGAGGTACGATTACGCAGACTGAGCGAGATAATTATGCAATTGTTTGGTTCAGTTACATGCTGATTTAGTATCATAAGTTTTGCAAATTACTAGCTAAGTAATTTAGCGAACACACGAGCAAACTGATCAAAGTCGACTTGCTGATGGGCACGGTGTGGAACTTAGAAACTTCAATAAATGTTTCAATTTGAGAAGAAAAATGTGTGCCGATAGAATTGCTTAATATTGAAAAAATATGTCATGTGTAGGCCTAATATTGCTGACCTGTTCGTCAGCATTGACTGATGTTGTTGCCATTGTAGCTACAACCCTGTGGGAACGAATCTTGCGAAAAACTGGCGAATGTCAGCTGCAGAATATCATGCTAAAGTTCAGTCATATTTGCGGGATATTCGCTGGCGAAGTTCGCCGGCGACAATTCGCGCTCTATATGTCACCTTTTACTTTTGACTTTCTCTCTTATTTTCTTTAGTAATCCGCCTCTACAGCCGAGGCTCTATTCTCTCCCTCACCTCCTCACTATCCCCCACATATGGCTAATCTATCTAAGAAATAAGTGCAGACTATCATTCTTTGACATTGATAAGATTATAGAGAATCCGCATATATCAATTTTCATAACATCTCTTGACATTCAGTAATTTACAACAATGACAAATATTTGAATAATATCATAGTATTTACTGCGACATTTATGGAAGATAAATACTTTTTTTAGTTTAAGCCTTCGTGAATTAAAAAAAGATCCCTTTTTATCAGATCAGACTGAGTATACAATATATTTTCATGTGAAGGTAATATACGAACATTACTACTTACCACTAATTAGTTGCTACAATATCCACGATTTCGCCGGTTGGCGAAAAATCAGCTCGCATTAGTAAACAAATATCTACCAACTAATTATAGCAACTTTTTCGCCACCTGTCGTTTTTTAATTTTACACATGTTTTTGGATAAATGATAACCATTTTCACATGCGGAGATAGTTTTTACACGAAAATGAACCTTTAAAAAAATTATCCACAAAATCGCTACCTCGCCAGATAATCTGTTGATATTAGCAAGATGCGTTCCCACAGGGAATGTACATGTAGTGAATGTGAAAGATGATGAAAAATGAGTAGAAGAAGAGGAAGAAAAGAGGAACGAGTGAGTGAGTGAGAAAGAGATAAGCGATGAAGTCACCTGAATATCTTAATTATACACACCATTTCATCAAATATAAAGGGCATATATAAAACACTCGAAATAATAGTAGACATGCATATTTCATATGTCGTATAGGCCCTATATGTTTCACATGTCGATATCCATGGATCATCGATGTTTTATCCATGAGCGATTCTTTGAGTAATTTAAATGCATTTGTTAGTTCTTACAGCATCAATATTATTAGTAAAGTCGGTATCTAACTCAAATGGACAATTCTTCTCTACAGGAAACGCTCTTTTAATTATGTATTTTATCCACGTACATGGATCATCGATGTTTTTACCATGTACAATTCCAAATTACTATTCTGAGTAATTTTTATATACATTTCCCACTCTTTACAATGCTAAATATTATTAATATAGTTATATCTACACCAAAATAGACCATTTTATTTAATAAGGAATGAAATTTCTTGATAGGATTTATCCATGATACATGCATCATGCATGTTTTATCCAAAAACGGGCATCTAAAAATAATAATAGTGCACGATAAATTTGACTTATGTCCCCATTATTTTAAAATAGATTGATTATTTTCCGACAGAATTGATTGAGATCCATGAGCCATGACAGCGCATAGAACTACAACAGTTTTGATCAATGGCTTTATCATCAAATCAAACTCATTTCTTATTGAAATCGAGTGAAAAATAAAGGTACTCAAAATTAACTGAAGTTTAGTCAGCGCCAGGTGTCATAAAATCGCCATTTTCCAAACATTGAAAATATATTGAACACTTAAATATGTTGAACAATTATTCCAAGTCAATAGATTTATCAGCGTGACGTTTCGTTTGAATATTTATTTCTTCCCATAGGAAAGATTATCAAGGCCCGTTCAGACAGAGCACGGTTTGCGGCTATTTTCTGCCGAGCTAATTGGCTTCTCGAATTCTATCATTAAACTCAATACAAAATCGCAGATGGCGTTCCCACACGATACGGTTTGTCGCAGTTGAAATGGATCTGAACCCATTTCAACTGCGGTTCTTTCATTTTAGAAAAAAATTTTTTGCTTCTGATTGTAAAATGAATAATGGCATCGCATTCTCCATAAAATTTCAATCTTTTCGAAGTCCATTTCGGTAATTTTGGTCAAGTATTGAGATAACTAGATCAAAGAAATCATTTGATAACAAACCTCATGCTTTAAGTGTGCGGGGCGGCAGTTAACCAGACGGTTATTATTACCAAAGTCATTATTTCAGATTGTTCTCGATCTACCCAACCGATTCATGTGATCTACACTGCAAATAAATCGCAGTGATATAATGAATCTGATGAGAGTAAGGACTTCTCAATTTCATAAATTTTAATTTTTTATTATCAGAGTGTCAAAATTCATGTTCAAAGTTAACAGAATATCGGTAAGCGATTGGCATTTCAATTGCATGACTTCTTTTTTCTAGACGGCGATTTCCCACTCTTCATTTTTCAATGAATTGATTCTTAAAACTGAAATGATTTGTGGTATAGTGTGCGCCAGTCGAACCAAACACGAAGGCCTTGTTACAGTCAATTTCTTTTCATCTGAATACTGAAATATCTCCTTCACGCATTCTTGAACATCAGGAATATGCCTAGGTTGAAGCATATCCATCACTGTCTCTAAATCATTGTTCTTTTTTTCTCTGAATTTGGTGAGAAGTTCGCACAACAATCGGACTTTGCTGGTGATGCTTTGAAATGAGTCAAATCCTTTTAGATCTAGTTGTTGTCGGACATAACCAATTATAGTTGAATCTCCCATGGCGATCTGATTCAATTTATCATGATTCATTCGATTGAAAAACTGTAGTACGCCTAGGGTCAGATCATCTTGAACGGCTAATCCTGAGGGATAAATTTTCCAGTTTGTTCTTTCCGCATAACACACATGCCTAGAAAGTTCACGTCTGCAGTAAAATCCGTAGCACCCACCACAAGATAAATATGCATCCACATTACGACTTATGTCAATTTCCTTCGCTGGACGATTGACCACAATTAATGATCCACCCTCCTGCAAGACTTTTTTGTTGAAATCAAAATTACCTTTGTTTCTAAGGAATTGCACATACCGCTTTCGACCAATACTCAGTGGTGGAAGACGTTTACTTTGTTTGACCTCTTCTTGATCGTTATGCCGACGCTGTAAATGTTTCAGTAAGTTTGTGCTACCGATCATTTGTTTGCAAAACAGACAGGAATCTCGTTTATCGTATTTCCGTTTACCACCGATATTATTTGTTGGCATTACAGTAATTTTTCCAGGGACATATTCATCATGTAGTCTGCGTGAATCCTGAAAGTAAATTGATAAGATCGTTCAATTTATTAAAACGGCAACTTTGATACATGGATATTCTTATAGAAAATGATCATTATGTCACTCATTTCTTCAGAGATGCAGCCTCGACCTCGCGAACGTCGATGGCTAGACCTTAACATCGATGAAGATTTTTATCGAGGTTGAGGTTAAATTGAACAGTAATCAGATAATTAGAACAGAGCAGGCGTTTTTTTTAATTTTCAAGTTATATCTTGTTCAATAATCAATAGACCTGATCTTGGTTAAATCAGTTTATCTTCATAAACCCATAACTACGAAGCTGCGAAGCGTTAATTTTCGATGTAGCGAGGGATGACATAGCCCTTAGTATAAATACGACGTTGTAGAAACGTACATGCCAGATTCTCTTAAATTTACAACGTACGTATTGGTTACTCTTTTCTTTGTGAATAATGTAAACAATTTAAAATAATTTGTGACGCCGCTCAACTTATTTTTTGCCAGATTGTTAATACCTGCAATTCATCTTATTGGTGAACTGAACGGTTGCTCCATCCTTGGAATAAATTTTTGTAATTCGCTGCTTTAACCATAAAATTGTTATCATTCCAACAGACAGTACAATAGTAGCCGACCTACTTGCCCTATACCTTCCAATGACTATGGAACCTTTCTTCAATCCGTTGATGTCAGATGTACAAATGTCTGATATGTTCAGATTAATCTCCCTTTTGTTTTGATTAGATATAGATAAACGTAACGTGACGCTGACAAGGCCCAGATGGGAGATGAAGTGTAAGCACGATGTCGATTAAAGTATAGAATAACGCCTCGAACAATCCCTCTGGCCATAACTACATAATTATGTTTATTAACGATTCAGTCTCCTTATGAATTGTAACTAAGTTTTTATCGGTATTATTTTCTTTGCAGTTGTAATTCATGTATAATTAACTAATTTTGACTACTTGAATACGATTTTGTGATCTTGAACATTTTATTTCAAAGGGGCGCGCTTTTGAAAACATTAACTTACTTCAACATAGAGTATACTCAAGTTTCTATATTTTGTTGCCCCTCGGAGGTGTCGCCCTGGGGAAAGTGTCGGCCCTGCCCACCCCCGGACAAGCCTAGGTGTATATATTACTGTGTTATATTGTATATATTATAGAGTACTATTTTTACAAATAGCATTAACAAAGGATTCATTATTATCGAAGTATTTTTATAGTGTGATTATAAGGTGTGGGAAAGGAAGTGGAAGGTTGGTCACAGTATGAGGTCCTTGTAAAAATACTGAATTTAAGATAACCCGAGTATCCACCCAATCCGAGGAAAAATTCCAGTGATGTGACCTCGATTAGGCCTAGATTTTAATAGAGGTCGACCCCTGAATTCCAATCATGTCAAAATTGTCTAGATTTAGCCTTTAGTTTTGTAGCATGATGAAAAACAAGTTGCCTGCTTTAACCTTTATTATGCCTCTTTACCAAGCTTTATAGGATCTGTAACTGATGGATACACAACAGAACTCCTACGTAGCATACAAAAAATTGTACTTTGCATGATCATTGTTTTACCATAAAGTAAAAATTTGCAGTCTAACGTAGGCTATTATATGGGAAATTCGTTGAGAAAACTACAAATAATTAATTCTAGCGATACCATATTTTCTGAATGTGAAAATGTCAGATAAAATGATTCAAAACAATTAACTACAAAACAAAAATCAACAACTGTACACTTGAACTACTCATGCATGAACTACTCGTACATATGTGGAAAATCTATAGACGGTGATCTAAAACTTCGCTCAAAGGTGAGATTAAAAATTATCGCTGTTCAAAACAATAAGTAATCTACTAACTGAATGTGTCACACACTATGAAAGTCTATTGCGTTTATGGCGATGGCGATCGATCAATGTGAGATACAAAATTATTCAGAACAATAAATGATTAATCAACCCCTTGTGAAATTACCCGTGTTCAGTCCGACCACGACCTCGATTAAAATCTCATTAATCGAGGTCGAGGTAACACCTCGGAAAAATTCAAGTACAACTCGCTAACACGAGGAAAATTTCGCGTACAGCTACCTCAATGAGGCCCATTTGCCACGCAAACGGCTGTTAATTGAGTCTGATTATATCTGAAATCATCTCAATTCAATCTTAATTAATTTTGAAAGAATAATTCTTCAAAGTAATCACGTATAAGCATATAATTGATTTATTGAAATATCAACCGCTGTACCCAAAAAAGGACCTGGGTCATCAGCTGAGGGCCATCCATCAACGAGATTTCGACCCATTAAGCTCAGTATATCTCAAGATGGTGAGTTGGTACCTTCTTCAACTTTCACGCTTATCTGCTTGACTGTAGACTTCAAGCATTTCACATCGGCTTTCAGAAGAAATCTCCTCACCAATGGAGGCATCCCACTTCTAACGGCATGAGATCACATTTCCATCCTTCCGATTGTATTTCTTCGGTAAGCTTCGGCGTATTCCTCTGATGGGCATCCTCTACCCGAAACTGTCCGTTCGCCCATAATTTTCACTTTCGTACCTAGACGATTAACACCAGATCAAGTCGTTGATCTGATAGGGACAATTCATTTGTGAAGCATCTATCATCTTAATACTAATCTTAAATTCATCTGAAATTTGGATTAAATTTTAATTTTGAAAAATCCAATATTGCCCCATCACTAGTTATCGAAATTTCCTACAAATCATTTATTAATTGCTCACCTCATTCATCGTAGATATTATATCTTCGTCCAAAACATTTAGTTCTTCAGTTGAGATCTGAAAGAAGACAAGTTTGTAGTGATAGAAGTCTCCTTGCATTGAGTTTAAAATAATATCAATAGAAAGAAAAAGTAGACAAATAGTATTCTACGAAAAAGTGGACAAAATAGTGATATCAAAAATTTTTAAATCACGACATGACCTACCATCCGAAACTACAGAAAATATTCCTAATTATCACAAACTATCGCATTCTTGATGAAATAATGGACTTAAGTTTGAATTTGAAGGTCATAAATGCAGGGGTACGCTCGGGGGGAGGCCGAGCCTACCCACTTTCTTCATGGCCCAGTTCCGGGGGGGGCTCGGGTAGGCTCTCCAATTTTGAATGATTTATTGATAAAGATGGTGAAATCTGTAGTGAATATTTCACTAAAATATGAAGGTGCTACACGCTTGTCATCCGTATTTCTTCGCTCTTCAAATTTTGGATGTCCAACAGAAAATTGGTGAGTACCTTTACATATTACTTACAAAAGCAAAAGGTAATGACGACATGACCCTGAACATATTAATTTGCTGAATCTCAGCAGCGAATAGCGTGTCGATGCTTGTGTTATCTTGTGCTAAAAATATTTGTAGTCGATAAACATTCGCACCGATCATAATAATTAAACAATTATTTCATCTATGTATTATCATTTGTTTTTGATAGTTAACAACCACGTCAAATGAAAAATGATCGGATTTTTTGTGCTTGGATCTATATTAATCAATTCAAAAAAAGTTTCTGTTCAATCATATGATATTTCACGTGGTTTTTGTTGTTGATGTTGAGTTTTAACGTTATTGATGTATTGATTGTCCGTGTCGGTGTTGATAATTAGTTTCTTATGCATCTTCGTCATTGCTGGGCCTTTGTCATGTCAATACAAGTAGTTAATAAAAGACGAAGTCCATTATTAAAGAGTATTAGATGATGTTACCTCTTAGATAATAATAATAATAAAAGAGCTCTATTTCGAAATGACATGCGCATAACGATTAACAGTAAATAACAGTGAAGTTACAAGTCACAATGGGAAGGAAGGAGGTAGATCACGAGCGGGAGAAGAAGAAAAACGATATGGTGTCAATGTCACGGGAGGAAGTCAGCGTGCAGCATTCGAGTTATGAAATTCCGGCCGGAATTGTTGTTGAATGCACTGCGTTGGAAGCTATGACCCTTTTGTCTAAGGTTTCGGTTATGGTTGGTGGTCGAAGGCTAAAACTTGTGTAGGACGTGGAATCTATTGGTCGTGGTTTTCTTAAACAGCCGTTTGTCTGATATTTCGACTGAACCTCGCACATCAATTTGCTGGCAGCCTGGCAGTATTTGAAGCGAGCTTCCCACATAATTGGCAATTCTTTTCCTTTCTGTTGTACTCACGAACCCCCACCAGCTGTGTGCCGCATACAGAAGGCGATTCAACATGAGAGCAGTGTAGACTTGATGTAGAGTTTCGGGGCTTGCTCCTCGGCTTTTAATAATTTTGATAACGCATAGACTGCCATTCGATTTCTTAAGCTGATTTCGTATATGTTGGTCCATTTTCAGCCGATCAGTGAAGGTAACCCCGAGCACTTCAAGGTAGTGGCATCGTGTGATGTTTGGAATTTCTTCTGATAAATGCAGTTTTTGCTTTATTTGACACATCAATCACGATTTTGAAATGCTTAATGACCGGTAAAAGTCACAACAGCTTGCGGCAATTAAGCTCTCCTCCGTCAAATTTGTTTTAATGTGCGATAACTGCAATAGGCCTATTCTTTCATTCCATACGCCGAGGCCTATAAAAATAAAAGTGCTTTGGTGAAGTTGAAAAGGCATAGCCTTAATGATCAACCTGATAAGATTTGCTTTGAGGCATGAATCTTGGAATAATAAGGCCATTTCCTTCATGGCTTCATTCTGTATAAAATGTGAAAGCCTAGCCCGACCCTTGCCTGTTAATAAACTTTTATACGATATTCCATTTTGATAATTTATTGATGTTGTAAAAGCTGCATGCATATGTACAAGTAGATCAAATTACTTGCAAGAAACAAATTCTGCAGCACATGCAGCATTTTTCAGATGTTTTGTAGATAGCCGGTACCGGTGGGTAGGCTTGCCAAAGCGCAGATAGGCCTACAAATTTCCCAGATTCTTGATGCATATTGGTGGTCAGATTTCTTCCACCTTTTTATTCTCACACTTGTTACATCAAGGAATGAAGCACACGTCATTAAAGCTCATATGAGTCTGATTTTGATATGGATAGAGGATGATTTTTGAATATTGCAGTTTATAGAATTTATAGCCGGACCGAGTTGAAAGGACACCTATAGGCATTTCATAGTTGGTGCTTTTGTTTGCATGGGTTGCTGTGATCGCTGCCCACCACTACTATTTTCATTGTAGATTTACTTGATTAAGTCGATCTTTGGCTCTATGAAATACTACCTATGTATACACGTGTATAAAAACTATAGTTTGATGCATTTGTGATAATAGCATATTTTCTTTTTTCATTGCAGGCACAATTACATGGATGGTAAGCCAGCTAAACGTCAAAGAAGTTTGTTGGACTTCTTTGGAAAGCAAGCTGCAGGTGATGATTTATCATCCTCGCCAACGTCGACTCTACCTGCAGATACGGAGCCATCATTGCCATCAATGGCCTCGTCTCAAGAGACTGAAAGAACACAAGAAAATGACGAGAAAGGAGATGTCGATGAAACCTGGTCAGCCAAACAGAAACTCATCTTCATGCAAGCTAACGAATGGCTTATTATCAAGACTGGAAAGCTTGGGTGCAGTTTCTGTAGAGACTTTAAGACAACGAACTTGGGACCACACAGTAAGCAAGGTGTCCAATTGTCGAGAGAATGGGCAGCATGCGAAATATCTGCTGTCGACAGCACAAATGACAAAGCGGACAAAGCCAGTCGCCAGAAGCATTTAAGAAACAAAGTGTATAGGCACAGGGACTCGAACGCTCACTGCGCTGTGCAAAAAATTATGCAGGAAGGGAAATTGGATCAGATCGGAACTCTGTCGGCACAAATGGAAAATCGAAGCAAAGCGACCACTACAAAATGCCTCAGAACGGCATACTACATTGCCAAAAATAATCGGCCCTATACAGACTATGAAACATTGATAGATTTTCAAGAGACCAATGGCATAGATTTGGGTCGAAATTTGCATTCTCATGACACATGTACAAGAATGATTGAAGTGATCTCGAGCACAATGCGTCGCCAACTCTGTGAGAAGATCAGAGGGAGCAAAAATGGAATCTCATTGATCATCGACGAATCAACCTCGCTATCGAAGCGATCATGTCTGATCATTTACATGCGTTCAAAGATAACCCCGGAGGATCCTCCATTGAATGTGTTTCTAGACCTTGTTGAACTTCCTGCCCAGAATGCATCCACTGTGTTGAACTGCTTGATGACATCGCTAAAAGCCAATGGTTTCGATGACGCCTACCTGTCCTCCCATTTGAATTCCTTGTGCACTGATGGAGCCTCCGTGATGCTAGGAAAGCAAAGCGGTGTAGGAGCGCAGCTGAAAAAGCAATTTCCATCTATTACGTTATGGCACTGCTTGAACCACAGACTGGAGCTCAGTGTCTCTGACTCAATAAAGGCGGTGGACGGCATTTTTCACATTCAATCTATGCTATCGAAGCTTCACAATATGTACTCATATTCCTCGAAGATGCAGCGGTAGTTGAACGATGTAGCAAGGAATCTCCATGTTCATCTGAAGAAGATTGGCAAAGTGTTCGATGTGAGATGGGTTGCCTCATCGTACCGGACCGTCAACGCGATATGGAGTGACTATGCCGCCCTGGTCAAGCATTTCAATGAATTATCGAGGGATGACATAGTGAAATGGAATGAAAGATACACGTATTCGGGAATAGTTTCCAAACTCACGACCAAAGAGTTCATCGAAGATCTGGCA